>JAGFBZ010001350.1:4667500-5319855 GCA_018398805.1 Hirundichthys speculiger
GTTGGCCTTTGGACAGTTATGTCACAGCTGATAACAAAGTGCAGTTAGCTCCGGGATTCACTGCATAGCTGGGGAAGGGTTAAAACTTCTGGCCTCTGAAAATAAATAGAAGCTCACAGTTGAGCCTAACCGCTCTCAGATCTTCTTGTAAATCCATCAATTAGTTGCAGATGTGATCTGCATTTGAGATTACTGCACTTTAAGTATGTTGGGGAAAAAGCCTAATCTGGTCTCCAATGGGTACTCCAGTTTTTAATTTGCTTTCTGGGAGGGATGTGGGATCTAGTCGGACCTGGGATGGTTGTCTACAGAGAGAGAGAGAGAGAGAGGGAGAGGGAGAGAGAGTCCATCTTTAGGTGCATTATCAAATCCTGTTTTTTCTGATTCATGCACCCCTTTTTTACTTCATAGGGGAAAGGTGGACTTGACTGTGTGTGTATGTGTGTATATATATATATATATATATAGATATATATATATATATATATATATATATATAGTATATATATATATATATATATATATATATATATATATATATATATATATATATATATATATATATATATATATATATATATATATATATATATATGCAATATTCACACTGAAAAGTGCTCTATTTTTACCAGAGGTCTAATGTGTTGTGGATGATTGAAGGGACTGGAGGCTTAAAGCAAGAGAGAAGAGAAGTACGGAGAAAAGTGCCGTCCTAACGGACTGTGCCATGCTGTGCCTAGGCGTCTGTTGTAGGGTCCTGTCAGATTGTGTTTACTTTTCTGAAGGACGTTGCACCTCTGGAAGCCTGGGAATGAATGGAGAACTCATTTCTCCAACAGAGACCGGTCAATCACTCCACATTTATTCTCCTCCCTTGCAGTGACCTCTCCCCAGCCAAGCGAACAATGGCACCCTCGAAAGCTACAGATGAGTATGTCTCAAAGTAAGGCCATATAGACCAAGCACATCAATACTGATAAAAAGAAAAAAAAAATCTTGACACAGTAGGAAGCAGGCTTTCTTTTTTTCTTTGTGAGTGTACAATAGATGAACTGTATCTGCCACGTTTTTTATAAGGTATGCATGTGAGGTATTTATCTGTTTATTTGCAGCACAGGAGCAGATGAAGGCTGCTTCAGCTGAAATAGGTTTGAAGCTTAGGATGGCTGCATACTTAATGTCATGACTTGGGTCTGGCAGATGGCAGAACCAGTTAGGGATCTCATTAGATCAACCAAGCATCTATGCCTCGTTTCAAAACCTTTCATTAAAGTTCTATTGCTGGGATACCACTATCTCCCAATATTGGTCAAAGTCAAAAGAGGGTAGAGCAAAGTGTTGAAATTTTGCATCTGTGTGAAGCTAATGCATGTCTAATTAAGAGAGATAGAAAGCTGTGCGTGTGTGGTGCACTGAAGTCTGTACTGTATATGCGTTAACTGGAGTCTTCACATCTTCACCATGTGTTTTCATTTATCCGTGCACAGTGCTTGTGTGGGTGTGATGAGTGATACATCCTTGCTGAGCATAGCAAACGGGATTGTAATGGTCACAGAGCACATTTTGTACCATTTGCCTTGTAATTAACTCGAATTTGTTCAGCACAAATGTACTGCAAGCATGCGAAACTTGAAAAAAGAAGTCTTCTAGTGCAAATTATTGATAGTTTTTGAAGGAGGATGATTTTTATTTATTTATTTATTGCCTTTTAGGGAAGGGATTCAAGGGCCTTCATGTTAACTGTTATTTTATTTGTATTATCTTTAATGACACAGAGACGAAATGGACCATAGAGGGAACTGATTAGCAGCACCCTGCAGCTTGGCAGCCCCAAGTCAATATGAATGTTTTATAGGTTTTAAAGGACAAATGAAAATGAATTTACATATATGGTTTCAGGCGTTGGGCTAATCACAGCAAGAGGCCCTCCTTTGAATGGTGTTTTGCACTCTGAGGCATCAGAATTTAAAACTGACAGCAGCTATTACAAAGAAGGACATTACTGTAGAAGGGATAGCCTAATCTGACACGAAGCAATCTGCACAGCAGAGTGAAACAACTGTCTTTAGAGGCACATTTCTTCTACAAAGTGGTGATACCATTATCTTTGATGGTGATTGATGCTCTTTGAAAGAGATGGGAAAGGGAGAGATTCTGGCATTTAGTTTTTGGCCTGTTTTTTTTTTTCTTTCTTTCTTTCTTTCCTTTGTGATTATACTCATTCCACTGCATCTTGTCTTACCAATTTACCTGGATTCCCTCAAGCATTTCAGTGGAAAGGGACACTGCTCAGAGAATACACGTCCAGAAAAAAAGGTAAACCGGCCGTTGCATATATACTGAAAAAGAAAGGCCAGAACTATAACAAAGATGACAACAATTCTCTTTTTCTTTTTGTTTAATGTTCTTTTTCAGAGTGACACTGATATAACACCATCAGGTGGTTAAAAACCTGGTTCACAGTCCTTCTCAGTATGTTACTGTCTTCCTGTTGATGCCCACACAACATGAACTCAGAATAAGAGAGACAGGACGCCGTGAATCTTGCAGGGTAGTACCATCAAAGCTCAACTAGTTTGATCTTTCAAAGGCGTGAGGTGAAACACACTCTTGATGCCTTCACCCAAACTTGGGGGGAATTTCGCTGTTGTGAGCATTACTGATCAGCACCCCAGGAAAGCAATCAGCAAAACTATTATGCACAGTGATTTCCTCCCCCCCACATCACCTCTGATAGTAGAGGCATGGAGGCTGATGCCCTCAGCTGTCTGGTAGATTGTGCTTTGCTGGGATGTGTGCAAAAAAAAAAAAAACAAGCTATTTTCTGTGAATGCAGCGGCCTCAGAAGTAGCTTGTTGCCTCAGGGTGCAAAATACTTGAAAATAAGCTTCTGGTCGCTTTGATGTGTGCATGTGCATCAAATCTTAAGGCATTTCAAGTAGTGTTGCCTTTGAGCCAAGGACAAGTCTAAATTGAAGATAGGTGAGGGGGAGAAAAAGGTTAAGTAAAAATAAAAAATATGATATTTTCTTTCTGATGGCTCCATTACCATAATGGACACTTCACAAACTCACTGGCAGGCATAGTCCCAGAAGTGTTTTTTTTTTGGATTTATTTATTTTATTTTTATTTTTTTTTTAAGATGGCTCTCAAGGATATCTGGATCACCACTGGTTTATTGTTCCTCACTGATAAGTGTAGAAAATGTCTCAGGAGGCCTGTGCTGATGAGAATATGAGTTTTATATAAGGGAGACATAAGATCTCTGCACAGCACTGTCCTTTTTAACAGCTCTAATATGATTGAAGTACAAGGTTCTGGAGCAAATTAAGTCAGTGGTCCATAACATCATGTCCCTTCACAGCTATTTCACTTTGTATTGCTGCTGCATTAAAGGCTCTGTTTTGCATGAAAATCCACTGTTGTTGTAGCTGCTCAACAGTTATTTGTGACAGCAGATAAGCTATCTCGCAGCCAAAACACTGATTGCATGTCTCAGGGCTTGAAAATTACCAACCAAAGCGGCATAATGCAGACCTCTCCATAATTGGGAGAGATATAAAAATACATATAAGAGATAAGATTATCTCGGAGGTCTGACATGTAGAATATCAGTGCAGAGCTGAGGTTCAAAAAAATATGATGAAATTTGGGGGGTGTGTGTGGGGTGGGGGAGGGATGTCAAGCAGACCAAGACACCCACTCTGCATGGTTCCAGGCTATACTGTGGCAGGTGCAGAAGAAAAAGTGAGATGGAATATTGCAAAAAAAAAAAAAAAAAAAAAGATTCCATTCCATCTATAGACATGAAACTCAGGCAGCAGACTGCAGAGAATCCCAGGAGGTCTGAATGGCACACAACAACTGAAAAGACCTCAATTTTGAAATAGGATAGTTACTAAACTGCTGGAACCATTGCTTTTCAAGTTTCCTTATGCCTCAGAAAAGGGATATGAAAAATAACATTTCACAATCTCCAGACTTTGAAAGCTTTCTTTTAACCCTCTTTTTTTTTTTTTTTTTTGGTCAGTCACTCACCTTCCTCCATTTTCTCTCAAACACAAATGAATGACCAGATGTAAGCAGAGCTATCTGTTGAAGAGCATGTTTTAAGACAAGTTTGAATTACTTCATATTTGACACACTCATAGTCGGAGTAAGTAAATCATTCTGAGGCATTTCCATTCATTTATGTTCTGCTTAACTATGTTGCGAGTACAGCACAGTCTGTGAAATCTTCTCAAGCTACTCACTGCAATTTTTGCATCTTTGTACTCACGTGCATGTTTCCCAAACTCATATTTTTGGCCAGATAAACCTTTTTGTGGTCATTAAAATAGTCACTGGAGCTCCTGTTAATAAGGTCGGAGTACTGTGTGTATCTGTGCATAGAGAGTAAATGTCACTACTTGGCCCTGCATTCTGCAGGGGAAAAGTCCCCCTTCTTTTTGGGGGAGTGGTGGTCATTGAGCCCTTCAATGGATGCATTGGAGGTTGCTTGTATGACTAGATAACTCCTTAATCCCCAAAAGAAAACGGACAACCTATCCCTACAAAACAATCAAGTGAATCATTCTATAAATTCAATCTGGTCACATTAAGTTTCATAACATTGAATAAACTGATGCTAAGTTAATTTTTTATGAGTTAGAATGTAGCCTGAAGGTATTCTCTCATTTTCAAATGGACCTGATGAGATACTGTCGGTCTAAAAGGGTGAGGTCTCCATCACTGGCTGCCATGGCGCGGAACTTATTCCCCCTTTTTTTGCCTTATTATCCTTATATCTTTGATTTCTATAGAGCAAAGACGGATCTGTAATTCTGGGGCAGATTACTTTTTCAAAGCCTCCTGAGATCAACTTGAATTAATTTCAGGTAAGATGTCTGATCTAGGATTTTAGATAGACCTAAAAAGAGTGTACACACTGCAATCCTTGGCACATTGTTGTTGACACCAGTGATGGATGGGCTTTAGTTTGGGAGGAGGAAAAGGTGAAGATCTGTCTCTTTGCTCCATATTCCCATGTGGAGTGACAAGAAATAGAAGGTCATTACAGTCTGTTCTAGTTATTGGTATTTGTGCAAACTTTGTGTTGAAGCAGTCTGCTCTGAGCTCTTGAGGTTTTTTTTTATTATTATTTTGTCTATAATTAAGTAGATAAGTAAATTTAATTAAAATATTTGGGCTTCAATGATTTTTTTTTTCTTTTTAGAAGAATAAACAAATTAATACCTGCACACAGTGTAAATAATACAGAGTGAAAGTGGATGTCAAAAACTGAGATAAATTAATGACATTTCTTCAACACTTGGAAACACGTTAATATTTTATTTTATTTTATTTTATTTTATTTTAATTTATTTGGTGTATCGGGGGATATAGGGTGGGGTTCCTGTACTGCAGAAACAGGATCACTGAGTGATCTTTGAAAGCAGTGATGCTCTTTAGTTTTCCCAAGGAAAAAAAATAGGACTATTGTCTTCCCTCAGTTCACAGGGATTTACTTCTAACTGCATTGATTTCTCTTCTACCTTGCAGGTCAGAGGCAGGAAATTGAATTGGAAATTGTAGAAACATTGTCATTTCACTTTCTGGGATATATATATATATATATATATATATATATATATATACACAGTCATGGAAAAAATTATTAGACCACCCTTGTTTTCTTCAGTTTCTTGTTCATTTTAATGCCTGGTACAACTAAAGGTACATTTGTTTGGACAAACATAACGATAACCACAAAGTTTGCTCATAAGAGTTTTATTTAAGAGCTGATATCTTACCATTTTCCATGGTTTTCTTGATTATAACCTAAATCACTTAAGTTTTTACATCAATAGCTATGGCGTTGTACTGCCAAAAACACTGCTTTTATGCATTCAGTGTTTTCTTTTCTGTCTGTTTTAGTCACATGATGACATTTAGTGGTACCAGGTATTAGAGACACAACACTATCTTGAAAAGCAGAAGGTTACATTCACCCCTGTGGTTTTTAAACCATGCTGGTTTACATTTATGAAACCCCATTTTCAGCGTCTGTGCTTCCTGTCCTTCCTCTGTACAGATGGGGTTAGCTGATTTTACAAGGTGAACATTGGGCCAGATTTTGTTGGATTGCTTGCAAGAATAAAATACCTTTGGGGAAGGGGTGAGGAATTAGAGCAATATTGAGGTGACTGGAGGTAGTTTGAGGGAGTCTGGGTTGAAGAGGTGGGCAGTATAGCGACGTGACTGAGTATGTTTAATGTTCTGTTAATGTCACACAAGTGGTTTTAAGCAGTGGAAGCCTTGCATGAAAACAATCTGCTTGCAAGAAATTGTACTTTTTTCAGTGTCATGAATTTTGAAAAATTGAATATTGTCCAAACAGCAGCCAAAACTCACAGTAGTTTTAATGGTTGGGCTAGCTGCATATTTTCCTCAGATGTGCCCATCCACAACATACACTTTTCTGTGTAGGGTTAGCTCAAATGTGAAAATGCCAAACAGCTTTTACAGTATATGCTGAATGCTTCATTAATATAGGATGATTCACATGTCACAGAAGGAAAAATGAAAAACCGTTCATTTCCAGGGGTTAAATCAAATCAGTATCCTCCGGAAGAAGATGGAGCCTTGGTCAATGCTGTCAGCTACATGTGGTTGTCAGTCTAAATGTTTGTCATAAAAGGCCACTCTTGATTGAATGGCTTCATTTACATCTACAAAAAACTAACTTCCTATTCCACCATTGTTTACATCAAGCAAGTATCCAGGAAATATCTTGGAGTTGAAAATGTCATAATAATTTTGAAATTCAGCAGCACTCGGGCTTACTAACAGCACACTCTTAAATGCAAGATCACAGTAGCAAACATCCCCTGCTCTGTTTTCCAGCTTAGTGGTACAGGGCTCAAATGTTTGTAAAGAAAAAAAAAAAAAACTCTTTCGTTCGTTCGTTCGTTCGTTCGTTCGTTCGTTCGTTCGTTCGTTCGTTCGTTCGTTCGTTCGTTCGTTCGTTCATTCACATGAATGACGTTTCCTTGGATAAAAGAGCACATAATTGCCTGATCAGTGCTGGATAATTTGATAAAAACACAATTTCTACACAATTTTCTGGACTTGGATATTTACTGCAGCATAGTTTTCAAAAAAGAAACTGCTGGAGGAAAAGTAATGATTAATATGAAGAGCTTTTGTTTTATTATTAATAAATAAACCACTAAACCACTTGTCATCCTGAGGTCTGTTTGATATTTGGCAACTGAGGAATATCAACTACAGTATCAAAACAAAACCAAAAGCAAAACAAGAAAAACTACCTACGCAAAGCGCTGGGCATATTTCTTTTAGGCGCTGTTTGTGTCTTGCAGGATTTTGATTTGGGATTCTCTGCGTGGCCATTTACATCACGCTGAGCTGATCTCAGTATCGTAGCAACAGTAACTATGGGAACAGAAACCTGTCGAGAGGTCACCATGATGGCCTCCACTTGGGTTCTATGTGCAGAGGCTTACACATCAATTCATCCAGTTGACAACATCCATGACAACCTCTGTTTGCACATTTAAGCAGGAATAAATTCCAATAAATTTCCGTGTTTTCTAAGATAAATGTATATGTGTGTGTTTTTTTTCTTATGTTGAGCTTCACAAATTTGAACTCAGAACATGTCAGGTCACAGTGAGATTAACAAATGTATCTTTACCTCAGCTCAGCTCTCACACTTGCTGCTTATCTTTCTCTTAGCTTGTCCCTCTCTTTTCTTCTTGTGAGAGCATTTGATGTGGGCTTCAGTCCTCATGGGAGAAATTCTCAAAGGCCCCCCATTAATTGACAATTGTGTACAATGACTTATCAGACGCAAAGTAGTTGCCCTTAAAATGATGAATTTAACCAATCTAATATTAGATAATCCTTCAATATACTGGACCACACTGACAGCAGTTATTGATATGTGAAGTCCAGACACTCCTTGTCTCTTACGTCTGACAGTCATTCCACTAAATTACCAAACTGCTTTCATAATGGTGAAGTGATTGATAAAGGTCTGATGGACCTTTAAGAAGATTAAAATCAAATGCTAGCTCAACATGACTGTCTGCTGTATAACAAGCACTCCTCATCATAAAAAATATCCAGAAAATGACACACAGTGACATTACTTTAAGCATCAACCACAATTACTAGCGTGCATAAATGCAGAAGGCATAAAAGGTGACTTTGAATGAGCAGGTTTACAGGAGATCTAATAGCCCTTCGCTCACACAAATCCACATCTTATAAGACGTTTAGCGGTTTAAATTCTGCCTCCTGTTGATGTCTAACCTTTCTCCTCCGAAGCTCCTAAATGTGTTCTGTCAACATGGTTGTTTCCTGCAGATTAACACTGTCAGACATTTCTAACAAGAAGCAGATGAAATAGAAACTTTTAAACAGATCAGCTGGCAATGAGCCATCTGTGGGTTTTATGAAAACTGTAATTGAAGCCAAATTTCAGAAGTGCAAAACCAAGCGCACATGCAGCAGATACACATGCGAACAAGTCTTTACGTAATGAAAAATAACACTGGACCAAGTGATTTGTGTGATGGCATATCAGAGCCATTTGAGGAAAAAAAGAAGACAGATGGGTAGAAAGGATGGGAAAACAAAATTCAGGTGGAAAAAAATCCTAGTATGAGGAGTTTGTAAACTCACAAGTTCACAAAATCAGCATTTCTGAAACTCATAAATATCTGACGCCCTAAAGTGAATTTATGAATTTATGAATTTATATAAATTGTAAATCCTGATACTATGAACTCTCAACTTTGTGAGAAAACCTTTTAATATTTCAACCCAAATGGTGCGTATCCCAAACTAACTAACTAACTTAATAACTCTAACTCCTGACTGAGGACTCCTGACAATCCTAAAAAAGACAATATATACTCCTTAAAATTAATATGCACCTTGATGACTCCCTTCGACTGGACAGGTTTTTTTTTTTTTTTTTACTATTGAACTGCCTTCTGCTGTTATTTATTATTACTTACTACTACTTCTGCAATAATAATGTAAATATGCTATTCCTATATTTTTAAACTCCTGTTTACATTTATCCTGTCTGGACTTTATCCACTTTATTCAAATAACACCTTAGAATCTTTTAAGATAGTTATGGTACTATTGTGTTATATATTATTTTATATACTTATTCTTATATTTCTCTTACTCACACATGCACACACACATATATATACCGTATATTTAATTCTTCCACTCGCCCAGCTGGGCGGCGTTCTCTCCTTCGAGCCCGGGTCCTCTGCAGAGGTCTGGGAGCCTGAGGGTCAATGTGTGTTTTCAGGAAAATGACAGTTAATGTTACCACAAAGGCAATGAAGTTACATACCAAATACATTGTTGTTTTAAGCCTCTGACAAGACTCAAAAATGTCATTCTATTTAAATGAAAGTATGAAGGGGGTCCCTGCAGACATACTAATTTTTTGTGATTTGTATGTGTAGAAGGAGCATATGAAGAGGGCTGTTTGTAAAGTCTCTCGCTCTTTTTTATCTGTCTTATTTCTTTCTTTCTTTCTACAAGGAGACTTAATTCTCTGTTCTAGGACAAGAAAGGCATTATAATTTTATTATCTTATCTTATTAAGCCCATACAAGTCAACTATCATGTTGCACCATAAAAGGAGGACAGTTCACGGCCTCTGCTTCCAAAGAACTGGATCCACAGTTCATCACAATAGACAGTTGGTAGAAGAAGACGTCCTGAACTCTCATCCTATTTTTTCCCCTCAAATTTGCAAGTTTATAAAGTCAGTAAATCTCACTCTTTTTTTTTAATTATTATTCTTGGAATTTCACCACATCATTCCGCCCTGTGTTTGTTTCTTTGTTTGTGTGTTTGTTTGTTTTTCCCTCAAATGGCCCTAATAAGTCACTGCAGGATTGGACTATTTATTAAATGGTTTCTTCTGCAGGTGCTGTGTTTAACAATGGTTGTCTCAGCAGGAAGTTCCCTATAGTTTGAATCAACATTGCGTGTTTTCCCTATACCTTTGTGGATGTTCTCACAGTCTCCAGAGATGCATGTTAGGGTGCTGTCGAGGGAATGGAAAATGCATCTTCTTTCAGCGCTAAGGTTATACATGTTGAGACATAATAAAAAACTTCATCTGGTCCCGCAGGTCCACCTTTAGATGAACAAAAACACTTGACATGTTGCTCTGTGCCATTAATGATTAAACACACACTAAGCTCAAATCCAGAAGCAGCGTGTGAAAAACTCTATGATTCAGTATCTTATAATTAATTAATCAATTAATAATCAAAACTTTAATTCTTTTCTTCTTTCAGCAGTTGTTTTGTAACGTTAATGAATGGATACATTTACATAGATGTCTAGGAAAAGGTACCGAAGCAAGATAGTTGTACAGCTGGTTAATAAGCTGTTACTAGAATGCAAGAATAACAATATTTTTCCATTAAAATTAGGGCCTATTTTCTCCATTTGCTGGCTACAAAGCCTTCTTTAACATTATAACTTTTTTTTCATGTTTTTGCATAAATGTGACATACAGATCATCAGATATTCAGACAAGGAAAGCAACATAAAGATTGACCAGTTTATCAGTTTCATGAGGAAAATCATCCAATATATAATTTCTAAACTAAGCTAAAAAAAAAAAAAAAAGAAGGAAATATGTGTTTGGTAGCTTATTTCTTTGTTTGCTTCTTGGCAATAACTCTTATTGTTGTATATAGTAATACAAGCCTCCTTACTTCCTTTCTAAATGGTGCCACATTTGTCAGGAAAAACTGATTATGTGGGTTGTGCCCATGAAAACATTTTCCAAATCTCTGCCAATGCCAAACAGCTTTATTTGGTTGTTGCTGACTCTTGTTTGGTGGGTTGGATGATTGAAGTCTGAAGAAACAAGACGTATTTTCATTTCAACAATTTAAATGTATTAACTTAACAAACAGGAGCCTCATTAGCATGTAGAAGAAGCCAAACACAGCCACAGCAGCATTTGTTCCAAGTCAGCCAATGTGGTTGTGTTGGTCAGTGATCCCACAAGTGGTCAGTGGTGATGAGGTCAGGACTGCTGGTAGGTTATTACATCCTCTCCACTCCCAGATTCTGGAGGACGTCTCTGAGAAACGTCACCCCGCGTTGTCATCTTGGAGGATAGAGTTTAGACTGAAAATATGGGATAGCCACTGGTTGCAGAATTTCATCTTGAAATCTGTCTGCATTGGGATTTCCTCCAATAATGATGCCACTCCACACCTTCACACTGCCGCCACCAAAGAAATGTTACTCTACAGGTGCAAAGTGTTCCCCGCGTCTTCTCCACACTTTGACCCTCTGATCCAAGAGCTGTAAGCAGAATCTGGACTCATCACAGAACATAACGTTCCTCCACATGTTCAGGACAATCAGGTACCTGATTGTCAGCACATGGTGTACCAGACACTCAAAACAAGAGTCAATAGCAACAGTTAAAAAAAAAAAAAAAAAAAAGAAAAAAAAAGCTGTTTGCCATCGGCAGAGATGATTTAGGAAATTGTTCATGGGTGCGACCCACATACTGAGCTCTGCTGCTCATCCAACAAATGCATGCTCCTGACAAATGTGTCACCATTGAAAAGGAAAATAATCACGGGTTTCTGATGGAATAAGATTTATTGGCAAGAAGCATTGTGACATAAAAGAAATAATCTACCAAACAAAATGTCCTTATTTTTTGTGCTTAGTTTAAGTTCAAGTCAAGCTTTGCTTTCTTTATCTGATGTGACACCTGGCAGAGAAGATCTGAGGACTTCTGGCAGCCACACAAAACCCAGTTGTTGTTCTGTTGTCTCTTGATTGAGAACTCGTTAAATATTAACATTAGCTAAGTGAAAGGGACCTATAGTTGTGTAAAAGATATTCTGGGTTCCCATGAGACCTCAAGACCTACTGTCCTCCCATTAGGGGAGGTTTTTTTTTTTTTACTTGCCATTGTTTCTTTAATTAGGATTTAATAATATTACTTTAGTTAATAATATTTGCTCGGGGGTCATGCTCTGGGTCTCTGAAAAGTGCCTAGAGACAATTTGTATTGTAATAGACGCTATACAAATAAAGTTGAATTGAACTGAATTGAATTACTCCGTGTATTGTTTGGTGATCTTTTGCTCACCCCAGAGGAGGAGAATAATGCCATTAACTTTCTTTGCGAATCAGCAAAGCCCAAACTCTCAAGAAGGTTTTCCTTCATTTTCCAACCTGATAAGGGTTTACAAATCTTTCCCTGAGCTACAGAGAATTTCCCTTGATTTGTGCCTTGATACACGTAGATGTGCTGTGAAGTTCTGATTTAATAGATCAATGTCCTTCATTTAAAAAGGTTATCTGATTCATTCTAATTTCACTTTCAAATTGACTGCTAATGCTGGAGGTTTGCATAGTCTTACCACTGACAGATATGTAATTCAGGATAAATGTTCTCCTTTAGTAAATGTGTATTTTTTTTAGCTTATTAAAAAATAATCACATAAATACTTGTATGAAAAAGGGTTTTGGAAAAAAGGGTTTAAAAATGTTTCAAGACCTCCTGACCGGGTGGGCATTCACAGTTCATATGAATGTCACTTTTTATTCTGTATCTGTATTCTGTTTGTGTGGTCGGTCAGGGAAGCAGCTGTCACTTGAGACAACTGGATAAAGAGGAAAAAAATCCACAGAAACTCCCCAGCAGACAGCCATGTACAGGGAGCCACTGTCGCCCTCTACCCCCATGTATTTTTCATCACATCTTCTTTTTTGCACTTTTTAGCTTTTCCCTCCCCTCTAAACTTCCATGTGGTGTGTGCTGACATGGCGTTTCTCATCCTTAAACACAAAGCCCCCCTGGTCCTCAGTGTACCAGAGTTGGAGCATGTTTATAGGCCAGTGTGAGCTTGTTTTCTTCATGTGCTCATGCGAGCATATATGTGATTATTGAAGATGCCGTGCTCATTCGCTCTGTCCTGTCTTCCCCTTTCTCACACATTTGCATCTCAATGAATGTGATCTCACAGTCCCATAGGCAAACAAGAGGGAGAGCGCTCTTACAGAAAGTCCATTTAGTCTGTTGGCAGCCCCCAAATTGCAAAATAGTAGAGAGTCAGTGTACAAAACGGATCATCTTAAATTATTCTGAGCTGAAATTCAAATTTCATTTTGTTTTGGCCCTAAGCAATGGGTAAAACTGCCTGAGTGAGATCAGTAAAGGTCAGGGGGAATTAAAATGCTTACTGTTAGGTTTGTCAGCGAAGAGAGTGTGAGCTATGAAGAGATAGGGGGCTGGAGAAAAAGGCCATCAGTCTGATTGGAAGTCTAAGTTGATGAAAGGGAAAAGCCAATCTTTTTTTTCTGTTTAAAGTGCAACTTACAGGTTATCTAGCAGGGTGACTCAGTCTGTGAATCTGAAACAAGAACTAGGTATTCAGGGGGGAAAAAAGTGACCATGTATGCACTGTAATAACATTTTGAGCTGTTTTAGTGTTTGGGATTTTGAACATCTTGAGAAAAGAGTGCTCAGCAGTTAAGTAGCATGAGGGAGAGCAAGGCTGAGCTGAACACAAGAAATGTGAATCCACACTGGAGTTGCGCTCAAGAGAATTGGACGAGGAAAAATACTGGTCTTCAGAGACAAAATGATTTGTGGTGTGAGGTGAATCAGTAAAGATTTGAGTAACAAAATGGACAAGAAACAGAAACTAATACCAAAAGCTTTTAGGCTGTTTTTCATATCATACACGGTATAACAAAGTAATACTACATTATATTGCCCAGAAAATGCCGTTAGAGGATGGGATAAATCAAGAGGAAAATGTAAGACAAACTACTGAATTAAAAACAGTGAGCAGTGAGCAGTGAGCAGTGAGAGATGGTGCTTTGTCAAACACCATCTCTCACTGCTTTGTAATGTCAATCCCCAGGACATGTGCACCAATGTCCTGGCAGACTCGTACTGATCCTCTAGCTGATGTGGCTGCAGAGTGAACTGCTTTTTGCTTGCAATCTTGCACAATTTCTTCTCCTGTATCTTGTGTGGAATGCCATCAAATCTCTGGGTACATTCTCCTCCTGTCTAAAATGAGAGCAACACCCAGTCATTTGTTGTCAAAGAAGAGAGTGAAGTCTTGTCTCATCACCTGAACAAAATGCTCTTAGGCAGGAAAGTCAGCTCCACCAGGACAGAGAACTCCAGACTAAAAGTCTGGAGTTTGTGCTGCCTGAACCAACACTATTTTTAGTGATAAAAATTGCAGAAACTCATCCCAACTAACTGTCCCCTCAGTGCTGTCTATACTTTACTCAACACTGAGGCAGAGCCACTTTTTTTTTTCCTTTTTTTTTTTTTTTTTTTTATTGGATGAATGCTCAGAATGTTTTTCCTAATATTTTAATTCATGCCTCACAAAACACCAAAACAAATTGATTAGTAACTCATCAAACACATAGTTCCCAAAATACACCGTTATGCATATACTTTGTGAATATCACAACCTGCGAGTCTCACTTTAATGTCATTACGTAAAAACTTTAGTTGAAGTTCAACTTTCTGTACTAACTCACATTTATCATATTTTGAATTATAGACTGCAATTAGACTGCCTGCATTTAAAATCTATAAAGTAAGGTTGACTTACAGTTCAGTGGTTTCATCGACAGATAGTGAAGGCTTTGAAATATGTATCCATGGATACCAGGTCACTGGATGATGCGCAGCGTCAATAAACAGATCCCACAAATCTGATGCATAAAACAGTAATGCAGAAATGTAATAGACACAGAATAAAGCATTGCACCCTCCTTCTTGACGATTCCCTCAATATATGGATGTTTATCTTATTAAATGTTAAGAGAAATTGAAAAATAAAAATAAACAAATGGGCTGATTGAGGAGGGAAAGAGCCACGCAGAGCTGGCCATTCCTCTCATGATTATGTGTTAGATAGGGAACATTGATGGGGCATTTTTGCCACAAATACAGCAGCATTGTGAACATCTCTGTCTGCACGTTTCACCATTTTTGAATTAAATCCTCATACCTCCCAACCCCTGTAACTATCTGAGAATGTGAAACAAAATGCTTATTTTAGCAAGGTCCATCAGCGCTCCCACCCCCCACAGTTGACTTATGACAATATGCCCAGACATAGGAAGTTAATTTATTGTGGTTTTATGGAAGAGCTTCTCACAACAGTGTACACGGCCAAATTGAAAAGCATTTACCCAAGCATGGTGAGGGAAATAAAAATAAAAGAAAAATGGATGGATATTATTATATTGTCATTACTATATTATAGTTGTATGTTATTTTTTGTTTTTCTGCAGGGTGATATTCTTACTAATGTGCTATAAAATATCACACTTCTTCAAAGACGTGCGATGTTGCTTCATTCAGTGGCATTATGCATAATGATCGCGGCACATCTTCCACTTATGTTGGTGTTGCTGACAAACTTATAACCTTTTCCTCTCATGTTGATAATGAAAGACATAAGTAGTGCTACTATTTCCAGAAGCAAGCCAGTCAAAGCATGCATTCTCCATGAAAGTACTGTAGACCAGTGATTTCCAAAGTGTGGGCCACAGCCCCCTGGTGGGCCGTCAAGGTACTGCAGGTGGGCCGTGAGAGGTCATTAAAATTAAACTAATTACCCTCCGCCAAGGAGGTTATGTTTTATCTGTCTGTCTGTCTGTGAACAAGATAACTCAAAAAGTTATAGGATGGATTTTGATTGAAATTTTCAGGAGTTGTCAGAAATGTGAAAAGGAAGAACTGATTTCATTTTGGGTGTGATCCGGAAGAAATCCTGGATTCTGGATCACTTTCAAATTTTCGATAACATTGCGGTCATTGGGGCCAAAAATGTTGTTTCTCAATATCTCAGTTAATTATTGCCCAAAACTCATGAAATTTGATTCAGTGGATTGACAATGGGAACCTCTATCAATTTTCAAAGGCTGATCCGGATCTGATCCATAACACAAATTTTATCGCAATCTGTAAATCGCTATATGGGGGAATTGTTGCACTTGGCGGAGGTCTGCGCTCTCCAAGGGCTTTTCTAGATTTTTTCTAGTTCTAGTTTTAAATCATTGATTTTTTTTTAATATGTTTTTATTTACTGTTAAACATGTATTACATGATTTAAAAAATAATTAGAAATAATAATAATAAAAAAAAACAATTGGGTTATATTGGAATATATATTGGAATGTAACTTTTAGTGTTACATGTTGATCAAAGTGGCGTTTAAAGGTTTCCATGGGCCCTAGACATTTTTCACATTTCAAAATTGGCCTTGGTATTCTGAAGTTTGGATATGGCTGCTGTGGACAATACTTCCAGTCATCATTCACATTTATCCTCCTCACCAGTGGAATACACTGCTGAAGATATAACGTGGAAACCATTGTAGCAATTCATTAGTATTTTAGTACAGAGCTCTGTGAAAATATATGAAGCAAGATGACGTGATAATTCACATAAGCAGGGATATAAAAATAAAAATAAAAGTAAAAATAAAAATGACAGAATAAAAAAGGGGGCCTCATACACATGCTCGACGCAGGCCCCTTAAAATGCTATGGCCTTCCGAGATTATGAAAAGCTTTCAATACAATCACATCTTCTGAATGGGTGCTGATTGACCTTCCAGCCTAATTAAAGAGCACCATCACCAATATAGAACAGATTAGACAGTTTGGCTGTCAGTGTGTGACTGACAGGGTTAGCCCCCCTCCCCCCCGCAGTCACACCCTCGCCACAGAGGCCATGCATATAAAAAGCACACAGCAGAAAACCTGGTGAATGTCTAAGTTTAGCATCTCGCCTTCCATCAAAAATCAGCTCCAGCTAATAATATGGAAATTGATAAATATACAAGTAAGCTACTGACATGCTTTAGGGCTTATGTATTTATTTTTGAATTTGCAGCTTTAACTCATACATCATCCCCCCCGACTCCCATTCCCCACCCATCTCATAACTGTTAACACTGCAGTTTTGTTTTTTTTTTGTAGAGGAAAGACACACTCTGCACTGAGCTGGAGTTTATGCAAACCAAAGCGGCTGGCTGATGTCATATTCACATGGAGCAAATCTGAATTCACTTTCACCAAGGTCTAGTCAGGTGAGTGCTTGAGTGCACCCTATATTCCCCTACAGCTCTTGTACTTCTGGCAGGGGGAAAGCTGACAAGCAGGGTGGCCTGTAAGCCTCTTTTGTCCATGTGCAGCAGAGTCATCTAGCAGCTCAGTTGCTCCTGCAGACAAAGCTTTGGAGAGATAGCCAGTATTCTGGTACATCCTCACTCTCTCTTGAGCTGGAGCTGGCCATGGTCCCTTGGTCCCTCTGTAACGCCTAAGCCGCTAGTTCATTTTTCTTTCTCTCACACATTTTCAGGCTTTTCTTTCTCACACTATATGTTTTGTTTTTTTGCCTTTTTTTTTTTTTTACCACTTCTTCTGTTTTGTTGTGAGGGATAATTGAGAGGCACTACAACTTTCTGTCTTTCTGTTTCACTGTGTGGAATTTTACTGAAAGTAGAACACTTGTCTGGAGGTGAGAGGATATCATGGGACGGGATTTCAAACCTGGCTCGCTTTGACTTCAGCGTATGATGAAGTTTGTTGTCAGCTGCTGGAGAACATTTTGTCCTTCCTCATGACAAAGAGATAATTATTTGAGAACAGGTATGACGGCTATTGAGTTACCATGAAGGTAACCCATGAGCCATCCAAGATGACCACAAAGTAATACAAGAGAATGAATGGAGATGGAGATACTGAGCAGGGTGAGCAGGGCAAAAAATCAGGGGGACTTGAGAAATGCCAAAAAATAAATAAATAAATAAAGATAAATAATCTCTAAAAGATGTAAAAAGCTGTGGACAACACTGCTGTGAGGAAGAGGGATGAAGGAAAGAGAAACTGTGTGCAGAAGTCTGGAGTGCGGGTTGGTTGAAGGGCCGGCCAAGGGGGTGCGTCCAACATTACCCTCATGAATCAGTGTCAGTGGAGCGGTGAGAAAATAATTAAGAAGTAGGCTAGCTCTGTGTTAAATACTGCCAAAGGTAAAAGGTTTGTGCTACTGTATGGAAACAGTCAGAATGGGAAAAAAGAATGGCAATAAATAGGGATCAAAGAAAATGTGAGGGGAGGAAAATCCATAACATAACAAATGCCAAAATGCCCTTCACATGGCATTATGAAAGGAGACAATATGAATAGCACTGCCGTATAGTAAATGTTTATGTACAGTCACTACGTATGCACATTGTAAAGCTGTTTCAGGATTTATGACCACAGCCATAATGCCCAGAAGTCGGCACAAAGCTGTGTGTAATATTGCACATCTTTTATCATACTGAGAGTAAATTTGCTGAGACATATATTGTGGAGATAAATTATTTTAGGTAATTTTTTTCCCTTTATATTCTCCTTCTTTGGGGTGGTCTGTTCTTAATTCGAGTGGAAGCTGTCAACTAGAAGATGAGCTCACTTAAATTGTAACAAAAACTAAGAGTGCACAAAACACCTAGGCACTGCAACACTTACGCACCTCAGAGTTTTTACAGTTTTATAGAAGGGAGAAACAAGTCACATGCCTGGAAATGTATTTTCATGATTTCTAGGAGAGTCGACACAAAGCTAACCCCCACTCAGGCAGCAGTGGACAGTGCAGTTACAAGATCACATTAATGCATAAAATGTTTTGAATACTGCTAAGAGAACCCAGATGTCCTGTTTGTGCTGTATATGTATAGAATGGAGTTCATGACTTGTGAGTGAGTCTTTTTGGTGTCATTTATAATATCCATCAATGTGTCTGTTAGAGGCACAAAGTGAATTCATGATCACTGCTCTCCAAATCCTCTCTGAAATGGAATTGACTCGGTCGGTTTTGCATTGAGGACATGACTATGGTTGGAAAGAAGAAGCTCTCTTTTCCTTTGAGGCTGCTGCTCATTAACACATTACAGCTTGATGTTAAGCTCTTTGGCCCGATTAACTCGCCATAGGGGCTCGTGATTCAAGCATTGCTATAACCACCACCTCCTCCTCCTAACTGTGATGTTTGTTTGCAGTGTTTTGCATATTGATAACACATATTGATTTGTGTACAGTACACCGACAACTGACCTCACTGTATGCGTGTTTTTGTATGTGTCCCTGTAGATGTCGTTTCTTATAGTTGCTTATATTTGCAAGTTTTAGATTACATTTTATGTGAATACATGTTTTACAGTTTTATTTTTGCCACATCTGTGCAAAATGTATAAATGTATAAACGTGTAAATGCATGAGTGGAGTGAGGAATGCAGCATTTCTGCAGCATCAAGGTCTTGCTATATTATATTGCATTTTCTCCGGTGACTTGTATGGGTTACAGCAGAGCTCGGAAACAAGCAGCATTGACACCAAAATGATGAAACCTTGACATGAAATCCAGCTGCTGTCACTATTGGTGAAGTGTGAGAAAGGGAAGCAGGTCTGCAGTTAAAGAGGACATGTCAAAACTGAATTATAGAGTGAATACATGAATATCAAGGTAATGGATGTTACAGGCCAGCTTGGCAAGTACCATCATGAGATACAGTGTTTACCATTCATATGCAGGTATAATCATTTACTCAATTCTGTTTCATTCTTTATTCATCCATATATGTTTCAATAGGAAGGTGGAAAAAGCACACCAGGGAGCACTAGGTTTGATGGCTTTTTGGCGAGCACTCCAGTATTGTTTTGTTTGCTGTGCCGTTTCCAAGCAACGTCTCTGAAGTTGTGAGGGAGACGGCACTAATAAGCTACCTCATTAAGACGTGCACATGGTAGGCCTTTACGGTTTTGTGCTGTCAACTCAGTGGTTTAGAGTGCAAACTTCAAACAACAGCTGCGGATACAGTGCACACACACGGGGGGGCTAATTTAGTTTGAAATTGGTAAACAATCTACTCTATCAGCCCACTTTTCTTTTTGAGTTAAAGGTGCACTGGTGGAACCTAGAATCGGGGTTCTTTCTGAAGTAGCTCCAGCAACAGGACAAAATATGCTGGTCTCTCTGCACTGTCTCTCTGGTGATAATGCAGTACATAAAAGGTTCATTATTCAGGAGTTAATTTGGCTAGGTTTTCTCACCCTAAGGCCATGCCAAAACTCAGACTCCCTCCATTGTTTCACCGTGTCACTCCTATCGCTGATGGAAAGGATGTACTTAGCGCATCTAGACACACATTCTCCATCTCATTAATGAAAACACAGCCCTAGTTAGATCCCTATATGTAATAAATTGGATTAAATTCCACTGGCTAAGCACTGTGATCTCATAGGGTTAATTAATTTCAGTCCATTCTGTCTATGTTTTTTATGCTTGAACACATGCTGACACGGTTATTGTGTGGCATCCTGCTCACTGGAGAAGTATAATAGGCTCATGAAAGAGGGAGAGTAAGCCACAACGTTTGTTACTACAAAGTGATTTTGATTCTTTCTTTCTTTCTTTCAGCCAGAAAGTATGCTACAGTAGCTAGCTCTAATACGGTTGATCCTTCCCCTCCACAGTCTCTCTCCAGCTTTTATCTTCCCTTCCAAATGACAAAACCTGGATGGCTTATGGAGGGCCACTGTTTCTGCCTGGATGCTATCTCATTCGGTTTTAATATATTTATCCATTCATTATTGTTCCCCTTTATCGGGCGGCTAATATTGTTCATAATTTGTCCTTATCTGCAAGCCTGACAGTCAAATTTGCACTCCGGCTCAGCAGACAGATGGAGAAATGACCTCTTTCCAACTCCTTCTTCCCTAATTCCTCTCCTCCCTTCATTCATCTCTTCCTCTCCAAACTCCAATGAAACATGACTGACAGCCTGCTGTATAAGTAGTCGTCATAGCAACCTTGCCATCCCTCTGACAAGTACTTTTTCTCCATAGCACACGCTCTCCCTTTGTCACAGTATCCCTCTCACTCCCTCCATCCTCATTTCCCTTCCATGCGACAATTGAGAAAGATACAGACAGAAAGGAGAAATTTGTAAACCAGAGAGCACTTAAAGCAGTTGGTATGCTTTCCTTGAAACCTCCATCCCACGAGGCTCATACCTTTCCCTCTCAGTTTTCTGCCCTTTCCTCATCCTCTCCACCACTCACAGAGATTTACCAACACAGGTGGTGCAGCTTTTTCATTCTCGCTGGCTTATCGAGGATTGCAGGACTGTATACCCAGCAACTTACTGTATGGGCACATTCCCCTCGCTCGCCCACGTGCTCACTCTCGCCTTCTCTCCTTGCCTTTCTTACGCATTGATTCTCCCGTTCTGTCTTTATTCTCTTGTTACAGAAGCAACCACTCAGCCACACCACGATGCAGCAGGTCTCAGTTAAAATCCTCAAAATCCACAGCAGTCTCCCGTGTAATCATGAAACATATTGTAATAAGTCTTCAGTACGGTAAAAAAAAAAAACTGAAAAAAAAAGTTTCTTAACAAAAGAAGCTGTTGTGCAGTGACATTGAGCACATGTAAATGGCCCTGTTCTTTGTCATGTATGTGCTGGTGTGGTCAGAATAACAGGCATGAAGAATTGAGGTATAATTTATTAGTGGTTCAATTTGCTTTACCCACCGACTGACACTGAAGAATGGATATTGATTACGAAGGCTTTGACTGGACTTAGGAATCTTCAATACATACAACCAAGCAGCGCACTGCCAACTTGTAATTCTAGTGTAATTTCCAATGCATTTATTCTAAACAAGCATCTGTTTAGTGAATTAAATATGATTTGAGGGGGTAGCAGAACAGAAAGAGGGAGACACCTGTTTTTGAAGAGGGAAAAGAGGGAAGATCTGTCCCACACAGCAGTCACTGCAAGTCAGATTTTAACCTTTCCATATATCCAGAGAGCATCAGGACTTTGAGCTACAGTTTTACAAAAACATTTTCCAGTTGGGAACATTCTCTGTGCCATGTCGTTAGCCGAATGGTTGAATGGAGAAGACACTGCATTTTACAGTGAACATTAACATGGAAGCAACATAAAGGACGTGGGAGCTTTTTATTTATTTATTTTTTTTTCTACACTTTAAACCAGTATCCCATAGAGCAGTGGTTCTCAAAGTGTGAGCCGCAGCCCCCTGGTGGGCCATCGTGGGACTGCAGGTGGGCCGTGAGAGGTCACTAAAATTAAACAAATGGGTTTTAAATCCTCTATGTTTTTTAAATATGCTTTTAATTACTGTAAAATATTCATGAGATGATTAAAAAAAACATTAAGAAGTAATCAAAACAAACCAGTTAAGTTATTCTACTGTGTCACCTTATTTGTTGACCCCTTACATTAATATCAGGATCATGGTTCCTTGTCCTGTATGTTAATCACAACTGTGATTAAAGGTTTCGGTGGGCTGCAGGAGATTTTTCACATTTGGTATTCTGAAGTTTGGGAATGGCTGCCATAGAGTGTGTCCACCTTTGCATTGAAGTGGAAGAGAAAACATGCACAGCAGGATTATTTGAGGTGTGTTGCAGCATGTAATTTAACAGCAGCTAAGCCCGTGATTAGCAGTAACTATAACTGCAACTACCAGCAGTTGAGCAATTAGCAGCACCATAACTGGAATCAGATAAAATAGTCGAGCTTTGAATACTGTTGGGGTAGCTGCAACTGGCTAAGTGAAGCTCGCAACAGTAACAGTCGGCAGTGCTGGTGCAGATTTAGGTAATTTTTTCTCAGAAAAAGTTAATACGGTGTACTTAAAAGATATTTAACACAGGGGCACGTACTCATGTGTGTAGTGTGTGTGTGTGTGGTCACAGCTGGAGAGCTGTTATCTCTAATCCTCTGTATCTGTGCGGGTATCCTCGTTTCTGCTTGTAATTTTTTTCTCTCTCCTTTTGTCCCTCTTTCACTCCTTTTTTCTTGTTCTGTCAGATATGTGTACATGACTGTAGGTGTTTTGCACTCTCCCTGTGTCTGTTTGTACACTGCCTGCGCTGCAGTGTCGTAGATAAATGAGATAATGTTTTCCATTGGTGATGAACACAAGACCTGAATTCCTAACGGAGCATTTTAGTTAAGAGCAGGGAGAGCAGAATCTTGGATGGTGGAAAAGATCTTGTCAACGATCCGTTTTCATGCATTGTTCACTGGTTTTCAAAGACGATTTACGTTGCTGAACGTGTATACCATCTCTACCTCAACCACAAATCTTCTTATATATATATATAATTTTCATAATGTTACACCTCTGGAACATTGCAGTCAACTCTTGCAGTCAACATCATGCAAAAAAAAAAAAGTTGCTGAACATGACTCCAGTGTTTGAGGCTTTTGTGTGTCTCACTGTGAAGCAATCTTACACTGGTGTGTGATATGCTGTATAGTAGTATAAGACCTAAAAATATTATTCCATTCAGCTGGGGGTGACTTGCCAGTAAGACATATTTAAGCAAGAGGCCAGATGCACTGTTGTATTTTAAGACATGCTGCATGGAAGCTGTTAACAGTGTGACTGTCGGAGTGCACATCATATGAAACAGATAAAGGTCATCCATTTATTCAGTACATGTCACACCCCTTTGCCCACTTGAAGTGGAATGTCACAGCCAAAGTAGGGACAGGAAGAACTCAAAAGGCAGCTGTGGCTCTATGAGTGACTGTGTGCTTTTCTATGTGTACACAGACCTGCATGTGAGATGTGGCCCGGTGATATTTCAGGAAAATCCGTGCAGCTCAGCCGCCCCCCCTGACTCATCTCCCCCAATGCAACCTCAGAATTTATATTCTCCCTCCAGCAAAAGGAAGGACCATCTTGGCCTTTCATTTTCCAGTTCAGAGCTTTTCTCTTTTTTCTGTTCTTTCTTTCTTTTCTTTTTTTTTTTTCAGATAAATGCTCTCCAATCCACCCTGACAGATGTCACATTGCATCACTTCCATTTTGATACATAGCCTCTGATCCTGCCACTTGCAATAAGGGGCAGCACCAGGGACGCCCATTCCTAGACAACACTCTGACATGGGTTATTATTTTAAAGGTGCATCACTGATGGTGCTGCCGAGTGGCGAAACCCTTGCTGGATGCCATGTCCACACACATGCTTTGCGCTGCATGAACTATGATATGGGCTTGAGTTTGTGCCAGGGGACAGGGGACAACACAACATATTCAGGAGCCGTTGCTTCCTAGATTGCCCAAATATGGGAAGCAACTTCTTCTGCTCTCCGCCTCCTCACATCAGTGGCTCTTGGTCCTGTCTCTCATTCAGTTTCCCCACCAAGACTTCATGGGTCAGAGTTGTAGAAACAATCCGTATAAAGGGAAGGTTTTAGTGCTTCTGCTGCCGGCAGAAACACACTGTAGCATTAATCATACTGTGCTAGAGTACATCAGTAAACACAGTGTGTCAGGTCAAGGTAAAGATCAGATCCCACAGCATTTAACAGGACTCAATAGCATACAGACTATCTATTGAAAAGTCAGCGTTATTCATGGCATGTCTCCCAGCCCTCGGTGCTCGCTGGAGAGACACGCCATTGTTCACTGAAGAGCACACAGAAATATTTCTCTGGCTACACAAAAAAACACTGGATCAGCAGCAGCAATTAGTCGAGTAAGAACGAGATAAAGAGGATGGGAGGGAGGATGGCGGTTAAAAAGAATGAGGGAGAAAAGTGTAGAATCAGCGCGAGAAAAAAGAAAGCAGGAAAGAGAGGAAATGGACATAGATGAATAAATGGGGGAGGTAAGCAAAAGAAGGGGAGAACCTGAGCATTCATCTTGTACAGTTTAGAGTGAGGGTAGGATGTTGGAGGTGCCTGAAGCCGCCTTGTGCTTTTAAACAACCAAAGATTGGAGACTGCTCTTCCCCCCGTGTCCAAACATGTATTTCACTCTTCAGGAGATGGCATTCACCCATTATTTTATTGGGGTGGTGTCCATTGTCTGCCTGTCTGTCACCTTCTTCACCTTCCTCACATTCCCCATTGAGCTCTTGGGTCTGTGTGCGTGCACGTGTGTGTGTGTTCATGTAAGAAACATCTTCATTAGTCTAACATTTCTCTCTTCTTTCTGCTTTCATCTTCCCACCCTCTGACCACACACTTACCCCTCGCAGCTTCAGTACATGTGCCCATATGGAACTAAACCCATTCATATTGGAGACTGATCAAGTCCAACCTTCACTAAATAAACTAGATGGTTACCCCACCATACCTGTGAGCCTACTATATGTATTTATTTGTAATTTCTTTCTGCACAAAAGGATTTCTCTTTAAAGTCCTTCCGCTGTGATAACGATGTTTCACAATATCAGCCTGCCCTCAAATTGGTTTCATAACTGAGGTCCATTAGAGTGTAAGCTTTCGTCTCTCTATCTCTCGCTTTGTTGTTTTTGTTCTAGAAGACAGGAAGTTGTTTGTGGGGATGCTGAACAAACAACAGACCGAGGAGGATGTTTACCGCCTCTTCGAACCCTATGGAGTCATCGAGGAGTGCACGGTCCTAAGAGGTCCTGACGGAAACAGCAAAGGTAACAGCCGTGATACAGCTGTCAGCATTATTTAGGTCACTAACAAAGGACTGACATTGTGTGTGCGTGTGTGTGAGTGTATATGTGTGTGCGTCTACAACAGCAAGGATATGTAAATTATGTGTGACATATGCCTCATATATAGGTCAAGTAGCATGTTCAAGTAATTACATATATTTGAACACTACTCCATTTGATGTGCGAGACATCAACCAGGAGTGACAAAAGGAGCTGCTTCGCTCAAGTCTGAGTTTAATTGTTAGAGACTGAGAGGCGCCAAGCAGATAATTACAACCCTATTTCCAAAAAAAAAAAAAAAAAAAAAAAAAGGCATGGATGTGGTGTAAAATAATGTGCAAGTTCTTTAAAACAAAAAATATTGAAAATAGTAAAAAGAAAAAAAAACATGATTCATGGAAATTGAGAATTTTCTTTTTTGAAAATATAAAAATAAAATAAAAAGTGCACCATTGATTTATATGTATAGCACTGCATTCCATCATCTATTATTTTAACAACACTGTGTAACTATCTCACTAACAAACTGATAAAGTCAATTGTGTTCTAAACAGATGGCAGTTCTTAACTGTGGATAAATCCATTTTAAGAATTTGACGTCAGGGCCACTCTGTTGTAACTTGTGTACATTGTGGTTTGGCCTAAAGATGGCGTAGTTTGGATGGCAGTGTATGTATGTTGGTCTAACACCTGCCTTCACATATGTTTAAGTTACCCTGCTCATGTGCATTAACACACTCCAGTACCTTCCCAGATGCTGAATTTTGAGCTTTGCACTGATAACAAGCTGAGTGGATGCCCTCTTCTATAGCCCCGGGGAGGCAGCACCCATGAGCTCATTTATGGTCAACTTAAGGCTCAGGTTCAGAGTTATGGCAGAGAGCATGATTTCATATCATATTTATATAGGCTGCTCTTTGCACAGTAGATTTCCAACTTGCGGATGGAATGATGATCTATGTTCACACTGGTTTTTTAAAAAGGGCTTGTATGGCAATGTAGAGATTTTTTTTCCCTATTAAATTCTCTTTCTGATGGCCTTAAGACCTCTATGCACCAATGTGCATTCAGCCCAGTCCCTTGAATCTAGTTCTATTTTTTTTTTTTTCTGAAATCACAACAATACATAATAAAATCTGAAAATTGCAGTATGTAACTGGGGAAAATTCTCATCTCCATGTTTAATTTTAAAGAACTGATGAACTGGATTTCCCTCAGGTATTTTTTTGCATTATCAAATTTTCTTTATGTTTTGCAAAAATAAATTAATTGCAATTGCTTGTAAATTGAAAATAAAGACTTTTACGTTGGAAGCGACTGGATTTCTCCTCATGTGCTGTATATCATTCCAAACAAAGAGGCTCGTGCTGTTATTGTCTGTTTTTTCTTCTGGCACTGTCATTTCGATAGCATGAAAGACTTTTCATGATTGCCAATCTTCTGAGAGACACAGACTCCCTGTGACATGCAACAAACAGCAAAGGGCATAGTGGTTTTTCATGTCTCCACAGCCCATTCCCTGGCCAGTGCTTATGGAAATTGTTGTGAAGTTATTAGGGGGTTTGACGCCAGAGCACTCTGACTGTGCAGTGGTTTGGAGGAGGAGAACAGAAAGATGGATGTCAAAACAAGTCAAGAGTCCCCGCTGTGAGAATAGGGACAGCCAAGGGAAGCTGTGCTTCTTTGTGCAGCTCTTGAATATTTGCACTTATCTGAGTCAACTGTCCTGGCTGAAAATGTAACACCACAGACAGAGTTGTTCCGATTCCAATAACAGCAATACTTCCCGTTCTTCTGAGCGTAGGCGAAACAGGATCTGTAAGTAAAAGCGTCTGTGCACCAGCCGATACCATGTAAATTTAATGGAGAAAAATCCCAATTCTTCTTCATTTCTTTTTGATTGTGTGCTTCTTTTAATGACAGCAGCAACAGTAGTCAATATAATGCAATATATTAATTTGACACCTAATTGTGGAAAGAACAAGACATAGTGAGATATTGTATACAGCTTTAAATGAGCAGACTCCTGTACAACAGTCACATGATTTTTACACCTTCAGGAAAAACTTGTTATCTCTCACGAATCCAGCTGAGTGGGAAGTGCTTACCGGCGCTCCACTCGGGTCACGTTGAAGATGGAGTAAGCTGATGAAAAACCCAACCACAGCACTTTCTGCATTCTGTGGATCCTTGGCTTTAGGCTTTAAAAGTGATATATGCTAACCTAGTGGTTGGCAGACTGCCACCCAAATAAAGTGGTAGGGGAAACACTGACTACACTTCTAAATAATTTTGGTATTATATTAGATGGTGGACGGTGGCTTGGTTGTCAGCTCTGTTGCCTCACAGCAAGGAGGTTCCTGGTTCAAACCTCAGCAGGGGCCTTTCTGTAATGAGTTTGCATGTTCTCCGTGTGCTTGCGGGGTTTCCTCCGGGTACTCTGGTTTCCTCCCACAGTCCAAAGACATGCATGTCAGGTTAGTTGGTGGCTCTAAATTGTCCGTAGGAGTGATTGTGCGTGTGCGTGGTTGTTCATCTACATGTGGCCCTGCAATGGACTGGCGACCTGTGCAGGGTGTAACCCCTGCCTTTCACCTGAAGAGAGCTGAGATAGACTCCAGCAGATCCCTGTGACCCCGCAGAGGATTAAGCGAGCATAGATGATGGATGGATATTAGATGGTATAAGCAAAACCAATAAACATTTTATGCTGTGGTTTATTTCAACATGGTACAGGCAATGCATGTCTTGCAGAGAATATTAAGAGTGAAAACCCTAATTATAGCAGCACACAGTGCGTGCTACTGTAGAAAAGACCTTGTACAGGTCATCAGGAGCACTAGCTCTTTTCTGTCCATATCTCAATAGGGGGCAATGGTTTGAGTCATCTGAATGGGCAACTTGATCTGCTGGTGTCCACAGGGGTAAGCCCATTAACAGAGAAAGAATGGCAGGGTGACTGGGTCAAGCAGGATAGATGATAAGAAGAATAAAGCATGAAAGATTAAATAATAAAAAAAAAAGAACCTTCAAATGAAATGAAATTAGGAATAGGAAATAGGATGTAATAGTAGGAGAGAATAGTGGCTCAGTGGCCACTGCGTCACTGTAAGAAACCCCGATTCATTCCTTACATGTTTCTGTATGTGAAGATTTGGCAAAGTCCCTGTAGGGATATATAGTTGGAATATATAGGGTGCTATTAAATACATAAATGTATCACTGATAATCTGTATCACTTGCTGGTCAACTGAATCTAATAAATCCAGGAACACAGTAGGATGAAGACACTTACATTTAACATCTTAGACAGATTTATATTTCAATACTAAACACATAAATACCCTTATGTAATCAACAAACTATGATTTGGGAGTGAACTTTTATAGGTGTTTTGAAGATGAGACTTACAGATCCAAGTGCAATTTCTGTTAGTATGCGGCTGAAACAGCTCTTGAATCCAATACAAGAGCAGCCGCAGTGAAACAACAAGCATGGGTTTAGCTGATTCACACTTAACAGGAAGCCGAAAGTAGAGGCAAAGCCAAAGTTGGTTTCTGATTTGTAGCTTTCAGCTACAATGAGCACAACTCTTCCCATCACATGTAAACAGCAGCTGACCCTTTTTCCACATGCTGTTTCAGAAGCTGGAAATCAGAAGTTAAGTTCAGGCTCATGAAGTGATTGTGGAATCAGTACAGCCTCTATAGAAATATTTGATTTATTTTTAATTTGTGTCTCACCATTTTTCTGGCCATATGGGCCTGAATAAGGCCAAATATTAACAGGATTAGTGCGTAGGCTGAGATAAATGTCTCATTTTGTTAAAGAAGGTGCTTAAACTCTTGATGAAACTTACTTGTATCAGGTTAAAGTAAAATACGGTGAAAAAGAGGCCTCTAGTGGTCGATGTCAACTTTTTAGCAAACACAACAATTGAGCTCAAGCTAGCTATCAGTTGCAAGTTAAACCAGAAGCACTACGGATAGTACAACATGGTTTAAGAGGTCTTGTGGCTGTCTTACATCACGTACTGGCTTAACTGGGTTAAACTCCATACAATCTCCGATCTACTCTGCAATTTGTTGTCCCCAAAGTACGAACTGAACTGGGCAAGAAGTCCTTTAGGTTTTCAGCACCTAATGCTTGGAATAAAATACAATCTGAACTTCAACTTAAAGCCCTTGTTACATTGAATGAGTTTAAAGCTCTGGTGAGATCATTGCAGTCTACCTTATCTGTGTGCACGTGTTTTATGTGAACAAGTTTTAATGTTGTAGATTTTATGTGTTTGTTGTTTCAATGTAACTATGCTGCTGCCCACTTGGCCAGGTCTCCCTTGAAAAAGAGATCTTTGATCTCAATGGGACTAACCTGGTTAAATAAAGGCTTAAAAAAAAAAAAAAAAAACTCTAAATCTGTGTAGTCGACCCAGAGACACCCTATTGGTGTCTCAGATGTTTTCATTACAAAGGCCAAACTTCATTTCATTGATGGAATAATAATGCTGGATAGTTTACTTTGCACTCACAAAAGCAATCAAACTTGCTTTCACTATAAAGTTCCTCCCAATAGTCTTTCAAGACTTCGCAGCAAAGTGCACTTGTTCTGTGGTGTCTGACCTTTGGGCACGCCTCTTTATACCCACAAATATTGATCAGAAGATCCTGTTGTGAGAATGATAGATTGCTCTCAAATGGTTTTCTGTTGTAGTTTATTCAGTTTAGCGTGTATTTAATATGCACAGACAGGCATGTGGTGCTAAATAGCATCCTTTTCTGCTTCATCAGTGCAATCTTTAGCCTGCAGCTTCTGCCTGCTTGTCGGTTTGCTTAATGCTGGGAGTGGAGCAGCCTGCTGTGCAGCAAGAATTCTCTGATTGCACAGTGATTTCTGCTGTGTTAAATATAATACAACATTCTTTATTAATGTATCCTTAAATACTCATTCAGTTGAATACATTCACTATATATGGTATATAATTTGTGCTTGCGGTGTGTGTATCTGTTCTGTCTTCCAGGTTGCGCCTTCGTTAAGTTCTCCACGCACACCGAGGCGCAATCTGCAATCGGTGCCCTGCACGGCAGCCAGACGATGCCAGTGAGTACAGCTCTCTCCACTGCACACACACACACACTCACACACACACGCGCATTAGGCAGACTGCCATAGTTTCCCATAGTTAAGTGCAGCCCTCTGACTTTAGAGCTCTAAACTCTGAGTTCTGGATTCACCTCAAACGTCAAAGTTTTAATCCACTTATGGAAAATGCAGCTATACCTCATAAATATTGCAACTTGGAAAATAGATACAACCAGTAATAGACCTCTGCCTCTTTAATTAACAGGGTACCTAAAAAAAAATCTTAATCTAATTTCCAGATGAAACTGTTCAGAGTCATAATTGAATTTTCGGTGAGTCATCAATCACTACTTCTGCCCACAAAATTGGTGAATATAACTCCAACATGAGATTGCATTTGCTTCTTATGTAAGCACACTCTGTCCTCGAAATTCTCTCTGCATCGAATTTACTGTGAGAACAAAAAGCTGCACCTCTCATTTGCATCTGGCTCATGTTTAGATATGGTCGCCATACACCTGATGGTGTCAACGCAAAACCAAATGACTCTCCACTCCAAACTTGAACAAACTTCCTCTCTGAGACATTCGGCAACAGGACAGAGAGCCATGTCATGTATTATACAGTAGCCTGAAGTCTATTTTGCTTGAGTCCTGGTTTTTCTTTTGGGAACTCTTGTGTTAGAGAGGAAAGGACGTCAAACTCTCTTGCCCCCAGGTCACAGGTGTTGTGTTTCCCTGTATGATTTCATTATTAATGGCTCAAGAGAGGAGAGCAGAGTGAACCACTTGAAGCCATCTTAGCCATTTTGGTGCAACTTCTGAGTCAATCTAAGTGCAAATGACTGCAGGTCATGAGGAAAGCCTCTGAATGCCCATTCTCCAAAGATACCCTCTTTCTGTGTTGCACCATCCCCCTATCTCTGCTAGTTCTCTACCCTCACTTGTCTCTCTTTGGCAATCTCTGGGGATATTAGGGAATAGACTTGTTTACTCCACCTTTCACCACATTGGCTGCTGAATTATTCATCTAACTATAAGCAGAGTGCTGAAGGGAGGGGAGGAAGAGTTGAGAGAGTGAGAGACAGAGAGATAGAAAGAGAATGAAAGGATGGTCAGGATTTATACCTCCTGCTCTGGTAAATTGATTATAGAAATCTGATCAGCATCTCATATCCTGTGGCTGCGGGAGGAGAGGGCATGGTGTGCCTGCCTCTCTGAGATTAGCGGACCACCGGTGGACTATTACGCCCCAGCAGGACAGTTCTATTCAGAGCAAAGGGTCCATCAGTGTAGCAAAGATCTTGGGAAAAAGCCAGGGACCATACAACTTTTGTGGAAGAATTTTTCCACAAATAATAGGAAATTTAATGAATGAATAAATATTATTTCATTAACTTTTCTTTTGGGTGGATTCAAAAAGTCAATGAGTTGAAAAAGAAAGAAAAGAAATGAAAAGAACTGTTGATGCTGTATTTGAAACTTGCCAAACTTTTTAAGGGGCCACATTTCTACTTTTCACACCCAAATAAAAATGTTCCAATGAACTAAGACAAATTGAGCCTGCAGCTGTATGTGTGTGCTTACTGCAATTGCTGCAAGGCTATGGCTCATGTCCAGAGTCAAACAGATGACAATAAATAAAACTGAGCCAATAGCAACAGTGGCCAAGGTGTAAAAATGCACCGCATACTAACACTTGCAAGTAACCATGGCAGCTTGATAGATCTACTGCCAATCCCAAAAAGCGCAAATACTGGGTTCTTAGTTTATGAGTGTGCACACACACGGACATGTGTGTGTGCATACATAAACACGCACAAACAGAGGTGCTCCGTGAGTGGCACATTTGCATGCACACACTCACGTCCATTCTGTATCTCTGTTCTCTCTGTCTCACTGTTATGTGCTCACAGAGGGTCAAAGCTTCCTGGCTGATCTTATTTCTTAGCGCTGAGACCTTGTGCAGAATATGTTTGTGTTATTCATGTATCGGAAGAGAGCATTTTGTATACATTTTACATGTATGAGTTGGACAGGATGGAGGACATCTGCATTTAATGTGTGCTCACATGATGGAATACAGGCACATGAATGGAGATCATTGCATCTTGTACAGTAGACATACCTGCACTTATAGGCTACATACATATTTTGGATTACATGTCTTTTTACTTGTGTTTGTCTCTGTGGCTCTGTAGTTGTCATAATTTAAATTTCACGTGGTTTCAGCAAGTCAGAGCTTTACTAGAGCTTCATCACACTCTAATCACACCCATCATATTTAAAACATAAATACCTTTTATTAAACATACACCATCCCATGTCCTTCCTTAGACATCGTGTCCACGCACACACACACGCACACACCTACACACAATACACACACACTCATAGCTTTAGTTCAGGGGATGAGTGGCTCAATTAAACATTTAAACACTAGAGCTGTAGAGCAATTTGCTGGGATTCAGCAGGGCAATGTCGGAAGTAAATCCCGGGACAGAACTACACAGACAGGAGGGGGGTGCAGGTCAAGTCCGTGGAGCTGTGCTGATTTTTTTTTTTTTTTTTTTCACATAACCACATCAGCTGAGTTTTACAGCTGACACAGACATTGATATAGAAACACTGACAGTATGATTGAAGGATAAGCATTCAACAAAGGAAAGAAAATGAAGTGAGCCTTGGTTAGAAGAGAAAATGGGATGATTGTGAGTGAAGAAAAGAAAAGGGAAGGTTTAAACATACATAGATGTTTACATTCCCCTAGATAGAAGAATCTTGAGGAATTATTTTAGACAGAGAAACAGAGGTTGTAAATTCTACTTATGTAGAATTACACATTTATAAAAAAAAAAAAAAACGGGGTGGGGGGGGCAAATTATTTACTTGAGTCAACATCTTTACCTTATTTACTGAGATAAAAAGTGTAACAGTATGGGCTCTGTGATGTGAGTTAAAAGTAACCCTTTAAATGACAGTTCCACTACCAGTTTCAATGCCAAGCTAACCTAGCCTCACATCATAATTTAATGACAACTTTTTTGACCTCATTTTCTCTGAATTGTTTGGAAATCACTTCAGCCTCTGTGGGTTCTCTGTGGAAAAAGAAACATGGCTGCTTCTTGGATTGTGTTTTTTTTTTTTTTGTGTTTTTTTTTTTTTTGTTCTGATAGGAAATAAACAGACTCTTGTCAGCATTTATATAGTTCACTTCATTTTTGAAAGAAATTAACTAATAATGATCTACTCATACTTTTTCCAATGTTTCACTGATTCAAGAAACACAAATGAAAAATGTTTAATTTACCTTGTAAGCTTTCTGGGGAATAATTTCAAACTGAAAAGGTCAGGTTGATGTACTTTACTCAAGTTCATGACCAGAAAAGTCCTACTTGTGTTGGTGTTTTCTTTGATTTTTCCCAGTCAGAAGTTGGAATTACAGAGTCCCTGGTTGGTATTGAGTGCTGCATTATGTTCAAGTTTACCTTTTGTCAGCTAGGTAAGGTTGTTACATTCATTGTGTTCCAACAACACAGAGGGATTGCCATTTGTAAATGTTGCAGACCCATCAATGAAGGCTGAAATCAATCTTGGTATTGGGAAAATGCACAACAATGGAAATTAAAAAAAAAAATAAAAAATAAAAATAATCAATAACTCTCATCAAATTTAAGAAAGGAAAAGTATCAAGCCTCCTCTGAAAATGTAAAGAGGTAAAAGTTACATATACTGTATTTGTGCAAAAGCAGCAGCAAAAGTAAATAGTTGCTTGAAACAAAAATGCTTAAAAATCAGAAAAATCTGCTGAATTACAAGTATTTGTATTTTGTGTGTGTGTGTTTGTATATATATATATATATATAATATATATATATGATATATATATATATATATATAATATATATATATATATATATATGATCAAGATTTTAGGACCAGTTGAAAAATTGGAAGGATTTACATTTTGCGCTGTTGGATCTTAAAAAGGGTCTAAATACCGTTTCAAAAGTGGGAGTGAGAGAAAAAAATATTTGAGTAAACAATCTATTTTAAACAACATTTAAACTGAAATAGGCTGTTCATCAGCAGATCAAAAGTTTAAGACCACAGCCTTTAAAAGTCAAAATCTGCACAAAAATGTGAATTCATTGTCATTGTCTGTCAGACATTCACACTGTCATGACCTTCTGATGGCAAAGGAAAAAAAATCTTTCACTTATTGAATGTGGTTGGATTGCTGAGCTGCATTGCTATGGTATGTTGCCTCTAATAACGTACCATCGCTGCTGAGGTTGGACGATGGGTGTGAAAAGAAAGTCATTTTGAATTTCTTGTAAGATCCTGAGGGTTATGGAACAAAAAAGTCAAGTAGCAGACCCAAAAAATTTCCCCTACGCTGAGCCAGAGGATCTGATTGGCTGTCCGTCAAGACACTGGATGATGTTGACCCAAATTAAGGCTGTTACTGGTGCCGACTACAGCCCAATAACCATCAGACGGCATCTGAGAGAGAAGGGCTTTAAGAACAGAAAATGTATTCAAAGGCCTCGTCTCCTTCACCAGAGAATTGCCCATTTGGACTTGGAGCACCAAAGACAGTTTTGGAAGAAAGTTTTATTCTCTGATGAGAAAAAAAAATAATCTTGACGGTCTTGATGGCTTCTGACGTTACTGGCATGACAAGGAGATCCAACCTGAGATGTTTTCTACGTGGCACAGTGGAGGAGGTGCCATCATGATCTTTGGTGCTTTTTCCTTCAAATGAACAATGGAGCTTCAGGTTGTGCAGAGGCATCAAACGGCAGCTGACCATGTGGAGTTGTTGCAGGGGGCATCCCTCATGACTGAGGCCCTCGTCTGTGTGGTAATGACTGGGTTTTTCAACAGGACAATGCTGCAGTTCATAATGGGCATCAGACAAAGGACTTCTTCCAGAGGTACAATGTCACTCTTTTGGACCATCCTGCATGTTCCCCTGATCTAAATCCAGTTGGGAACATTCAGGGATAGATGGCAAGGCAAGTGTACAAAAATGGACATCAGCTCTAGACAGTGGATGCCCTCCATGAAGCCATCTTCACCACTTGAAGCAACATTTCCACCAGCCCGCTGAAAATACTCACGTCAAACATGCTGAAACGAATTTTTGAAGTGCTCACCAAGACCGGTGGAGCTACTCATTACTGAGTCCTTATTTAAAACTTTTATTTCTATCTTAGGGGGTTTTCTGGGGTTTTGAGCGATGATCTTGAACTTTTGATCTGCTGATGAACAGCCTATTTTAGTTTAACTATTGTTTCCAATAAGTAGAAAACTCAAATATTCTTTTGTCTCACTCCCATTTCTTCTTTTTGCATTTTGAAACTATACTTACAGTCTTTTTAAGATTGAACGGTGCAAAATGTATATTCCTGCAAAAAAAAAAAAAAAATATATAATATATATATATATATATATATATATATATATATATATATATATATATATATATATATATATATACATGTTAGTATGTCATCTGTTTCGTTCCCATAACATATGTAGGTTTTAGTTTTTTAAATAGCCTTTATTTTATAGCATTTATTTATTTAACTAAAATTCTATTACACATCCTGCATTTGAACAAAGCCAAACAGCTTGAACCTCGGTTGAAAATCCAGTGAAGTATGATTATTTTAATTGTGTATAGACCTCCTGCTTCCCCAAATAAACAATGTGAGAAGCAGCTGCCCTGTGTTAACTGTGACGCAATGGAGCAAACAAAATGCAGTCTAGTTAAAATGATAAATGCATATTTTTTCCTCGAGCAGTCGTAGTAAAAAAATATATAAAACTGATAGTTATACTTATTAGTGCTCATCTGTCTAGCAAAATTATGGACCTGCTCATGCTGAGAGCTCTTCATCCTTTTTTTCCTTTCTTTTATTTAAGTCTTTAATTAGCAAAATTGCTTTGCTTGTGATATTACTTACAATGAGGCAGCTAAGTTTCCGATGTAATATTGAGATGAAACAACTCTTTTCCCAGAGAGTGGAACCATCATGTCCACCTGCCTTCAAAGGGATGTCATAAAATGTGTATAACTTTGTTGCTTAACCATCTAATAACATGGTGTCCAGGTAATCAATCCACAGTATTTACTATATTCTTGGAGAAACCACACTTATAAAAATGATTTTTTTTAGTGTGAAATTGTAACTTCTCAAACATGAAATTGTTGTTTTAAACTTTGATGGTAAACAGTCGGAATGAAGTATGACGCCATGTGGTCACTAGACTCTTTTTTTAAAGAAAAATATCACTTCACTGTAGACTGTAACTCACACAGGGAACTTTGCTTAAAGTTATCTATGTGTGTAATTTTATGAAAATAGCAAATAGCTACATTTTATTTTCAATGTCCCAGTCTTATCACATTTTATCACCTCTCTCTATGTCCATTCCAGAAACATCTAAGTATTGGGCAATATATAAGTTTGACACCACTGATTTGCTTACAACCAGTTACAAGGTGGTTGAAGGTGTTAGAAAGCCAAGTCCCTTGTCAGATTTTTTTATTTTATTTTTTTGGCACTTCATACCAACTGTGAAGCACGGTGGTGGAACTGTAATGGTCTGGGGCTGCCTTGCTGCTTTGGAGACTCAGCAGCTTTCTACTAATTATGCATCAAATCAAGTTATATCAAGCAGAAGCATACTAGCCCCTACTGAGATTTTTGTTGAAAATAACTTTGAAGAACCTATATTTTCTTTTGGTTGTGTTCAAGGCTTTAAACAAAAGATCTGATTTTTGGTTGGGAAAAAGAACCGGTACTATATCCTAACACAGGACACTGTTCCAGCTGTCCTCCTTCCAAACCAAATCTCCCTCATTCCTATGAGCATGAAGGCAGCAGCCTTTTTGGTAATAAGATGAGACCACAAAGAGGCAAACCTTCCTTTTTGGTTGAAAATCTCTGTGTTGCCTTCTTATTTTCCATGTTTACTCCCCTTCCTTCAGCAGCTTTCAAGGCAGCTGGGAGCTGCCCAGCAGGGGGATTCTGCTCACACTTGAGCTTAAAAATTTAATGAGACTTTTACTTCACACTTCATCCTCTTCTCTTTATAGCAATGGAGATTCTGCTAGCTGATATCCTGACAGGCCTAAATGGGAAAACCTCAGAGATAAACAAATGTGGCAATGGGTGCTTAGCCGACAAGCCACAAGATTCAGGTGTCCCAAGGAGAACCAGTGGGAGGGCAATCTCAGTGTTCAGAGCTCCTTGAGAAAATCTTTGCGCAGTGTGTGACTTGCAGGCCAGACTATGAAGGAGAGTGGCAGAATGCTCTTATGTAACCAGGCAGGTCAATTCACTTCAAGCCTTGTTTCTATTTTTCAAGCAGGCACACTCCTGTCTACATGTAGATGGAAAAAAACCTAACTGCAAAGTTCCAACTGAATCTCTTCAGATTATGTATGTCAGCCTTTTCCAAAAATTATGGAAGCAGAGCAGAAACACATAGCAGTGGCACATCTCGTCTGTATTCTCATACTGCACAGCCCAGTCCCACTCACTTCTAAAGTTAAACCTCATAGCAAGGTTAATGATCCAGATAGTAAGAAAAAAATGGACCAACACAACAAAATCCCAAACCTACAGCTGTGTCAAAGTTAACAATGAAGTAACTCATCTGAGAAATAATATATGAGCCACTGCATAAGAGACTGAGGGACAGTATTTTGTGTTGCCATTGTTCCATCTCCTGGTTCTATTGTGTTTATTGTAGCATCACACATGACCGCTTCATGAATAACTGAAGTTGGATGGCATAAAAGAAGAAAGAAGCAAAACTGTTAGTCATTCAACTTGGCACAGCACATGTGCCAGTCAGCTTGACGGCTAGTTTGTTGGCCAATTAGCAAGCTAGTCTGTCAGTCAGTAAATCATTCAACTCACCAGACAGCCAGTCATTTAGTCAGACCGCCAACGAACCAACTTGGCTATTCACCTACAGTCTTTCAAGCCTGTGATTCGACCAAGCAAACCCCAAAGGGAGCTCTGAGGGAATATCGAGCAAAGTTGGAAGAAGGGGAAAATAAGAGCATAAAATCTATAAGATACAGCTGAAAGGTCCAATACCTGTCTTTGGGTGTCTTTTGCTATCTGCAGATGCCTTTATTAGCAGGAGACCTCAGTGAGGAAAGAAAGTACAGACAGGAAAATTAAGAACTAATGAACGATATGATAATAATAGCAATCTACTGATAGCAATTTAAAGGAGCTTGTCTGTGTGGTATCATGGCCTTCTCAGTAGTTCACTCAAACCGGATTTACACAAGCACCGCTTTAGCCCTCACGCACTCCTCAATCCCAACTCACAACCGGCCACCACTGTTATTGACAGTCTTGCATCAATTTCATGGAGCCTCTTATCAAGTTTGACACACAACCTTTCTGAACTGTCAGATCAGAGTAATATTTCGGCCTTTTATGTGGATCGATCAGCCAGTGTGGGGGAGCAGAGGGCAGGAAAGAGGCGGAGCATGCGAAAGGTCAACCATGGCACTCAATCATTTGAAAATTCTTTGTGCTGGTTTCATTACTTGGTTGTATGAAGCCATAATGTTGATTAAGGGATGCAAAGAATCAAAAAAGTAGGTACCAAAGAGGACAGAATCAGAAAAAATTGTCACAAAAGAAACCATTCCTTTGAAAAACACTTTCACTGGCATCAATGGGAACCACTCACATTTTTTCTCTCACTTTCAATCTCTCATTGAAAGATCTGAGGGTTCCTGTCTGCCTAAAAGGTAGTTCATAAATAATAATAATAATAATCAAATAATAATAACTTATTCTCTACACAGTGTTTTAGCTTTATGTTTTTGTATACAAGCCCCGAAAGTTAAAAGGTAGTACTTCAAAGATTCAAAGATACTGCAAGAGATGTGGAATGTTGTCCACCATCAAAAGGCAGGAAAATAAAAAATCTCTGTCACACAGTTAGAGGAACTAAGAAAGTATTGATATTAGTTTGGTTGTTGGAAATGAAAATATACCAGACTGAGAAAATTATAACCCTGAATAACATTGCTGCTTTTCATTGAATTTAAAGACTTTTGTCACCGTGTCTAAACAAGTACTGTAGTTATTTATAATGTTCACACAGTTATTTATCTCAAACGGTTACACAAGCCATGTTCATTTATTGGTATGAGAGGCCTTTTCAGTAACAAGGTAAACTTTCTATACTTTTTTTTTTTTTTTTTAATGCTGTATTTTCCTTTCTCTGCCCCTCAGGGTGCTTCCTCGAGCTTGGTGGTCAAGTTTGCCGACACAGACAAGGAACGCACTATCAGACGCATGCAGCAGATGGTCGGGCAGTTTGGCATCTTTAATCCAGCCATCGCCCTTCCCTTCAGCACATACAGCTCCTACGCACATGCGGTGAGTTGGAAAAGGAATGTGAAACGCAGAAGCATAATTTAAGCTCCTATAGAATTTATGTACGTTGTGATGGGTTATTGCATGCTATGTAGTGGACATGTTGAAGAAATAGATTTAAAAGGGGTTGTGAAACACAGCGGTTATTGACAGTGTCACTCTCAGACAATAAAACTGTTGGGATCTAGACATAGTTGTTTTTAAAGCTGCTATAATATGGCATTAGGTGATACATTTTAGTGTCATTGTCGTGTCAAATGTCCACTTGTGTGTGACAGTTGCCACTCAGCGTGATAAATTCACAGAGAATTACCACCCAGCTCTGCGGTTCAACTCAAAGTGAGACTGTGTTGCTGGATCATTCTTGTAGCATTCAAAATGCTTTCAGCCACAATCGTGATGCGGGTGAAACCCACTATGTGCTTCTCAACCAGCATCAAACGTCAGGCAGAAAAAAGCAGTGTCTCACTTCCAAACATTAAGAACATCCGGCAGCTACAGAAACTTATATTTTTTTCAAGAGTCAGTTGTAAAAATGAAAAACAGAGCTAATAGTGGGACACAAACATTGTGATCAGAAACGCTCAATGTAAATTCTCCTCTTGCTTGATGCCAATCCATATTATTTCCTCTGTCAAACAGAATATGGGATGCTAACTCAATCAAAGAAAAAGAACTGTATTTACTAGTTTAACTAGTTAGCCATACACATTACACACATTAATCTAACAGGCAATGATACAGTGATCCCTTGCCAATTAGCGCTTTAAGTTCTGCGGTTTTAGTTATTCGCGGATTTTTCAGAAATATATAAAAATTTTAAAAAAATCAAGATAAAAATCGCAGAAACATCACAGGATATTGTGGCGTTCTCTCACAGTGAAGAAATGCAGTGATCCAGCCTGGCCCCTTTAAGAAGGTTGCCTTATGGGTAATGGTGTGGCCTTATGGGTAATGGTGTGTGTGTCGTGGGACGGCAGAATCTAAACAGGGTTGGATGAAAAGTGGAGTGAGCATAAACAGCAGCCCAGCGTGTATAGATTTACATTCTCTGTTAACCGACAGGAGCCAAACAATACAACTTGTGTGATGTTACAAGTTCCTGCAGTGTCAGAATAAAGTGCCTGTTCCATGCAGACAAAACTGGACTTTTTTTTTGTTGTTGTTAGCGTGTTAGCCGCTAATTAGTAGCCAAAAATAGCACAATACCAGTGATTTCTTTACTACGGTTTGGAGACCAGAGGCTGTGAAGGTAACCAAGGGTTTAACTTTGAGTTGAACATTGGGGGGGTTGAGCCACCGCGGATACTTCCGAAACATAACAAAAGAGGTATGATATTGGGGGGGTTGTGGTGGCTAGTTTAAATTATTGGGTGGGTTGCAACCCACCCATCCCCCCCATAAATTACGCCTATGAAGGTAACAGAAAGACCACAGTTGAGCCTTTGTCTTGTTTCTCTGCAGTGCCTCGCTACTTTTTCGCGGTTTTTAAACATATTTTAAACACATTATTTAGGCTCGGGGGGCTCCTGCTCCAGTTCGCGGATTTTGATTTTCGCGGGCGGGCGCCAGTCCCCATTAACCGCGAAAAATAAGGGATCACTGTATGTCAATGTTGTCTTTGAAGCTTGTTTCTGTTGTTACCAAGTAGTCCAAACGATAAATACAGGTTTAAATTGATGGGTGTGGTATAACTATTGTGCCAAAACTACAGTTTTCTACAAAAAGTTGTTTTTTTTTTATCCCCTGCACTCTGATGATGTTTTATGTTTAATGAGAGCTATGCTGTAAAAGTGCTGAGTTGTAATTAAGAAAGTTAAAAAACAAAAAAGTTCCAGTTACAAATAATAAAAGTAATAATAATAAACATATATAAGGAAATTTGTTTGATAAAAAAATGTTTATTAGATAATTTTTTTAAATTATTTCTGTTAAATGTATAAAAGATGGTGCATCATGTTCAATGTTGCTGCTGCAAGGCAATACAGTAGTAGGATGTTAGCTCTTTCCTTTTTGTAGAGAAATATACAGTGTAATTTATCAAAGGGAGATTAAAAAGTTACAAAACCTAAGTAGAAAATGCTATGTATCTGCAACCCATGATTTTATTTTGCCAACCAAATCCCACAGCTAAAAAGGAAATAGTCATACAAAGACATTAGTCTTTTTGTCTTTGATCTGCTCCAGATAGCAGATTTTTACTGCAGATCGTTTCACTCAACTGTAATTTCAGTACCCATAGACCTTCCGTGTAAAGTTTCCCTCTATTTTTGTTTTCATGACACATAGTGTCCTAGATGTAAATTAGCTTGGCAAACGATCATCCATATCATTAGCTCAATGTTTAACTGCACTACCATTCCATTACATTTAACACATAATCATGTGCACATTCAGTTAGCTTGTATCCTCTCAGCCCCTTCATCCACTCTCCCCTGCCCACTCACGCCCTCAGGGCATCGCACCACACACACACAGCAGACCCTTGGCTCTTTTGACTTCAGACAACCTATGTGTAGCCCCTCTCCCCACGTGCCCCTGTTCCCCTCCCCTCTTACTCCCATTGTCCCTCCCTCTGGGTCCATGAGATGCTTCAGGGGCCACAGTTGACTCAGAATAATCCGCAGGCAGCTCATCTGCAGACAAACTTTCTTCCTCCCTGCTGAGGCAGAGCACACAAACGCAACCCGCCGTGCTGTGCATGTGTTTGCATATGGTAGCATATGCAAACACATGCACACACCACCTACTTGAAGGAGGCTATAACGAATTTACTAAAAGCACAAGCCTCGATCACAACATACTAAATGAATACACATCATATATCTGTAGAGGATTTATTTACAGGTTTACTTATTTGGATTTAAATGATATTTAGTTTTGCCGTTTGTAAAACGCTTGGATTAACTGTTGATGTTAGACAGGTCTTGGGGGCTTATCCATTTCCCTCATTTTCATATCACAGCCATGGGACCCACAGAGAAATGTGCAAATTGACCATCTCAGAGTAATTGCGAGGCCATCTCTTGTGCACTCTCCAGTAAAACTCCCACCTTCATTACCATTCATGAAATGCAGCCTTTTCTCAGGAAATGTGGAGAAATGCAAATGTTTTAGGGGTGGTGCGGGCTGTGGTGGTCTGCTGGGAGACCATTGTGCCCCGCTCACGTTGGCCATGACTTTTATTTACTGTGGCAGAGACCCGTGTCGGCTCATACAGAGGCCCAGAAGAGCATACGCACTCACACGCTCTGCTAGGTGAATGCTCGTCCTCTCTCTCCACCTACGATCTCTCATACACACACATTATATGACAAAGAGGAGCATGATGCTACGAAATCGAGTTCCGAGGGAAAGTGAAAAGGGCACATGAGATACTTCAGCATTAGAGTGAATCAATTACCATCACATCTGAAGGAGAAACTGCACATGTGTAGTTTCTCGACACAAAGATGTGACATTCTCATTTTGCTACTAAGTATCACACTACGGTATTCTTGAATCTAATACATTTACTAAAATAAAGAAAACAGAAGAAACACTACAGGCAACCTCAGACCTAAATTAAACCAGCATTTGATAAAGTAATGACTGTGTGTTTTTATATTCCACTTAAAGCTCCTTAATGACTGAATTCTGTTTTTCGTAGTATGTGATGGTGTGGAGTAGAGATGTATACTCGTTTTCTTTTGTTTTGGTGCCCAAGTTGGGTAGTGGGGCAGTGGCCATGTTTATATTAGATTCATTGGTGCTGGCTGGTGTGCAGACTCGATCCGCCTGCAGCCACCAGGACTGTGCTGAAGTGATAAAATAAATATTTTTTTGCTGCAAGATAAAGTACATTTATTCCTCCAAAATGAAAAAAAAAAAACCTGCAGTGACAGAAAAAAGACTTTATCTCCAAAGACATGCTAGATGTTCGCCTACTCTCCATATACAGCACGCAGGCCAAGAGAAGACGAGGTGTTGAAGTATAGGATGCAGACAAGGGAAGAGATGGTATATATAGCTATAACCCGTGAATACAGTAAATGGTAAATTCAAAGAGCTACCTCTCCACTACGGCAGAGGATAGGATTATAGAGTTGAGCTGACAGCCAGTAAATTGGATTTTAGTCAAACCAGGGGAAGGAGGGGGCTTTGAACACAAATTGGAGTGGTACAACACTGACAACATATGCCAAAAATGAGAAATGTGCCATTTTTGCGACAGACACAGACAGTAGTGTGCTCTGACAGGACACATCCTGTTTGCAAAAGGTGATTTCATAAAACACAAGAGGAGGAAAGAAAGGAAGGGAGATTCCACGTTTCAGTCCAGTGTTGGTATTGAATGATAATGGCTTAAGATACAAACATCACCTGTATAAATAGATTTCATTTGAGTTGTTTCCTTCTCTTATCTTCTGCTGTCTTGTGGTGAAGCCAGCCATTTTAGCTCCCCTTGGTCTCCTTGGGTTGGGGGACTGCATGGTGTGTCAGAGGGTGAGTGAAAAGCACCTCCAGCACCTCCTTCTGCCTACCTGAAAGACACATTCGGCTCAGTCTAAGATAGATAAACAAGAGGAGAGAAAACAGTTTAACTTGGTGCTAATCAGTGTGTGTGTTGATGAGAGAGAGGACAATGGCTTTAAACTCACATTAGGAAACGTCTCCCCCTGTTGGAGGGATGCTTTTTTTCCCTGTTTTTCCCCCCACACAAGCACACAAGAGACACACGATAGCAAAAAAATTACAGCATCATTTGGCATTACTGTAAACTGCCCACCCACACACACACAAACATGCACACTCCAACATGTGTGTAAGTGTGACCTGATTTCACTGTAACATGCATGTGAGGAATAGCTTTTGACAGCCTCTACATGTGCCTCCACGCATACATACACACACACACACACACACACACACACTGTAAAGTCCATCAGAGATTCAAAACAAAACAAAACAAAACAAAAAAATAAACTGTTAAAATCTGTCTGTGGAAATGCAGTCCTGCGAGCACGGTGGTATAACAAATGTGGCTCTTGAGCTTCAGCGCTCAGTCTTGTAGTTCACCTCTTTGACCTGCTGTCTCCATCTCTGTCTCATTTTTTCAACCTCTTTCACCCTCTTCTACCTCTCCCCCTTTGCCTCTCTTTGTTTCCCTCGCTCCCCCATTTCCCCTCCGTCATTGGCTGGTTGGGCTGTAAGGGGTCACATGTGACAGTGCTAAGAGTCAGCGAGTCACAGAGCAGCGCTACAGAGATAATTGCCATGTGATAAAGAGGTGATTGCCTGCTTGCACCAGGGGAGAGTAATGCCATCAGGTTGCAATAAAAAAGCAGATGTCTGACACTAAATGAATGCTACTGGAGCCTGGGCAACTTTTTCGCGCTGCCTTTCATCTCTGGCACTTCCCTTTTGTCCTAGTTGGTTCTGTCTGCCTTTTTCTTCTCGTTTTTTCAAGAGGAAAGAAAGGAAACATGAAAAGGTTGTGTCTGTGATGATGAAGACTCAGTTGTGCTTATTTTCCACCGGAGACATTTGCTATCTGCTCGGTAGTGCATAAATAAAGAAAAGAGAAAGCCTTGTGATTATAATGCCTTTGAATTTTTGAAAGGGGAAGAAATTCTGGCATTGTATGTAAAAATGTAAAAAAAAAAAAAAAAAAAGGAAAACTGGAGTGACTTTAATGTCCTGTGTCAACATAACCAGAGGTTTCTCCTCTTATTATAATTTCTTATTCAATCAGAGTCAGTTTGCATTAACCACTGCATTCAAACATAATTACATGCTTGAATTTCCAATTTTGTACATTTTAATTTGGAACAAAGCATAAATTAATGCAGAGTCTTTATCCGTGACAATCTGACAAATGCCATTAAGATTTGTGTTATCTAACACATTAGTTGGGAGAGGGGATGGTATTCTGGAAAAGCTTGTATTTTCTCTAACTTCATTATTCAACTGGGCCTGCAGTTTGTATAACAATAAGTTGAAAGCTTATTAGAATCAGCCCATAGAGAATGCAACAAAAATGACCTGAGAATAGAAAAAAAAAAAAAAACTCTTTGCAATGCAGTCAATGCTGTCCCAATACTATAGAGCCGGAGTCACATTTTGGAAAAAAAAAAAAAAAAGGGGGACATCAGAAACCTCAAGACCTCTTTGTTTCTTTGCCACTGTTTTTGTTAAGTTTCTTGCTCTTCTTCTGTCTTTTTCAGCTATAGCCACTTAAAGACTCAATTCATCTTATTTGGAAAGAAATGGATGATCCCCATTTGTCACGTTGATAAAATTATGCAAATGACAAAAGGCCTTAATAGATAGCAGTGGCAAGGCATGTGGCTAATGGATGAGACGCCGGCGTTGGGCATTCTACAGCAGGACAGCCACTTTCAGGTTACCTGACAGGGGCACTGAAGGAAAATAATTGGCTTTTCCGTTGCCAGGTCCACATGCAAATACAAGCAGAGGGCCGCTCTATACCTCAACTGTCTCAGATTGTCGTCATTAGCATCAGTGCCTGTGGCAGAGGAGTTAGATTTCTGTCTACACGAGTTAGTCTCCGGCCACGGCCATCAGCAGTTCCCTTGGCATACACAAGCTATGCAGTATCAAACAGATGTAGAGACGGGTCCAAGAGGTCGGTCCTGCCCTGTTTACATTCCTATACCACACAATTCTGCATGTCTGATGAGCAGCTACGCAGCCTGCAAAAGATTATTGATTCCCTTGATAAACCCTCTGTTTCACAAGCCACAAAAGCCGTTGTACAATGATGGATTTTCTTCTGAATTAGACATTCAGAGTGTGGTTTTGCACATGGAGAATTTAAGCAGAGTGGCGGAAGCTGAAATAATCTTGATTACTCTGTGTGTGTTCAGTGGACGGGGGTGTGCATGTGGGTCTCTGTGTGAGAGTGCAGTTCAAGGCAGCAGTGCATGTGAGCTTGTCCTATGCATATGAATAAACAGTCCATGGGCTGCATTTGGTGGAAAATAGTTTCAGCTCGCACTCCTCACTTCACGCTAAGTAGAAATGCAGAGCAAATGAAAGGCTATTGATTTGATCTCATTGTGAGATTGTCCAGCAGGTGAAACTCGGTTTAAATATTTTGTTTTAGCAATTCAGAGTCTTCATTTGGTAAGATCTCAAAACATGTCTCCAAAGCAGCTTTTAAATGACAAACACTGTGGTCATTCAGCAGTACTCAAACTCAAGCATGCTCTTTTTGTAAAATGCCTTCTATATCGGTTTAAAATGTCTAAAGAGAGGTCTGTGGTCAAACCTTTCAAGGTCTGGATGAATGTCAGAAATCATCAGAAATAAATCAGAAAAAAAAAGAGATGAGCCAAGGAAGAAGCGGAGGAGAGTGGGAGACGACTGTGGCATTCACGTATACAACCAAACAAAGTAATGTGAAGTTTGACAGTTGTTAGAAAAAAAGCATAGCAACTCTTGCAAACTAACTCTGTCCCTTGGGCACAGAGATAATGTGCACATGTCAATGCCTTGATTTGTATGAGCCCAACAGACAGCTATTAAATCGTTTCTCCAGCTGGTGACAGGGTTCCTGCTGGGAGGATAGACAGATTCACTAAACACAGATTGACAGGCTTCTTTTTTCTCCTGTTTCTTTTATTCCGCTCTACTTTCTATGTACTTCCCATGCACTATCCATCCATCAACCTCTACATACATCACTCCCTTGCTATGCTCCTCTCTTCCCCATCTTTTGCATCTTGCTATATTTTTAAACACCATCTGTCCTCCACTCACCTCTCTAACCCCCCCCCCTCCTCCCATCTCCCTCCTGCTCTTTGCACTTCTTATCCAACCATCCACTCTCCCACCCATCTCTCCGTGTCCCTCTTCTTTAGCTCATGCAGCAGCAAGCAGCCATCATGGCAGCAAGCCAAGGAGGTTACCTCACGCCGAGCGTGGCTTTTCCCGCCACACAAATACACCAGATGGGGGCGCTCAACATCAAGCCTCCCACCCACCCCCATGACCCCGGTGTCGGGTGAGTTTCATCAAGCCCTGGGTGAGCACTCAGTTTCATTCCCTTTCCTCTTGTGTGTTTGTATCTGATAAGCCAGCAAGTTCAACTTCTGTTTCATTGTCGGTTTGCATTTATATATATGTGTGTGTGTGTGTGAATGTGTGCGTGCCTGCGTGTGCGCGCAACAGCAGAAGGGCAAGGAATATCAATAACTAAGTTTAAAGATAAGGCATTAATTTCCCTATTGTATTTTGACCTTGTGCTTTGAAGCACTAACGCATGATCTGCATGCAAGTGGTCTTGTTTTCCATAACAAGCCCTCCCTGTGCAGATACATTACAGAGAAAAGGGAAGGACTTTGAAATACCTAGCCATCGCATAGGGTTTGCTTATTCAGCAGCATTTTCCTTTATAGACAGAAGAAACTTTAAGATTCTTCACTCAATAAAAGCAAGAGCATAAATAAATTATACAGTATCCAAGTCTTTGTTGTGCTCTGCTCACCTACTTTGTCACCTCTGTGGGGTCCAGTTTTGGAGCTGATTTCTTTGGCGACTTTAAACACAATTCACCGGGACTGTTATAGATGTTCTTTATAGGCATCTAAAAGAATCCAGTTTCTACAAAAGTTGCTGCACTTTATCAAATTCTTAATAAGCTTGAGTTTTGGGGGGGTTTTTTGTGGAGAAGGGAAATTTTGTCCACAAAGATGCAGTCTTTGCTGTTGTAAGAACTTCTCTCATGCAATCCCTAACATTCGGATAAATGAAAATATACAGAAGAGACGGAAGACTTGGGGACAGATGCACCCTGTGCAGTTTGATGCAGGTATGCAGGCACAAAGACAGAAAGGCATTACAAACTAGAGGCCAAAACATGCACCAACTGAAAGCATCAAACAAAATGAGGAGGAGGAGGACTGAGAACTCCTGCATAGCCTGAATATTGGGTCATATGACCCTCAGCGGAGATAGATGTATAGAAGAAGCACGGTGTGCTTTCTTCATCACCCTTTGGAAGGATAAAGTAGCGCACAAGTCAACTCAGGAAAAATTGAATTTGTTCCCTTTTGAAAGTTACATCTACTTTGGTCAGCTTCACAAAAATCACTTCAACCCTCTGTTTCGCAGCTATCTTCAGTGGTACAGAATGTACCAAAGAAATCCCAATGGGGTGAGGGTGGGCATTATGCAATGACTCATGCAGTATTGTCCAAGAGCCACCATTCAAAACAATCGAGATGGCTGCAGAATTGCTACTGACACCTTAGATCAACAAGTTTTTCATGCAAATCCTACAACAGTCTTTCACCAGCATTCCTGCTGCACTGCACAGCACTTTTGATGTCTTTTTTTTTCTTTTAATACTAGCCTGGTTGTCCCTCTGCCCATGTCACATGCTACATTTCTCTGATTGGTTTTATGGCTATTCAATTGCGTCCTGAGGCAGTTTCTTTTTGCGTCCCTTGGTGCTCTCCACTGGAAATCAAAGTCAAATCCAGAGGAACCAGGATAATTCTTTGTATCACAGGGGAAAAGAGTAGGATGGCGGGCCAGGCTGACTTGCATCAGCAAGGTACACATGATTAAATATGAGTATTTATATAAACTCTTAATAAGAAATAAATACTATCATCATTCTTGTGAAATTGTTGGATTCATTTTTTTATAATAATTTCTGTCTTTTTTTTTAATTGACCATATATAGCTTAAATTGTCTAAAAAAACGTATGCATTGACTGAACATTGTCACTGCACATTCTTGCTCTGTAAATGCCATATTGTGTGCTGGAAAATGTGTACACATTAAGGCACCCGGCTCCCGCTAGATATGCTTTTAATCATGCCTCCACCTAAAACTAAACAAGAACATATATGTAAAGTGAGATGATGCCAGTAGACACACATGTGTAGACGTACAAAAGATACATTTCAATGTCAGGCAATATATCTAGAAAGGAGACCCATTTGTCAAATATTCACAGTGATGTTTTCAGTGCGAAGTGTGCACTTTCTGCTGGGCATAATCAATCTGAGACAGTGATTAAAAGCAGAGCTCAGTCTTGCTGAGAGGCTCTTATTTTGATGGGTATATCACTGACAGTATTGCAATTCAGACCTTTGTGTTCAGCATGTATATACCTGTATTTTGCACACAATGGTGCTGATTGAAGATGGTGTAACTGTATTTGCAAGGAGCTCAGTCTGTGCGTGTGTTTGCAAATGTGTGTGAGGATGTGTGTCGTTGTGTGAAGGGCTTTGTCCTTGAGTCAGATTGTATTGTTTTTGTGGTTTGTGTATCTCTCCTGAGCTCAAGAGGATCAAAAAAGAGCCTCACTCAAAAAGGAAACATTGCTGATTTTGCTTTTGTTAAATTTGAAAAAAAAAAGGGTGTTTTTTTTTTTTTTATTTGTATTCCAAATGGTCAATTCCATGACCCACTTGACTTTGTCAAAGTATCAATATAGTATAGTTTTGATAAGGATAAAATCTTTATCTTTAATCTAAAGGTTGCTGCCAGCAGCTGTTGGTGTGGTTGCTGCTTTAGTGTGTACAGTTTACTGCTCTCTTCTTTTTCATGCTTGGGACTATGACTTAAGAGTTCGTTGAAGCATTTGAGTACTCTTATAAGCCAAATCAGAGTTTGAAATTACTTTATACATTTTGACACATTGTGTTCAAAAGTATAAAAGGGAGGGAGATTAATTGATGTCCCCTTTCCTTCCAGTGAGAGCTGTTGTTTGTTGTTAGCTACACGGGAGCCTGGTTAACGTTCAGCATTGACATAAAGATCTGATAATGGTTTAATGGATAAAAAAGAAACCTCTGATCTTGGAGTAAAATATGCAATCGCCAGCTTTTATTCAAACGATCAGGGTAACCTCTGCAACATGAAAAATCTTGTTTGATAGCAGGCTGAAGTACAAAGAGGCTCAGAGGTTAAGGGTGTAACTCTGAAAACAATGAGACATCCATTTGATCAACAGATGCAGAGCATTTAAGCTTGATGGTGCATAAGCCGTTTGCCAGATGGTTCGGCTGATTAGAGCATGTATCCTTACAATGATGCATGATGATGCTTTTTGAAAATAATGTTCACCAGGTGCTGCTCCCTGAGTGCTGCAGAAGTAAAAGTTAAACAAAACAAGGGGTGTTGAGGAAAAACCGGAGGAGAAGGATGAGAGAGTGGGTGAGGGAGGAAAGAAAGAAAGACATAGAATGAGATGCAGATCCCGCTGGGCATATGTAGAGAGGGAAGCAGTGTCAAGGATGCTTTGTTTGGTTGAGAGAAGCATGTAATCAAAGTCACTCTAATGTTCTGTTGCATGGTGATGTTCTACAGAGAAAATATACACGCACAAGTGCATATTACACAAAATGGACCGCAGATGCTGCACAGCCAGGGACGACCCACTTGCAGCGAGGCTGGATGTGCCACAGCATCCCTGCTGGATTCAAATGTGGTTATACCACTGAAGCAGACACTTCCACAGTGACAAACACCAGGAAGCTGATGGGCTGTTTGACATGGTGATCTTTCTTAATGCTACCTGTCCTCCATGGCTCGTCACTGTGTGCTATGCAGTCACAATGTTTTTAAGGAATTGTCCAAAAATAAAGAAATGCTAAATACATAAATAAGGCTAATAGTTTTGTTTACAACACCGTATGCACTAATAGGGACATGATTGTGAATCACAAAGATCCACTAGAGTGACATATCACATCATGTCACGGCCAGATGAAACAGCTGGCAACATCATCACCTGTCTGCTGTGACTGATTGGGTGACCTTCAGCTTCCAGAGCATTTCAGGCTATAAAGCTGCTTCCTTAAAATAAATGCGCAATAAGTAAAACTGTGGGTTTCAAAACAACATTCAAGCATTATCTCTAGAGATGTACGATAACTGTTTTTTAAAACCGATACTGATAACTGATAACTTTCAGCTTCTAAAGACCGATAACACACACATATACCTAAGATCATTACATCAATACTATGAACAAAATCAAAAATAGTTTGGACTCTTTAAATGAACAGATATTTATTTTTTCCATTGAAAAACTACTGGCAAGCCTCTCAAACATTTTCGTAAAGCTATCAAACAAACCTATTTGATATCTCACATCAACGTAAATAGGTGCATTACTTGATGATATAAAAAAATAAAGGCTCCTTGAACTGATGGAAATACATGCATCAGAATTACAAACTGAAAAGGATTTAAATTTAAAGGATTTTGGCTTGTGGTTCCATTTAAAATAATACATTTAATTAAAGTAAATGAGGTTCAGTGAGTTTTTGTTTTTTTTTATCTCATGGAAGCTTTAGATGAGAGATGAAGGGAGGGAAGAGGAAGAGAGACTGCTGCTGGCTTGTGCATATTAGCATTAGCTCACATTAGCGCGATTTCAAAACTCATGGAAGTGATTGTTATGTTGTAGGTGGCTGATCAGATTTGACGTATTAAAGCTTGTGCTTCCCCCCTCGTAGAATTCGCTTGAAGCATTCGTCACAAATAACCACCAAACTATTTTCTTCTGAAACTTTAACGAAGTTCCATGCCATCGCCGCCATGTTTGTTGTAATCAGCGCTGTGCTCATGCTGCATTCAAGGTGTAACGTAAATTCCGAAGTTGCTAGTCATTCTTTCAGCCTTTTCTATTTTTTTCTTTTTTATGTGTAACTTGAGGGAAAACACTGCGAATATCGAATTCAAGTTAGTAACTACTAAAATTATGACCGATTTAACAAGTTGTTTCCTGGCATGAGGGGATATTCTTGATTTTCCTGATTGAGAAATTGTTTTTCTGATTATGCCGACGTTACATGAACATAACATTCACTGCCGGACATTTAAGACTTAGAGGGAGCGAGGCACTGCCGTGTTGACAGAAATATATATGTTATCGGGGCTATTCGTCGTGATATCAGACTTATCGGAATGACGTCATAATTTCCTGTTATCGGCCCAATAGTTTTCATGCACCCCTAATTATCTCACACAATCAAGTGCAGAGACGTAGATGTCTAACCAGTCAGCACAGACACATTGCGACACGCACATGCAGCATTCAGTCTTATCTTATTTCAACATGAGAGGAAACGGAAAAAAACTCTTCAGGAGGCAATATATATTTTGCTTGTGCACTCTGTGATGCCAGCCTCACGTCAATCATGTTAAATGACAGGTAGTCAATGAATGAAACCTCAAACACACTGATGAATGTAACTTTTAGGTATAGATCACTGGAGGACAAGCCAGCCAGCTGCAGTCTGCTTTATGCTTTAGGACAAACGACTGCTCTCTTGCCACACGATGTTGTTTCCTCACAATGCTACCAGGTTCAGAACTGGAGACTGGTGCCCTCAACGAACCACAAAACTCATCCCACAGATCATTACGCAGTTTTTCCTGAATCAAACAGTGATTCAAGTATGCTTTGCATCACTACAAAAACACAAATATTAGCAACTCATGATTAAATGGCTTCAGTACAACAAGTGGGACCCACTTCTACACCTTGTACAGTAAAGTTTGTTGAATAATTTTATCCACAAGGGCAAAGGGGAAAAAAATGTCCAAGGGGTAGTTGTCCTTTAGGCATGAATGTCCCACGCCCCGCGACTCCCTTCAACTTAAATCATGTCTGTTATATTAGATACATGACAAATCCCGGCGGTGGAAGTGAGCAGCTCAGGGACAGCAATAGGGATTCCTTGTCCTGCTGTCTGAATGTATTTTCGGAGAGCAGCGCCACAGCTCCTGCCTGAATCAGATTTAATCTGTATGAGGAAAAAATAAGCTTTGCAGCAGTGGCGCTTTAGAAGCTGCCCAGCTGGTCTGCTCGGGGATCTGAAAGTCAGACACGGTGCTATAGTTAGTGCATTGCATGTATTATCGGACTCAGAAGGAGAACGGCCACCACTGTCGACAAGTGATGGAAGTCTGTAACTTTCATACAAATAGATCACGAATTAAGTTTCCGATAATATTTTTATATCATGTTTAAAATTTGGTTAATTTGTATTTAATAGTCAGGAAAAAAAAAAACCCTGCAAAGTAGATTGCATAGTTTGGATGTCTTTTTTCACTGCCCTTTCAGGACTGAGAGACCAGTCTCTCTTATATGTCCAACCTATTTCTTACAGACACTTTAATACCTGAATAGTGGTTTGGAACAGCGTCCAAGAGGGTGCATTTAAAGCTAGGAATGCTATCTTGTTTAGAAATACTAGAGGCAAGTTGTGCAGTGATAAAAAAAAAAATGTCTTTTTTGTTTGGTTTTGTTTTTTATGGCAAGTTAAGACTTTAATGTGAGCTTGCAGCAGCTGCCCTGCCATGGTTCAGATGTTGTGGGTATTTAGACCACTTATGGTTTTGTGCTCTCTTTCAACATGTTGACTTACACACTAGTGACTGTAGCACAGATGATGGTTTCATGAATGCTTTTTTGTCACATGCACCATGGACCTTTTTACTGTTTCACTTCCCCCTGGTGTTTATTCAGTCTCTTGTTCTGGCTCGGTTCCACTAACAGAAAGTCAGAGATGCTGTTACATTGTTGTGTTGCCAGCATGCATCCTCGCAGCTATCGACACGATCAGTGATGATGGGAAATTGAGGGGTTAAAAAAAAATTATTACCTGTTCTCCCATCGTAGCAGTGACAAGCTTACGCTCTCCAGATGATAGACCGATCACTAACCTTTGATAGGATGGGAGAGGCTTTAAATTTTCTATAAGCAGTTGGCTTATAACACCACCTCTTAGGCTGCAATAAAATGCTGGAATCATTTATTATAAAACAGAACACACTAAACACATTAAACATTTATCTTCTCATGCATTTATATTAAACTGAGTGACAATGAAATACATTTATTTTATGTCAAAACTGATTTGCCTAAGAAATATTGATTACGTATCAAAAGCACAGTGTTCTCATCCATATTTTTTTCTTGATATGCCATCTTACCTTTGTTACTGCTGTTCTTCCTTTACACACATTTATTATTCACCCCAGACATTTTCTGCTTGACTCTTAATGCATCACATTTTAAATCGGTTGAACAAAAGCATCCGTTTTTTGAGAGCTTATTACTTGCTTCAGCAAAAGACAGTTCTTGCGCTGGTAATGAGCGCACCCTCCAGTACGGGTAAGGCATTCCTCTATACATAATTACCATAATAAATACTTCTGTCACATTGGAAAACTTCTTTCACAAGGCAATCACAACAGCCGAGCGCACCAATACTTTCCCATTATCTGAAGAATCTCCAAGAATATGAATGTAATTTTGCTTCTGTAACATAAATAAATGTATGTGACACACACATATACGTACTATTTAGCAGCGCAGACTCCTTTTGTGCATTAGTGACAAGGAGAGAATTGATAGTTAAGAGCTAGCTGCATTGAATATGTAATCTGCTTTGTGTTCAACCATGCCAGAATGGGAAACAACCTGTCATTATTACGGGCCGATACGCGCTGCACAAGCTGACAGCCACATGTAGAGCAACGCTCTTGTGAGTGCATTGTAAACAAGTTATGAATACAATTTTCCACCATGGCAGAACTATATGTCCACTGAGGTATAAAATGAAAATATCTTATTTTCTAGTTCAGGCAAGTAGGAAACACTTCCTCATTTCAGTTGAGGAGATAATTTTTTTTAAGGCTCAGCTCATGTTAGATGTTGGGTCATTGTGACAGTAAGGATAAAGATGATTGCTAGCATTTATCAGCACAGACTTTATTACACTTATTACTTAATTTTTTCTATATATATTTTTTTTGCTGATTACCGACTGTTTTTGCATGGTAACCTCACTGGACTTCTTTCCTTTACCACAGACACCAGGTTCAACTGCTGACCCTGGAACTTTTGTAATTGCGTGTAAAGGGTTAGCGCTGCAACGTGATAGCATTACTCCCACTATCACTACAAGTTCTGCTGGCATGTGAGCACCCACAGCACTGCTAAGCTTTGGAAAATGAATTTGCCTGATGATGGAGAGGGTGCATTATCTGGCGGTACAGTAGAATGCGTGTGGCCTGAGCAGACTAGCTGCCTCCAGCCCTCAGAGTAAGAGCGGCAGTCTCCTGGGTCTTGGTAGGAGAATGGGATGAAGCTGCGGTCTAATTCATCACAGCTCTGCAGGAAAACAAGCAATCATGGGGAGGCTTCTTTAGATAAAAAAAAAAAAAAAAAAAAAAAAAGAAAAACTGCTCAAAAGACACAACAGCTCTCACTGGACCAGGGCTTCCCCTCAGTCATCACAATTGTCTCCATCACTCTCAGCCTCCTAATGGGTTAAATGCCGTGAAAGAAAGAGAAGGACATGAAAGAGAAGAAATGAAAGCAAAGTAAAAGAGGAAATCATGGGTTGAAGAATAAGAACAGCAACCTGACATGTTCAAAAGCTTGGGTTTTGAGCTTGAAATGTACAGCTTATTTACGGTTCCATCCCAGTGTGTGTTTTGTGCACGCTGGATGTGATTGTTTAGCCTCTCTGAACCACCACCCACAGCAGGGTCTTCATTGAGGGACCAGATTGTGGGGATATGGCATGCTGAAGGGTTTCCGTGACAACCTGGACAGTCTGTCCAATCAGAGGAAGGGTTTCCAGATTGCAAGGTAGTCCTCTGGGGAGCTGTACTTCAACAAGCTTGGATGCTTTGCCATGGAGAAACCCCTTTAGAGAGCCCATCACAAAGTGAGATTCTACTCAGGATGGGTACTTTCATGTCACTGGCATAATTGGGAGCACTTTCTAATGGAGGGTGCTTTTAAAATGCATTGAATGACAAAGAACAAGGAGTGTCCAATTCTGATTCCACTCATGAACCTTTCTGAAGCTGCCTGTCAGGAAAATACTATATATGTTAAGACCCACTCATTTGTCAAACTGCCAACTTTTGTTCTTTTGTGTCGTTGTTGTTTTTTTCTCCTTTTTAATATGCTGTATAAAACTAGGATTCATCTTTGTGTATGTGTTACCTGCTTGTTCAAGCAAATCTCCCTCTGTAATCTGCTTCTATCTAGACCAGATCGTTTTTCTTTTTTTTCTTTTTTTCTTTTTTTTATGTTTTCCCTCAGAAGTTGCATAGTGGTTTCATCATCTTGAGCAATAGAAGCCAGCAGGGTATCGCACAAACACAACAGACAGGCTCATTTTTCACAGGTTGACTTCCCAGCTATTCCGCAGGATGTGTCACGACAAACCATGGATATGTGACAGATTCACGTCGCACCCGTGTCCTTGCATTAAAGAGAGGATGCAGTGTAGCTTATGGTCACAAAGTCTGTGTGTGTGTGTGTGTGTGTGTCGGTGAGTCATGTCTATGCGTATGCTTACATATGACAAAATGGATGAAAGCCAGTTTTCAGTATCATGTGGACACACCCATGTTGTGCGTTCCTGATCGGGTAACAGTGACCCTTTTCCCAGCAGGCCTCAGTTCTCCGCCAGCCAGCATCACCACCTCTGCTGTGCCCAGCATCGTCACGCCCATCGTCAACGGATTCACCGGCATCCCACATCAGCCCAACGGCCACCCTGCTGTGGAGACTGTGTACACCAACGGCCTGCCGCCCTACTCCACCCAGAGCCCCACTGCGGCTGACACCCTCCAGCAAGCCTTCACCGGTGTACAGCAATACACAGGTGAGAGGGCAGGAATTCTGTTTACTGCTCTGCAATCCTGAGCTTTTATACTTGGTCATAAATGCCAAATGCATTGCAGCAACAAGATAATTACTGCAGGGTGTTTGCTGTTCACAAGCGTGGCTGTGTGTATTCAGATAGTGTAGGACAGAGCCTCAGAACACAACATCAGAGAGGCTTTGATTGCACGTTACGCTTGTATGATCGACCTTAAACATGCCTGACACATTCTCTGCAGGATCCCTGTTTTTAAACTCCTCTCTTCTCTGTGCTGTCTGCAGCAATCTACCCAGCCACCACGCTGACTCCCATTGGCCAAACACTGCCCCAGCCCCCCCAGGTCATCCAGCAACAGCAGCAGAGAGAAGGTGAGGGTGAGAGAACATTATTACTTTTACACTTCACACATCTCATCGACTGTAATGGATATGAAATGGAAGATGAGCATAAGAGCGAAGAATTGTTTTCACATCCACTCTTCATTTTGTGTAATAACTATATAAAATGTGAGGATAAGAGAAGAATATCACTTGAACTATGTACAGATCTCATTCTGTGTGTAAGGTAGCATAGGTCGAAAAAACATTAACTGAGTCAGTACATTTACAATAACTGGAAGTAATCCTTGTCTGTATGTATATTATCGGTCTTTCCTTTTGTCCAGTTCTTCTCTCTGATGATGCGTTTAGTTCATTGATGTTTGTGTGTATTTGTGTTTGTTCATCTCTCTTAAGTTCCCTCCAAAGCATTTCAATTGAGTTTAGACCTATACTTTAACTGGGCTATTGCAGCATGTTGATTCTTTTTTTTAATTTTCCTATATTCTGTTGGAGAGTCACTAATGTGCTATCAGGATCAGTGTCATGTTTTATGACACATTTCAGAAAACCTCAGAAGATGCTCTCACGTTTCTCTCTAAAAATGCCTTTATTATATGTATTCAAAGAAGTTAATGGTCAACTCTACGACAAGGCTTTTTCGCAATTTCTCTGAACATTGCATAGTGTGATCTTTTTGTCCTTTCCAGGGGAGTTTTTCAATTCTCATGAATGTTTTCTATTTGTAAATAATCTTTCTCACTGTTCTACATGACCTTATAACTCTTGCTAAACTGATGGGCAGCAACAATTACATCTCTTAGGTCACTGCTGATGTCTTTAATCCATGGCATTGTGTTAACACACACCCGAATACTCCAGAGTCTGTGGAATTGGATGGTTTAAAATTGAGTTAAAAAAAAAACATATGGAGAATTTTGTCTTACCCGTATGTGAGGTGCCAAGAAACAACTTCAGCTATGCTCCTTACTGTTTTTGTAATGTAGAGGAGAAATTAATTAAAAATGAATTATTCAGCAAACCTGCGTCAATGAACATGATAAACTGACAGCCATGTCTCTTCCTGTTTATCCAGGACCGGAGGGTTGTAACCTGTTCATCTACCACCTGCCACAGGAGTTTGGAGACAATGAACTCATGCAGATGTTTTTGCCCTTTGGTACCGTCATCTCTTCAAAGGTTTTCATGGACCGGGCAACCAACCAGAGCAAGTGCTTTGGTGAGTTTGGTTATTCACTGCCATGTGTGAACCTCTCTGATTTCCATTATCTAAAGGGAAATAGTAAACGCCCCATCATGTGCTTCTTTACAAAGCAGAAGTATTCCAAAATTTTCACACATTCACGAGTGTTGGGCAAAAGCTCATAGTTTTTGCACAACATTGCAGTTTTTTGTTTTTTTTTAAGTTTTCAACCCTGTTTTTTGGAATAGTAAATGATTTGATTTAATATATATTTTGATGAGGATACAAAATATTTCATTCTTCAAATGTTGTGGATTCTGACATTTTTCAGGTAGACGAAAGAATGATCATATTCCCAGCAAACTTATCTCGATTTGCATCTTGATGAATGCTGTGAGAAGAAAAAAAAAGTATATCGTTGTCAAACCAGCCATGATGTAGTCAATCAGTCTCCGTGCGCTTGCTTCTGCTTGGCGGATGTGTGACCCGGAAACCCTGAAATGCTGCATCAGCATCCCCATCACCATTTTGTAACACTAATATCTGTCAATACCTTTCGGGCTGAGGCTGATTCACACGCCTCCACAGCTCCTGTCCTGAATTAACTCTGTCAGACTGCACACAGTGACTTATCCTCACAGGTGCGGAAAAGGCTGGCAGTGATGGTTGAGAAGAAGGGAAGAAACAGGACAATTACAGATGAGCATTTGTTTTCACCTCAGGGAACCACAGAACCTTGGGCAAAAATTGATCACCGGTGCTGACTCCCTATGCAGGTGTGGAGGGCTTAATAACATAAATTTACAAAAGAAGAGCTATTTGAAGTATTGACTAATCCACTATACATTTACAACATAATGTCAGGCCTGGGGAAGGAGGGAGCACACGGGAATTAATCTAGAAAGAAGAAAGAAGGGATAAACTTAGATTTATGGGGTGCAAAAGAAAAAGCGACAGAAGGAAAGCGTACTTGTAATATGTGACAAGACTGAGTAGAGGCCTCCGGGCCTGTATCTTCTCACTTCTCCCATCCCAAATTTGTTTAGCCGATGATGGGTTAGGAGGTCACCTCCTTTGCCTGCCTCTGTACTTCCATTCAGGCCTCATCCTCGCTGCCCAACTTTCACCCTAATGGGACAAACTAGAGCCAGGCAGGCTCTCTCCCAGGTGGCTGTGGATGTGGCTGGACCCCTGCTGTTTTTTATGGGTCATCAGCTGTACCTAATGACACTGCAGACATAGGGGAGTGCATCAACCGGAGACACGCTTCACTGCTGTTTCTGGTCACTGAAATCTCAAGGCTTTATTTTTACACATGATGGAAACAGGATGTTCAGTTTAAATTTGAAAATGAGCTTATCTTGGGCAAAATGCATTGATGGATTTGTGTTTGCAGCTGACGTGTCGCCTAATGATGGACTATATTTACTCTTCAAACTTAATGTGGAAACTTTATGTAGTAACATGGCTATGCTTTTCCCATTTTTAAAGAAAGAATATGCAAATATTTTTCATCAGTCCTTAAATCTGGCAAACCCAGTTCAGATCACACCAGCCTGTAACTCTGAGCAGATTTAAAGATAGCACCAGCATGCGTTAAGATGTTCATTTGCCAATGTTCTTGTCTATTCCCATCCTGCCACTTAAACTGAACTGCACTGCGTCTGCTTTCATTATTTAAAGGATTGTCTAAAATAAGCAGTTGCATCCTTCTCATCATGCTTAATCCAGGAAAAGGGCCTTAAAAAACAGCTTTCAACTACATCTATTCCAAACAAAGAAAGCGAGTGAAGACAGGAATGTCTTATAAAAGTAACAGCTCCTAACATGTTTCATGAAGTGTCCTACCAAGTCAGTTATTTTTCAAGTAACTGAAAAATACTTGACTATAGTATAGTAAATAATTTAGGAACTCACACTAACCCCATCCTTTACTGGCGTTAATTATTTTGTTCCATTTACTTGCAGGTTTTGTGAGCTTCGACAACCCTGCTAGTGCGCAGGCAGCTATTCAGGCTATGAACGGCTTTCAAATTGGTATGAAGAGGTTGAAAGTCCAGCTAAAGAGACCGAAGGATGCCAGCCGCCCTTACTGACACAGCCTACCTTTAGTATTCACTGCAGCAGCACAGGTGAGCCCAAAAATTAATTTGAAATTTAATTTCTGTCACTGGTTCAGTGCCCGTTTTTGAACTATAGATATAATGCTATTTTCAGTAGCACAACTTGATTTTGACAGGTATGTAAACGCACATCTGTTCCAAAGTAGTATACTATGTAAAGGATAGTGAGTAGAGGATGAATTGATATCAAAGAGATGAGTAGTTATTTGAATATTGTGAGCTGGACTATGTGAGATTGTCCTTATTAGCAAAGGCCAGATGATGCAGACGTCAAAGTTTTATAAATACTCTGGCTGCTTTAATCTTGTCCCAACAATCAGCAGTCCGAGGCTCCTCTAAGAGGCTGCCTAGCACTTTAAAAATTTGAATAATTTATTCCTGCAAAGCAGGAGAGGGCTATCTGAAGGAAGCAAAGTTTTTCAAGTAGCCTTCTTATGCATTTTGTAATACGATTAAGAAATGACAGTTTACAGGAATGCTTGAGGTCAAATTAAGGTCTGGAAGACCAAAAAAAAAAAAAAAAAAGAAAAAAAAGAAAGAAACAGCACTAGTTGACTGCTCTACTGTGTAGCCAAAACTCACTGACATGAGCTACATGGAAAAATCACGAGAGGAAAATCGTGAAAGACAAATAATCTAAATTCACTTGTCACATTTTGAAAGCAAACATCACATCTTGTGAAAAAATAGTGTGACTCAATAAGAGAATGCTTAAATTGTTGCCACAGCCCTCAGTGTCCCTCTGTTTGCATAAAAAAATAAATAAATAAAGCCATTGAATCCTACAAAAATGGTGTTTCTAAATGCTGACATGTTAAAAATTGTTGTTTACACCCCAAAGAAAGCTGTATGTTGGCTAAATGTTAAAGCGTTGTCCAGAGTTGTGACATCTGCAGAAGTGACTGCAAGACGTTGACTTCTTATCCACCATAGCGGGAAAGCTAATTGTAAGAAAATCTGTCATCATTTTGATTGACAAAGATTGAATGGTGTGCCAGTATGGGTTAGCTCTCTCCAGACCATTACACTGATATAATGGAGCCATACTGAACTATCCAAAGCTCAAAGAAATGGATCTTTGGATTGACAGTTTAATGAGCAGTGAAATTTAAAAGGGCCTTCTTTTTCTTCTGTTTTTCAGGTTTTAGAGGACACATGAAGATATCTCGGAGAAGTTGAACTTTTTTCTTTGAAAGCAAAATATGTTTTAAAAAAAAAATCAACATGTAAGGAGTTTTTGGAGACATATCAACATTTACACAAGAAGACATAGTTTAGGGCAGTCAAAGGAGGTGAGAAGGAGGTGGAGGCGTTTCACCGAGGGACGTTACGGTAACTGATGGCACAGTGCGAGAACCATGAGAAGAAATGAATAACTGGAAAGAGGTGTGATGAGACTGAACAACAGAACTTTCTCTTGTTGAGACTTGAATTGTTAATTAAGCAACAAACTAACAAACAAAAAAGCAGCAACAACAAATAGATTTCTATATACATATTATATACACACACATATATATATCTATAAGGAAAGAGGCGCTTGTGGCTTTTACTGGACAAATGAGGGTTAAAACTTGAAGATAAAAAAAAACAGTGGAGAAAAGAAGCTCTTCTATACATCCACAGACAGACTTTCTTTCTCTTTCCCTCTTTCTCTTATTCTCTCATCGTTTCTCTCAGCAAGCGCAGAGCTATGACTCTTGGAGGTCACCGAGGTTTCCATAAGCAACAGTAGAACTGCAATTCTTTCAGCCCTAAGGGACCAAAGGACCAAACATTTTTATTGTTCTGAACAGTAATATATAGTATTAATGACACTAATACTACAAACTACTACTAATAATATTACAAGTTAAACTTAAGAAGAAATACTAGCTTCAGGTTGAAAAAAAAAGAGCAAGGGTTTTCAATTTCTTTTCCTTTTACATTTCTAGCTACTGGGTTTGAGAATATTGAAACATAACAGAAAATGTATTAAAAAAAATGATAAAGCTGTACTATTTTAGCGGCGTAGAATATATGGGTTAGACGTTGTTTCGGGCATGTTCAGATATGTTCTTTTTGCCACTTCATCTGCATCCCAGGAGTCATCTCGGAAGTGTGATCTTTCTGTGTCACTGTGCCGCAAGGAGAGGAAAAGAGTCCTGCAATGCCAAAAGAGACACAGATAGCACCTTCACGAAGAAAAAAACAAGGAACTACAGCAAATTTAACAAACCAGTACTGCCCCCTGCTCTTGTCAGCATGCTGCAGTTCAATAACTGATCGTCATTCCGGATCATTCCGTGCCATCATTAAAGCCTTGATAGTACAGATAATCTGACCATAAAGCACTGTGGTAAAAGTGCCACCCGGCTGAGATGGTTACGCAGCAGTAAAAGGGTACAGCATCTGTAGCCGCTTAATGGAACATACAAATGAGCCTGACAGCAGTTGTAAAAATTTCCGTGGGTGCTTTCATAGTGGTCCCTGCCAGGTCGTGCCCTCTCCCACTGCCAAGCTCCTCCAGCTGCTCTCAGCGGGCAAGAGCAGACCCCCTACCTCCTCCTCCCCCCACCTCCTTCACCTCCAAGTGCCAGCATATCTCTCTCTTAACAGAGACCATCAGTTCACCATCAGGGGCCCCAGAGCTAACCCACAGCATAATTACAGTGATGGTGATATTGATCAGATGGGGAGCAGCACCGCAGGGCAAGAGATGCACAGTCAATTACACATTGGCATTTTGGATGAATTGACTGAGTGACACAGTTCAGGTTTCTCTCACTGGTTGGACAGGAGTCTTTTTCTCTCCTATTATCATCAATAGTTTCACATGGGATCCAGAAACTGAGAGTGGCGTCACATCCTCTTCTTCTGAATTTTCCTGCAACTAGGTCTGTACATAGTGTTTAAAGTAGATCATACAAGTTCTTCAGTGAAGAGCAGCTGTAATTTTATTTTATTTTATTTTTTTCCTCTGGAAGGGTATAATAGCACAGTAAGAGCTCACACACACGGCGAGTGGCAGCGTGGCATTACCAGCCTTGGGAGGTCAAATTAAGAGCAAAATGATCCATCAATTAGACAGCAGCAGGCCTGTAAGTGTGGCTGCTACAGCTGCTGCTGCTTCAACAGGACGACAGCTTACCATTAATACCGGTCACACATAGCTCCTATACAGTGTGGTCATGACACATCACGCTGTATGAGATATGATTAATTAGCTAAACTAGTGTCATCCATGTGATATTTTCTGTACTGACACACATTCCGTACATCCGAGATGAAATTGTTGTCATGATTGCTTGCTTTGGCAGATTCACCTTTTTTTTTTCTTCCCCCGATGAGTTGCGTTTTAATTAGATTTTTTATTTTTTATTTTCATTCAATTTTGTCGACTTACTTTGCTTTCTGAAGCATCTTTCCCCTCAGGACTCTGTGAGACTGCAGCACTCTTATTGACGCACTAAAGTTTAGACACATCAGTGTTTCAGACATGGAGTCACGACGCCTGTCCTCTCCACTGAAAAGGTTTCTTCAGAAAACACAACAACTATGCCTTCATGGACTGGTACAACAAATGTTTCCTCCAGAATGACCCTCCACATGCTTTTGGTGTTACTTTGGCTTAGCTGCTGTTTTTTTTTTTTTTTTTTTATTTGTGTGATTACTCTTTCACTGGCTCCATATTATTAGAAAAGGGGTGATGACCTCTCAGCAGACCACGGGCCTCGGTGTTCCCCTCATTCACCGTATGATGCTCTTCTGCAAGCAGTATTTAGATGCTGTAAGAAACTATTTTTAGATATGCCTTTTCTCATCATGAATTGCCAAATTATGCAAGCATATCCACTGCAGTTCCTCGTCAGACTTTAAACCTGTGCCAGATTTCCTTAAAAAAAAAAAATGTAGTCTTTTTAGCAGAATGAAATATATGTTTTTTTGAAATAGTGTAATATTGTAGGAAGAGGGTCAGCTTAGGCTGTAATCATATACAATAAAGATTTCCAGTGAAAAGGTTAGACAGCTTCTTTCCTTGGGCAAGTTAATGTGAGTTTCCCGGCTGCTGTCAGGGCCAAGCAGCTTGAGGACGCTGTGATATATGCCCTCTTTCCCGCAGGCCATACAGGGCTTTATAAACCCTGTCAAAATATCTTTTCTTGTGGGATTTCTACTTGAGAGGGTTTTTTTTTTTTTTTTTTTAATTATTAAAATCAAATTAAGTTTAGCCTTCACAACAGCAAATTAAAAAGTCCAGCTGTGGCTGAAATGCAATGAGTTTGAAAGATGTGAAGTTAATTTAGATGAACACTGAAGAAAAAAAAAAACAAAGGCATCCATTCTGGCCAAATGCAATTACTGAATGAAAGCAGGTGCATGAGCCAAGACATACATATCTATTACAGAAATGGGTGATCGAACCGATGTCCTCCCAAAAAATGAGTTGCTAAACATCTGTGAATGGCTGAAACATAAAGGAAATGGCAGCAATGATCCCTGTAGTGTTCTAATTAGGTTGCATGTGGTTGAGCTGAAACCTTTTACATAGTTTTCACTATTGCATCCATTTTTATATTTTTCTTTTTCATATTTGTCATGCTACCATGGTGCCCTTTCAATCTCTGAGCATGCTCAATGAGGGCCGGGGGGGGTTAAAAATTACAATTCTGGTACTGCTCGTATTAACAATATAATTCTTTAACCATGGTTTGAATGCTAAGGATAGTAGCTCATTATAAATATGAAATCTGTATATTATGGGAAAATCAGCACAGGACCTTTCTTTGGGTGCATATAGGTTAGGGTTTGAGGGTGGGGGAGGGGGGTGGGGGCGAGGGAGGGTGGGTCGCTTTCTAAAGATGCTAACTTTCTGGTTTCTCAGCACAAAGCATAGAAAACATAGAAACTGCAGTACGGAGTCTGTGAGTAGACTTTACTGACATACAGGGCGCAAAAAGAGGATTCTCAGAACTATTCTTTCAATCTGGAGGAGAAAATGCTGTTTACAGGAATAATAGTTTTTCCTTTTTTTTTTTTTTCTTTTTTAAAGGAGAGCGCCACCTGTTTTTTGTGGCAGCGTCAGAACAGCATGGATTAACAGACAGGGAAAGCAGTATCTTTTTATAAGAAAAAAGAAAAGAAAGAAAAAAAGGGAAAAAAAAACGATGTGTTCTGTATTAGCCTGAGAAACCAAACATTTTTCCCCTGTTGAAATTTCTTAATACTTGCTGCTTAGATTACTTCATATTAATGATTGATGATTTAATAATTTTATAATTAATTACCTGGTCAAGTATGTAACTTGATGTTTATTTATCTATTTATTTTTGTTATTTATTTATTTATTTATTTATGATTTATTTATTATTTGGTCACTTTTATTTTCTTGATTTAATGGTAATGGTAAGATAAAGATATGTATAAAAAAAAAAAAAGAAATGCTTATTGGGGCTTTTCTCTCTTTCTCTCCTTTTTTTCCAATTTTACAATAAAAGTTCAAACTGGATGTTTTGCTTCTCAGCGGTTGTGTTATAGTCAGAGGAGTGCTGAGTCACGGCACAAAAGAGAGGGGGAGTTGTTGCACCGGGAACCGCTTCCCCTCTGCACCTCAAGGCCCCTGAATGTGCAGATGCCACCACCTCTTCCAGCTTTCTACCCCAGAGCACGCCACTGACACCTTTTCCATGTCAAGTTATGAATCTGTGATACTTGTGTGATAGGCCTATAAAGGGTAACAGGGTTGCGTCCTCTTTAACACTTTATTTTTCATGCCTTGTGACAGGGAACAAAAGTCACGAGGCAATGTTCTGCACCTCTCACGCGAGACGGGAGACGGCTTCATCATAAATTCATCATGAAAGCCTTTAGTGACGAAAACGCCATTCACCAAGGCGCCAGCCATTTAATGCTCATTTAATGTTCATTGAAACTTGAGTATGTGGGAATCAGTCTTGACTATCTGTTACCACTGAGGCCAGATTCAAGATGGTCTGGTGGCAGTTTGTTGCAGGTTGACACACACACAAAAAAAAAAAAAAAAAATGTGTAAAGACATGCATGATGGCAGACAATTATACTAATATAATTTTGCATTAAAAATCAGTCAAGACATGGGAACAAATAATATTACCATTCTGAAAAGCAGGGTGTAATAAGGCAAAAAGTGTCAGTCTAATTTAGAAACTGCACGGCCTGAATGCCAGGAGCCAAATCTGACACAACATCTGTTGACGGTTGACTTGCTTCTGTTCATACATGGTGTAGTCATCATCTGCCTACATCAGGAGTCACTGGGACAAAAGCAGCAGCAGCAGCAGACACATAGAACTTCTCATTCTGAAGAGCAACGTCAGATGAAAAATAAAATGTGAGGGGACAAAAAAAGTAGAGCCACTGCCTCATGAAACAAATTGTCCCAATTACAATAAAGTGTGGCTCTTGGTCAGCGTGCACGGCAGGCAGTTCATCTTTATTACAATCAGTTAATGAAAATCAATCCCCCTCCTGATAAACTCTTATCTCCACGGCCTTTGCGCACCCCTCGTGCCGGGAGATAATAAATTAGGGTAATATTGCCTTTGATGAGGGAGTGAATTGCAAATTATTGTAACTTTCCAAGATTTATGATGCAGATGCTTAATTTCCGAGCTGGGTTTTTTCAGGGCGTCGGGGGTGCCGGGGGGCCATTTGTTAAAAGTTTGGTGACACAGGCTCGTTAATAAAAATACACACTCAGACAACCAGGTGCTCTCAGCTGTGCTCGACTGTTACAGTAGCTGAGAAAAGCACTGCTGAAACTGCACCAAGCATTTCACCAATAACAGCAAATGCATATGAAGAAGCAGAAACCCACGGGATGCAATGTGTTTACCCAAGAAGCCCTGTCAATCATGCCGTCCCCACCCCCCACCCACCATCTCTATCACCCAACCCAGGAGTGTATGATTTGATATGTAGGTCAATAACCATTCTGCAGTGAGCCAGTGGCTGAGATATGTCTGGTTGCTCGCTGTCACTCTGATTATTGAGGAGACACAGGAAGATTGAGTTGGTCAAGTATGAGACAGCCTGCTGTATGAGATAGCTGCCACTAGATCCTGCAAGCCACACACACACACACCACATTCTCAAACATGTGGAAACTCCCTGAGATATGAGTGACTTCTCACTCTTTTGTTCCGCAGCAGTGACCCATGTAACAGGGTGCAATGCATGTGTATGTTGGCCGTCTTCTGTTGGGTGCAACAATCAGGCTGTGAGTGCATCATTAAGCAAAATGCTTCAGCAACAGAAGGTTGAGGGGGGGGGGTTACGATTCATCGGGACATGCAGGAATGATGCAAGGTGGATCGTTTCTGGAGCAAACACAATCTCGGAGCAGATGAATGAGTTTACAGCAATTGGAAACCAACATCTCATGCATCATTTAGCATCAATAAATCAAGCATGTGTCTAAACTGTTTGAATGCAGCGCGTGTTATGTTTTTCTACACGTGCTTCCATTTCTATTTTTTTTCATTATCTGTCGTTAATAGCGTTTTATTTTGGATTAATCTAATCCAGAAAAACTTGCATCTAAGGCCTCCGGCATGAATGCACTCACTTTGAAAGTAAATGAAGACACCTAATGCTCTGCACATTTGATCATCTCACGATACAGGAATCTCTCCTCATCAAGGCCACCTCATCTTTGTCCAAGGAACATCTTTTATTAGGACAGCCATCAATCCATTTATTATCAATCAAGGGGAAGACTCACAGACCACTATCTATTTATCTTGCCAAGTGCTTTATTATTATCAAATTAATTTCCCCATTGAGAGTATCAATCACTCAAACACTTATTCCTCAACTCATTAGCTTAGTAATTGTCCTTGTTTACAGGGGAAAGTCAAGACAGCTTGGCTCAAAGAGGGTGGACAAACAATCTTTACTGCCATGGATAGTTTTTTGCAGACCTGCAGCAACAAGCTTCAATCTCAGATCTTCCATGCAGTTTGCTCGATTTTACCTTATTCATCTTCGATCTTCAAAAATGTACATTTCTAATGTCAAACAGTTAGTGGAGATGACCTACAGAAAGCCTCCAACCCTTTAACAGTCTGACAGCGCTCTCACATTGAGGTTATTATCCTTGCTGCAGTTGCAGCTCCACAGATGACATGAATCACACACACGTTTGTCTAAAATGACAAGAGTTTGAATGTAATCATTGCAGTTTAAAGCTGAAGCAATTAATTGTGAGATAGAGAAAAGGATTGTAGCCTATTACTTAAAGTAAAAACACCGATCAAACATTGAGTCAGGAGCAAAACCCCAAAATTCAAACTCCTGAATAAGTAAAATTTAATGTCACTGGGAATAGGCACTTGAAAGTAGTGATGTATGTTCATGTTATCTTATCAGTAAACGGTCCCCTAAGACTTAACACATGCTGTAATGCATCACTACAAAAGTAGTTCTACCGTTTCAGTGGCTGAGCCATTTTATTTATTTATTTTTATTATTTTCGATCTAATGAGGTAGTTTAAGTCCAGAGATTGCTCTCCGGGGATAAGGCTCCACCAAAGGCTTACAAGATATTGACTGCTGAGAGCTGAAACAATTAGCTGATCATAGTTAAAAGATATTAACAGCTTTGATTTGCTGTTTGTTTTTTTATGATTACTTGTTAAGGTCATTGCTTTAAGTGAAAACACCAAACTTACCTCTGATTTAAACTTATAAACTGGGGTAATTTCAGGCATTTCTTATATGTTACTAAACTGAATGTCTGTTGGTTTGGGGTTTTTCTTAATCTGTCATGTTCAAAATGTACTGTTTACCATGTATTTTGTAATGCTAGATTTGAAGTAACTTCTAGCTTTATTTGATGAATAAATACAGTGAAATATAGAAATATAAAATACTTTGAAATGGTGAACATACCCATGTCCACCAGACCTCCTAGGACAAGACAGTGACACGCTCTACTTCCACTCCTCCAAAACCTCATCCTCTCTCGATCTCAATTCCTCCGAATATTATGAATGAGGTGGAGAAGTCACCCAGGAAAGACCTTATTTAGGCTGTCTGGAATGTGCTTCACATGTCAAATAATATAACTGTGACCCGTTTCTCTGGCCACCTCTCTTATCACGCGGCTCACAGTCTCATTGTCTTCACTTAAAGCAGACGTGGGGAGATTAAATGAGATTGCATGAGTGATGAAACCTGTCGTCACTTAGAGTAATATCAGAATCAAGTTACCTTTAGCTCAATTCAATCCGATATGAATTACAACCACATCTGCTGATTATGGAGTATTAATTCTTAATGTCTCCATAAGGAGTGTGTCCAAGCCTTCCTAATTGCATTTTAATGGAATTTAATACTGACCGCAGCTCTCCCTCTTGATCAGTGTTTATTGTTGACATATACTGCAAATATCAGCATTGTGCACCACATTGTTGTCTTGTTGACAATGTGGTGTTAACAACAGACCAAATCCTATTTGGAGTCATGCAGCGTCCTGACAGACAAAAGCAAAGCCAGCAGCCAGCTCAGCACTCAAAAGTAACATTTACTCTGGGGACTGAGAACATACTGTGGATCCCTACAGCTACACAGTCAGCTTGTCAAAACTGTCTGCACTAGGTTCTGTTGGGCTCTTATGGACTGAGGACACCACCAGGACACAAGTGGCATTGCAGACACATTACTCCTGTTGAACACCGCATAGTTGGAAAATGTCATCTATTGGGCAACTTTAATCCAGTAATGGTAAAAATGTGTTTATAATTCCACAATAAAACTATGCGGTCCATCTTACTTTTTAATATGGATAAAATATCCTGTTGACAGTTTTGTCGGTGGCCCAGTTCCATTAACTGTCCCAGTAATCCAAGACAGTAAACAACACAGGCTCGCCAAAACTGAATGAATGTTAGTTCAAGTAAAAAATATCTCCTGTGCTTTTTCTGCGATGACAGGACACAGGGACAACAATCTCAAGCATGAAATTGAAAAAATCTTTTTTCATATATTTACTAAATGACATGATGGTGACTTGTTGGGGAAGTGAGTCCCCAAAACAAGTAACAAAGAAAGAGGAGAGATCCTTGCATGGAGGGTCCACCACTTTAATACAGAACAAAGATACAGCACAACACATATTAGTTTTCTTAAAATGACTCAAAATAATCTACTAAACAACATATGTAAAACATATTACAGTTAAAACGTCTATACACAGGAACATTTACATTATATAAAACACATATATACACTCTTAATATATTATATAAAAATTTGTGTTTTTCACCTTTAAAACTGGAAGCCAAGCAGCTTGAAGAGGGAGTGTTTCACAGAAAATGAGGCCTAAAAGACTGACACTGATGAGTCATTCTTTAAGAATAGGTAGTTTTCACATACAGTTGTTGGATCCTGTGTATTCTGTTTGCCAGTTTCTGAAACAACAGATGGAGACTGAAGATAATATTTAAATACACAAAACTTGCTGCTAAAACCGTTAAGTGCTATTTGTATTACTGGATTATACAGGATCTAGAAGCCACTTTGCTCTTCATAGAAACAAAAAAAAAGTATACATAGTGTATGGAGTTATATTCAGCTTCATACATTCTGGAGTGTTTAGAGACTGTGCACATTCTCAAATAAAATGAGATATTTACAGAGATTATTCTGTTTAGCTCTCCTGAGGCCAGACATAGAGCTGCAGGTTTAACTTAAAGGCTGTGATTTAAAAAAATAAAATAATACTGTCCATGTGGGAAAACATGATTTACGAGCACTTTTTTTTCTTTGCAAATAATGTGATTCATGCATAAATCACAAATGAATCCATTGGAAATGCAAAAGTGAGAAAATTGTAATAAAAAAAGAAAAGTGAAATGAAATCCTTCAAATGACAAACACAGTAAAGATAATAACATTCGCACCACCCTCCCAATCCAAAAAAAAAAAAAAACAACAAACAAAAAAAAAAAAACATTTTAAACTACAATGTCTCTGCTCATCACTCTTTCCTCAAGCTGATAATGCTTCCATGTCCTGTTTGTGTTAATGCTCCACTTTCTTAAAAAAAAAAAGCATCTATATTTATTCTTCTTCTTTTTTACAACAGCAGCAGAATTAAGAGCAGGAGTGTGAGCAGGGAGCCTTTTGCTGCACTTGCAGCCAGCGTCAGTGACGCTCCTCGGTTGTTAACAGGAGGTCTGGGGGAACTCTGCTTCAGTTTACTGGGTGGCAGCGCCTTTAAATCCTCCAAAGCTCCATAAGCTGCCATTGAGAACTCAGGGTCTCCTGTGGTCAGCAAGTCAAAGACACATGACTGAAAGTATACGTCTTCCACCTGCAGGGTCTTTCTACACTTGGCTGTAGCCCGCTCCACTGTGTAGGCCTGGTTAGGGGGCCGCAGAGGACCCATCTCTATGTTGGTTCCTTGCAGGATGAGCTGCTGGCCGTGATGGCCCAGCGTGTGCTCTTTGATGAGCTCATTGCGCGGGCAGCCGTGCAAGCATAGCTGCAGGCCGCCATTGTCCTCAGAGAAGTCCAGAGTCTCTTCCGGCATGCGAATGGCGAAAGTCAGGTAGCTGCCCACACGCCTGATGATGATTGACGTGCCGATGTAGCGGGCCTGTATCTTCACTTCCCGACCCACTCCAGAGCCAACTCTCTCTGCGATGGTCAGGCTGCCGCTCTTACCACCGGTGCGAGACCCGTCCTGAAAGGCCAGAGGTAGGTCTTCAGTGGTGGCCTGGTACACCTTCTGATCTGTGCAACCATGGTATGACTTGAAGATCACTGTTATCTGAAACAAGGGGAGGAAAGTAAAATTAGCTTTCAATATTAGATTTAAAATGTTACAGATATCAAATACACAAAAGGTTGGACTGTTTCCTAAGTAATGAACAATAAAGCCACAAGGTGGCAGCAGGTAACAAAATTTTCAGAGTTGGACAAGCACGTTGATGAATTGCACTGGTCAGGTTTCTATGCCAAAATTGGCAGTGATCTTTCTCTGAATCTACGATGTTAACTCTAAATTAATTTAGTCTTAATAAAACAAATATCCCTAATATTCACCCTCTTCTATCCTGTGCAGCCAAATAATAATAAAAAAAACAAAGCATTATTTGCAACAGTCTTAAATTCCCACTATTACTCAGTCTACACTGCTGCCATTTGTTCAGTGACTGACTATGATTTGTACTTCAGCAGGGCTTTAACAACTTGAGCTAATCTCAGTATCTTGATAAAGCAGTGCCTGTGGTTACGCTTATGGGGAATACTGTATTTGATGGATGACTTCCTGTCTCAAGTCTGGCAGCTGAAAACAGCTCTTAAAAGCAGGATAGGGGCATGCGGGTGCAAGCACAGATACTCCTTTAACACTTACACATTGGACTGCACAGTCAGAAGACACCACAAAAGCTTCCTTAGGAATTAAATCACTCATGGAATGTGGCAATTTGTAGTTTTACATCTAATTTGTTCTCAAACAGGAAATTTAAATTGGTTAGGTATAGGAATGTTAGTGACATTTTCTGGTATTGAGAAAGCAGTCACTGATATATGTATATATATTTTTTTTTTCCTTTAAGCAGCTTGATGAGGCAATTTTTAGGAGAAATCATGTATAGGCCACTTTCACTACCATGAAGAAATAGAACATATACTTAAGATTCAACATTAACAAAAAACTGGCCTGAAAGACCAGACCAGTTAATTAACAGAATCAGAAACTCTTTGTTGCTGACCAATTATCCCTTTATTTTTCCAAATTATGCTATATTTACACAAAAAGCACAAAGTTAATTATTTGACCAGAGGGGTGAAAAAACATTCCAGATTGTGGTGGTGGTGGAGGAAAATGTTCGACTGAGCGTTAATCACTACCATATGACCACCCATGTGTTAAAAGGTAGAGCACTCAAGCATGTCTGTGATTCAACACCACTGAAGGACTCCCCTCCTTTCTTTTCCCTTCATAGATCTGAAGGAGCTCCAAGACACGAGGAATGCCGGAGACTTGAGAGGCACCATGGAATGACAATTAACTTCACATGTTTGATACTTTATGGCAGTGCTTGAGCTAAAAAGCAAGCAGCAAAAAAGTATCCTATCTGTGTAGGCAATTGGTTTTAACCATACTGTCAATATGAGTGTTGTTTCTGATTGAAATACATGTGGTTGCTAACTTATTGTCTGCAAAGATGCTCACCCGAAATATTTTCATCAAATTCTGCTTTTTTTTTTTTTGTTTGAATTTCTTATAAGACTGGACAGATTCATATTCTGAAAGGTGTATTTATCTCTTTCAATTGGTCAGCTGCCACAGGGAAAAAAAAAAAAAAATCACTCCTCTAAATTCATCCTTACCTTACTGGTTGCTGTTGCACTGGAGCCTAGGACAACGGGTACATTGGTCACCTGCACTGACAGGAAGCGGTTATCAATTAGAGGCCACGCCCCTTCCACCTTGCAGGTCTGAAACTCATCTCGGAAAGTCCGTAGGTGCGGGTCTCCGAATAATCCACAGTGGGCATACTTCTTCTGCTGACCAGCCAAGCCTGACGCTAGAACCCGAGTCTCATAGTCGCAGAGCTCTGACACGGCCGGTCGAGACGTGCTAGCGACCCTGGTAGGGGAGGTGGGCCCATCGCTGGAGCAGTTATGCTGAGAGAATAACTCCCTAATGCGAAAGACAGCTGAGTGGTAGACCAGGTCACCCCTGCAGCTGCGTGCCTGCCGGCGGGTGCACAGTGCGTAGGCCCGCAGGGCGATGCAGTAGTCCACGTCCATAGCCACGTCCTCCTGAAGTCCACTAGCAGGTGAGGTAGATGCCACGTACTCTGCATTACAACGCTGGATTCGACACTGCTGGCAGTGACCTGGAAAACAATTACGGTGATTAGCAACATTTTATATGAATAAGGTTAGAATTAACTTTTTACCCATTTTTCTATCTGTAACCTTTACTCAACAGAAGACACAAGAGTTCTAGTAAGCTGAGCCTTAATATCCATCTGACTGATAAAGTCAACACTACCATAACTTCACTAGAGACGAAAACCAACCAATGTTCGTTTGCCTGAGGGCGCTGAATGAGGTTTTGGCTATTGATGAGGTAGTTAACATCCTTTAAGAAACATGAACAGCAAGGCTCAAGGTATTGGGGTTCCTAACTTCATGAACATAAAGAGTCTCGCTTGCTCAGCAACTCAGTGTCTCAACTAGAACCGAGAAGGCAGCACGTAAGACTTGTCCACGCTGAGATATGAACTCCTTTTGAAAGGCAGGAAATGTTTCAATTTCAGTTCAGGGTTAGCCAAAACCTTAAACACATTAGGAATAAGCAAATTACTTTCACATTATGCATAGTTATTGATAAGAAATAAGTCATACAACTATTATTTTGATATGTGGCTGGCTTATTTTGACAACCATCTGGTAGTGTTGCATTCACAGTAGTAGCTTATTATATGAGAAAGCTGGGACATATGGCCTCAAATCAATATCACCATTAGTTGAATATGTTATCTCAATTACAGTAAAAGAACAAATATTTTAGCTTTTCCCCTCATAGATCACTGACAAAGTTTATTTTGCAAATATTCTCAACCACTAAAACTGAGATTTTTTTTTTTTTACTGAAAGTATTCATATCTGATTATAAAATGAAGTTGAAGAAAACACAGATTAGCTCTTTATGGTCATTTATTGAATATTTCCTGCAACAGAAATAATTGACATGGGCAAGATTAAGTTGACTATTGGTTCTGAATATCAGATTTTGGTTAATTCTCGATTAATTTCCCTGCTGCATTGCTTGATTTTCACATTATAAATCTACCATGACTATGCACTATGTTAATTTAAGAGCAAAGCACCCCAAATGTCAACAGCGCTGGCAAGGCTGCATGCATGGCATCCTTCCTGGACATGAGGCACAAACACCATTAAGTATTAAGTAAGAACTGATGTGTGGGGAAAAAGTGCACAAATCCTCTCAAGAAGCTCCAAGGATGTGGAAGGGATGGTCACAGGTCAGTCAGGTGAAACCAAGCTATTGGCCATTTTCATCAGTCAGCTAAGTTTTAGAATTTTAAAACCATGATATTACTGTCTACTTTTAAGGTCAGTGCACATTTTTTCACTGAGGTATGAAATAGTTTGTCATTACACCAACACCTTTTGAGCATTATTAATAAAAGCATTGCATCTCTAAAGAATGTGACAAAAATAAGCAACTGTTGTGGAAAGCATTAAGTGTGTGGCTGACGTGAGTGAGTGAGTGAGTCTGGGGAGGAGAGGGATTATTCGAAAAAAAAAAATGGACGAATAATTCCTAGAGACCCACCCTTAATACAATACAAATGCCTCACTTTCAATGCGAGACTAGTCATACTGCAGCAGAATAACTGCCTGTTTACTCCAAAACTCCACCTAATCTCACAACAACCGGATGAGGGAAAAAAAAAAAAAAATGTCACACCAGTGCACATGAATTTTTTTGTACCATTTCTTCCCATTCACCCAAGTCAGATGCTCCAAAGGGCACAGCAGAGATGATTAATGCTTCTCACAGTCACTTCACAATGCAAACTCAGATAAATCTGTGATGAAGTGCTAGAAGTCAAGTTAGATGTATTTCTCCTCGAAATTCCAACCTCACTGCGAGGCGACTGTAGTCTGCTTTGATTGACACTTCCTGACAATCACTGCCTGCACTCATCAACTACCATCAATTCCCTACAGAGTATTTATGTCCTTGCGCTTAAAGAGCCGCAAAAAAGTGTGAAGACCATAAGGAAACATGAGACCAAAAGAAGGAAAAACAAAATCACTACACCAACAATTTTTGCATTGGTATATTAAGAAATTAGTACATGGAAGTTAAATTCAGAAACAAAGAAAAATGTATTTGAGTTCTTAATTTGAGTTCTTAATAATAACCAATTAAAAATCAATGAGACAAATGGCTAGTATATAATAAAATCTCTCTTTTATTATTTTAAATGAACTGATAACTTCTATAAATTTCAACATGAAATGATTCCCAAAACTGCTGCAATCTAGCATTCATTCAACCTTCTGTTTTCTATTTTGACTTAGAGAGGACATAGTATGGAAAAATTATACTTTTTCTTTGCATTTACTTGGGCATCTAAAATGAATACCACACCAAAAACTGACATAACACAACTCTGTCACTTTGGGGTGGCTGAGGTATGAGAGCGTCTCGTTCGGTGAATTGCTCAAATGTGCAGGGTTATTACATCACAGACCTAGACCAGAGTAGAATTATCCATCCAATCTCCCAATCTTTATCTCCAACCATCCTCAACATCATTCTTGCTTGCCGTGTCTCCGTAACACAAAGCTGTAACACCAACCTCAGAAGAGACACACTCCATGGACCAGGTGGGTAGAATGGGCCCACCCCGCATCATAACCTCCACCAGAACCTGGCTGACATAAACCGACCCGAACCACATATGACTCATCCATTGCCAGCATCGGATTTCCTTCCACATGTTTCCTGCTAGTACTTCTTCCTCCAGCCAGGTAGAAGCTCAGCACCACAAGCTACAGAGCTGCAGAACAGAACCTGCATCACCACCTACTGTTGGGTGGTGTGATTACAGAGCAACACAACAATGAACAACCACAAATGAAACTGTTCCTCTTTGGTATTTTGACTAAAGCATGTCACCAACATTTCACCTAACACCTCAGGAAACTTGTTTCAACTTTCGAAGAAGGTGCACAATATGTATCCTTTAAAGTAATCTAATCAGCAGCATTTTAAAAAATGAAGATAGAAATATGTATTGGATAATTAAACATTAGCAGGTCATTAAAAACACAGGTTCACTTAACAAGGCTGTCTGTACAGCAAATGTATCTACATTTTTTTTTTGTTTACTTGCCTTGTTAAATATTCAGATACCAATGCCATGATGCAAGCACCTCATGGAGATCCTGCCAAAATGGTACAATTAATCTGTCAACTGATTAATCAGCGTGTCAGTATTTGTTCCTCCAGCAGAGGCACCTGGATCCAGAGCTCAGAATGGCTTAAAGCAGGATTAACAATACTTTTTATGGAATATGGTTTTATACATATGTTATTAAAAATACTAACCCTTAAAACTCTATTAAATATTCTCTACATTGTTCTAGGTATCTGATTTGTGATACATTTGCACAGTTTCATCCATAAGTTGTTTTTTTTAACCCATCCATTTACAACTAGTCCATACAAAGGAGCAAAACAATATGAAGGAATCTGAGGTCCCTAGAAATCTTTAAAAGTGATGCGTTGAAACTATTATCATGTTTGTATTAATTTATTTTGATTGCATTCTTATTTAGATATATAAATAGTTAAAAATCAGGTAAAATATAGAGTAGATGAGAAAAAATGCAAAAGCCATCAACCAAGTTAGAATAAAGTGGCTGGTTGACTTTGGTACAAGGTGAATTTCAGCCTTTATGTCTTTGAGCAGTGGATGCACAAACTTTAAAAAGTCAATTTCCCTCCGACGACTTAACCATGTAGGAGTTTTAACTAATTATCATTTCGGTGCGCATGCTTAAGTAGAACTACATATACACCAAATAAAGCTCTTGCAGATCCCCCTACACAAAGAACAACTGAAAAGTAAACTATAATTCAGCTTAACGTCAACTCATAAAATATTTAGAAAGACATTTTGCCATGAAAAAGAGTTTGGTGCAGAGGTGCAGCCTCAGAGGCCAGTTTGGACCCCGTTCATGGTAGCTAACAAAGTTTAAAAAGAAACGTGAACCGATGAAATACTGCGGACCCCTTAGCTTCCGTAACAACTACACCATTAGATTCTGAATGGGAACGTTACAGCTATGTATTGTACAATGAAAAGTGACCGATAAGAGACGTTTTCCTAAAGTTTAAAATAAATGCATTAATTAATTAATTGGAAAAAAAAGCTCCGTGGTTTCGTCTTCGGGCTGGTTGCGGGTGCTGGACGTCAGTTGCTGCTAATGCTAACTGGAAGCTAAACCGTAACTTCACACAACTTCGTTAAAAGGAAAATGACAATAACAAATGCAGACGTGACTGTTTGTAGTCAAAATGTGACAACTGTTACGCGGTTTGTGACACACGGTTTATTTTCGTTGTGTTGTGTGACGGAGGAGATGAATGTAATGAAAGAGAGGTCCGTAAAGTGCGTTAACTCGTGCTGGTCGGTTAGCAGCGATACAGGCTGGGTTTGTTACTTTGTCCCGAGAGCGGACGGGAAACTTTAGAAACAGCGACTCTTCTCTCTCAGTTTCCACTAGAACTGTTCGACCTTGGAGAAACTACGTACAAGAAAGGCTTAAATACTATTCAGAGTTACACCGTGACCACAGTCCATCAAGAAAAAAAAAAGTTAACTTTTCTTTAACCGCCTCTAATTTGGGGGATACAGCTTTGCATGCAGGACAGCAGTGAGGGAGCACGGATTGGAAAAAGGGGGGAAAAAAAGCACCACTTACCTGGTCGAAAGAGCAGAGAAAGTAAAACCATCGTCAACGTTACACAGTCCCAAAGCTGCCGCTTAACCGTGATTTGAGGTCCGCTTCTCCCCATACCAATCCATTCAGTTAGAATGGAGTTCCTCGACTGCTTCGCATCGACGCTGCGGCTGCGGGAAACCAGACAAAAATTCGTCTTCTTTCCCAAGCACTGTCATTCAAAAGGGGCCCCTGTCTTCAGGGCGGCTCTACGAGGGAGGGGTCTAGAGAGCAGACGGGGCCCAGAGGTGATTGCTGGCCAATGAAAGACTAATTATTCGCCAACCGCTAGATATTTACATGTAGTGGCAATTACTGAGGAGGACTGGGCAACAGTGGCTTAAAGAACAGTGGTATGAAACTGTAATTACCCCTGAATGCAACAGAAGAGAGAGTGTAGTTGTCATGGTGGTTACAAAAACTCCTTTTTGCATGGAGGCTACATGTTTCACATATTTATGGTCAAATTATTTATCACTTTAAATCACACTTTTTTTCACATGCAGGATGTAAACCTTTCATGCAGCAGGCTCAGATGTCCAGTGAGAGACCCCCCCTCCCCCAACAACAAATGTTTGTGTGTTTCCAGCATAAAGCAGGATTTTGTCACCTGTTGTTTTCTCACAGCAGACTAAGGGCTTAAATAATGGAGTTGATTGACAATTGTGAGTGCATAGCTTTTTTTAATTGATCCCCAGTTGTTCAAATAAACGGAAAGCCATGAATGATACGAGGTCAAGAGTGTAACAAGTGTTGCAGTTTTTTTTAATCAAACCACTCATTATTGTTGCAAGTTTATTTCTTGTTATGGGTATGTTTTCCTTGGGAAAAACATGGCCATTGTGTGTTTTTGGTCCCTTCTAAAATTCAGAGAAAAATTCTCTGCTCAATTATTTTGTCTCAGCAAATCTCAGTGTGCTATTAAATTTTCCATTACATTTTCAGTTAGCAACTTGTATGTTGCTCTTTTCCTTTTGTGGCCAACTTTCCATCTCTCTCACCCCTGCAACAACACTCTGTCTTTCATTTGCACAGCTGCTGTGAGGCTGAACCAGCTGCAAGGCACATAGACGCTCCAGATTTCAGCCTTTTGCCTCACACTCACTGTGTTTTTTGTGTGTGTGTGTGTGTCATGCAAGTGAAGGATTTTTAACTCATCTACTAATTGAATGAATAAAATACTGGTGTTTATATTGAGCAACTTCGACAGCTGAAATGAAAGTTAAAGCTTTATTTTGATGCAGCGGGAACATTTGGGTTGTTGCTGTCCCCCTGCACCTCCCTCCTGATTTTACAAGAGAGAAGTGAACCCAGACAGTTATTGGATCACTGGTTTTTCTATACACATGCAGGCTGCTCCAGTTATACAATTGTGTTATTCAGGTGGTCCATCAGCCTTATGAGAGGTCCTCGCGGGCTGTCGCTGGTGGAATGAAGACAGTTCAGCCCAACTGGTGTGCTTAGATTGTTTTGATTTGCCAGAAGGGTCTCTGTCACACTGGATCCACTGTGCCCAGTTTATCACCCCTCAGGGATCTACCTGACTCTGTTTGTTCAGCTAATTTTGGAAGCACGCTTGGTTGATCTGCTCTATGGCTGTATTTTAAACCCCCCACCCCATCTCGCTACCCCCTCCAACCCACAACAGGTTGCATATTGCATTCCCAATGAAAGCAGAACAGCACAGAGCAGTGGCATAGTGTAGGGAGGGAAAAATTGTTGATAGTGTGGCTTATGTTGCAGTGCATTGAAAATAATTTCAGAATTGTTTCATTCTCACCTGTTAAAACTTGCATCTTCAAAGGCAAGAAAGGGCATTTCCTGGGAAAGAAGGGACATTGTTTACTTAATTTTATAACAGATTAAAGGAATATTCCATACTTAAATCAATCGTTGGTATATTATTAGATGTTAAAGAGGGTAAACCTTCGTTAGGGGCCAAAAACAATGTGAATCGCAGCAGTACTGGGCTAGAGCAAAATATGTGTTAACGGCAAAACGGCGATTAATGTTATCACAAGGGCCACTAGACCTACGTCACAATAAATTGCTTATTTTAAGCCTCTGACAAGATTCAAAAATGTCATGCGACTTAAGTAATAGTGTGGATAGGGTATCTTTAAACTTGTATGTCCTACAAAACCTATGAAAAAAACAAGATGGTATCTCCGTCTGTTCACTTCCATCTTGTCTTAAGTCTCTATGAGGCGACTACCAGTATTGCACAAACTACTGTCAATAGACACAACAGGAGGAGACTTCAATTCAGTTCAATAATACTTTATTTCTCACTTCATTTATGTTGCAGTACCTTCTTCAAAGAGTCATTGTTGTAGAAGGTTATTGCTGTGGGCAGGAAGGATCTCCTGTCGCGGTCTGTGTTGAAGCCTCTGACTGAGGACACTCATTTTGAATCACTGTGTTGTGAAGAGGATGCTCAGGGTTGTCCAATATGGTTTTCATTTTATGAAATTTCTTTGCACAATAAATTCTAGAGGAACAGAACAGAACAGTTCATGGCCTCTCCTTCCATGAAGCTGGATTGGTGGCTGTATATTTAGGACAAAATAGACAAGTGTTAGAAGCAGAGACCATGAACTTTCTTCCCATATTGACAGTAGTTTGTGCAACATTGGTAGTCGACTTGTATAGACTTATGACAAGACGGCAGTGACCGCAAGGAGATGCAAATATGAAGTGTCCTTGTTTTACACTTTCTGTAAACTTACAAAGTTAGAATTAGCTGGTTTGCTTGTAGAGGCCATATCCACACTATCACTTAAGTGAGTCTTTTCAGAGGCATAAAAAGGCAATTTATTTGGAAATGGCTCTCATGCCCCCTGCATTAACATTAATTTCCATTTAGCTACACACACATATTCTATTCTAACTCAAAACTGCTTTGATTCACAGCATTGTGATCCTTAACAAAGATTTACACTCCTTACCATCTAATAAGAGAAACAGGGTTGTTTTTAACTCCACAATGTTCCTTTAAGAGGAAATATCTGTTGGGTTTTTAGAAAGAGTGACAGAGCAAATAATCCGCATGACTAATGTGTGTTACATAAAATAAAAGGCAACAAAATCAAAGCTATAGTTTTTCTCAATAAGCTGTTGTCTGCTAAATAATCTAGGGTTCCACATTGTGGTGCTGATGGGCACTGAAGCAAACGGTTAATTGATCCATGTGGATAGTAAGGATGAATTCAGCACATGAAAGAAACTCATAGACTGCCTGTCAGGCTTGATGGGTGGAGAAAGAGCTCTTTCTTCTTTTCTCTCCTTAGGAGCATATTGCATTGCATGACCAGCACATGCACTACAAGTTGGAAAGAGTGGAGGAGAGAGTGGATAGAAAAGGGTGTACAGTGGGTAAAAAACAAGAACCAGGTACCTACGCACAGTAGGGCACTTGTTTTGGAAAAAAGAAAAAAAAAAGAAGTCCAACGAGAAAACGTCTTTAAAGAAAAAAAGATGAGGCTTCAAGTTTTGGTCAAACATTGGATATGTTTTAAGTTGAAAAGAGTTAAAAGTAAAGCAGTTTTGTTAAGGCATGATTTGGGGACAAAATGTGTAGTTAAGCAAAAGAGGCTGAGGAAGAAAGAATGAGGAAGGGAGGAGAAAGGGGGAGAATAAGAGTGAGGGAGGGATTGGGTTTCCTCTGACAGTGTGTCTGGGCTGCTCCACATGTTCCTCATTAAGGTCCTCACACTGTGGGACCAACTCCACACCAGGGTGCTTGTTTTTGTTATTAGGTCCAACTTGCTGTGGTCTAGTAGAAGCCTCAAAACAGTGTCAGTTCAGCACCATCTCCACTGGCCACTGTCTTAAAACCAAACAAAAAGCACTGCACTGATTTGACTTATCTGAAATGCAAGATGAAAAATACACTGTTCATTAGGCTGTAAAAAACTGGCAAACTTCACATTTCTTTTAATGTCTGTGCACATGTATGCACTTTTTCAACCTCTATAGCCACTTAATTGCACACGCCTGAACCATCTGTTCTTTTCGATTATTAGCAGACCCACTAAACCTTAAACAATTTCATTTTTTCCGGAAACAAGCTGTATAAAGTTCAGGGAGAGGAAATTGATCATTTTGCTCATGTTTCAGATTTCTGTTTAATTTCATGCCCATAAAGATTTACCAACTGAGAAATGTGTCATGTTTCTTCCAGGGGCTGATAACATCAGAGATTGGAATCAAAAGTAGCTCGCGCCCTCTGTAGTCTGTGCTAACACCACGCGGCTTCGATATATGAGGCACACTTATTGAATTTTTCACAGGAACCAGAGCAAATTGACTGTTTTTGTTTTGTTTCCCTTTTATGTTTGTTTTTTTTCTGCGGTCCCCCGTGCGAAATAAAGAGGCCCGTAGCACGGTTCAGACAAAGCATGAGACGGAGATGAAGAAAGCGAGTGTGCCAGGCTCAGGCCGCTCGCTGTTAGACGGGATTTGTTATCTCTGCAGAGATAAGGGAAACTGTGGTGTGAGTGCATATGAGGCACAGCTGATAGCATCTCAACTCAAGGATCCCATTTACAGCACCCTGATTGATAGCTGACAGCACGCACAGGGTGGTTTTCAGAGTGTTTTTTTTTAGGCACCCCCTCAGTAGGTATCCATGCAAGCATCTGTTTACTGTATTTCTTGGCATCTTTTGTTTCAAACAAGACTTATCACACATACATGCCATCTGTGTAGAGTGTGCTGGTTAAGGACTTCCACTGGATGAATTATGAACATGGAGACAAAACAGGGATGAGTTTTTATTGACAGATTTTAATTAAAATCAGGTCGCATCTGCATAGCTTTAACAAAACTTCCCCACTCTCTTTTTTTTTTTCTCACAGAACAAATGTTGACACACCATCAAGCCCCATGCTCATGAATACAGTCAACTGACAGGTAACCCTACCTCCAGGGTCAGAGGGTCATCCCAGCCTGATGAGGGATGATGAGTAAAATGAATGGAGAGCATCACACAAAGAGACTTCTGATGTCCTCAGCCTAAACGGGGAGTTCAGGACCATTTGACCTCTGTCCCATGTCCTGTCTATATATATATTTAAACATATTTATGTGTGTGCGTGTGTGTGTGTGTATTTGTGCGTTTAAGGTCTCCCCACAAATCTTGAATCCTTCAGTGCTTTTCCCCCCTTACCTCTACAGTAGCAAAGTGTTGACTGGCCTCCCCCCTCGCACACATCAGCTCAGGACTCATTCTCCAACTGTCATATTTGATGTTTTTGTTTTAAAAAAATGTTAAGGCAACACAATCTCGATTTGCAAAGGCGGAAGAAGCCAAATGTTTAATTTTAATTTTTAAGTATTTTGAAGAAAAAAAACATTTTGAATGCTTAGAGTATTTTATATCAGGGGTTATGGCATCATGTGTTCAGGTTTTTTTTTTTTTTTTTTTAAATGCTCACCATTCGTGCATCTTTAAAGCTGGATTTGATGTGTCCTTGATGAACTTTCACCCTTATCAGATGCTTATTCTCCATTTGTGTCAAAGCCCTCTCTTACCGGGCAACAGTTGGTGCCCTATTGTTTTTTCCCTGCCCCCCCCCCCCCCCCCCACCCCCCCCCCAGCCCCAGACAACTGTCCTGAACCAGGAATAGATGATTAGATAATAAATGAATTGTAATTTTACCCATGATGATCTTCCAAAATGTCCCTCTACCTGAAAGTGCCTCAAAGCAGTGAAAGGTGGAGGAAATGGCAAGGGAGAGCAGCTTTGATTGACTCATGTGGTTGCATATTCTGAGCACAGATCTGGGAGATGGAGAAGAGTTTGTGTGAAGAGCTGGGAAATCGATATGGCTGTTTTTCTCTCCTTTGAGTTTCAGCAGATGTTTCCCACATTCACAGTAGATGAGCCGCTCCTTATATGGTTTCATGGGATCATGCATATCGAAGACACAAGCCAAAGTCAGAAACCTATGTTAATTAAGGTCCGATCAACACTCTGTGAGGCTACATAAAATACAAGTTTTAGCATTTCAGTGGATTTTGTATGAGGCAACAACTGTGAAATGCATTTTTAAATCAATAAAGTTATTCATCTTGAAATCTCAATTAGCAGCTTCGGGCGTGAAAGCATCTGAGGAAGCTATGAGTCATGCCAGAAAGCAGAACAAAGAGGAAAATCTTACCTTGGATGAGTGCTTGTGGTAAATTCTGTAATATGAATGGGAGCAGTTCACTGACAGGAGTTTGAAATGGCTGACGCCTTTAACCCTCACTCCCCCTACAACCTCAGCCTGCCAACTAACAAGTCGGGCAGCTACAGGGACAGATAGCCATAGGAATCAAGGCACATGACAACAGCTGTCTGTTTCACAATTCGGCACTTTGATTAGAGCAGGATGGTAGAGAGCGATGTGGCCTAATTCCTACATATCTGGGCAGGGCACTTCTGAGAAGAAGAAAAAAAAAGTGAAAGCACTGAATGGAAAAAAAAAAAGTAGGTACATTCACATGCTGGCAAACATGCACTTGCAAACACACGTGCACTGCTATTCAAGTCAGAGATATCCAGAGATATTCATAGGATTATAATGATGTGTCAGATTTAGAAAGATTCCCCCTGTTGTCCAGTCTATCAAACACTGGCCATTTCCTTCTTTTTAATCTATTTTTTCCCCCTTTGACTTTACATTTCTCATTTAAATACCTGAGATACTGGAGTTTATGGTTTGGAAACAATCACCAAAACAGAATGGAGCCGCAGCTTTATTTGCATCCAGCTCTTTTATGTGGTATCACCACTAAAACACGATATGAGCAGAATTTGCAAACAAGAGGGATCATGCCCTGTAATGTGTGTTTGGCTATCACTGCTGCAAACAAGCCAAGAAGACGTGAATGTGATTTGCCAGACTGACTAAGAATGCTCGCTTCAGGATATAAGCATGTGTTCCCAGTGATTTATAGATGTGGAGTCGTCAGCCACCAGGCCTCAGGCTGAGGCAGACAGAGGGAGTGAGAAAAACAACAGTACTTAAATCATGTCTGACAAATATTCTGCAGGATATTCATACACACTGCCCCATCAGATTGTCCAGGGCCCCCTGACCATAACCACAGTAGTAAATTGTAAATTGTAAACTCACAAATTCGTCATTAAAAAAGTTGAAAGAAGAGCAAAAACATTATCTGCTGTAGTTTGCTTTATGTAATAAATCTCTGTGCTGATTCTGCTTCGCCCAGAGTTCCTTGGGAAATGCACCTCTGAAACAGATGTGAATTTGCAATAAATCTGATTCATAATCTAGCGTGCATTTTTCTAAGTTGTGAAACTGCAAAGTACCTCTTTGCCCTCATATGATTCTTCCTGTGCTGCTCTTTATTCCCTCCCAGAAACGGTTCGGTCCAATCTTTTTAGACGAGCAGCTGTTCGCGCGGACAGCTGCACTGGCCATTCATTGTGGCTGGGAGGCAATTAAAAAAATCAAGCCAATGTTGTGTTTTAGTTGATCCATTGCTATTTCTACACATAATCCCCTCTCTCATGCCCCCCCATCTCTTTAATGTGCACGCACATGGTCGTGCCAGCTCTTTCTCAGGCATGAGGCATGCTCGTGAACACCCCATCAAGAATGTCAGTGACCAACGAAGTAAAGTAGAAAGGAGATTGGCTTTTTTTTTTTCTGCAGACAAAATCCCCAAATTGCAGCGACATGACTACATTGGATTTGGAGCATTATTGAAGCCAGAGTCAAGAGGAGCCATGTAATCTCCAAGACTTACTGGTCCATGGATTTTTTCCATATCTTCTTCAGTGGAGGTATGCGGCCACACAAAGTCTGACTGGCGTCGCAGTGGCATGCAGCGGAGGGTTAAATCGAGCTGAGGCCATGCCTTGTGCCACGAGCACTGACGCATTCTTATACATCCACGTAAACATTCGCATTCATGCATGCCCAGTTGTGCCGCTCTCTTCCAAACATACGCACATGCACACGCTGACCATGCCTCCAGTTGTTCCCTCCTCTCACAGCACACAGCAGGTGCGAGGTGGAACGGGATAGAGCTGGTCTGGGCGGTGAAGCCGGGTGATGTGCCGTTCTTAGAACAGCTTTTCTATTGTTTGAAATGTATGTGCTCTTTTGGTGCTGCTTTGGAAATCTTTATGGGATTAAGTTATTGGCCAAGTGCTTTGGCTCCTATACAGCATGTGATTTCATTGGATTTACCATACGTGGCAGATCAGCATTCTGTTAGCTGTCATTTACTCATGAAACTTTTATAACATCTTTGCAGATATAATAAATAGCCTCTTGGTCCACTTCTTTAACCTTAAAACCCATCTTGATAGAAGTTTAGTCAAAGCTGGACTTTGAAAGAGAGAGGTGACATTGCATCCTTTCACTGTTATTAACATGTGAATAGATGAAAAGAGGTAGTAGATGGTGGGATTCACAGTTACTTGCTCACAAACTGATGTCTGATGTCAAAATGAGATGCAAAGGAGCTGCAGCTTTGTCAGAAGATGTTAGAAGCAAGCAAGATTCCCTGCAGAAATCTCATACTGGGAGATCAGCCGAAGTTACTATATTGATTTGTCAGATCTGATTAAAAAGTATTATATATTTTATATTATATATTATATGAAAAAAGAGAAAATATGATGATGGCTTTCCATTATCTACCAAGGCTTGCTGAAAAATAGAAATTTCATTGCAACGGTGCAATGTGGAATCTTGAAAAGGTGATTAATATTTATTTTCCCTGCTCCTGCCAACTCTCAGATGTAAAACTTATTTTAGTTTTGGTAGAAGACCAAGATCAAATTTTCTATGAGATGCTGCACCAAAATGACTTCATAATGAATAAAACTACCAAACCCTTGATTAAGGAGCCAGAAACCTTTTATTTGACATCTTTATCCTCAATGAAGGATTATTCCTACAGAACCCTTCACTCCTGGAGATAAAAGCATCAGTGGCAGTTTTGGTTATCTACATGTTTCATTTTACATAAATTCCAATGTGGTTCACAGTAAAATACAATATATAGAAATGTTGGCATAAATATGAGTTAAGATTGAACATAAAACAATAATCATAAAAAAATAAATAATATACCCAAGTCACAGAGCAATTAAAACCCAGACATATCAAAACATGATCAATTTAACAGATTTAAAATAAACCATATGAGAATCAATACAAGACAGCACACGCACACATGCACACACACACACAGGTGAATAAGCCATTAGTTTTGGTTGATAAGTGAGCTATGAGTTTGCTTATGAATGTGGAAACTGCTGTGATTGACTTCAAGTTCACAGCAACTTGTTCTAAAGAGGAAAACATCACAACCAGATTTGGATATAATTCTGTGTTCAGGCAGAGGACCGACACCTGACCACCGGAGATTCTGATCACATTAAGGGCCTGATTTACTAAAGGTTTGCGTGCGTAAAAACATGTGCAAACTTGACACCACCCGCAAACCAATGTGCAAGCTGATCTACTAACAGCGTGCAAAGAGGACTGCGCCTCTCAAATGAGCAAAATAGCACACGCTGTTCATTTAGTACTTTTGTTCTGATGAATAATCAATATGGGGCGTACCCGCCAGAAAGCGCAAAATACTGGGAGGGGAAAATGCAAATAGGGCCATTTACCACACGCAATGAGATTTACCAACCCTGAAAGTAATTGCGGGGATTGTGATTGCGTCTGTATTTAATACGTTCGAAAGGAAGGTGCTAATCTGCCCAGCATTACGCACCGATGGCTGCTGTTATTGTGGCAAGGAGGCGATATCGCCAAAATCAAAGAATACGCAGAGAGAGTCTTTCGGACTCGTGTAAATTTGTTTGGAATGAATGAAAACCAGATAGTTGAAACTTAAGGGCTGATTTGGAGCCGGTCACAAGCACATGCAAAAGGAGAAATATTTTATTTGAATGTTAAATCGAGTATTATTCAGCAAAAGGTTGCCACAGGAGGCACATTCATTTTTTTATTTGTGATAATAAATAAATCACGTGTTTTCATGGAGAAAAAAGTGTTTCTTATTGTGCGCCTACCTTGTTCTGCAGTTGGCTCTAGCGTGTCATACCCCAGTATCCCTGTTATCTGCTCCTCGCAGAAGGTGAGCTGCACCTGCTGGTTAGAGGCATCTCTTCCGCAGGCCCTCCACCTGTCTTGTTTGCCGAAGTTTTATTAAAGGCCACTTTTTCTTTAGTTCTTCGGCTTATATCTTGCCACCTTCTTTTAACCTCATCTGCCGTTCTTTTTGTCTTACCAACTGCATTTATTCTATCGCAGATTTTCTCCCATATTGCGTTTCTTTTGGTGATGTTTAAATTTCTTTGCTGTAGTTCATGAATGTGTTTATTTGCCTCTTCCACTAATATCTCTAACTCCAACTCGTCAAATTTCATTTTGCGCTTGCGTCTATCCTGCTTTCCATCCAGACTCTCCATGGCGCAAACCGTAAGACACGCAACACCTCATTTAAATACTGCGGTTTGCACCCGTTATCAATTGCGCGAGCATTCTTAGTTGATCACCCGCAAAACACACAACAACAGCACGCGCAAACTTTTTCAGTGCACACGCAATTTAGTACTCTTTATTTAGGATCTTAGTAAATCAGGCCCTAAGGAGGGAAAAAGTCACAGATGTGCCAGTGGGTCTAATTATCAACACAGTCGTATTTTTCTTCAGTTAAATATGTGGTTCATTCAATGCACAAAAAGACAAAAAAAAACAGAAAAACAAAAAAACTCAACGCTGTATTTTTTTTCTCTACCTTCAACAATATATAACTATAATACAAAGTTCTTCTTCAAACTTCTTTGTAATTGCTGTTTCTCTGTGTATTATTCTTGGCAGATGTCTCATCAGTTCAATCTGTAATTAAACCTTGCCAAATACATGATCAATATAATTTATTTGTAATGCATGGTGCAGAGAAAGACAGACAGACAGACGGTTATGTACGCTGTATGTGAAGCTTTAACCAGCTGTGGATTGAATAGCTTTAAAAAGCAAAAATTCTGCTCTGGGAAGACAGGAAGTATGCACCATATGATCTGATGATTCCTGACTTCCTTTCAAGTCTTGCCTAATGATTGCTGAGAATAAAGCAGCCATCATCTTTCTTTTCACATCCTCCACCCTTATGTATGCCCAAGTTCCTGTCTGCCACATATGTGCTGCAGCATTAGGCTGCAGTCCACTTCACTCTGTCTCATCTCAATTCTGAGTAAAAAAGCTGCCAATCACTGCGCTGCGAGCCAGGATGAGTTCTCCTAACATTATTTTTAATCTGTCAAGTGGACCTTTGACTGCAGCTTGATATTATGTCACAGTGGTGCTGTGGCAAATGAAACTAGACTTTTCTCTTCTCTAACCCTTTCTCCCACTCCTCTTTTCTCTTTCCATTGTCTACCTCCTCCTCCTGCGTCAGACAGGAGCATTACAAACTAATAGTGAGGAGCTAGGAGTGCTTTTGTAATTGCCTGGGCTCTTGTGCATGTAGAAAGCCAGGGCAGGGGCCAGCAGCATCAAAGGCTCGCTGATCATTCCTCAACTGCCCTCCACTGAATGGGGGGGGGGTTGCAAATACAGATGGACAAACAAACCTGGGGAAGTCAAAACTGAAGCAGATGTGGCAATAGCCGTAGATGGTCGCACAGACAGTTAGGATCAGAAGAAACTCAGCTAAAAGGCTTGACTTCTCTTCATCCTCATCTGCTCCAACACCTGTTAATATTCAGTTAACAACAGGGGTGGCACCCACAGTAGGGACTTGAGGGGGAAAAAAAAAAAAATTGATGCTGAGATGACATCATAGATTATTAAGGTGGGGGTAGGGTCTAATAAGAGCATGGTTTGACTTGGTTGGTAAGAAAGAGCAGGAAACTGAGGCCAAAGCAATTTGAGAAGCTGAGGCCTCAATCTGCAGCTGTGTACTCAGTTTTCCTCTTCCAGGCCTACAGCTGCAGACGGACAATGCTGCAAGTATTTACCCGTGACCTCTCCTCTACTTCTCAATCCAGTGCATGCGTGTTTGACTCATGTGTTAAAATCTACACAAGCTGAAATTGAAAGACAAAATATATATCTTGTGGTTATACTAGGTGCTTTTTTTTGTAGGGTGCTTTGAGTCTGTTCAGCCTCTTACTTCTTATCTGTATCATGTGTTCCTTGATGGAGACGTTCTAATTTGTAAAACAGACAACAGTCAAGAGTTGTGGTGCAAAGATTGATACGGCAAAAGGGCTGACTGCAGATTGTGATGATATATGCTAACAACCTATTATGTCCCTGCATTTTTTTTAAATTAACAATGTTAGAGTTTTTCCCTTTAAAACTCTGTGCTATTTCCATCATCATAGTGCTGCAATCATCCAGACAGAAACCTTCAATTGCAACCCACTGATACCCTTAAAGTTGGAGAGGTGCTCAGGAATGCATGCAGCCAAGCATCACTACACAACACCATCAGTTCCCAGTGCCCCACAGAGAATAGAGGAGGAGTAGAAGGAGAAAGACGGCGTGGAGAGGGGGTGGGGGGGGTAATATGTGGCACCACTCTGAGAGCTGAGCCCTCCGCCACGGCACTTTTGTTGCCAGATCACAACCAGATGTGCCAAGTGTGTCCAAACAGGAATGACTGCGTGAAGGCAATTTTCAGCAATTTGTCAGATTTTAGAGCAGCCTTCCCCCAACCCATCCCCCCACCCTCCCTCATGTCTCATGAAAGACAAATACAAATGTAAGAGGAGCGCTACAGTCATTGCAGACAGGCTCCCACGAAGGCTTGCTGCACACGTTGCCTCTGGCGAGGTTGTGATGAGAGATGTACAGTATAAAGTTTGAACGCGGAGGGGCAAGACAGGGCCTGTAGTATTGACAAATAACCACCCACCTAACTTTCATGCATCAGCGTTACTGAATCTACTGATCAAATCATACCTTCATTCACTCTTCACTTGAAGAGTCAATATCCCTGGCAATATTCTCACACCCCAAATCCATCATTTCTACTCTCCAGTTAACCAAAGCAAAACAGGAGATAAAAAGAAAAGAAGTTGTTAAGTCTTTCTGTAGACACTTTATAAATTACAGATTCACTTTCATGTGCATGCAAGCAGTTTTGACCATCTTCTTTTCTTGCTCTCCCTGTGTCTTCATTCCTACATTTTAAAGGCCTCTCGCACAGGAAATTGAGGACTATGGCTTGTCTTCATGGCAATAGGGAAATGTGTTGTCTCGAGGAACTGGGGCATGGGAGCATCGGGGTCGAGTGGTGGAGATGTACAAAGCTGAACCTCACCCTCCACTGCCAAAACCTGCACTAAACAACACAGCTGCAGGCCCTCACCTTTAAAAAAAAGGATAGCAAGAACACAGATGGCAGCCCCCTGAGGTCTTGCTTTGCGTTTTTGCCCCTTTCTGCATAATCAGATGCCCTTGCATGCTGCTGCATGCGAGTAGGCCAGTCTGCTGGAAGAGGTACAGCCAGATGCAAAGCACAACTGCATTTTTTGACTCAAGTTGTCAGCACAAAGATTTATTTGCAGATGGACATGCAATCCATGTGTATGAGTCGTGAAATGTTTCCTTTCACTCCCATGCCTCATTCACTCTCGGATGCTGATAAACACACAAATAAAAGTCCACACGTGTGCATTCTTAGAATATATGAATGCTTTGTTATAGTCCTAAATTTGCTGCCTCTGAGATTTTTTTCTTTCCTTCTTTCTTTTTTACATATAAATCCCACCCACCTAGTTGCAGCTCTCTCTCTTTCCTTGAGTCACACTTTTGGAAGGCAACAAGTCTGTGCCCTGGGACCAATGAAAGGGACAATTGTGGGAGGGTTTGCATAACCATTCTGTCAGTCATGTGTCTTGTTACTCCCTATGAGAGCTCAAATTCACCACTAATGTCTGTTTTAATTTGTTGCCTCATTGCTCTGGAATCCAGGATAAACTGCTGCTGTTGTTCATCTTGCTTGAAAAATAGGTAGTCTGTCTTAGGAACACATTTATTGCATTTATGCAAAGACTGTTGTTCTGTCTTACATAACAGGGAATTATGCTTATAATTCAGGAAAAATAAACATCTAGTTAAGTCATTTAATATTTCGGCTTAAGTACACTTACTACAGTGCATGTTTTGTACTCTTTTGCTGGAAATATGCCGTCTTTAAAATCAAATCAGTAAACATTTACTTCTTTCTTTTTTTTTTTTTTTTTGTATTACACGAATGATAAGTCGAGCAAAATGCAGCCCAGTGAGAGCACAGGCTTTGATCAAAAGTGAGTTAGCTCAGGGGAAAGACATGTTGGAACTGTAGACAGTCATATGGCAGAAATCTAGTCAGTTCCAGCCAATAAAACTGTAAAGCTGTGGGTTTTCCCTCTGTGAGGTTTGTGTCTACCATTACAGCTGAAAGGTGGACAGGAGCATTGGAGTTTCCTCCCAGGAATATGTGTGGGTGTGAGATTGGCTGCACATGAGCATACAGTGCTGCCCCCTTTTTTTCCCCCTCTCCTTTTCATGTTCAACTGTCTGTATGACTGCGATTGTGCAACACTAGTTGGTGGATCCAGTTTATGTATGGTGTTTGGCAGTTTATTCCACTATGTTATGAAAGCTTCTTTTTTTCACGCTACTGTATATGCAGACCTTCTGTATATCTAAAACAACACCCTGGTATCTGCATTTGTGAATAGGAAGCATCATTTGGTGCTGCAGAGGAATACGTTTGCGCAGAGAGTATTTTGTGTGTTTGTTTATGTCTGTGTTGTGCATATATTGTGTAAAGTGGACACACATGTTTTCCTTATCATGTACAGTATGTAAGAGATGACGGTGTGTGTGTGTGAAAATGTATGTTCAGGCTATGAGCATTAATTTTGATTGTATGTGTTGGTGTATACAGAGCCAAAGCAGCTGCTGGGCACCACCTGTGACCGGGCCTTCCCTTAAGCTCATTGTGGCACAAAATAGGCCCTCTGGGCTCACCGAGACTGATATCGTTGATGTCAAAGAAAGCTGGGCAAAGGCAGAACCCTCCCAGACTAGACACATCCATGCGTTGTGTCTGTCTCATAAACCATTCTCTTTTTAAATCCTCTTTTGTTAAAGAAATTAATTACCAATTGACTAGAGTATTGTTTACTCAAGTCTTTCATCACGTTTCCATCTCTTTTTTTTGTTCCCTCTACAGGATGGCTGACAGATGTCCATCAGTTCTACGGTTGCTCTCCTACCCCAGGACAGCTCCACGTTCCCTGCTGAAAGAAGAAGTGAGCAATAACAGGGTCCCATAAATGAACAGTCACTGTCAGAATCTTTATAATGTAAAGTCCATGAGCTTCCACACATTTGTTATCATATTTATGAGGATGAGGATACCAATAAATTCTGTTATCATTCCTTAATCATCCCTAACACTGAAAAAAGCCAAGACTCAGTTTTCCTTATCTCGCGTCCTTTCATTTGTCCTTATCTCCTTGACCCAATTTTCAGCTGGGCAGCAGATAGTTACAGCTCATAACCATTAGGTTTGATTACTAGTAACCTATAATTTTGACAGAGAGGAAAAGAGAAGAGAAGAGAAGAGAAGAGAAGAGAAGAGAAGAGAAGAGAAGAGAAGAGAAGAGAAGAGAAGAGAAGAGAAGAGAAGCCAGTTGGAATGCTAAACTGAATTACCAGAAAAGTGGTCTTATTTGCCTGTCTTATCTTTGTTTGCTGCTACAACAGCTTGTACTGTCTCCATAGAGATAAGAACAGGAGCCCTGTGAGGGAAAAATATTTTATTAAGGAAAAACAAACTCGATTTATAAGTGAGTCATCCATTAGATCATTGTGAAATATCTTTAGTTAGATGTATATAAGCAGTTACATGTAAATAGGTGATGATGAATTATTTTACACACAGAAAAAAAATTAAATCTCCCAAAAAGTAATTAAATATAATTAACTTAATTATCAATTGAACAAATAAAGAAATGAACACCCATACAAACAACAAGCTAGGAATATGAAAGTAATTTGTTTTTAATCCAGCGTCTCAGTAGCATGGCACTGCACACTCCCATTTATATCAGCGTTTGTAATTTTTCCAACACTGAAATGGCAGACAGGTTTGAGAGTGTATGTGTTAGTAATTTGGAAACTTAGTTGCGGGGGTTACTGGTGTCGTATCCCACAATGCACTGCTGAATTCCTTTAACATGTGGTGAGTCAGGAAAGGGGCGGTTGACCTATGCCTTCCCACGAGCCCCTTGGGAACAGCTTTGTGAGGTTGCTCCAGAAATCTAGGATCAGTGCACAGACTGCTGTGCTAGTTTGTGACTGGAATTGTAATCACGTTATTCTCCTGAATGCTCACTGCTGCTTCTTGTTCCTCTACTTTTCTCCTCTTTCACCAGCACACAGTTTCAAATTTGTGCCTCTTTTGTTTTTCCTGTCCAGTGTCTGTTTTAGTGTTCTTGGTATTCGGCACAACACCAGCTCCGCACATGCAATCCATTATGCCAGGTAGAAAGTGGAGAAAGTACAGGAAGCTGAGGGTGAAAAGTGTTGCTCTACTTTTCCCTGTTTCCTGCATGAACACACTTTATGTTGCCTCCAGAAATGTGGCTGTGATATCTCCCGTTTTAGAGTCAGCACTCTGTGAACAAAATACACAAAGAAATCCCCTTTTGAACCGCAAACTTTACTAATTTGTTACATCATTAATGTGCAGTGAGTGATATGTTGTTTTAACAATGATTGAAAAAAAATTTGTAGCTAACTTCATCCTTAACATTAAGGTACATTAAAGCTCATATAGTTCACTATTCTGTATTGCGCAGTAATATATCTTAGCTTTTTGATGGATTGGCATGACATGATCTCAAAAGGATTAATAGTATTGACTTTGAGGACCCTATTACTTTTCCTCTCCACAGAGTGTTTCTGATCATTCGACTTTTAACCTGCAGAACTGATGACTACCGCCAGCCTCAGCAAGCCTATTGACTTTGTATAGTGATAACTAATTAAAGTTAGCATGCTAAACATTTGTAAATGTATGCAAACATTCAAACATTCAATGTTGTTGTGTTCAGTCTGACTGTTTTCACCAAATATAGCAATGCTGGAGTACCTCCAGCAGCTGTAACGGCTTCATCTGACCTGATCTGCTTTGGTAGTAACTAACATAATGTTTGTCATATTTCCTTCAAATGAAATGGCGTAATGTTAAAACATTTGACTTTCAAGCCATGAATTCAACTACATAAATTATAACTCGTGTTAATGTTCTCGCTGAGGAACTCTATAGCAACAGGAAGTACATACTAAACATTTGACACCAGCATTTTAACGTAGTCAGTGTGAGCGTGACAGTGTACCGCCGAGTACACACATCTGCTCTCACAAAGAAACGAGTCTGCTCTCTGCATTTTGCAAAACGTCCTGCAAGAAATGAGTTGTAAAAGTGAAATTTGTAGAGGGGAGAGCAGAGCGGGGGATGGTGCACGGAAGAGATGGTGAAAAAGGTGGATGGGAGGGGGGTCAGGGTCAACTACCGGGGTCCAGTGACGACTGTGTGAAAGGGGATTCTGCAGGTCTGCTGGAGGAATGGAAAACCACTTCTCCAAAATGTACTGTCAAAAGAAAGTACACTCTTATATGACACTACTCGTCTCAACCAAATGCTTCCATGTGAATTAGGAGGGTAAGCAGCAGTCAAATTTTATTAATCAGTTTATTAACAGTAACTGTTAGCCCCTTCAGGAAAACAGAAGTTTTGCTACTTTGCTAGTCTAGGTTATTAAGGTGTGTGTTAAAATTAGGGTTAGTGATTTCCTGGATGATATCCCGTCTGCCTATATTTGAACAAAACATCAATAAAACTCAGGCAGCTCGCGTCTCCCTCCCCCTTCCTCCAGCTCTCTCCTTGAAACTACACCACATGTGCACCAGTACAGGCCCTCCTCCTGTCTGTGATTGGCTGGAGAAATGTTCGTAGTGGTTCTGGCAGCACTCTGTTTGTTTCCACTTTACTGAGCCAGTATTGTGTATGGTGCTTTTTTAGCAGTATAGACCTACTCATGAGATAGGCAGCTTGCAGATGATGAGATATTCACCAAATGTAATGAAAAAATGTTCTGAGTTCTGAAAAAACTCAGAACATTTGCACAGAACTGCTTACCCCAACTATAACAAAAAAAAAAAAAAAAAAAAAAAGGACGGGCATCAGTGATGATCTTAGGGCACACACACACATGGTCAACAATACCATGCCCAAGTACAAATGACCAGTAAAGCTTGGTTTATTTAGACAGTTTGAGTGTGCCATGCTCAGCCACGACACAATTTCTGATCTGGAAAAGGTGATCTTGAACATGGTACAGTTGCATATGTACATGAGTCATATGCATGACGTATTATTTGCCACCAGGTGAACAGAAAGTTGTTTTACACAACTTGGACATTCAAAAATGTGAGAGAAATGTATCTGACCAGAAAAAGTCAGTATAAGTCAGAAGAGTTGTCATCACATTTTCTGCACAGTTTTCCCTCTGCCCATGAACACTTTGAAAAACAAAAATGGAATTCAGTGTTGGTGTAGTGTCATGCAGGTGTGTGGCAATCGTGCTCAAGCATGATTTAAACTGGAATAAAGTGAGTGCAGGGGACTGAGAAGGGAGGGTCAATCATGCCTGGGCATGGCGCAATACAACTTAGATTGTGTGAGTACATCCTTAGAGAAGCAATTGTTGCAGACCATCAATCTGGGAAGGGTTATAAAGCTATTTTCAACAATTCAGAGCCCATCACTCAACTGGGAAAAGATTATTCACAGGTGGAGATAGTCGTCAGTCTTCTTGGGAGTGAATGACTGTAAGTTCGACCCAAGATCAGAATGTGGAATGCTCAGAGAAACTAAATAACCCAAGAATTACATGTCAGACTTTGCGAGCCTCAGTCAGCCTGTTAAATTTCAAAGCTCATGAGAGTAAAATAAGGGAAAGACTGCGTAAGTGTGGCTCTTGACTTCTGGAACAGTATCTTTTGAACAGAATCAAATATTGTTTAGACATTTGGCCATAATGTGCCATAATCTGTACAAATCAAAGCACAAAAAATGTTGTCCTTTTAGTTCCACTTCAATATGCTTTGATTCAGATTTAAAAAGAGAAGAATCAATAACAGTACTGATAAGTATAGACACATGATACCTAAATGTTCAGTGATGTAAGCCTGGCTATGGGCTCTAGACTGATCTAACAAGAACCATGAGTTAAACTGAAAGGGACAAGTGGTACCAAAGCATGAAACATTACCTTCAGGCGTTTTTTTTTTTTTTTTTTAAGCTTGTCTCCTGTTTTTGTTGTTTGTCATTTATGATGATGAATTGTAATGTCATACAGATTTTATCTTAGAAAAAATTTAAGTGTTCATTGTGGCACCGTCCTGCCTCTGTACAATCCTCTGTAGTATGCACACATTCACAGATAAGAGCAGAAAGCCAAAATGTAATTCCTTACAAGATACTGATCTTGTAAGACTGTTAAATATATCAGATTATGCATCAGGTGCATCAATGAAGACCAGTGATTCCCTAATTAGTGCAAAAGCTTTTTACCAAAGAAAGCTGGTTCCAGATTCAGTGGTGTCATAGATGTCACTGAGCCCCTCAGGCGTAAGGAGGCTGGCGAGGGACGTTGGGTCAGGGTCATGAGCAGCATGTGTCCCGATGGCTTTATTGCAGCAGTGACGGGGGCTGTGTTTTGGCAATGGTCGACGCTTTAGCACTTGTCTGATGATGGTTGTGGTGGGGGAACTATTGGACTGTTGGACAAGGACAAGCAAAGTAGACAGCTGTGGGTGAATAGAAGGTCCCTTTGTGACCTGCCAACAAAAATCTGTGACCAATTATCTGTGTCAGTCTCTCAAAGGCGAATGCTTGAACACTTTGGAGGGGGTTTACAGAGGATGCACCAGGAACAGTTGTGACAGAAAGTGAGAGATTGGGTACAAACACGATAGTTGAAAGAAAGCGTGTATGCTTGTTAGTTTCAGATCTTGTCTTTCTCATTAGTTTGGAATTTTAAGAGGAATTGGGGTGAATATGTATTTTCTCAGTATGTGTGTCAGTTTCAACAGAGACAAATGTTGCTTAAAATAATAAGGAAACTATAACACATAAGGATCACTGCGTACATTAAAGGTAGGGCCAATAAAAATGCTATTTTAAATTGCCTGTGTGTCCATTTTAAGCACAGGAAAAAAACAATTTGTCCCACAATTGCTGAAATGTGTCTGTCTGTGCCTTACTCTGACTCCACAAAGGGCTTTCTATTAGTGTGGTTAGATATCCAGCTAAGAGAAGTGTGTGTCCCATGGTGAGAAGGAGAAAGTGGTTGAAAGAAGGGAAGTTGGGCCCATGGATGGCTTGTAAGCCATGTGTTACACATTAAAAGGCTAATTACAGTTTTAAAAGCCCTGTGTTTACCGCTGAGAAAAGCCTTGTTAGGTATATTTTACTGTCTCCCCTGAAATTATTCATCCTTGACAAGCTCAATTGACATTATCATAATTACAAATGTGATTACTGCTTAATCGCTCCAACCGCGATTTCACTGTGTCTGCAGCGGAAGTCAATAATGCTCAACTGTTACTCTCCGACCATTCATCAGAACACAGGATGCAGGATACAGGATAGTTGTCTTCCTCTAATGACACGTGTGGGAAGGAAAATCAACAGAAAGTTAGTAATTCATACTTGTAGTGATGCCATTTCTCATTTCTTGCAGATGGAGAAGGAACGATCCCAGGTAACTAATGAGGGTCTGGTTCTCTTTCACCACTATTAATGCTACAAGTATTTTAAAAAAAAGCAGAGTAAAACCCTAACCAATGCAAGTGGAGTGCCTTTCCTGAAAGCTGTTGAAGCTACAACATACAGAGAACTGGACTTACATCCACTAACAGCACCCAGGTAACTAACATGAAGGTAGACCATTCTACGGCATCCTGCAGGCTGTGCTGGATCACAGTTGGTTCTAAGCATGACTTTCTGCGATAATTAAACTAGTTTATTATTATTTTTAAATGGATTGTGGAATCATCCCACACACTGCAATCAAGTGTGAGCGACGTGCTGTTTAGCAGACAGGGTAAAATCAATCAGTTTTGTTCCTTTTTCCTTGACTGTCAGATTCACAGCCTGTGGTCAGTCAATGTGTGTTCCTGCAAAGAAAAAGTTACATTTGCCCAGACTTGCAGCCTCGAATGCAACACCACCATTGCAAACTGCCATGTGTACCCAGGTCTTGTGTGGAATTAGATGTTGCACTCAAAAGCCAGATGTTTGTGGGTGTGAGCATTTCTTTTCTCTCTCTTTTTTTTTTTGAGCAGTGTGAAAAGGGCTTTGTTGTTGCCTTTGGAGTGAAATCTAAAATAATGCCGAAGTCTGTTTGCAGAAAGAGGATAAAGGCATGTTGTGAACTCTGCCCTGGCCGGGTGTGTTATTGCAAAGGTATAGAATAACTCTACTGCCGCTGACCCCGTGGCCACCTCTCCTCTCCAGTCACACACAGTTGCCAATGGTGATGACTCCAGTTGATCTTCACCTGTCAAAGCAAAGCTCTGACTGCAAACATGCAGCTTGAGGAGGGGAAAGCAAAACAAGAGGAGAACAAATGAGCCAACGAGTAGCTTTGTGTGAGACTCGGATGGGACTGAAAATAGCTCATTTGCACATTTGTCTACAAAGCTGGGAAACGGCTGGAAAAGATTATTTTCCAATAACACTATAATGCATGTTAATATTTACTTACACAGGCCTCAGACATATTTGTAGACCTTGTTGATTTGGCAGTTGTAGTAAAAGCAGTTGATGTTTAATGCCATAGTATTAATCCTAATCTGTCTTGTTCAGTTACCCAGTCAGATAAGAATTCCACTGACACCAAGTACTCCCAAAGGACAGTATCGTCTTGTTTCCTTTTCATATTTCTGATGAACAGCTGTTGTTTGTATCAACTATGGTGACAAATATGTGCATTTTGCATTTCCCATGACTGCCTCAGAGACAACTTGTGCTAACTTGTTGCATCCTTTCAGTGATGAAGTTGTAGAAATGTTTGGTTTGCATTAGCAGTAACTTAACACAACTCTGATGTGGCCACAGGCAAGTGATCACTAAACACACTGACGCTGACATCAGTGTGGTGACTTTAAAAGCAGTTTCCTGTGAGACCCTCATGCCTGTGGTTATTTGGATTACACAAGACATATATGTCTTGTGGACTCTTCCTCTAGAAGCACATCATATAACATGTATTTTGAAGTTAACTATTACGTATATGCATATACACTGAAAGTGTTTTGCTGCCAAGTTAGTTCTGATGATAGAATCAAAATTGAGATACAATTAAAGATCTGTTATCACATTGATTTAACACTATGCCAAGACTCAGTCTTTCAGTGTCTTCAGCAGTTTGAAAGGAAGAGAAATGCGCCAAGTCTCAATCAATCAATCAGCAGGCAGCAGGAGGCTGGCATTGTTTTGCATTTCTTCAGTTTATTTCTTCCTGAGATTTTTCTTCTCCTGACAGGAGGTGCCGCGAGCATACCAGCAGCTGAAAGAGGAGACACATTCTTTCAGCACACATTCCTCCATCCTTCTTTTGTTCAAAGTCTGAGTTTGTTCGAGGGGCTTTCCTCACCTTGAACTCTTCTGTATGTAAGTAGACTTAACTAGCTGTAGACGGGGCGGAGGTTCAGTAACAGCCAGATAATTGGCCTCTCTTGCACAAATGTAGCACTTGAGATTTGATCTACAATATCAGAGAGAGTCCAACTTTTGCAGAGTCACTGATCAGTGGCAGGAGCCACTTGTTTTGTTTCAGCTCATTTACGACGTGTGGTCACATTCTGGTGTCACTTGTGTCAAGCCAGTATTAGCATGTGGGCTACTTTACTGGCCTTTTACAATTACCCGTGTCATGTGGTTTCTGTCAGAGTGAAAGTACAATGAAAACTTTATGTTTATGGGATGAGCAATTCTCAGAAACCTTGATTGAAGCTGTCTGACTTAAAGAGAGGAGCCTCCTTGTAAAATGCTGCTAAATCCTTGGTTCTGCTTGACTAGCATCACCCCCCCCTCCCCCCCATACACCAGTCCAACTCTTGGAAAGATGGGAGTCAAACATTCCAGGCAGCACACCCATCTTTGGCAATCTTTTGAGAACTGAAAGGCAAATTTGGCCCCTGGATTCCTTCTCGGGGAGCTCTATTTGTCTTGTATCTGGGTTAAGAAAATAACAGTGTGTCTTTACCTCACCATGGGCCGGGGTCAGGAAAGTGTGGGGGGCAGGGGTCGGAGGTGGTGCATTCATACGCAGGTCCTTGTTACAGTCAAAAGGGACTTGGGGATGGTCACAATGGAGCAGTAGGGTGAGCAGACTCTCTTTTGCTCTGTGGGTTGTTCATGGTGAGAAATATCCAGAATTCCTTTTTTCTACAAAGCCGTGGGGGTGAATGTGGAAACTGAAGCTACCAGTTGCATGAAACAGCTCGGACATTATGCATGCTGTCTGCTCGCCACCCTCAGGGGAAGTGCAGGCTGCTGATGGAGAATTGGCCGAGGAGCCTAAAAGCACATCTGGTACATGTTGTGTGGACCTCTCCTTTTTTTCCCCTAAAAGTGCAGATGGTCTTGAATTCTTTTAAAGTCTCCAAAGTCTACAAAAAAGTAAAACTAAAAAAAAAAAAGAAACCTAGGGGAATTTTGATGTTTTTCTTGTGGGGGAATTATCTTGCTAGTCCCTTAAGTGTTTCTCCGCATTTAGAGCCAGCATGAAAATAAGCACAGATACAGCTGCTCAGTTCTGTGGTAAAATATAAACCTCTAAGAATAAAACAATCACACTAAACAGTTATTCTTTAAAGACCTTATGTAATGAGACCCAAAGAGATTACCTAGGGGGAGGCAAGAGCTGCACGGGGTGGCCTGGCTTTTGTTATCACTGGCCATGTTCTTCTTCAGGAACATCTCTGAATGCAGGCCTGTCTTCCTCTTCTTGGCATGTTTACATGAGACAAGAGTGAAACAAACAATTGTAAAAGCATTCGATAAAACAAAAAAAATACTCACAATTACAACTGAAGGTTGAACAATGAGACTGCAAGGAGAGTATATGAGGGGAGGACGGACAAACATATTTCCTTACTTCTTCATTAACCTCCAACCACATGGATTTTCTGGCATTGGTCCATGTCCATTTACTCACAGAAGAATGGCCTTTCTTGCAATTCATACCTAACTTCCTTTCGCATTTTAGTTCTCCAGCAAATCTAACAGTTAGCCAGCTAACTCTGGTATTAGCGAACTGAGAGACCACGTGAAATGAAAGACGAAAACAAGAAAACTTTAACCTCAACAGCAGCTAAAATGACTCCAGTTGCCTGAGCATTGTCTAGTCCTGTGGAAAGTGGACAGGATTACCGTATTTTCCAGACTATAAACCGCTACTTTTGTCCCATGCTTTAAACCAGGGGTGGGCAAAATCCAGTTCTCGAGGACTTCTTTCCTGCATGTCTTAGATGTTTCCCTGGTTCAGCACACCTGATTCAAATGACCGACCGTTAACAGACCTGTGCAGACCTCAATGACAAGCTGGTAGTGATCTAGTTCATAAGAATCAGGTGTGTTGTGGCAGGAAAACATCTAAGACATGCAGGACAGCGGCCCTTGAGGACTGGATTTGCCCACCCCTGCTTTAAACCATGAGGCTTATACAGAGATGTGGCTTTTCTATGAATTTTTCTTCAGCCCTCAGGGGGCGCTCTGACAGGAAGTGCAAAAACCAAAAAACAAACCAAGTAGTTAAAGGCTATTCTGTTTTTGTTAAGTAGCCTATGTTGGCTATGCTAGTCTATATTCATTTTGTGAGCATCAATACCTATTATTATTGCACAAACTGATTTATTCAGGTGTGTCTGACCATTGTAGCTACTCGGACACACCTGGATTTATCAGTTTGTCCAGTCAGTTTGTTGGTTCCCCAGCAGATTTCAGGGTTCTGAGCAGACCCGCACCAGAGGTAAGGTTCTGGCACTGAGTGCAAGTGGACCCTGATACGGGTCCATTTCACGGGTCTGTTCCAGACGTCTTTGCTGTGTGGGGTGGTTTCAGTACACAGGAGGAGGAAAAATCAGTTCAGGTATATGAATAAACACTTATGGTACAAAATCTTTCAATGTAAATATCTTATTTCTCAGCCTGGATACCGGCGGCTTATAGTCCGGTGCGGCTTATATGTGACAAAACATATATTTCAATATTTCAATATATCAATATTCAATATTTTAATGGGTGAGGCTTATATTCAGGTGCGGTTTATAGTCCAGAAAATATGGTACTAATATTCCCATGTGGTTGAACAATTTCACAGGCCATGTCCGCTGCTGCTTTAGCTGGTGCTACAAAGCACTGAGTTTAGGCCCAGTTACTGCACGCACAGCTGGTGGTGCACAGGACCATAAAGATGTTGCTGCAGGAGCTGATACTTAATAGTCCCTGCTGTGAATATTAGTTAGTAACAGTAAAGTTAAAAAAAAGTTATGACGGGGTCTTTCCCATCATTGTTCTGTTTTGATGGATCTCCAGTTTAATATTTGCTAATGCCACAGTGCTTGAAGCAGTTTTTTGCTGGAGATGTTGTACCTCTGCTGAGGTTCAGAAGAGTGCAACGACCAAGTAATGAAAGTTAATTTTTCTTCTTTTTATTATTTTACAGTGATCCATCTGTTTTGGAAAAATGTATTGCTGGGAGGAGTGAAAACTCCTTTACTAAAGAGATATATTCACTGCCTGAACAGCTGCATCTCCAAAAACCCTTTGAGACATATTATCATCATTGACATTGTTTCTAAACTATGAATAGTACATTCTACTTCTGTTCAGTGATTCCTAGTATCTTTCTTTTTTACTGGTTATGATATGCGCCAAAAAAAAAGTGACAAAAATACACAACAATGGCTGGTACAGTAGGTGGAAGTTGAATCAGAAATCTGTCTAATGTGTTGAGTCAATGGTTTTAATGATAACGTTACCGCTGGCCTGCGTTTTCTCTTAAGTATAAACTATATATGGTTCAGCACTTGGTTTATAATGTAGTGCTTTTTGAAGATAAATAATTTCTTTTGCGTATAAAGAAAAAAAAAACTAGATAAACTCCAGTCATTTTTTGCGACTCAAAATCGAGCCTGTCCCTGCACACAGCTTGCAGAAAAACAAAGTGCTTTGCTGCTCCACACTGGACAAATTTTCTGGGGACAACCAATCCAGTGGTGAAGGCCATGTGGAAGATGATGATGATGATGATAATAGTCAAGCTGACTTGAGGTTTGGAAATCGATTCCCCTGGAGAACCATCGAAGAGCAATGATGAGCTTCCTCACACACAGCTTGGGGCCCAAACTGAAGCGCTTGTCTGGAATGCAATCTGCCTGCCATCTGCAGGCCTCGATGGTTCTGTTTGATATTCAAACAAACACCTGTCAAAGGTCCATGTCTCATCTTGTGCGCTGCTCTTGGAAACTGGCAAAAATCTCAACTTCTTCCTTGCACCAAAAAAAAAAGAGGGGAACTGGGGCAAATGTGGGTTTTCTGATTCCAACCATCTGTGCATGTGTTAAATTTAGATTTTTATGGAAGGCTCAAATTCAACTTTCCACTAAAACATAAAAAAATAATAGGCCGTTCAAGGTAGTGTATTCAGTGAGGAGTTTGCACAATAAACCATTTTGAATTTAATGGTTTTCTTCCTTCTTCTTCTTCTAAACATCATCTTGGACTAGTGATTAACTGGTGTGTTTGGAGTCAATGTAATGATGCAAAGAATTTGTTTTCAGGTGGAAAAAAGGCCTTTTGTACAAAATTCATCCATGTCCTCCCTTTACTCCTTCTGCTCCCTGCTGTTTTCCACATTTCTCTCTCTTTCCTCGTCTCTTACTTATATTGAGATGAGAGGTCTACTATGGGATGATGGTGCTACTTGGCAGCAGTCCAGGCCACACATCTGCCTGACTGCTGTTCTTCTTTTCCTCCCAGCCCCCCACCTAATAGCCCCCAACAGTATTGGTTCAGTTGTGAGCCCATTTCAGGGTCTGTTTCAAGGTCTGCAGATGTGTTTCTCAGAGCAGCAATGATGGACTCTTGCAGAGATCTCCACTGTGAGTGACTAATGGTGCAGAGACATCTCTGAAGGCATTGAAGAATGGATTTATCCAGTGTCATTTATCACACTGCCTGTCAGTGCCAATATAAACGCCTGATGAAAAGCATGCATTCACCTTTGAATGGAACTGACTCAGCTGCTCCACAAAAACTGGATGGAAAATCTGCACTGAATTACAAGTCAAAGTATGCCTGCAACATCTGAGAGAGAAAGATTCACATTTCTTTCATTCTGAGAATAAATTTAGATTGCAAAAACATGTTGACTCTAACAAAGCTCAGTCTGCAAAGTTTTGAGAAGAATCCTACAAGTTGAAAGTGAGAATGGAGCCTGCTTATTTCAAACAAGGGCATGAGCAAATGCAAACAAGAATAGAGCTGTTTTAGTGCCACCTGGTTTTCCCATGTCAGCGACTGTGGCCTATACATCCCATCTGTGGAGCCAGTCTCGTTTCAGATCCCCGTATCTTTTATCTTGAAAGGATTTCATGGTGTGTTCTGTGCATCTGCCATCAAGGAGGTTAAGGGAGCCCCATTCTCTTCTGTGTCATCTGTTATGAATATAACTTTGACAAATTTAAGTTTATCATAAAAACAATGGCCCATCAAATAACATCTATTATTCATCCACACTCGTAAAGAATGAAGCCTATTCAGCTCTTTGAATTAACCTGTCTCAGTCAGCGAGCTGGAAAATTCTGCAGTGTATTGACAGCCAGGCTGTGGGAGTTCTCAGCATTCCTTTGCTGGAAACAAGGATCGGAATTAATGTATGTATGAACCTGTGCATGGTAACCTCATGTCCTGAAGCCTGATGGAGGGTTCTTACATTTTGTGTGAGAAAGCAGATTCAGGACTCAACCGAAGCAGGAAGAAGCACGATAGGATAGATCAAGCGCTGAGCTTTATGTAAAGATGTTACACTGGTGAGAGGAGTGGAAGCAGGGTGAGAGGGAGAGAAAGGTAAAAAAGGGAACAAGGAACTGACAATTAGGGACAACTAATCACCAAGTGTGTAGCCAAGCGCATCCCCCCACGCTGGTGCCAGTGCTTGCACTGTGCTTGAACCTGTGCTGAATGCCAACGGCAGATAATTATAAACCTGCAGGGCAGGCCTCCTCTGTGCAGAGGGAGGAATGGAGCCTCAGCCAAGCCTGAACTCCTGACCTTCTTCACACACCAAGCGTCTGTTGTGGGCTTCGGGAGGTGCAAGATGGGTCACAGCAAGCCATGAGGCAACTGGGAGAGAGAGAAATGAGAGCGAGGGGCGCGTGAAGCAGAGAGGTGGTGGAGCACAGGGGGTTGGGGAGGAATGGCTGTGTGCTGGGGAGGCGGGGGGGGGGGGTGACTGAGGTACACAGAGCTGGGAAAGTATGGTGGGGGATGGAGGGATTTTGGGGGAGGAGGCACTGAGTGGAGGGTCACTTCTTTGTTGGCATTCTTTGGTGAGAGTTTCTGACCAATCACAGAGGAGAAGGAACCACATGGTAAATTTGAGTGAAACCCGCAGTAAGTGAAATCTCTTTTGTTATGCCTCTTTGCTTATCTCCTCTCTCTTTTTCAGCATTCATTAGGGGGGGAAATGTAACTATTCAACACCTATGTATACAAAAAAAGCCTTTGTTTGAGCGGTATCATCTTTTAAAGTTTTGCTAACTTAACAATCCTTTGTCACACATTGTTAATAATTAATTATCTAAATAAGTGATTCTTAAATAGTTTCTGATATTGTTTATCGGTGTCCCATCAAAGCATCAAGAATAGTTTCATTGCAGTGTTTCACAATTTAATGGAAAAATACAATCTTTCAAATGAGTAATATGGAACATATTACTAATCTAAAATATATTCCATATTGCTCAAATAAAGAGTAATTCTCACTTTTATCCCATAACTATTAATTTTAAGTTTTACTAGTTATCAACAGTGCTTTTGGACCGAAAAGATTTTTGTTACTTGGTATTTACAATACGGCACTACTGTCTTGTCATAATAGCTGAGGCAAATGATAAACAAGACAAAATTAACTGTTTTTTTTTTTCCTGTCAAATAATGACTGTGACAAATCAAGCCAAAGATTTGATGGCAGGAGTATTAGGCAGGTTTCCATTAGCTGAAGTCTGGGGTAAAACCTACAAGACTGGAACTGTAACAGGGCCAGCATCTTCCTCGGCTCTTTCAGCCTTAATGTCTCCTTTACAGTCTGTACATTTACATAACATTGGAAAAAAAAATCTAATTATTGCTTAAGGCTGCTTGAAATCGTAGTTTTAAAATGCATGTAAACATCTTACTCCGACTGAGATTGAACTAGGCTAATCTTCTCATAGTTGGTAAATTTACAATGGTAAATTGCATTAGAGTGGCGCGCATCAGGTTAGAAACTGGGCTGAAACCACGATGCATCGCCTTGTAAAAGCTTTGCATCGGTAAAATCCGATGTTATGTTATTATATATTTACAATTATTTTCATTCATTCGCTTCCATAATTATATGTCAGCCGTTAAATTCTCACAAGTTGGACTGTTTATTGCGGAACGACAACACACTCTGATTCACCTACTCACAGTCACCACTAGGCGTCATTCGTCACTGAACATCAACAACCAGGCAAAGATGCCAGCCGCCTAAAGAAGAAGAAGAAGAAGGTAAACATCGTGACTACTACAGTCATCAAATACATGTGTTAAAGTAGGTTACCAGTTAACATGGCAGACGACGAACAACAAATTCATAGTTTACCGAGCCATATCATGCATTGGATTCACCTCGTGCTCTCAGTAGCTCCAGCGGCGCTAACAACACACAACACCCAGGCATCTGTAATTTTTTCCAAACTCCGCTGGGCGGAAACTGCCTGCTCTAAGGTAATAACTAAAGCCATCGCCTTAATAAAAAAAAAAAAAAAAAGAAAAACTTAAAAAAAGACATTTGTCTGAAGTCTTCTGTTATGATAATGGTGAGGCTAGTGTTATTATGTAGGTCTAATCTGTATTTTTCTATATTTTTAGTTGTGACAGACCTGTTTGTGACAGGAAAGACTGTTTTATGTATAACAAATAATCCACTGGCTCCACTGCTGGGACAGCCTTTTGAAAGTGCTCCTGACTCTTTACCTGTTTAGTCTAAATTGTCCTGATTCCTGACAGCTTTGAAGGCTGAGCTCCACTACTGTTAGGCCTATGTCCTTATTTGTAGCCCTACTCTTTTATGTTGACAAACACACCTCCTCACTGCTTAAGTAGCCTACTGTGAGTGATCAGTCTTCATTTGTTACAAGCTTCTTATTGATGGTAAGTATAATACTGATTTTGTTCTTGAAGGAACAATAATGTTTAGTTGAATTTGCCCAGATTTACATTGTTATTGCATCGTGATTGCATCGTGATTGCATTGTGGTAGGAAGAACTGAACCTGAATTGGTAGATGTTTCATGTGAATCGTTAGTGTATCGTATCATAGCCTACATATAAAGATGCATATCGTACTGCGTGGGGATGGAGATTTACATCCCTACTCTGCGTACAAACCACAGTTCCCATCCTGGGTTTTGACTGACAGATAAAGAAAGACATGAAGAAAAAAAAGACATTAGGCCCTAAAACAGATATAGATATGGTAGATGGTTCCAGGGAGATTTATTGGCAAATTTGTGTAATAAATGAATGAACTATGCTGAATGGAATTAACAAGTTGTCGGCGGAAGGTAAGCAAAGTGTCATGCGAGGAGTCATTGGAGGTACAAGAGGGGGTTCAACACAGAGACCATATGGTTTCAAACTGGCATCTGAATAAATACTTGCAGTAGATCTGGCTTCAATGTTGACTCGTGAAAAACAACAATCTGGTGATGAGTGGAATGAAGAATGGGGAAGATACTCTGCACAGTGATGAGCTGATGTCTTGCAGCTGTGTCAGGTACTTCAAGAGCACCACACACACACACACACACACACACACACTAACTGATAGAGACAGAGGGAGGCAGACAGCCACACATGAAGAGAAAAGGGAGTCTTTGAACAAAAGGGAGACAGACCTCACAGCCTGCTGAGATTATAACAATTAAATAGTGTTTTGCACATGTGCAGTGTCAATATGCTCACAGATAGAGCGCTATCTATGTGATTGATTTTGTGTTATTACACATGTATTGTAATTGCTGATGAATAGTAAATCAGCGCAGGTCTCAACACCAGCATGAGAACAGCCAGGCTGGATTTTGGAATCAGGGCTGAGCAGCTGATCTGAGGAGGGATTCATCCAACCTACCTGGTAGATGATGGCATATTTTATTCCAGTCCCATAACAATAAGCAAGCTGCAGTGGATCCTGAAAGGTACTTGCTTACTTAAACGGAGCAATAACTGTCTCTCCAGGGCTTTAATGATGTGGGATGTTAGGCCAATTATCTACAGTTGTTGAGGGCAGATTTTTTTTTCTTCTAGTTTTTACAACTGCTTACACACAAAAACATGGAACTCGACACACGAGTCTAAAAACTTTAGCATCTAAACACAAATCCATAGGTCTTACTCCTACAACATCCTAATTGGCACTTTTATGATCTCTAAAGACAACTTTTATCATTCAGCAAACAAAATTCTCTTCCAAATCACTTGCTTTCAAGAAACAACACCCTGATTACCAGCGATTCTAACCCATATTGTGCCTGTGCAAACTCATTTGGCACCTCAGTTATGCATCAGAGTGTAAAAGAGGCCTCAACTGACTGACACAGGTGTTCGGTGAGACGATGGAGGAGTGTGGAAAAAAAGAAGAAGAAGAGAACCAGGGGTCCTGGCTGTGAAGGCTGACAAGGAGAAGGAAGATAAAGGCAAGAAATAATTTCAGATGAAATTTATGCTACATTTATGGACCATGTAATCTAATAGAGCCTAACCTGGAACAGAGGTATGGTACTATCTACAGTAAAATATGAAGCATTAGAGATGCATATGTGTTCCTTTAAATGCTGTTCTGAGTCATAACAGACACTTTACCAAAAACTAGAAGAGACATTTATTTTTACATACTTTTGATTTTTTAATATACAACATGGTCCTCCGGAAGCTCAAACATACATGAAAACTTTGATGGTTGGGCTTTGAATTTATGACCTCTGTGTTCACTGGATGCTCTGCAAGATGCCATATGATAGCTCTGTGATTTGTTTTGGTGGAAAGAATGAGTTTTGAGAAGAGAGAACATGAATTTTGATTTTGATTCTGCAAAAAAATTGCAGAGTTTGGCAAAGTACAGGGGTTGGACAATGAAACTGAAACACTTGGTTTTAGAGCACAATCATTTATTAGTATGGTGTAGTAGTATGGTGTTGCGGCCAATACAGCGTCAATTTGTCTTAGGAATGACATATACAAGTCCTGCACAGTGGTCAGAGGGGTTTGAAGCCATTCTTCCTGCAGGACAGTAGCCAGGACTCTAGGTGATGCTGATGGAGGAAAACGTTTCCTGACTCGCTCTTCCAAAATGCCCCAAAGTGGCTCAATAATATGTCAGATCTGGTGACTGCAGGCCAAGGGAGATGCTTCAACTTCACTTTCATGTTCATCAAACCAATCTTTCACCAGTCTTGCTGGGTGTATTGGTGCATTGTCATCCTGATACACGGCACCACCTTCAGGATACAATGTTTGAACCACTGGATGCACATGGTCCTCCAGAATGGTTCAGTAGTCTCTGGCAGTGACGCACCCATCCAGCACAAGTATTGGACCAAGGGAATGCCATGATATGGCAGCCCAAACCATCACTGATCCATGCTGCACTCTGGGGATGCAACAGTCTGGGTGGTCCGCTTCTTTGGGGCTTCTAACTCTCCCAGATGTGGGGAAAACAGTAAAGGTGGACTCATCAAAGAAAAATACATGTTTCACATTGTCCACAGCCCAAGATTTTCACTGCTTGCACCATTGAAACCGATGTTTGGCATTGGAACGAGTGACCAAACGTTTGGCTATAGCAGCCCGGCCGTTTATACTGACCCTGTGGAGCTCCTGACGGACAGTTCTGATGGAAACAGGAGAGTTGAGGTGCACATTTATTCTACAGTGATTTGGGCAACTGTAGTTTTATGTTTTTTGGATACAATCCAGGTTAGAACCTGAACATCCCTTTCAGACAGCTTCCTCTTGGGTCCACAGTTAATCCTGTTGGATGTGGTTCGTCCTTCTTGGTGGTATGCTGACATTACCCTGGATACCGTGGCTCTTGAAACATCACAAAGACTTGCTGTCTTGGTCACAGATGCGCCAGCAAGACGTGCACCAACAATTTGTCCTCTTTTGAACTCTGATATGTCACCCATGATGTTGTGTGCATTGCAATATATATTGCTCTTACTGGTGCTATGTGGAATTAATGAAGATTGGCCAGCAGGCTGGTCCAATCTAGCCATGAAACAAAAATGACAGGTGTTTCAGTTTCATTGTCCAACCCCTGTAGTTATTTGCTTCTAAGTAATTTTGTGTTTGGAATTTTGAGAAATTGGACCACAGTTTGAGGAGACTTTTTTATATGTTTGTGGAAAAATTGTAACACTGGAGAGAGGAAGGATGTCTCCTACAGAGCTGGAATGTTCTCTTGGGCCAGACTGGGGTAGAAGAGGTGCTGCTGAAGCTCACATACCTGCTCCGTGCAGACCTGCGGGTCTTCAGGGCTGACACGTGCAGGACCTGCAGGCCTGTTCTAATTCAGAAGGTGAAAACTCAGCTGAGCTGACAGGTGAAGAGTCAGTTCAGCTCCCTCCTGGGGACAGAGAGGCAGGGAGGAGGTCTCCTTTTTTACGAGGTGGGAGACATTTGCAAACATCCATGATTGTGGTGCAAGGTGAGACTGTAAAGGGATGACAAGGAAGGTGCGGGTCCAGGGAGGTTGTGAGATCCGTGTGCCTGGGGAAAGGAGGATGCTGTGCTTCCTCTTGAGGTGAAAAACATGCTTAGTTCGTTGCTTTTTGCCCGGGCTTCCATCAGTCTGATCTCTTCTGCTTGAAGCCGGCAATCATTTTCATCCCTGGCAACACATGCCACAGACACTGCCCTCTCCTGTCCATGTCCTTTCTCACTCTTACCTTTACTTTAAGCTATTTCCACACTTTTAAGTAACACATAATGCTTCGATACTGTATTGTAACACTTTCTCCCTATCTGAAGATACTCTTCTTCTTGTTCAGCAGCTCTTCTTCTTCAGATTACTGGTGATCCAGGGCTTGTTAGTGGGGAACTACAGACTACATAAAAAGATTTATGTAGTCTGTCACACAATCAGGCATGACTGTCTAAGTATTAACCATTTTTAATTTAACTGCAAAAGTCTCTGTGATCTCACAGTATATATATATAAAAAAAAAGGAAAAATCCTCCAGAGTACCCATTTTCCCTGTGAAGTCAGAAGTCAGAAATGTCAGCAGACCACCTTGGCTCATCTGGCCTCCTGCTCTCATCATGAAGATCTCTCTTGCTTTGCACTTTGCCAATTTCCCATGATTGAATGTAATTGGGACCAGATAACCCCCTCTGTCTCTCCCCAGCAGTCTTTGATCACTTCTGACCTGGCTCCCGCTCAACTCTGACACACTGGCATCCATTTCTTGGGTGGTTTGTGATTGCTCGCAGACAGACTGTGAAATATATTGCGTATCCAAATCCAAGTTACTGCAGTGAATATTTCAACTTCATTCCCTGGCATTGATAGAAGTTGCACAACAAACCATATTACAGGAATACATGCCTGTAGCTGGGTGTGTGTGTGTGAATGTGTGTGTGTGTGTGTGTGTGTGTGTGTGTGTGTGTGTGTGTGTGTGTGTGTGTGTGTGCATTCTGTGAGGGATTGTCATGAAAGAAAAGGACAAGAAGTGCACAGAGATTTCCAAATTTGATTCAGGAGATTTGTAAATCCTGTGCAAATTACTGTTGCCCCTTTTTTTCCCTCTTTCTCCCTGCCGAGCTCCTCTTTGAAACTCATCTTCTGAGGCAATCACTCCCAGATGGAGAATATTAGATTTAATCACTTCCATTTGCTGGCTCTTTTACTCTCACTGCGAGGTGACATGCTGTCTCCTTCTGACATCTCCTCACAATGGACAAATACTGAGCACCCATCAATCACTTTCAACAAAGAACTTTGACACTCAAAGTCTGGGAGAAATAATCTCAATTGATCACTTATAGATCACCAAATATCCTTTATGGTATGATTCTTTCATATTCTGGCCTTTGTGTGTGACTGGTCCTGTCATTGTGAGGTTTCAAAACTGTCAAATGCACTCTTTACATTTTATAACTGCTTAACTTAAATGGGTAAATCACATACACACTGAAAGAGTTGTATTTAATTTGCTTTTTATTACAAATATTTGTCAAGGGTTTTAGCGGAGCTTTAAAGATAACCATGTGCCCCGCAGCATTTCTGCTGTTGAGCATCTGCCTTTCACTTTGCCATATGGAAAAAATGAAAATCAAAGATCAGGGAAACTGATGTGTGAAATTGTCCATCTGTCTTTCCGGACTCTTTGTAGTTTTTTTTCCCCCCATCTTTCTACAGCTGAAACCCTCTTCTTCTGTCCTAATCTCTAATTAATTCCTCCTAATCGTCCTGCTCCTCTTACCTCCTGCTCCGACTGCCAGTCTCTGGACCCTCCCCATCCGCGCTCACTACCTACCATCTCTCAGTCTCTCCCACTCATCCGTCTATCCTTCATTCTCTCAGACAGACAATAAAGCAAGCTTTTCCATGGCTGACCTGCGATTCACCCTGACCTCCACAACATCCCAAACCGCAGACAGCGAGGGCGAGGGTAGGTTACAGCCTGGGATCCACGGTGCTGCAGAAGGCTCCTGTATTCTGGGCCAGAATTTCGGTCCCACAGAGTTTATTTGGCGGTCCGCTCTGTTCTGCTCAGAGCTCATGGGACCCCAGACATCCACCCAGCATGATGGGAAAAGAGAAGAATGTTAAAATGGAGGAAAAGGAAAACTGTTCTTCTCTGAAAGATGCAATTCCACCAAGGTCAAAGGGACTCGTACTGCTTGTACGTGTTTCTGAGGTCATTTGAACATTCATCTTACTTCAGACATGTGCTTCTCTCTTCTTTTCACATGACCCCTGCTTGACACAGCCACATCACTGACCTTTGGATCTGTCATTTGGCAAGCAAAAATTATGTTCATGCGAATCAGATGTTAAAGAGTAGAATAACTGTTTCTTTCAACTCAAACAAGAGAGGAACACCTGTTTCCAAATAAATCTTCAGATAAAAATGATACACTGTAGCTTGATTATATGACTTTAAAGGTGAGAATTTGATTCCCTGCTCATGTTTACCCTTTTTTTTTTTGTTTTCTCTTACATAAATTCTATTGTCTAAATGTATATGTAGCTCTAAACTGCACTCCCCATATCTTAGGTAAGTCCTAGAAATCTGGATATAAAGCAGAGGCCAAAGTCACATGTTTCTCCAGCTGCCTTCACCCCAGAAAAGCTGCAGAGCATTTTGACCCCTGTGTCCCGGGGTTGAGGTAGAAGCCCAGTCAGCCATGGTGGAACTTGAACCGTGTCGGGTCATGTCAGCTCCTTGCTCAGCTCCCCTTACTTGAAAGTAAATAAAGCTAGTCTGCCTTAGTTCCACATCGGTAGTGCCATTCTGTCTAGGCTGAGGGCCGATGACGTCCTAACAGGAAATCTGCTGTTGTTATTGTGCCTTGGTGGTTTAATGCCCTTAATTGAGCTTTTTTGTTTGTTTCTTTGTTTCAATTTCTGTGGAAAAGCTTAGGTTTAGATATGATTCTCATCTCCAAACTGTTTTCAAAGAAATAAGTGTGATAAGAGCCTGTTGCTGTTACAAAAACAAAAGCAAGAGTCAATGAGCATCTTTTTTTTTTTTTGCAGAAGTCAAACACATTGGTTTTCTTGAGATGCCACGGTGTTAAAAAAAAAAGAAAAAGGAAAGAAAATCACATTTTGGTTGTAAAAGGAGATAGTGGTGGTGCGGGATGATTAAACAAGAAACCTTAATTTGAGTCCAACCCAATCTTATGAGACAATTGTGTAATATCTATATTGGCCTGAAGTGAAAAACAATGTGGCTTCACAATTCCAATAACTCATTTCGCTACGGAGATTAACTTTATGTCTTCTTAGTTGATGATGTGGAAGTTATAAAACTTGTTGATTTGGCCACAAAAACTGATAAGAAGGAAGGAGGGCTTACTGAAGGTGTTGGGCCGCTGACTCCCATACTGGAGAACCCAGTTTAACCTGCAGCCCACGCAATGCTTTCCATTTACCTTTCACCTTTCTACTTTGCTCTCACTTTTGAATGGTTATTATTAGGATTTACAAATTCATTGTTGCATTAAAAGTGATATTCATCAATCAAATCAACAGTCGGTTGTCCTCCAATCTGAGGGTTGCCATATTGTTCCCCATCCCCATCACATGCCGAAGTGTCCCTGGGCAACACACTGAACCCCACACTGCCCCTGCCACTCATAGAACCAGTCCCAAGTCAAGATGAATAGGGATGGTTGTGTCAGGAATTTCTTATTAACACTTTAAGAGAAAAAGGATTTGTATGGCGTCATCGTCAGAGGATCTGCAGGCAACATCTTACCAGCGAGAAGTTTTAAGTACAACCACTTGTTTCCTGACTTTATTGGTACTGTGTACTGAAGCAACATTTCTTTCTGTTTGGTTAACAATGATGTTGTCCTCCAAGTCAGCATTAAAGTACAAACTGGTATGAGTGTTGATATATTTGTAATTATCCACATGTGGATCCACAAGTCAGTCTGCAGCAAATTGGACTACTTCTCAAGTTGCGGACCTTTCCTTGGACACTTCTGGTCCCCTGAAGAAAGAGGTTTCATCATCTTGCATCTACAGAAAGAGGTAAGCTGCACAGTCACAGATAGGATTAAGTCTATTGGGTAGCAAAATACCTGCTGGGAATACGTTCATCTGCATAGAGCTATGCACAGTCTTTTCATTTACATGACATATTCCCCATGAGAGGTTCCGGCACTTGTGGATTTTCAAGTATGACAGCACCGATACGCAGACCCGGTCCTCTGTCATAATGTTTTCTGTCTTGTGTTTATGTTAGAGACTCCAGAGGGTTTGAAAGTATGGCAGTATTTGACATCCTGGTAATGAAAACATATTGAACCGACAGACATGAGAACTATATTTGTTCTTAGCTATAATTGTCAGCTACAAAGTAAATGAGTCAGGCCCCAAAATCAACCAACTAGTCTTTAAATTTTCATAATGCTTCCATACTGTATTGTATTGTGACCGGGAGGAACCCATGAGACAGACACAAAATCCAATTCAGCCTTTCCTCCATTCCCAAGAATAATCAATTCTGACTGGGGACCTCATCCCAAAGCAAAAGAAAAAGGAGAATATGGACTTTGTCCCGAGAGGTCATAAATTGTGGAAGCAGACCCAGTTAGGTAGGGAATTGAGCGCAAGCAGAAGCTCTCTTAAAGAGTCAAGTGGCCTCTGTTTCTCCTAGAGTTTAACCCTCTTGCCTCTCCTCTCTGGCTGCTCCTTTATTCAGAAGGCTGATTTATTGGGGTTCACCAGGGAGAAAAACAAGCATAGTATAGCCATCAGCCTTGCCTTTGATAAATGACCCGCACTGCTATCTTCATTTTAAGTGGGACCTAAAGTTCCAGTGGGTGAGAAAGAGAGTGTACGTAGGAAATGGGATTGAGTTGTACTTTTTTTTTTCCATACAATATGCTAACGATGAAGGAAGAAACTGTAAATGGGGGCTGACAAGTGAAATTCATATATACAGTAAATAACTCTTTTGGTGAAAGAAATGAGAGTTATTGATAATTATAACCTTGTGCATCAAATAGGAATACCTTATCAGAGAGAATGAACATTTTTATGGTGTTTTTGCTATTAATTTATAGTTCTCTCTCCTTGTCCTTCTCTGTCTCACCACTGTCCCCCAGCCTGCCCCTGGGTGTCCCGATGCAACACAGCCCCTCTTCTCCTGCAAACCAAATTCTTTGGAAAGTCATTTTATATCACCCTTTGACTGTGCATTGAACTGTAAAACCACCCCTTTGGAAACAAAATAAAAGGATAGGATAGGGAGAGAAGGGGGGATGGGGCAAGGAGGAGAATTATAATTCTTTGCAGGCCTTTGGTATTAACCCAAACACCAGAGCTGTCAGCAGTTCAGAGAGGGAGGTGCGAGGGGCAAACATTCAGTGTTAATTGGCACTTTGTAAGCTCTGAGCCTTCCTTTTGTGAGGAAAGTGGAAGAGAGAGTGAGTGTGCAAGAAGGGAGGAGAAGGGCTGGAGGGAGGGATGGGGTGATCAGCAGAATGGAGTGAGGGTAGAAAGAGAGAGGGGCACAGAGAGAGAGAGAGAGAGAGAAAGGGCAGCCCTTATTCTTGTACGTTTGTTGGGCCTTGTTGAGGGTGTTTACGGTTCACTTCTTATCCTTTGTTAATGAAAAAAAAAGAAGAATTCATGTATCCCCCGGCCTGCCACCCATGTTCCCTGTGATTCCCCCCACCAGCCAGATCGCAAGAGAGGGATAAATGACAAGCACATAACGAACAGATTGTCCTTTGAACGTCATGAGAGTTTTACACGCTCTATATTTTATTGAAAAGGAACTGAAATTGTTCTGCTTGAGGTAGCCGCTGCGACAAAAGGCATGAAGATGACATGGAAATAGAAAATAATGATGAGGAAGAGGAGGAATAATTACACTGAAACATTGATAATAAAGTTCTTACAATCTTCTGTATTAGTACTTGGTTTAAGAAAAAATGTGTCTGATTTTTATTTATTTATTTATTTATTTATTTATTTCTATGTTGAGAATACACAGATAAAGTTCTGATGAATTAGTACTTCACAATCACATTTAGCAACAAGAAATGTGCTTCTCTCTCAGTGTATAATAGAACTGTGGCTATCTGTTTTTATTGACATCGCAACATTATTGTCACAACTGCATATTAAGTATTTCTTTTGTTGGGGACCTTGCAATGAAATTAGATTTTTTTTGCATTTTTACAATAATCTCTAATGCAAAATGTGCTCAATGCTTAATTTTCAGCATACACATGGATATAAACCTACATTTTTTTTTTTAAATTTTATTTTGTATTTTACTGTTTTTTTTATGTGTGGATGAATATGTCTCCTAATTTGGTGCCTGTTAATACAGTGGAGTAGGGATTTCATAGATCATTTCATACAGGATATAAAAACACCCTGTCTGTCCTCTTTGTGGATCCTCTCCTTCCGCTGATGTGTTTGTAGTTATCTGAAATAATTAGAGAGGAACAGGTTGTCAGACCCACACACACACACACACACACACACACAGATATGAAGGCACCTGCCTTTGAAACAGAGCGGCGGAGGAGGGGAGTTCTGTTGGCCTGAGGCTGGTGCACACAGCACCTCTGGCCTCTTTCTGTCTCCCCCTCTCTCTCCTACTGACTGATGTAAATAATAATAGTACCAGCAATGAAAGGACACAGGTGCCAAGCATTGTACTGGTCTGAATGGACCTGGGGGAAGAAGGTCAGGGGTCACAGGGCCACCTCATCCACCTCTCACACCCACACTTTTTTACTCACACTGACGCTCTCTTTCATAGGTTTTCATCTCACTCCCCCTCCTCCTCTGTCTCTCTCGCTCACGCTTTCCTTTTGTTATTATAGAGCAATGTTTTGTGAAAACTTATCGGAGGTCATGCACAAGCTCCGTATTCAGGAAGATTAACATTCTTTTCTGAATTAATTGGCCCACACACCTACATAGGTCAATGGTTGCTTACTTAAAGAGGCAACAAAAGGATGAATTCTGACAGCTGCATAAAAAGACCTTTTATGATTTCAATATTTAGGTATTTACTTTAGTTAAACCGTACACATTCATATCATTATTTTATTCAACATCAAATTCAGTTCAGTAAGAAATGTTATTATCCCCAGAAGATAAATTCCATTTTCCAATAGAAAGCCTGTCAGTCCACATTATTCTTTTATTCTTCTTTGAAGAGTCATTGCAGAATGTTCTAGCAATGATCCAGCATACAGGTCCGTACTGCAGTGAACCTAAAAGGGTAGAATCTCTGACTGAAGAGTCGATGTTGTTTAATCGCTGTGTTGTGCAGAGAAAGTTGCATTGTTGGACATTATATTTGGCATTTTATCCCACTAACTTCTTTGCACAATTAGCTCCGCGGGGCTCCAGTGCAGACCCAGCAGAAAGCCAGTCTTCCTTATCAGTTTGTTCAGTTTCTTTAAGACTCTCCAACAGGCGACTACAAAATAAAACTGCTCTCTCCACCACAGATTTGTAACAGTCCTACTGTAGAAACTTCTCAGAGTCAGTCCCTTCTTTTAGAGAGTCTCAGTGTTGCATCTGAAATGATTCATTTAACTGATAAAGTTGGACATTTTGGGAAATACTTTATTTATTTTTTCTCTCTTCTTTTGAAGAGTAAGATCAATAACCTGAAATTCTACTAGAATTCTAATGTGTAATGAAATTAGAATTGCTTTAGTCATTAGGCCTTTTCATAGCACAGAGGGTGATTTTTGTATGAATGGGCAACATGTTACACCGGAGGAGCATTATTAGAACATTGATTTACATTCTCAGAAGAAGACCAGAGAAGTATGTGCATTACAGAAAGTTCAGAGAATCAGGTACTATCCATTAATAATACAACTGGACTCTGTGGTCAAGCATACCAACTTAGTGACAATGGTTAGATATTATTTTATGTGACTCAGCTCACTTTGTTCGGTGAAATCTGCATTTGCAGAGGAAGTATGGTTGATACTGTCGCTTCACATCAAGGAGGTTTCTGCTTAAAATGCCTACTGGGGCCTTTGTTTGGAGTTTGCATCTTTTCCTCATTCATTTTTCATGGATTTTTAACAGCTTCCTCCGAGAGTTAAAAGAAGTATGCAAGTTCGGGTGATTGGTGATCCTAAATGGTCCAGAGCAATGAGAGTAAGCGCGCCTGGTTGTTTGTCTCACTGTGATGTGGAATAGAATGAAGGGAGAATAGAGCATAGATGGATGGACGGATTCAATAAATATCATAAACAAAATTATCTACAATCAAAACATAACCCCTTTTGATTGGTGGATTCCCTAAGAGTGTAATGCGACTTGAACCCAAACACAGAGTTCATCTGTATTTCAATTTGGAAAATAAGTTTTACAGTTATTAAGTGGGCTCTGAAATTACCCTCAGAGCTTTTTTTAAAAAACCTTTGCAACTTTTCTGTACATTTTCAACATTGAAGAAACCATTACTAGGCAACCAGAGAGGTTATTCACCTTTATGTTAAAGCTAAGCTTACTGGCTGCTGTTTGAAGATAGCCTACTTTTGTCTAGTTCATACTGGACAAAACACTCACTAACATCCACTAACAGCTTTTATCATTAGTGTAGAAGAGTAAAAGCGAAATTCATTCCCCGGTCAAATATTTCTGGAGTCGTAACACATAGTTATTGGCAATGACGTGAAATAAAGAATTAAGGCAGTTTTTAAAGCAAAAGGGTCCAATCCAGTACTAGCAAGGTGTACCAAACTAAGTGGCTGGTGAGAGTAATAAGATACACTGCATGAGAATTTAAGTTAGATAAAGCTGAAAAGGCACTGCTTAAGTGTTAATCATTCAGCACAAATAGTACTGACTACATCTTTGTGGCTACATTTACTTTGCCACCGCTTTTTTTAGCAAAACTTACAACATAAATCAGCTGATTCCAATTCTAACCAACTGGACACCCATTTTCAGCCAGATGGAAGAACTCTATTATTATCAAATACTCAGAAAATGCAGTCAAGCCAATAAACATACACAATATGGTGTTAGCGTGTACATTAAGGTCATCCTTTTTGCAGATCTCAAAGTAATGATAAATGGAAGTTTGACATGGAAAAGCAGTGCTCTTTCTGCTTAAAGAAGCAGGACAAAAAAGATGGTTGAGGCGTGCCAGACTGTCCATGGATAAGTGACTATGTATGGCTTGAAACACGACATGTCTGCTGTATCAGCATATTTTGTACAGAAATGTAAAACTTGGGACATATTGAAGGCCTGCAAGGCAAAAAAGGAATATAAGCTTAAATTGCATTTACCTTACCACTGGAGGAGACCTCAAGTCTTTCTTTGTGCTTAAATTAAAAAATTTCGTGTGTAGAAATAAGCAGAGCACAACCTCTATTACAAACTTCTGTAAGTAGGGGTCTGATACGTTAATCAGTCTGCCACCTTTCAAGTTTTATGTGCAGCCAGGCAGCTTTGCTTTGGTCTTGACCTTGGCTGCTTGCAGTCATAATGAAATTGTTTGATCTTGACAAAGAGCCCACACTATACCCCAGGGAAAACCTCTGTTATACACAAGAAATATGGTAATTATACAAGTAGTTTAATTCTGTATTTCTTTGTTTTGTTTTTTTTTTTACTTGCAACATTTACAGTACTAAAACAAATTGCATCCAGTGCTGCGTTAGCTTTTTGGTGTTTACTTTTTTTGTCCACATGCATGTGTTAGCGTCACTAGAAATATGCTCCTCCGCCTGTTAGATCTACACATGGTTGAGAAAGAGATGCTAGAGAAGGGTGAGAGGATTTATTACCTAGCATTAGGAGCACTAATCTGTTGCAGGTGTTTCTGGCTGTGCTCCCAGGCCATGCCTGCTCTACTCTCCAGGAGGCCCCAGCATTGTGCGTAGATGCATGACAAAGGAAAAGATATACAGAAGGAAAGAAAAAAAAAAAGTTTGGGCTTTTTTTCCCCCTTGCTCATTCCATGGTTTCTTCATGGAAAGATTAAGGGTTTGGGGATAAAGAAAAAAAGAGAACATGTACTCTGGTCACATCTTGCCATCAAATCAATCACAAGACAACAGAAAACAGCTGAATGAAAGTCAGTTCCAATTCTGGGGCTTTTACTCTTGTTGTAGTATGTCATTTACAAGTATCCAAAAGAAACTGCTTGTTCCTTAACTTTTCAAACTACATTAGTCTTCGTGAATCTCAAGGACAGCTCGCTCCTCGTATACAGTAGAAAGCCGGTCTAACAGCAGGATGCAGCTTCTATGCTGTGCTACAAAAGAGGAAGACCACCGAGCTGGATTGAGCCAACAGCTCACAGTAAGCCTGTGGTGCCTTTCGGGTTGATGAACAATGGCACAAAGGGACCCGTAGAGAAAGCCGTGATCTGTAGGACGTCTGCAGCTCCTACTGTGGCTAGCTTTGGGAAGACAAAACTAAATGAAATGGATAGAATCTAGGGGAGAAGGGCACAGAAAAGGGAACAGCAAGGGTGAATACTGTTATGGAGATGCAGATTAAAAAAATAATAATAATAATAATCTGATCATTTCATTTGTGAAGAGAAGGCTAATTGTGATGAAAATATTTCTTATGAATTATTTTATACACAATACTCTTCTAATTAGGATCACTTTGGGGGATTTGGAAGTGGTTGATGAAGTGAAGATGCTGTGATGTTACTTAACAACTTAGGCACTTGTGCCCTCGTGTGGATGCTCAAGGTACAAATCTATTTCGACTGAAGCCCCTTCAGAGAACTTTGCTCATCTCAGTATGACTTTTAGCAAAGAGTGCCATCAGTGGTGGAATTTAACAGACAAGTCACTCACGTCCTTCATTAAACTACAACTTTCTATTTATTTCTGCTCCACAACACCTCAGAGGAAAACACCAAATTACATTTATTTGAATAATAATAATCAATTTTATATATTATATATATATATATATATACACACACACACATACACACACAATTTTAACAAAACAAAAAATACACACATACATTTCATTACAGCTGTTTTAATCACCTCCCATTGTGTGTTTCTATGAGTGATAATCTGGTTGTTTATTCCTCTGAGGTTGCAGTTTTTGATAGTGCAGTTGGTGAACAGCACTGGCTGCATTATGCAAGTAGAGGCTAGTCTCTTTGAGGTAAACAAACAAAACAAGCCACAAACTCAAGCACAGTGCACAAGAAAACACTGAAATATATCATGTTATGAGGTATTCATTTGAATTTAGGAATGTGCATGTAAGATACCAGTTAAAGACAAGTCTATCCATAGTACAAGTTTTTTTGAATGCATTATAGATCTTATGCAAAGCTATTAACACATTCATGTCAGTAGTGCAGATGGATAGTCTTCATGGATTGTAGTTGTAGGAGTTCTGGATGAAATAGTTTGTTAAGGAAGGACTCCAGTCTTTGGTGAGAACCAAAATCCAGGTGAACCAAGGGTAGTAAAGATCCAGCTGTCTTGTTGCTCCTGTAATGATGATGTTCAGGGCTGCTTCTGAGGCAGGGTAGGCAGGTACATTGGTGACTCCACTGAGAAACAGAAAAAAAGACCTGCACTTAACTAAAGGAAAACCACAGGTGCTGTTAATGGCACACACTTCACAAATCTTTGACAAACCTGACTTTCTCCATAGCTGAGTCTGTATCAATGAGACCCAGTGTGCATATAGAGATGGACACATTACTCTTCTTCATAGAAAGCTCATGATAAAGGGACCCAAAAAATCCATTCAAGGCAGATTTTGTGGCGGTATATGGAAGAGTGAAGGGACTGGTCATTTTACCTGTGAAGCACAGAGATATGTCCGAGTGAAACACAGAATCATCTGGAAGCACATAAAGTAAAATCTTCTCAGAAGGGATTAATGAATGAATGTTGAACAGTTCTCAAAGTGCAACAGAAAAAAAAAATCTGCTCATATTGATAAATGACTACAGCTGGCAGATAATGATAAAGCTTCAGAGAAGCTTCTAAAATTAATTGTCATCAGATGTTTACAGTGTAAAGAAAAAAAAAACAACCTCTGAGAATCTGAATGTATCATCTTTCAGCTCTGCCAAATTTTCTTTAATCTTAACAATTTTTTTTTAAAGTGACAACAAAATCACCATGTTCTAAAATATTACTATTTCTTTCATGAGTTGCAGTGCTTTGAAAAAAGAAATCTGAACAATCGGGCCAAACTAAATCATATGCAAATGGGTAGTCAAAGCACTTTTCCAAATATTGATTTGAGTATGTGAACGGTTGATGTTACATACAGTGCTACTGTGAATTGTGAATAAAAATAATGAGGCATGCCTACCCAGGAGTGATGAAACAATGACCAGAGATCCTCTACTTTGCTCGAGGGAGGGCAAAGCTTTCCAAGCCATCTGAACATAGCTGAAGAAATTGACCTTTAAAAAGCAAACACATGCACGCATATGCATGGAATGATCAGGGCATTCCCTTCATTTTATGTGGTGATAGACCATCAAAATGCTCCATTACCTTCATTAGCCACCTGGTGTGCTCCACATCCCCCTCCCACATGCTGAAGGGGCTCGGGCCAATGTGATTGAGAACGAGATAATCCAAGCCTCCAAGCTTCTCCACAGTGAAATCCCACCACTTTGTCAGGATCAGACTCGCTGGCCATGTCTGCTGCTATGTAAAGAGCTTTCTGGGCTCCCAAACGCAAACACTCTTCTGCCACCTACAGGCCAAGAATGGCAGACAGTTGGGGAGGGGGGGTATTAACTTGGATAATCAAATAATGATTCACAAAATCCTGAAACAGATCATCTTAAGAAGCTACTTTGTTTACATGTATGAAGTTGTGGTCCTCCTAACTGAATGACAAAACTGAACAGTGGTTATACCTTAACTTGGAAACCAAGAAATACATTTCCTTTCCAAGCTGCCTCTTTTTCCATCTTTTTTTTTTTTTTTTTAAATATTTCATATGACATGATGCATAAAAGAGTCTGCACACAAAATCCATAGTAAAAACTTTCTCCACTTTCTGTACAATTTCATTTTAAAATTGTATTGAGCGGTGACATAATTTTGATAATGTCAAGTTCACTGACCTGCTGTAACACTTTCTCCCTTCTTGCTGTAATGACAATGTTGGCTCCGAGACGGGCATAATGATATGCAATTTGTTCACCAATGCCTGTGCTGGCCCCAGTCACCAACACCCTGGCACCTCTGAGAGATTCTGAAAAAGAAATCCGTCCATGTAAGACAGATACAATCACATCAATACAAGTCTTCAGGTAGTTAAGACATATTGTATGTTATGAGGCACAGATAAGATAACGTGCATACATGGAACAGTAGGTCAAAGATTTTTATTTTTACGCTGCAGCAATATAAACATGCTCAGTCTAGATTTGCATGTGAACTTGTGAAATGAAATGATTATCTCAGCATGTGCACTATGAGCCACCATTCTATCTAGAATCATTCAGCACATAGGAATACAAACTAAAAAGTTAAGCCAATCAAAGTCTTTTGCAGGCTGATTCAGGATGAAGAACATTTAGATCACTTTCAGTATTGCTAATAGGACCCATGGTGTTAATAAAAAAAATCTTTGACTTGGAACAGGGGTAGGGGCTTTTAACATAATGATGCAGTTGTTCAAAAACACTTCATAGGCATCTGCAAATGTGCTAATACTACACCATTAACTCAAACCGCATCATGTCATTACTTGTGGAAAATTGACAGTACAGTGTTTCTTTACAGTGTAGATGAAAGCTGCCTTCTCTCTGTGGTCAAATCTTTCAGTCAGATGCAGAAAGCAGATTATCACCAATTACACGCTCAGTTTCTGTTTCCACTCAAAGACTTTTCAAAGGAAAAATTGAATGTTTATTCAATTCCACTATTATGCACTGACTATTTTGTGCAGTCCAAATCAGTTGGCATGATCAGTGTTTTGTAACCAAACGGAGTCTGCATATGCTCTTGCAGAAAGAGTGGAGCAAGTATGTTGAAGTCCGTATTAAATTAATTTTCTGTCTCATCTTGCACTCAGGAGTGTATACCACATGTGCCCAATGACACACGTTTTTGTGTTGTAATTTCAGAAAGATTCATGGAGGGCAATGCCTGATGGGGCCACTGACCTGACCAGTCAAAGCAGGGTGAGCTTCCCTTTTAACTGGAAGCAAAGCACTCTAGCAGCTGTTTTATTGGAACTTCATAGTTCCAACTTAATTGCCCCTTCTTGTATATGGACCTTTATGTGATGAGTAGGGTGTGATGGGATACATTACTTTCTTTAGAGGTGAATAACAATTCAGGGGAAAAAAACAAAACAAAAAAAAAAAAATTCTGCAGTCGTTACAAAACAATGTGTTACTGCACGGCCCTTGAAACAAGAACTCTTACAACAGTAATCCTTCATCACACAATATTGGATTTTAGACATTATGCTTTGTGTTTTGTAGTGTGGAGTTTATATTTCTTTATCTTAATATGAACATGCATAAACATACTTTAAGGGAGCAGTGGATTGCATACATAAAGTTCTTACAAGTAGTCACAGTCCACACAAAAACTGTGCATTTCATATTAAATTTGATCTAAACCCTAATATTAGTCAGGTAATGCAAACAGGGGTGTTAAACTGATCCGTAAAGGGCTGTGTGGCTGCAGGTGTTTTGATCCAACCATGCAGAAACACAGCTGACTTGTTTCATTCAATCAACTGAACTGGTTAAGACCTTTAGTGAAGACAGCAAGTTCATTGACTAAAACAAGTCAGCTGTGCTGCTGCATGGTTGGAACCAAAACCTGCAGCCACATGGCACTTTTAGGGATCAGTTTGACACCTGTGGCATATAACCACAATTTAGGGTGCAAAAAGAGTGTGAAGAAAATCTTAATTTTCCCATCACCCCACTTTATCCTACTGCCACCATTCTAATTCCAAAAGCATGCGGCTAAATGCCTGCTTTTGTAAATAACAGCACTTAAATACACAACAAAGGTATTAACTCAATCTGCTTTCTCTTACCTGGATCAAAACGGGGCGTGGTCCACTTGACAGCTATGTAGGCAACACATAAACTCGCTATCAAGATTTTTGTGAATGAGCCCATTTTGGAAACGTGCTGCAATTTAGGCTGCGACTTTTCTAAAAAGCCGAGTTTCTTTAAACATTCACAACCCTAGTTGTATCCTTCTCTCTCTTTGGGGGCATACACCGCTCAGATTATAACCTCATTGGACTTCAGTCAGGCCCGCCCCTCTTTGCAGTTCAAAAATAACTAAAGCATATTTGACATTTAAATTAACGTTTTTTACACCAATATTTGAAGTCTGTATGTTATATTCTGTAAATATCACATAAGAAAAAAAAAAAAAGAAGAGAACGAATCTTACGATCTGGAGTAGCCTTCTTCAAAAGAACCTTTATTAACACAACACTTGTGCACAAAGAACAAGTACTGCGACTTGTCCTTCAGTGCTGATAACTAGCTGGTGTCCTGTGCTGTTCCTTTAATAAGTGTTTTAAAAAGCAGTACGTAGCGGAAATTTTCACAGCTGTGGAGCATGGCGGCAAAGATTTTTCCCGTACTGAAGTCAGTATATTTAATTTCACTCATAATTTTAATTTAAGTAATGGAAGTGGAGTTGCTAAACGTTCGGTTAGCCAGTAAGCTAAATGATGCTAAATTAGCTGTCTGACACCGTTTACTTAATTCGTCAAATGATTCCCCACTACTGATGTTTTTCTCTGTAGATATTTGTCCGTATTTGTGCGTTCGAGTGATTTATTAAGCTTTAGTTGTCATTTGTCATTGGTAACTTGTGACAGTTTCTGACTACTGACTGCCAACTTCCATCCAAAGGGACATGATAGTGGGAGTATAACTGTAGTAAAAGCATCATGCCTGTGTTTATTCAGTTTGGTCTGATTGTTATACAGGGTTGGGTCACAGCAAGGCCGCCTCTGTTCTTCTATTTACAGACTGGCCACCAAGGTGACCATTGCAGGAGGAGCTCTTTACGTGGCTTGTGACTCTGGTCTGCTGGGCACCAGTGAGCAGGGCTCGGAGGCCTTAGAGAAAGCCAAGGCAGCTATACCACCAGCTGTAGAGGAATGGATGAAGTACTTTGGTCTGGAGGTATATATAAGATGCACTGTTTATTAATAAACACATTCTCTAGGTACTTGGTGTTGCTTAAGATGATTTAGACAGTAACCACACCATTTTGAATTAATGGCTCATTGCTTGTCCTTTCTGGGGTGATTAAAATATTTTTACCATACATACATATTTCTAGTAAATGATTCTAGCCACTAGCTTAATTAAACTATTGGGCTGGTTACAAACCAGCCCAATGGTTTAATTAATGAAAAGCAACAAAAGTAGTGTTGATCCACTCTTTTGGATCTTTTGATGTAGATATTGCCAATATACTCTCATGGAGCAACTATAGAGACATTTAAAAAAGGGCATTTTTCTATTAGTGATGTCATACACGTTGGTCGTACATTCTTTTTGCTTTAGGTTTAGTCGAAACGTTATCTTTCAACACAGAAATTCATCTAGGTAAGTTGATTTCAGAATTGCCAACTCCAGTCTGAAATCCAAAAGTAATTTTTCTGCCTTTCATAGATTATAAAAAACAATGATTTTAAGATTATTATACTAAATTTAGAAATTTAGTGCATATCCAGATATCTCTTAACAAACACTGTCTTTCAAGAGACACCCCCCCCCCCACCACAAAAAAAGAAGAAAAAACTCACTCATTTTTTTGAAATGTGATTCAATATTTGTAATCATGTTATAGTATAATAGAAAATAGAAAAAAAAATACTTCCACTATTTTAGTGGCAGCCAAAAGCACTAGACTGACAACCTTTACCCCCCTTCCTCTATCCCCAGGCTCAACTTCCAACCATGCCCAACATTGAATTTTCTCCAGTAAGGGCCTGGAATTCTGGTAAGAACTGAATGACATTTTTGTTTCTGTATTCATAAAAAGCCCTGAGCCCACCCATGGTCAGATCATTTATTGTACATTCAGTTCTGTTAGTACGTCATTGGGACAGCAGTCAGTCTCTTGGTCAGCTTATGACTTAAAGACTTGTAGTATTATATTGCATAAGACCATTGAATGAATTTTTTTTCATTGCAGGAGTGCGGTGGACAATTTCAAGCCTTTCAGAGGCCCCATCAAAAGCAAGTGAATACACAAATCAGGGACTCCAGTATGTTAAGGACTTAGTCAAATGAAAAGCTCACTTGGTGATCCCATGTTATCGATTTATTTGACTCTTTTGCACTTAATAGAGGATGGTATTCCCTCAAAAGTTGAAGCCCCTGTCCAGGAAAGAAGATACTCATTGTTATAGAAAACTGCTAGGTGAAATTGAACTGAAAGAAGAGCATTCTGTGCAGTGGGTATTGTAGTTGTGGTTCTTTATTTGAAACTGTACATAATGCAGAAAAACAATATATTTAAATAACTCGTTCATTCAGTTTCTTAATGCCAACAAACTATTACCACTGTCCAATAAAGTTTTGTCACCCTGTCCTCACCTTATCCAAATATTAAGCAGAAAATGTCTGTTGTACATATACAAGTTGACAGTTTGTGACTAATAATAAAACAAGTCCTGTCTTTAATTTCTTTTAAGTAAAACTATTCAACATTGTGATCACTGTGGTCAATGAAAAACAACCAACGTGTAACCCCTCCCCAATAAACAGCTTTATTTCAAAAATAATGACACAAACTGCTGCCATTTGGTTTTGCTACACCAGAACAGAGAAGCAACTGAAGTGTGAATAGTCAAAACTACATTTAAAAACAGTTATGTTTAGTATGGAGCGCTTGCTTTTTAATTTAAATGCTAGACCAGAATTGATGCTAAAATACTAATTTCCTAATTAAAAAAAAAAAAAACTTTCAGAACCTTCAGGCACTGTTGAGGTGATCCATGCAGATTTGACAAAAATTAACTGAAGGATACACAAACTTTTAAGTGGCTGGAAAAACCAAGACCAATTCAACATGACACTGAGTTCAGGTGAAGTCCATTCTGCCAAAAAAAAAAAAGTAATGTTTTATAATATAAGACAGCATTATGAAAACCAGTAAGTGATGGTTCCTGTTAACAGGTTGGTGTTTTGAAATATTCAGTTTTAATTTTACATATATTTTCACTATAAGATATGTGTAATTGGATTAAACAACAAGCAACATTACAGGGAATTTTACACAAATTTTACAGATTAGATACTCATAACTGAATGTAGTGCAGCATTTTATTTCTTCATGCGTGTTATTTTAAAGTATAATACCATAACATTTGTATTTAATGGATAAGCATTTAGCATGAACTATTATACTGTACTTAAACCTAAATATGTAAACCTCCCACAATAAAGTGCTACTAACAATATCAACAATGAGATTATACAACCAATGGTGATGCAGGTCAACTTGGAAAAACACTTTCTGCATTACTATTACACACTGATGTTTCTGTCAGTGTTTCTACTTGTTAATGAAAACTAAATATCTTCATTTGTAAAGATTCATTAAGAGCACAGACTATCAAGAGAAATGTGTACAATATGATTAGCCAGAAGGCACTTTATGATTAGTGTGCGTTTAAATTTAAAAACAAATTTAGGATCTTACTTGTGAACGCAAAGGTTCTGGTGTTTCTTGTGATGTTAACATTAGGACGTGGAGCATTTGTGGAAATCCTTCCTTTGGTGACGCAAGAAAAGAAGCCAAACAAGAATCACATAATGTAGTACTTAGCCAATTCATATACCACAGCTATGAATGTTACAATACTAAATATTGTGCAAATATTCAGGCATACATTGGCATATGACAGTAAAGGGGACTCAATAAGGTGATAATGCAGGTGAATGAAACCATCTATTCAAAACACTGTATATCAAGCTTATTAACTAATTCAACAGAATAAAAGAAAAGTGTCTTTACGTGATATTCTGCACAGCTTTCAGTCACTGGCTTTGATTAAGAGAACCACTTTACAGACTGATCAGTGGTTACTAAGCAAATGCAGTCCAACCTTAGACTGAAATTTAAAGTTATCTAGAAAGTAGAGCAGCAACGATGAAACAATTAGACTTTTTCCCATTAAAAGAAAAAGAAAAAGAAAAAAAGGCCAAGCATAGCAGTGCTACGGTTTGTTGTGCATACAAAAGGAAATTGCACTGAATTTTGAACAACAAAGCACCTCAGCTCTTCATTCCTGCCATGGCTTTAAATAACAGATTATAAACAAGTGGATCAGAAGCAGATGAAAGAAGGCTGGAGAGAGAGAGATGGTAAGTGTTCAGTATCTCTAGGTGGTTTTGACCAGGTCATAGACGTGGATATGAAAGTCATCATCATATTTGATGTAGTATACTGAGGGCTTGGCTGGGACCTGGTAGATGACCAGGCCAGTTCTCTTCACACCCTTGTCGGTAACATATTCCACTTGTTTCCCCACCAGACTCTCCGTCTCTTCTCCTGGCTTTCTGTCTGCAGGCAACAGGTGCTTGTTTTCTGAGAAAAATAGTGAATCGTTACATCTGCACACCAATCACTGATAAGACAGATTACATCAAGCACAGCAAGGTAAAATCTCTCCTGAAGCTGTCAAATCAGTGTTCTTTTAGAACATCCTGTTGCTTAACTCAGCAAAATAATTCATGGCTTTCACTTGTAATTATGTCCAAGGTGAAGCTACGATCACTAAAAATTAAGTTCAGTAAAAATATTCCAGATACAAACTGAAAATAAAGAACACTTTTTTGAGGATTTTGAACATTCTCCAGAAATGTGTGAAAACATGTATACCTGTCTGTAAAAATGACAGTTTTTATACTGATATCAAAACCACCAGTACTGACACACAGCAAGCCTGCAGCTTCTATCAGCATGCACACCCCCATGCTGTAAATGAACTTTATTTTTCATGCTGTTTCATTCAAGTCAAATATCATGAATATCGCTGAAAATGGAGTACACAAGTTAAGAAAGAAGCTAATAATTGTGTGGCTCCAAATCTAATTAAAAAATGTGAAATAAGGCATCGCTTAGACAATGTCAATATATTTTAAAAATAATATTTACTTTAATTTTTATACTACTTAGAAAAACTACCTGATTTGAGTTAAAATACTGATTTTACAGTTGTGAAAAAGACTTTCCTCAGTACATCACACCACAGAAATATCAATTTCTGTGTAAAGCACGTTAAAACATTACATTTTGCCTTTATGCTATTTGGATTATGAATACTTTATTATAAACACAAACTTTTGTAACTGCTGGTTAACTCACATGCTGAGATAAAGAACATCCTCTATACTGGAATAACAAATTATTTATGCACATTAGAAATTAGTCTCTCTCCCGACAAGACTGTAAAAGACTTAATAAAGCTTTGTGAAACATCAATATGACTTTGTTCAACACAAATTAATAGTACCTGCTTCAGGCAAAATCCTGAGATCTCCGTCAGCATAGTCATCCCATAGCTGGTACATATAAAGAACAGGGTCCTTTTCATAAGTGATATAATACCAGTTGGTCATAACAGGAGCCCTGGAGAGAACCATGCCTCTCCATTCATTCTTCTCTCCATCCTCTTTTTCAAACAGATGCTCCACAGCTTTTCCCACCAGCTCCTCCGTCCCCGGGGGGATCTTAATTTTGTTGTTTACTGTGGAGATATGCAATGGATGGAAATACATAAACTAGCCATCTTTTACACACACATCTATCTATCTATCTATCTATCTATCTATAAGGGCTGGGCAACGATTAAAATTTTTAATCGCGATTAATCGCATGATTTCCCTGATTAATCACGATTAATCGCATTGTATACAGAAAATCAAATAATGAATTCAAAAGTAGTGTAAAGGTCACTTATCTAAATGTTCTGCTGCTATATGAACTAAAGTGTCATAACGTTTGTTATTCAAACACTTTTAACATCAGCACTTGCCAGTAACACATATTTAGTGTAAATCTCATCTTAAAAAATGTCGTTAATATTTTACAGTTATTAAAAACATATTTAAAAAAGATTGAGGATTTATATTTGTTTAATTTTAATGACCTCTCACAGCCCACCTGCAGTACCACGACGGCCCACACTTTGGGAATCATTGAGCTAAAGAACAGCACGACAGTGAACACATGGAACAGATCTGATGATAAATGGAGGAATGTCGCGATCGTCTTGAACAAAGGGGTTTGAAATTTTTTTTTTTTTTCAGACAGAATTGTTAATATTGTTACCTGAGTCGCTACCCGAACTGTAAAGTACACTGATTTTCACCGCTCTCCATGTCCGCATGTTTACCTGACAATTAAATTAAACCTACAATCAAAGAAGAGCCCTTGCTGCAGTGTTGAATTTCCCTTTCTGGGATTAATAAAGTATTTTTCATTTCATTTCATTTCATTTGAATTATCTTCTGGTTCTGCAGCAGCCAGTAACAGTAACTTTTCAAAACAAAAGCACGTGAGCAACATGCGTTAATGCGCGATAAAATAAATGTTGGCGTTAATAAAGTAATGCGTTAACACGACAATAATGCGTTAGCTTGCCCAGCCTTAATATCTCTCTCTCTCTCTCTCTGTGTGTGTGGATGTGTCTGTGTGTGTTTTTCCTAATACAAGAAAAAAAATTAGCTCAACTTAAATGTCTTTAGATCCAAGAATTTGAGCTAGCCAAAGTAGACACAAATGGCAATACAAGCTGCCAGTGACTCACCAACTTTTTCTGACAAGACTTGCAGGTTGGAAACTCTCTCATCCTTGAACAGCTCAATTCCATAGACACAGTCAAAGCCATCATATTTCACCATGAAAAGAGAAGGATTGACGCCAAGCCTGTCAAGTACGGTTCCTTTCCATTTGCTCTGGTTCCCCCTCTCTCGCCAGTTATGCTGAATACGCTGTCCCAGAATACAGTTTGGGTCCGGGGTTATGGTTTCACTCAGTTCCCCACTGCTCCGCTTTCTGGAAAAACAAGATTAATATGCAGTTCTGTATTTGAAATGAAGGACAGCACTCAGCAGTATTAAATACAGCCATGTCCAAGAGTTAACCCAATTAGACAGAGGGCAAAAGTATTTGATATGTAATAAAAGAAAACAAAAAAGAATCAGAATCAGTTTTACATACAAGGAATTCTTTGTTATTAGTTGTTGTTTCTCTGGTATGTGATATGATAAATATATATATATATATATATATATATATATATATATATATATATATATATATCTTATGACTCATGTCCTCATGTTACATCAACATGGAAAGAAAAAAAAAAAAGAACATTCTTTTTGTTTTGTTTTTTTTTCCTCCAAAGGGGAGTATGGCAGGAAAAGGTTGAAAGTCACTTGTTTATGCACGCACTCTGACAGGTCTGAACAGCCAAACGTACTGTCCATCAGGTGAGCTTTAAAAAAAATAAATAAATAAAATACATTCCTGTGTTCAAACTCCATTGTATAAGTTTGTTCATTTAGGTGAAGGACTGACTATTATTCAGTTATTCAGCTGACATTTGGAGATGATCAATGAAGATCATCTGGTGGATTTAAAAAAAAAAATCTGTTTTTGTGGTAAAATGCTCTTGATAAAATTCTGACAATACTTTTTAGTGCAAAACAAACTATAGCAAAGGGACTATGCAGGAATCACTTTGAATAAATATTAATTTAAATGTTACCGCAATTTATTAAATGTTGCATTTTAAACAGAAAAAGACATTATTGGCATTATATATTGACCAAAGATCATTCAATAATTCATTCATTATTGTTCAATGATCAGATATGTAATGTACATCCCTTCTGCAGTAAGTTTCTACTTCATGACCTGTCATTTCACTTTCTCAGTATTTGGTTTTCCTGGTTACTAAGAGAACATACTCTGCTTGTTATCTTAGTAAGAATGCAGTTATTGAGAGGCAATGTTATCAATGATGTTTACTGCAAGCACCAATAATGTCATCACACTGCAGCTTGTATAAAAGCTTTGATTCAACATACCTGCCCCTTTTCTTGGACATGCCTCCAGAAATGCAAAGGTTACTAAGGAATTAAAAAAAAAAAAAGACAGGGAAATGTTCAGTTATTATGTGGATAAATAAGACATACATAGTGCCACAACATGAGAGGCCTCTCCTTCAGCAGACTGTCTCGCCTAACAGAGAGGAAACGTGTCGGGCCGCAGTCTGCTCGGCAGACTGACAACTCCAACAGCCAATGAGCTGGCACGATGCAACAACTTCCTATGATTTAGTAAGACCGCACAGCCGTGGAGGTCACTATTTCTACATCAAGTAAAGCAGTTATTTTCCTTGTTATATTGAGCAAACGAATCAGTTAACAGAATAAGTCCTGTTAAATCTACGTACATGAGAAATTACCTGCTGGGTGAAACGTGAGGTGGCTACGTTTAAGTGCGAGTGACTTACACGCTCATAAATAAAAGACGACAAAGCGAGCCAAATTAACTACGTGACAACTCATGCAGCAGCTCACCTGTCCCGTACTCGACGCTACACCTCACAATGTAGCTTATTCGTGACACTCGCCTGTCTGCTGAATGCAGATGTGACTAGGTAAGGAGGTGTCCAGATAGCCATGTCCTCTGTCTCCCTAATGGCGGCTAACAAACACCAGCAACAGGGGCGTATTAAAAAACCCGTATTTTCTACCTGGAATATCGTTCATTTACCTTTAAGCAGATTTCATGTCAGTAATGTTCAGTTCGTTTCGGAGTGAAATTTTGCCGCACAGCAACCCGCCGGAGTAAATCTCGCGACACCTGTGGAAAATGGGCGATAGGTATCGTAATGAGGAGAGAAAACTCCAGTTCCCAGAAATCCTTTCGCTAAGACAGGAACGAATGTGTACACGCGCGCAAAGAACAGTGAATACTGACGTTTTAAATACAGGGACACGAACTTTTAGCAGTAATGCTCAACGCATCATATAAAATTAAATTGAATTATTGAATTCGATTTCATTTAAAGGGCACCACTGGGGTTTGGTAGCTAGCGCTGTTGCCTCACAGCAAGAAGATTGCTGGTTCGAGTCCCAGGAGGGTTTTTTTTTTTTTTTTTTTTTTGTGGCGTTTACATGTTCTCTCCGTGCTTGCGTGGGGTTTCTCCGGGTACCTCAATTTCTTCCCACAATTCAAAAACATGTATCTCAGGTTAAATGGTATTTCTAAAAATTGGCCCTGTGATAAACTGGCAGCCTGTGCTGGGTGTACCCATTGACTATGTACCCTGCCTTTCACCCAAAGTGAGCTGGGATATGCTCCAGCAGATCCCTGTGACCCTACACATGAATAAGCGGGTATAGATTAAAATATAATGTTCCGTAGCTTCAGTAAATCATGCAACACAAGCAAGTCATGGTGGTTAAAATCAAGTCACTGATCTTATTGCTTTGATCCATGCTGCAAAAATAGAGGGGTGTTCATGATACTATACATAAGAAAAATAGGTAAGAAGCATACGTATTAAAGTTAGATGTAATTGTATTGGCCCAATGATTGAAATTGTGACTCAAAGTGCTTCACATCAGGTTTTTGGGAAAAATACATGCATTAACAAAAATAGAGAAAGGAGAAAAAAAAAGATCAATTTCATTTTGTATCGAAATACCTTTGATAAAAATGTTAAAATACAATTTAACATTTTTTTTATGCAGGATTTTCTTTAAACAGAAATATACAGGCTATATGTCTGATAAAGGTGTAGCCGAGTGTAAAACCAAGTAAAGGAAATAAATTAATATTGTGTCTAAATTAGAAGAAAACAGACATAATGAAAATATTTTTTTTATGAATATGCAAAATTTGGACAACTCAACTGCCATGAGGACCTGATTCCAGCAGAGGACAGTATAATCACTCTGTTTAACCTTGTTTGGCTGGAACTGGCTGGAAAGAAACACTCAACCAGTCAGTGCCGATCAGACCCAAGACAACAAAAACATTTTGCTCATATATTTTTAGTCCAGACCTTTCTGACTTATAAATAATAATGACGGTCTTCAGTTCATTTTTATTTTGAACTGAAAGCCAGTGCAAAAATATTAGAATAGGGCAAAAAAACAAAACAAAAACAAACAAACAAAAATGCATTATGTAGTGTAATTAAAATATCTTACAAAGATTAAAAATGAATGAGAGACAAAAATGAGCACATCTGACAGCTACACACTGGAGCAATGTTAATGCTGACCACTCTGAATGATAGTTGATGTAACACCAGGACGCTTGTTGCAAAGAATTTGTCTTAAATCATATCTGCAGAAAAATTACATCTGATGCCCATAACAAAATTAAGCTCACATTTGTTTGTCTTTTTAATAATTTTGGCGTAAACCATTTTCTTGATTAGTACAAGCATAGCAAAAGAGGCATTGCAAGTGACCTTGTTGCGTTCACACTGTATCCTTCTAATTCACCTTTATCATCTTGAGTTTACACTACTATTGTTCGAACAACAGATTACCTTAAATTTTCAGTCTCTAAATATTGCAAAATATGTTGCATATATTCAAGCTTGGTTGCACGGTGGCTTAGTGGTTAGCACTGTTGCTTCACAGCAACAAGGTTTCTGGTTTGAACCTCAGGCAGGGGTCCTTTCTGTGTGGAGTTTGCATGTTCTCCCTGTGCTTGCGTGGGTTTTCCTCCTGGGTACTCCGGCTTCCTCCCACAGTCCAAATACATGCATGTCAGACTAAATGGTGGTTTTAAATTGCCCGTAGGAGTGATTCTGAGTTTGCGTGTGGTTGTTAGTCTACATGTGGCCCTGCGAATGGACTGGCGACCTGTCCAGGGTGTAGCCCTGGCTTTCGCCCAAAGAGAACTGGGATAGACTCCAGCAGATCCCCTTGACCCTACAGAGGACATTTATGAGTTGTGACATCATAAATAAACATTGTAATAACTTTATAATGACAGGTAATGTTGTGCCAATGAGAGCAGGTTAAAAAAAAAATTTAAAAAACTACAGGAGTGAGCACATTATCATTAAATCTACTGGATTGTCTAAGTAATCTAACTGGGTTATTCCAAGTTATCTTAACAAGGGTTTTGTGGTAACAAAAAAACTAAGATGCACAGCATTTTTTCCCCCCTCAACATTTAGAGTCTATTTTATTTATGTTTTTATTATAATAAATTATTTGTTTGAATGAATGACAAGCTCTCAGAACTGTTTAGAGTATATGAAATACAAAATACAGTGACTCAGAAATTAAAGCTCTTTAACACTAAGGCAAGACACAACAGGCAAAACAGTTTTTCTTCACGTACTTCTGTAGTTTGAGATTTTTGGCAGATATTAGGCATGAGCGCATACTTAGACTAAGCAACATTTGCATATTTGTACATTCAGTTTCACTCACAGTCAACATTTGAAGGAAGCAATCGCAGAAAATCAAATCAATTAAAAACATGTTTACTCCTTCCACATAAAGTGTCTCCACTTAATTAACTATTCCCTCTGTGGTTTCCAAAAAAAAAAAAAGTATCTTTTTATTTTGTATAAAAGACTGAATTATGATCTATTATACTTTCCTTTCTTTTCCTGGGACTGCTTCTTCGTTGGAATTGATCTGTAACAAACTATTTAAGACATCAATTTTGTGTATTTAAAAAAAAAAATCTAATTGTTGTTTATCACTCTTTCAATCCATCTCCTAAAGGATGAAATGCGTGAGTAGACATCAGGAGTTGCGGGGTCTCCACATCGCTGTCCAGAAAAGGAGACAACGCCTGCTGCGGCTCCATCACACACCAAAGGACCACCTGAATCCCCCTTGAAGTGAAAATATTCAAGATACCCAACTATTAGAGGACTCTGAATAAAAGACAATCACTCAGATTATTGTCCGTGCTGCTTTTTCCTGTATTTTCTCACCGAGCAGAAGCCCTGAAACCTGTTGGCTCCTACAGTGCAAACCATCGAACTGGATATGTGAACATCTCTCCATCTCCTTTGACACAGCCGTTGCGACAGGATGGTGACGTTGACTTCTTGGAGCCTGGTTGCTAAGGTATTGTTATCCCCTATATCCCCCCAGCCCACTGTGATGCACCGCCTGGCCGATTCCTTTCTGTCAGACTTCAGCGGAATTAACTGCACCGCTCCAGTTAGCCGAGCCTTGCCACTGAGCTGAGGAGTTGATAGAGGAAAAATTATAGGAAAAGAAATGTATTCTAATGCTGTTAAAAGTTATCACAATGTTATATAATAATGAGACATTTAAAATCTGATGTGGTTTTAGAGACTCGCCTCCCTGACCTGTAAGAGCATGATGTCATTTGCAAGTTGGCCATAATTTGGATGTGAAATGGATCTGACAACACGGAACTTCTGCTTCGTTGGCTCATTACCTCTTAGGGAATCAACACCAAGCACAACTGTGATGGGTCTAGAAATCAAAAACAATATTGCATATGATGTTGAGAAGTCGAGTACTGGAGTCTTCAAATTTTCCACATCACTCGCTGGATCATACCAGCCATTTTCAGGAGGCGCATTTATAGGTCACTGTCTTCCACTCAGAACAGTAGTTGCCAGTCAGTTTATTCTAGTCCTGTCTAGAACATGCAACAATTCAGCACAGTGAACATTTAATAGGCTTCTGTTTTGTGAGAAAGCACGTCTGCACGTAACTTACATCACAGTTACAGTTTGAAATTCTAATACAATTCAATTTTCTTTCTGATTTTTTTTAAATCTATTGAAATGTAGTCTCAAATTAGATTGTTTTGGAACTAAACAACAGTCTGGATGAAAACTAGCAATAAGGCTAGCATTATTATTTTACACATTGATAAATACTCATGTTGCTTCTTTTCTCTCAAAATCAAAGAGTCTCTCCTAAAAAACATGATTTTCTCATGATGTGAGGACAAATTGCTCATGCAAAGTTTTCATCAGCTTTAAAATGATTTCTAAATCCTTGCTGTCAATACTTACAAAGATAAGCCACAATGTGCTGCTGTGAGCACAAAATCCTCTTTCACCAGTGCTCCGCCGCAGAAGTGGCGACCTCGGATTTGCAGCGAGGCCATGTATGGGAGTGAGTGAGGGGCAGCATCTCTGCCTCCAACAATACGAGAACCATCAGCCCCTGAAATACAAAATACCAAAACTTCAATAAAGTATTTGTCGTAAATTAACCCTGTTTTCTCTTAATGCTTTTTAATACACATAGACTGCGCACCACCGATGGCAGAGAGCAGTAGAAGTAGGAAGCTGGCTGTCATGATCTCTTTTGAAATTGACACTTCTCTCCAGATTTTAGAGGTTTTGAAGAAAAAAAAAAACATCTTCCTTATTTTAACATTTTTGTTGCTTCATGGTACATGCGACCAGGCCATTGAGCTTTCTGTTAAGTTGTTGAGATTACAAAAGCTGTGGGTTTAAAACAGAGTTTCATTGCTGGTGCAAGAGTTTGATGGTTCCAACGGCTTCAGTTTGTCTGACTGGTTAATATAGAAATATATATACAGTTAAAACCAAAACTTGGTATCAAAAGACACATAACTATTTTTTTTTTCCCCTGACAATCTGACATTAAATGAACAGACTAAACTTCTCCTGTTTTAGGTCAGTTAAGATTGCCAACATTATTTCTATTTGCTAAATGCCAGAATAATGAGAGGGATGATTTTTTTTTTTTTCCTAATAGAAAGTTTTTTTTTATTACTTTCTTCAAAGTCAGTAGTTTACACACGTTCAAAAATCTGGGAAAAGCCCTGATGATAAAGTTATGACTTTGGAAGCTTCTGATCAATAAATTGACCCCTTTTGATTTAATTGGAGGCTCACCTGTGGATGTATTTTGAAGCAAACATGTCAAACACACCGCTACTTGTGTCACATCATGGAAAAATCAAAAGAAAATCAGTGCGGTCTGACGAAAATTGAACTGTTTGGCCATAATGACCATCTTTACATTTGGAGGAAAAAGGGGGGAAGGGGTTTACAAGTCACCCTCTCTTTTTCTTTCTTTACCCGGCTGGCCATCGGCAGGAAGGTCCCCCCATATGATCCAGGTCCTGGTCAAGGTTTCTTCCTCTTAAAGTGGAGTTTTTCCTTGGCCACTGTTTGGCTTAAAGGTTTTTTTTCTCCCACTGTGGCAGTTTTTTACCTGCCATTATCATTGATTGGATTTAATATTATAATTTTAGTTAATGATATTTGCTCGGGGGTCATGCTCTGGGTCTCTGTAAAATGCCTAGAGACAATTGACATTGTAACAGACGCTATACAAATAAAATTTAATTGAATTGAAAACACCATCTCAACTGCGAAGTACGAGGGTGGCAATATCATGTTGTGGGGGTGTTTTGTTGCAAGAGGGACTGGTGCACGTCACAAGATAGATGGCATCAAGAGGAAAGAGCTTTTTGTTGAAATATTGAAGCAACATCTCAAGACATCAGCCAGGAAGTTCAATCTTGGGGCAAATGGGTCTTCCAAATGGACAAACACCCTAAACATGCCACCAAATTAGTTACAAAGTGGCTGGAATGGCCATCACACATCCCTGATCTCAGTCCAATATAAAATGTCTGGGCAGAGCTGAAAAGGTGTGTGAGAGCAAGGTGGCCCACAAACCTGACTCAGTATCACTAGTTCTGTCAGGAGGAATGGACCGAAAATACTGTGAGATGCTTGTGGAAGGAAATCCTAAACATTTGACTGAAGTCATACAGTTTAAAGGCAATGCTACAAAGTAGAAATATATGCAGACATGCAACTATGGAGAAGGTAATAAAACAATTATTATAGTTTTGGTAATCTAACTGCCTTAAAAAAAGTAAAAGTTTAGTGTGCTGCAATGTCAGAGGAAAGATTATTTGGGGAAAACAAAAAAATCTGTCTTTTTATAGAGACATGATAAAAGAAAATATATGGTCCTTTCCTCTTTATTCTTTTTTTCATCCATTCTGATGCAGATTTTCAGGAATGCTTGGGATTATTTTACTATGTTATGACCCAGTATTAGTAAATCTATAGATGTCGAACAGATGGCCTCACATTTGATGGGAATTCATTGTTGGTTCAATCACTGAACAGGTCCTGTTTATGAAAAAACAAGCCCAAATCCCTACCCTCCACTACTGTGGTTGAGAGCTGTTTTGACATATTTGTACTGAAAAGCTTTTGCTTTTGGACAGATTTGGCGCTGTGACCATTTGCTTCTCTAAAATCATTGGTGTGAATGCATCTGTATGTGGCCCTAGACACTGTGCCACCAGGGAGGCCCATATTTGTACTTTTTTTCTGAATGTAACAAAAGTTATAACTACTTCTGTAACCTGTGGGCAATTTCAACAGCTGAAAATGTTCAGGTTTTTTTTTTTTTTTAAGATTTTTCCTGAGACTTCTGCTTTTTCAGATTATTGCTTTAAATATGCTTTACTTTAATAGATTATGGGCCTCTTTATCTTTAGCATTCCACCAGTTTAGGAGTATTCACAAGTCTCCTACCTTAACCTAATTCATTATAAAATTACAAGCCTCTTTATATTCAACATTTTTCTCCCTTAACATCAGATGACATGTTTCAACTGTTGAAGCATTCTGCTAAGATGTTTAGCCAAATTCTGTTACTTTTTAAGATTTTTCAACTCATCTTTTTCAAATTTTGAAAACAGTTCCTCAATGAAAATGTTAAACTCCTGATTCAGATTTGTCCTTTTATTTCTGCTTTTTCAAGTCTTTATGCTTTTAAATGTTTTGCTTTACTTTAATAAATTTATTGGCCTCTTAAATTAGATTTTTTTTTTTCCAATTTGGGAAGATTTACCATTCTCCTGACATGGCTTCATTCAGTATGTTGCTCCCTTTGCTGTGGTTGGCATATTTTACTTTTTCAGTACATTCTGCTGAGACCTTTTGCTTAATTATGCTGTGTTCAAAGGTTATTCAGTTGTTCAGATTCTTTTTAAAAATTATGTTCTTCAATTTTTTTACTTTTACTTTTAAGCAGCATTCAGGTAAGAAATTCAGCTTAATGCAGTCATGCCTGCATTTTTGCAGGAAATACAATTTTTCTAGTTTCTGATATTTTTCTTCTTTGGCATTGTGTTATCATACACTTGAATGCTTTTGGAACAAAATCATGTTAACTATCCCTCACAACATTCTGTCAATTTTATTGTTATTTGTAATGTAAAAAAAACACAGCTGCAGCAATCAAACTGTTTAGTGTGAGTCCACTGCAAACAACCAACACAAGCATTTCTGAGACAAACCCAGACAGAAATCTTTTCAACCATAACATTTCAACACGGCTTCCACTAAAGTGTGATGAAAGATATGTAGACACAACGGCTGCAGAAGCATGAGTTGCAGAAGTGTTCTTAGAATCAGATAATACACGCATAAATGTTTGGACAATGTGTTCAGACTTTAGACACTTGGTGTTCCTGATTTACTATATTTACGCTCGTTTACCCTCAGCAGTTTATAATGCAGCTCCTGACTATGCAAGAAGCAAATGTAGCAAGGTAAAATATATGAAAGTTTCCTGTTAAATTCAGGATACAATTTTAAATTCAAATTCTTACATTTAATGTCGTTGAGAACCTATTGCTCATTTTTATATGTAAAAAAACCTCATAGTTCCATATTATCCCAATAGAGCACTTAGCTCTTTAGACTGCAGGCTTGTAGTTTCCTGAAGCAGAATGGGAGGCCAAGCCTTCAGTTATGACTTTCCTTTTATGTCGAAGCAGCTCTTAAGTTTTGTTTGCAATGCAGACATCCTCTCTACGTTAAAGATTCATTTTAAAACTTTCATTTTTTTTATAAAGCTCATCGTTAGGGATGTGTCAGGTTCCCTGAAACTTGTCTCCAGTTATGCTGCTATAGGCCGAGACTTCTCGGCAACATTCCAATACACACTGGGCTATCTCCTCACTCGGTTCTATTTATTCTACTTGTATGCCCTTTTCTTTTCCTTTTGGCTTTTCACTTCAGGGGTCTCTATGCTGAATCATCTGCCTCCATCTAACCCTATCCTCTGCAGCCTCTTCTTTCACACCAGCTAACTTCTTGTCCTTTTACTTCATTCGTAAATCTCCTCTGTAACTGCAGTAGTTTCTTAATTTAGTTTGAATTTCATGCTTTTATTTTGAAAAGAGAAAAAAAAATCGGAAACTTGGTTTGTAAACTTTATACACACATCAAGGAGCGTACCCTAACAAGGGTCGCCAGGCTTGTTTTTATTTTCATTGCATTACGATTTTTGTTAGTTCTGCAGATTCCAATATAGCAGAAAAAATTTTTGTGAAGATTGCCACTGGAGGAATGACTGCCATTGATTGAGCAGGGTAAAGTGGTTAGTTCTGTTCTGTTATTTCTCATTATTAACCATGCTGTACCATGCTACTGCTAATGTTATTTTTGATTTGTCTATGCGCAGTTGTACGGTGTAATAAAGCATCTGTCAATGGGCAGCATATCCTCTTTGGTCTTCCTCTAAACCTCCTGCCTGGCAGCCTCATCATCTGTCTACCAACATATTTACTATCCCTCCTTTGTACATGTCCAAACCATCTCAGTCTGGCCTCTCTGACTTTCTCTCCGAAACACCTGGCATGTGCTGTTCCTTTGATGTACTTATTCCTGATCCTAAATATTCCTCATCACTCTGAAAGAGAATCTCAACATTTTTATCTCTGCCTCCTGTCTTTTCCTAAATGCCACAGTCTCTAAACCATACAATATCGGAGGTCTCACCACCGTCTTGCTACCACCTTGTCTACAATGGTCACGTCATCTACTCTTTGTTCATTGTCCTCATTCATCAATGGCTCAAAGTACTCTTTCCATCTTCCTGTCACACTCCTATGAACTGTCAATACAATTCTATCTCTATCATTAATTACACTAGGAGATTCCATCTCCTTGTCTGCTTTTCTGTCAGATGACACACCACGTGCTCTCTTACCTGTCCCTCTGATCACATTAGCTGTAGTCATCCAGTTATCTGGAAGCACCTCCTGACCACCTAGAGCCTTTGTCCTCTACTCTGCCCTTGTCCTCTTCACCTTCTTCATCATCAGTCATCCTACACATCACCATTCTACGCTGGCTACACTCTCACCTACCACTACTTTGCAGTCAAATGCATGTATATGTCATTATTATAACAATTTTGTTCTCTTTTGTGTCTCACTGGCCGATACCTCTGGACTCCTTCTGTGTTTGTTGATCTTCCTTTCCTGTCATCTCAGACCTCAAACCAGTTGAGAAAGATTTCTTTTTTCTCTTCAATGTCAGGTCTTGCTTGCATAAGATGGGGGATTACCCCAAAGAGAAGATTTAGTGAAATCTGTCGGGTTTCTTTAGCCAGGCTGTTTTATGACTTGGCATTATACACTCACCAACCACTTTATTAGGTACACCTGTCAAACCACTCGTTAATGCAAGTTTCTAATCAGCCAATCACATGGCAGCAACTTGGTGCATTTAGGCATCTAGACATGGTCAAGATGTTCTGCTGCAGTTCAAACCAGCATCAGAATGGGGAAGAGAGGTGATTTAAGTGACTTTAAGTGATTTAAGTGACTTTGAATGTAGCATGGTTGTTGGTGCCAGATGGGATGATCTGAGTATTTCAGAAACTGCTGATCTACTGGGATTTTCACGCACAACCATCTCAAGAGTTTACAGAGAATGGTCCGAAAAAGAGAAAATATCCAGTGAGCGGCAGTTCTGTGGGCGCAAATGCCTTGTTGATGCCAGAGGTCAGAGGAGAATGACCGGACTGGTTCGAGCTGATAGAAAGGCAACTGGAACTCAAATAACTACCCGTTACAACCGAGGTATGCAGAAGAGCATCTCTGAACGCACAACACGTTGAACCTTGAGGTGGATGGGGTCCAGCAACAGAAAACCCCACCGGATGCCACTTCTGTCAGCTAAAAACAGGAAACTGAGACTACAATTCACACAGGCTCACCAAAACTGGACAATAGAAGAATGCAAAAACGTTGCCTGGTCTGATGAGTCTCAATTTTTGCTGCAACATTTGGATGGTAGGGTCAGGATTTGGCATCAACAACATGAAAGCATGGATCCATCCTGCCTTGTATCAACAGTTCAGGCTGGTGGTGGTGGTGTAATGGTGTGGAGGATATTTTCCTGGCACACTTTGGGCCCATTAGTACCAACTGGGCATCGTGTCAACGCCACAGCCTACCTGAGTATTGTTGCTGACCATGTCACTCCCTTGATAACCCTTCCAACCTCATGCACTACATATGCATTTATTAGAGGGCCAATTTTTCTGATACTGTGTGAATAATGTATTATTAGGTGTTTTGGAATCACATTTGCTCTGATAGAGTGATTTAGAAAGCTTTAGATGCACAGAAATTAGGTGTTTCAAATAGAAAGTCATTTCATGGGTTATAACAGGTGAAAACACAATATTTATGATTTGTATCAAGAGGAGCAACAAGTTCCAGTAGCTATCACTCCTGTTAACTAACTCTCCAAACATCAGCGAGGTGTTTTGTAGAGGACACCATGACTGGATAGTAGTGAGACCATGATCCTTGCTGTTATCCAGTTTTAACCCACTTGGCCTGCTTTTTTTCTCCATGTTATCTATGAATAAAGCTCACGATTCTTTCAGACGGTCAACTTGGGGGTATGGAGTTCTTAACCAAGTGCTGAAACAAAAGCTTTAACTCATACTGGACCACTCCTTCTAGTAGATCATGCATTATGTCAAGTGCATAGTTGTGCATAGCTGTATGAAACAGCTAAAGGGAATTCAGCAGACAGATTTTTATTTTATTTTTATTTTTTTACACCAAATGTTGAGGCCAAAGCAGGATTTTGTTGAATGGCATCACAATATCACAAATGGAGGTCTTTTGAGCAAAAAGTTAAACCTGGATGATCCTAATTTATTGTTATTGATTGTAACTCTGTCTTCTAATAACTTGCACTAACTGATTCAACAAAACCAAATGGGCCGTGTAAATTTAAGTTGTCACCAGTAACCTGAAAAACTGAGCCTTTTTACAGGTGTGGCTGAAAAGAAAAGCTGCATTCCTTCAGTCTCTAATATTTCTAAATGATCAACAAGTGGCCTTAGTAAAGGATCAAACCGTTACTTCTTCAAATCCTCAGAGTGCAACAGAGCTACAAGGTGAATGTGCATCAACACAGAATTAAGCTTTGATGGCAAATTTTCCAAAAATAAAATAAATACAGCCAACTTTGGCCATTCAGTTTTTTTGATCCCAATGGATTAGCAGTTTCAAAATCATCATGATAAAGCTGGATCTGAAGAGCATGTTCGTGTCCTGATGTAGTTCTGCTTTTAGAAAACCGTTACAGAGTTCTCTGTTCCTGAACATGGAGGAAAGAGACCCCATTATGAGTAGATAGATTCTGGGGTCATTGACAGGAGCTTGCCTCTATGTCCGTTTTTTTTTTTTTCTCTGCAACTATCAAAGCGGACACCTAGAATATGCGCTATGGGTTCAATTTATTTTACATATTTCCTGAAACTGTTTCACCCTTTAGATTCTGTGTTAAAACATGAGAATGGATTTTCAAGATGATCAAAACAATCCTCTACTTTCTCCAAGGGTTCTCTTGATGCATCAGAAGACAAACATTCAACAACAGTTTGTTTCGGATGAGCATGGATGTCATTGACCAATTCCTCAATTGAACTAACTGAACAAGGCTGAGCAGAGCAAGTTTCCTTGAGGAAGGTCTCCGTACTTCTCCCCACCTGAAAGACAAGGAAAGCAAATGTGTCAGCGGATAAAATTTTGAATTTTGTGCCAAGTACCAGCACACATGTCTGAGAATCAAAAAAAAAAAAAAAAAAAAAAAAATTCCAGCATTTTAATTCAAAAGAAATGTTTTTTTTGTTCTAATGTGGACAATATCGATGACAGCAAAGATGCTTGTGAGTTAGCTTGTTAGGAGGGGAAGTCTGCATCATACTCTGGGTTGTCAAAATTATTGACTTCATGTATAAGCATAATTCCACTTCTACAAGTCTTGAAATGATTCTCAGGCTCTTTTTAATGAACACTGACCAAGAACCTGCGCATTGGATTGGCTAGCACAAAACTAGCATCTGGAGTGGCCTGAGTTCTCACGTAGAATAGTTTAGAGACTCTTTCAGGTGGAATTATGCAGGGACCTGTAGTCATCTTCCAGCCACAGTCCTTCACAGTGGCGCCGCTACATTAATGTTGTTTTGGTGGAGACATGAAATGATTGCTGCCGTTAGCTTGGCTAAGCTATGGTAAACTTTGTCCTCATATCCCTCCAGACCAACCGTAGTGAGTCACTGTGGTAGGTTAAAACAATTAACACAAACACAAGAGAACAATTTTTTTTTAAATATGAGCATGATCTATCAGGTTTTTATTCACAGCTCAAAAGTCAATGCTGCTATGTACCTAAAATGATAACAGCATTGGCTAGCCCATAGCCAACGCAGGACTCAAAGCTAGCTATCCATCGGATGACGTCCCGCAATCTGATTGGCCAGCTTTATTGCCTAATATAAATTTATACAAAAAAAAAAAAAAAAATGAATCCCCCTGTACAGTTCTCATGGATGTCTGAAACAGATTTTTGTTCCAGGCTGTAAATCTGCAAAATCAGCCAGTTTAACATGGAAGCCAGTGGAGATTTGCCCTGTTTTGGAGCCAGCACCTATTGGTCAGTAGAAGAACTGCAACAAAACAAACTTCCTGAATGAGCTTCAGTCCGAAAGGGAGATGGTTGCCTCTTGCATTGGAACCCCTAAAGGCCTTGTGTCTCCATACTAAGTAATTCACGCAGTCGTAATGACGGAGACTTTCGGAGTCCTCTGTTACTTGGTGAGCATGATGTTTTTATGTAGACCAGCCTACAGGAGCAACATTATTTTCTTCTATATTATGGATTGGTTATTTACACCCTGGCTGCCACACAGAGAAGCATAGAACGAAGAATGGCAACAGAGAGACTGTTGATGGCACTGGAAGTGATCAGCATTGAGCAGAAATTACTTTCGTTGCAAAGGATGAGACAAGATCAAAAGAGATGAGTGGGGAGGGGGCATGTATGTTCATTGAGCGAGTTGACTAGGCTGAGCGAGTTGAGGCAGAGGATCGGTGAATATTCAACTCTTGTTTGACCTCTGAGGGAAATTATGCACTTAAGATATTAAATATTAAATATTAAATGTGGTGGTGTGTGGGTGTGAGATAGTTACTGCAAAATCAAAAACGGAATTTTAACACTGTCAGAGTTGAAATTAACACTCACTCAGAATTTATATGGGAACCACTGTTAAAGTGTTAAATTTACAGTTTCAAGAGTTAACATGATAACACCGACAGAGTTATCTGACAAACTCTTATAGTGTAAAATATCAATACCCTAATGGATCACAGGAACACTGAGTAAAGTTCAAATGTCACTCATTTGAGACCCTCATGGAGTAACTGCTCAGTGCTGCATCTATTACACTGCTACAGGGCCACCACAGCTGCTCGACATGACTGATTTGGCTAAAATGTTACACCGGATGCTCTTTATGTCACAACCCTTAGTCGAGCCCACACCTCCCACGTTCTACCACTAAGCCCACAGTAAGGGCTTTACGTACAAAGACAGTTCAATGACCTTGTAAAATAAAATTCACCTGCAAATAGTGGTACCTTGTCAAGAAAGTGACACCCCAAGTGTTAAAACTGTAGTTTAACACTGGTAATGTTCTGTTTTCACACCAATACAGAGTTCATTTTATCACAAGTAACACCACAATCTTAAAACTTTACTCTGCAGTCTCCAAACACTAGAATTTTAACACTGGTGAATTTGCTGCAGTCTAAAAGAGTAATTTCATTCACTTTCTCAACAACAACATTAACTACACCTATTATTTTTAGTTCTTCCTTTCATTCGGTTTTCTGATAGTATTAATATTAATCTGGTTAATCTCAAATGATTTCACATTCCATTAAACAGAAGGTATTATTTCAAGAAAAAAACATTTTACAAATTAACATTTTTTTTTTTTGTTTTTTGATGCAGTTTCTAAAAAATAAATTAGGTTTCATAAATGTTACTTGATCTACAATTGATTGGATTTAATGAAGCATAACATCTGTGTGTGTGTGTGTGTGTTTTCTGTTGTATGATAAAGGAAAGACAAAAAGTTGTATTCAAAAGACTCATTTAAATTTTATTTTTCATTTCCTCTCAGAAGCCACGACTTCACCTCCTATATACCACGAACATAAGCTGCAGCAAAGTTTTGTTTAATAAGTTTACATTCAACATCTATTGGAGCTGACAATTTTGTAGATCCATTTACGGTATTTTGAGATATCAGTGTAGACATTGGGCTTGTCTGGGTAGTTGCAGTTGTTGTTACTGTTAAAAGAAACAATACCGACAGCTGTGTTGTCACACACCAGAGGACCACCAGAATCACCCTGTGAGGAGGAGGAATCATAATAAATTTGCTTAAAGTTTAAAATGTGACATTTATGCTATTTACATGAATGAAACAAGAACACATACACTGTAACAAATTTCCTGTAGAATCTACAGTAAATAACAGGCAAAAAAGTTGCCAATCAAGCGCTGTAAAATTGTTGTCAATTACTGTAAAAAATAATTACAGTATATTATTGTATTCTGTTTACAGGTTTTTGCCGTATATAAATTACAGTAATGTGTTGTTATGTTATATTAGAAACAACCATTAATTGTATTTTTAGTTTACAATATTATACTTGTAATCCATTCAAATTACATGTGTTACCTGGCAATTAAATGTTCCAGTAAAAAGCTGTGTAGAATGTTTTTACAGTTGATCTTTGTTTAGCAAATTAAGCACTGTGATTGCTGATAATCCAAAATGTATCAACACTACATTAGATTATCTTCTGCTGTTAAATAAAACAAGAGTCAGTGCTGCAAAAACAAAACCTTTTATTAAGGTATAATACAGCAGATGTGTATGAAATGTATTTAAGTTGAGGTGACCTCAACAACATCTATATTTCAAACAACCTCAAATAGCAACACAGTCAAACATGTAACATGTAAAAACTAACCATATATTCGAACTACTTTTGAAATGTAATGAAATACAGCCATTCAAAGTCCATTAATCTTTTGAGAAGTGCAGAAACATGAGGGCTGACCCCGTTGTTCCTCTTCTCGTTAACCATCCTGCTTCTTGAATCGATCCACTTGATTGTCTTGGTGCCAGAGGTTGGGTTGATCCCAATGAAGCATCTGAAGTCACAAAATCAGAGGAAAGGACACTTAATGAAATGTATTGTTTACAAGAGACAGTAAAACCCATCAAGTTGTGGAGATAAGCATCAGTTTTCCAAATATGCAAAACCAATATTTGCTTTGACTGCAGATGTGCAAGGCAAGGCAATTTATTAGTATTGCCCATTTTTACCAACAGTTTTCTCAAAAGGCTTTACATAGCATCATAACAACATCCTCTGCCCTTAGACCCTCACACTGACTTGAGGAAAATCTCCCAGAAACCTTTTTACCAGGGAAAAAAGGAGGGATCCCTCACCCAGGACGGGCAGAAGTGCAATAAATGTTGTATACACACTAAACAGTTTTATAAACAGAATATGGAAACATAGAAATGTTAGTAGGGGCTGATGAAACTGAAGCAGAAAGTGGCTTTGCAATGCAATACAATGGAAATGCAGGGAGTTGAATAAAAATAACACCGACCATGTTATTCATAATGGAATATGTAACAAAATAATATTCCACTAGCGTCACCTTCAAGCACATACCTTTGGATGAAATCCAGCGTGCTTGTTGCCTCCGTTTGGTACACCAGGTTGAAAATGTAGTAGCATGTGAAAAGTGCTGCCAATCCAGCTACAACATTCAGGTGTGGACCCACAACCACATGCCCCTCAGTGCTCAGCATCCAATTTGTTGCCACGCGAACATCACCTAAGAAAGAAGGAAAGGAAAAAAAAAACTTTATTCATCCCCAGTGGTTAATTCAAATCATCCAGTAGCTTACAAAACCTAAAATTATATAAATGTCAAATATAACGATATGATATGATTTAAATGCCTTCAGCTTACACCCCATCCTCCACTTAACCACAAATGACACAGTGCATTTTGATGGCAACATGTGCACCATTACATTACCTATGTGAACCATTACATTACCTATGTGCACCATTACATTACCTATGTGAACCATTACATTACCTATGTGAACCATTACATTACCTATGTGAACCATTACATTACCTATGTGAACCATTACATTACCTATGTGAACCATTACATTACCTATGTGAACCATTACATTACCTATGTGAACCATTACATTACCTATGTGAACCATTACATTACCTATGTGCACCATTACATTACCTATGTGAACCATTACATTACCTATGTGAACCATTACATTACCTATGTGAACCATTACATTACCTATGTGAACCATTACATTACCTATGTGAACCATTACATTACCTATGTGAACCATTACATTACCTATGTGCACCATTACATTACCTATGTGAAACCATTACATTACCTACCATGTGACCTTATGTGAACCATTACATTACCTATGTGAACCATTACATTACCTATGTGACCATTACATTACCTATGTGACCCATTACATTACCTATGTGAACCATTACATTACCTATGTGACCATTACATTACCTATGTGAACCATTACCATTACCTATGTGAACCATTGAACATTACATTACCTATGTGAACCATTCCATTACCTATGTGAACCATTATGAACATTACATTACCTATGTGAACCATTACCATTACCTATGTGACCTATGTGAACCATTACATTAACCTATGTGAACCATTACATTACCTATGGAACCATTACATTACCCTATGTAACCATTACATTACCTATGTGAACCATTACAATTACCTATGTGAACCATTACATTACCTATGTGAACCATTACATTACCTATTGAACCATTACATTACCTATGTGAACCATTACATTACCTATGTGAACCTTACATTACCTATGTGAACCATTACATTACCTTATGTGAACCATTACATTACCTATGTGAACCATTACATTACCTATGTGAACCATTACCTATTACCTATGTGAACCATTACATTACCTATGTGAACCATTACATTACCTAGTGAACCATTACCTATTACACCTATGTGAACCATTACATTACCTATGTGAACCATTACATTACCATATACCTATGTCAAAACATACCTATGTCAAAGGACCTGAGTCTGCTTTGTGTCTTTTGGTACACAGCACTTTTTGGGTACACATATGATTTATTATTGTTCTTCTGGCATTTTAGATGCATGTTCTTTCTTTTGCCTTCCACAGGAACATACCCACAGGTAAAAGGTTGAATATGGAGAATTACCAGAATACCACCATCTATGATCAAGATAGGCAACAACAATAACAGAAAAATAATTCCTGCAGTTGGTTGCCAGGCAGTTGCTAAGTGTAACACACCGTTGCTAGGGACGCCATTCTAATCAGAGTAGCCCAGAGAAGAATCAATAAACAACTTGAGACTAATTGTGAGTTTTGACTTGTAGCTTGCTACAGGGAGAGTGGAGGCTCCTCTCCTTCCACACCGCTGCTGAAAACCTGCAGGATCAGAACCTCTGTCCCGGTGTCACAGCTCATCAAAAAAAAAAACAAAAAAACACTCATCTTGGTGGTACCGCGAGTCCATGACACAAACACACCCCAAACACCTCTCCTCTCCTCAACCTTTAAATTAATGTGTCATTTATATACAAGTGGTCTATTTCAACAGACTAAAATAATACACCACCTGAGATGATGAGTCTTGGAGACTCAGGAAGCAGCATTGTTCTCTCAATGTCAGCTGCTGTTGAGAACACCTGTAAGAAAAAAAAATAAATAAACAAAAAAACTTTATCACCATTTTGAATTGGAGGCATTATCATCACCCTCAGCTCAACTGTTGAGGGTAACATGATCAAACTGATATAATTTTCAGAAGCTTCAACATACAGTATAATAATTTTACACTTACAATCAGCCTGTAAAATGAGGCCCTCAGATTTCTCCTTGAAATGGGCCATCAGCAGCAGAATCACACATGGGCATGGATCACACTTTTCTTCTTCGTTGTACTTGACCAGGATGCGCTCAACTTCATCTGCACTGGTCCCTCCTGTTTTGTGATGGAAGAACCTAAGGATCAGCTTCCCCTTTTCTTCCAGCAGATCATTTAGATCAGTGTCACTCTGACAGTTTCCATCAGTGAGGATGTTTTAGACCACAGCAGACAACAAACTGCACACAGACACACACCAAGGAGATGAAGAGGAGAGACAGTCTGAACTCTTCATCATCACTTATAATAACACAGCGCAGTGACAAACATTTTGTGGAGAGACCAACATCAGTTTGGTCTTTAGAGAGGCTTATATTTTTATCTGTAGTGTTTAAAAAACCACAGAACTGTACAGTAACATCAGGATTCATCATCGGTAAAGTTTTTTTTAATCGGTTGGCACTTCACACACTCCCCCTCCCTCCCTCCTCTCTGCAGCTCATCTCTCCTCACTCGCTGTTATGATTGATCGGCATGAAATAATTAAGAATTTTAAAGTACATCAATTGGACTTGGAGTAAAAAAAAACACGCACCACAGACGTGTACTTAATAACATATTCATGATCATAAAATGTTTTTATATATATACATTTGTCCATCTCTCTCTCTCTCTCTGCTCAGACTTATTTCTTCTACTTTCACCTGGTTTCAGGTGGAGCTGCAGCTCGATCATCACTCTCTCATCTTCCTCCTCAGATACTTCTGTTTCTTTGCACTGAGCCAGTCGCTCACACACACAAGCCTGTTTACATGCACGCGGATTCATTTACAGCTGCTGATTCAAACTATTGAATCAGCAGCTGTTATATTCGGGCCAATATAACAGAACGTGCGTTAACGCGAGTTTAAAAAAATAGCGGCGTTAAAAGGAATTTGCGTTAACTTTGACAGCCCTAGTTTATTTTGATAGAAGCCTATTATACAGCTGCTATCGTTTCATTACATTTCATACAGGCTACATTTCTCCTCATCTCTGTGACGGCTCTCTCTCTCTGTTGGTCTGACTGTCCCAAAACAGTTGGAGCCCTCCATCCGACCACGCAGTAATTTTCTCGCATTTCCTCGCATTACTAAATTAAGCTAGCGCCCGAACTTCATGCATTAGCCGGTGACAGAGCTAATGCACGAAGTTCGGGCACTAGCTTAATTTAGTAATGTATTTTTCGCTAAACGTGCAGTCTGTGTCCCACAGCCCGTATATTCCGTATAAAACACGAGCAAGATGAACAAAATAATGTCAAATACAGTCACTCACAGACATAAACATCATGCTGGTTTTGCAGTTTTCTCTCCCCCCCTTCCTCCCGACCACCCAGTCATTTCCTCGCATTCCGGTGACAAGGCTAATGCAGAAGTTCGCGCTAGCTTAATTTAAAGTATTTTTTGTTAGACATGTGCAGTCTGAGTCCCACAGCCCATATATTGCGTATAAAACACGAGCAAGATGAACAAAATAATGTCAAATACAATCACTCACACAAAGAAATAAGCATCCTTCTTACCGAAAATGCTGGTTTTTGTAGTTTTCTCTCTCCTCCTCTCACGTTACTTTCTTCTCTTCTTCGTTCCTGTCAGCAACATGAGAACAGACATGACATGCATAGTGAGTAACTAAATTGCAAATAGGCCTACTACTTGAGTCCACACATTTAATTTTGTAGGGTAAAAAAACGTCTTACTTACACTTTATGAGTAGATGTGGAGGTTTTCTTTTCCTGCGTCCGCCATAACGTCCTCTTTCAAACCGCCTTAATACTAACAGTATTTAACTGTAATATGTATCGTTTACAGTCAGAACCAACTGAAAACAAAACCATCCTGTAATTTTACAATGTACTATTGTAAACTTCTGCTTTAAGTTACTGTAATTATTTTTGACCCATAATGCATTGCAATATACAGTTATACCTTGTAAAATGATAAAACAAGTAGATACTGTAGTTTTTTACTGTAGAAATTACAGAAATTCGTTACAGTGTACCTGACAGAATCCTTTGTCTGTGCCCATTCCACCTGCACAGATAACATTCTCAGGGAGGCCAGTCCATTTCCTCTGACACACTTGTGGATTTATGATAGACACATTCACCTCTCTAAGCTCTTGAACAGTGGGACCATAGGTCATGCTCGCACCCCATCCAGCCACAAAGCACACTTGATTTTCTTCTAAGTTTATGTCAGAAACTGGAACTGCAACTATGCCAATATTACTGCTGATATGAGCTTTTTGGGACAGCTGGAGACACAAAGAGTAAAAGATAATTACTAGTATTGTCATACTTCTTTTTTACTTATCAGAGTGCAAAATGATTTGCGGTCCTTGGAATAACACTGGGGTGTAACAGGGCGAATACTGTTGTTTATGTGAATGTAAACTCACTCTAAGGAGCATGATGTCGTGACCAACTCCAACTGCTTTGTAAGGTTCAGGCTTGCATTTCTTTTCAATGTCAATCTTTTTAGCTTGGTCCTTCTTGAGATCGTGACTTCCAACAACAATGTGTGTAGGATTACTAAAATTGTGACAATTTAGTAGTTACTATCACATTTTCAAACCAATTTTTCTCATGGCAAACTTAAAAATTGCTTAAGAAAAAGCAAAAGAAGAACTCACGCATCATCACAATGTGCAGCAGTGACCACCCAGTCCTCGGTGATGAGAAATCCTCCACATACATGACCCAAGCTGTTTTGCACTGAGGCCATGTACAACAGTGAGTTTTTCGGGGCTTTTTCTCCATGTATGATGACACTCCCTTGAGCTGCAAAGGCAAGTAAGAGTCAAGCAGAGTCAAGTAAAAGTCAAAATCAGTATAAACATAAATTCAATGTCCAGTTCAACAGCTTTAGAATTAGGAACACTTTGGATTTCTCACCGATGTGTCTGACACATGTCAGAAAATAGAGGATTAGAAATGTGACCAGACCGTACATCATGTCAGAGAGTCACACTTGTGCTGGTGGGTGTTTCAGTCTGACCGTTATATATACCGGATTCTATGTTCATAAGCAAGATCCTTATCTGTCATTTCTTAATGTCTAACCACATGGATTGTACAACATATCGAGCGTGTGGTTGTTTGCAGCTTGTATTATCTTTCATCATCTGTGAAACACAATCAGCTAGAAAATATATGTTATTTTATCATTACCAATCACATTACTAATAGAATATTTATAATAATAATAATATTAAAAGATATATATTAATTAGCACCTTTCAAGACACTTAAGGACACTACAAATAAAACAAATAGAAACAATTGAAAAAAAGATACAGATGTGTTAAACATATGAAAAGAGGTTTTAGTTTACAATTTATACTTTATTGCAATGATGATTTTGCTTTGTTGGAGCCAATTGGATTTGTCAAAGTTACCCTTGTGATCTGGACCTTTTCTGTTGGGTGTGTTTGAGTCTGTTTTGTACAGTTTTGTGAGCTTGTACAGTTCTCTTTTCTTTTTTTTTCATCTTCCCTCGATGGTTTGTGTTTTTCTATTTTTTAGTTTTATATCCATCGCTATATCAAAGATGACATTTTGGTTCCCATTTTTACCTGTCTGCCTGCATTCATGTCATATATGTGTTCTCTCATTAATTTCATAGAACATTTATGCTACAGTGTTCTCTCCAGACACATTTTACTTTTCTTATTTAAGGGAGTTACATGTTTCTTCCATTGCCCTGCATCTCTGTGTGCAAAGAGTTTACCATTCTGTGTGCCCTACTTTTCTTTGTATCTTTTGCAATATCTAGACTGAGCCCTTTGCGCCTGTCTGTGTCACATTGTCGGCATGGCTGTCAGCATTTAAACCTTGTCTCTAGCTCTGCTACCCACTTTCGAATGTGGAAAATGTGGTGGACTTGCCACTCTTTACAAGAGTGATATTATTAATTCCTGGAAGAGGCAACTTAAAAGGATAAGTATGAACCTCAGCTAGCATGAAGATTAAATCTAGAAGCATCTGAATATATAGGGAGGAGTTAAGTGATAGGAATTTTGTCAATAATGAGGAGGAAATCCCAACAGTTAGGGAAAAGCCAGTGAAGAGCTTAGCTACGTAGTACAATGTGAGCCTGAATGATAAGGAACAGGTAGAGTCATTTAGGCCTGTTCGAATCTGTTTGTCTGGAACCATGCTGGTAAGTTTGTTTGCTTCCGCTATGTGCTAGCAAAAGTAGTCTTAGTATTGTTTGGAGGTGCCGTGAGACTAACTAAAAAAAACACTGGTGAAGAAAGGTCCCCACCTGACACAGTACAATGACACACTTTGAAATTTGTGTTGCTGACTGTTCATCAACTGCGTACAGTGGTACCTCTACTTACGAACGTCTCTACATTTGAAATTTTCAGGTTGCGAAACGCCTCAACGGGAAAATATTGCCTCTTGTTATGAAAGAAATTTCAGGATATGAAAGACAAAAATACAGTACGCGCTGCTACTCGCAACTCCCAGAGTCCACCGAACGTAAACATACTTGTCGGCTCTGTATCTCGGTTTGAAAGTGGTGCGTCTGAGCTGCTCTGCCATTGGCTATCGCTTAGCATCTTCCTGACAACCCATTGGTTAGGATGCCCCCTTGTCTGTATGAGTGTAACCTAGCAACCAAGGTAAACAAACAATTTTTAATTAATTTATTTTAAAATTTTTGTTCGAGTTTTGGGGGGCTTGGAACGGATTAGGGCATTTACATGGAAAACGTGTCTCTTCTTACGAATTTTTCAGATTACGAAACTACTTCCAGAACCAATTAATTTCGTAAGTAGAGGTACCACTGTGATTTCAATTTTGCAACTTAAATGTTCTTTGGCTACAGCTATAAAAGCAAAGTTATTATAACTGGTAGAAGTAGAAAATCACATGCAGCACACACACTGATACACTACACTCTCATATCTGATTTATTGTTGTTCCCACTCTTTTACTGAAGTCACTAACATCTCTCTCTTGAAGTCACATAACTCATTTCACTCGTGCTCTAGTTGCACTAGATTTTATCTGCTGTGCAACATGATGAGTCTGACAGAAACTGTTACTGAAACGAAACATAGTTTCTGTTCTTGGAAGAGCTGATGTGCTGATGTGCTTGCCTCTGTCAGGCGCCATGGCCGGCCCCCTGGACTGTTCTGGGCCTCTGTCAGGCGCCATGGCCGGCCCCCTGGACTGTTCTGGGCCTCCGTCAGGCGCCGAGGCCGGCCCCCTGGACTGTTCTGGGCCTCTGTCAGGCGCCATGGCCGGCCCCCTGGACTGTTCTGGGCCTCCGTCAGGCGCCGAGGCCGGCCCCCTGGACTGTTCTGGGCCTCCGTCAGGCGCCGAGGCCGGCCCCCTGGACTGTTCTGGGCCTCTGTCAGGCGCCATGGCCGGCCCCCTGGACTGTTCTGGGCCTCCGTCAGGTGCTAAGGCCGGCCCCCTGGACCGTTCTGGGCCTCTGTCAGGTGCCATGAGGCCGGCCCCCTGGACTGTTCTGGGCCTCTGTCAGGCGCCATGGCCGGCCCCCTGGACTGTTCTGGGCTTCCGTCAGGTGCTGAGGCCGGCCCCCTGGACTGTTCTGGGCCTCTGTCAGGCGCCATGGCCGGCCCCCTGGACTGTTCAGGGCTTCCGTCAGGTGCTGAGGCCGGCCCCCCTGGACTGTTCTGGGCCTCTGTCAGGCGCCATGGCCGGCCCCCTGGACTGTTCTGGGCCTCCGTCAGGCACCGAGGCCGGCCCCCTGGACTGTTCTGGGCCTCCGTCAGGCACCGAGGCCGGCCCCCTGGACTGTTCTGGGCCTCTGCCAGGTGCCATGGCCGGCCCCCTGGACTGTTCTGGGCCTCTGTCAGGCGCCATGGCCGGCCCCCTGGACTGTTCTGGGCCTCTGTCAGGCGCCATGGCCGGCCCCCTGGACTGTTCAGGGCTTCCGTCAGGCGCCGAGGCCGGCCCCCTGGACTGTTCTGGGCCTCCGTCAGGCGCCGAGGCCGGCCCCCTGGACTGTTCTGGGCCTCTGTCAGGCGCCATGGCCGGCCCCCTGGACTGTTCAGGGCTTCCGTCAGGCGCCGAGGCCGGCCCCCTGGACTGTTCTGGGCCTCTGTCAGGTGCCATGGCCGGCCCCCTGGACTGTTCTGGGCCTCCGTCAGGCGCCGAGGCCGGCCCCCTGGACTGTTCTGGGCCTCTGTCAGGTGCCATGGCCGGCCCCCTGGACTGTTCTGGGCCTCCGTCAGGCGCCGAGGCCGGCCCCCTGGACTGTTCTGGGCCTCCGTCAGGCGCCATGGCCGGCCCCCTGGACTGTTCAGGGCTTCCATCAGGCGCCGAGGCCGGCCCCCTGGACTGTTCTGGGCCTCTGTCAGGAGCCGAGGCCGGCCCCCTGGATGTCAGCCCTGCGGCCATGGGGCCGAGTGACTTTTTTTGCTTGGGGTTTTTTGGGTTCCGGCCCCTTCTTGCTCTGCTCCCTGTTTTTGTTGGATGGGGTTTTTATTTTTCTTTGGACCGTCTGGGAGCCGGTCCATTGGGAGGGGGTACTGTCATGGCCCGGGTCAGCCATGACTGAGTTTTTGTATTTTTTGTCTGTTTTGTCAAGTTGGCAACTCTCCATGTCTGTAGTGCTTCCTGTTTTACTTTGAAGGTCTGTCTTGTCTTCGTGGTGTTCAGCTTTTCTTCCTCCCCCTTGTCAGCCTGATTGCCTCTCATTTGTTCCTGTGTGTTTATTAGTCCTGTCACTCCCTTTCTGTTTGCTGTCCATTATCGTCCTTACCTCTGCATGTTGGTCTCTGTGTCACCATCCTCTTCACCCTCTTTTCATGGAGTTAAGTTAAGTTTGGATTTTTCTATTTTTGCATTCTTGTATTTTTGAAGATTTTCGGATTTTTTGTCCTTTTGGTTAATAAAGGCCATTTTTGTTTTTGAAACCTCCTGCACTTGGGTCCTCTTTCCACTCCCCCCACACCACCCCTGACACATTCAAGTCAACCACATTAGTCATGCACAAGGTGAGACTGATGAAAGCAGGCTTGCGTAGGAAAAAAAAAAGTAAATCAATAAATATTTCAATGAACTTCCTCTCTCTTTTTGCCAGTAGTGCTAGGCTGTCCCCAGCTGAGAAAAAAAAATGCTCTGGACTGTTTGCCCATCTCATGACAGTGTTCCTCAAATCCCGTCCTCAGGGGTCTCCGGCCAGCATGTTTTCTCCCTGTTCCAAAACACCCGATTGAAATTAACGGATCACTAGTAGCTCATTTGAATCAGGTGTGCTTGAGGAGGGGAAACAGGGCAATGGTCCCTGAGGACCAGAACTGAGGAACATGACATGTTTTCAGGAAGAATGGGACAAAACACTTGAGGCACTTAATTCCTCGATATCCTCAATGCCGGAACATCTTTTAGATGTTTTCAGAACATATTGTAATATTACAAATTAAATATTTATAGTGAAAATAAAACTGATGAGCACAGGCTTGTAGTATCTGGAGTACATGCAGCCTTCAAAGAAATAAAAGTTAAAGTCTCAACATTTTCTTCCTCTCTTTGTATACTGTCAAGTCAAACACAGGCATGTCTGAATGAAGCAGGAAGAATGTTTACATACATTTCTGAAAAACTGGATGTGATTGCTTTAACAGAATTGTCTGTTTACACAATATTAAACACATGCTGATTCTCCATTTTCCCCAATGATGTTCATTTTTGATTGTGCTAGAGGTGGTTGCCCTCTTACCAGAGGGTCATTAGATCAATCCTCAGCCCTGTCACCTTTCAGATTGTTCCTGGGAAAGACCCTAAACTCCATATTGCTCCAGCCACTCATCATGCTACCTCCTGAGCTGGAAAATATAGGACAGGAAGGGTATCCTGAAGTAAAACCTATGTCAAATCAGTATGCAATATACAATAATCTGCTGTGGTGACGCCTACAAGGAGGGAGTAAAGAAGTATTTTGTATGCTTTTTGGATCTTCTTATTTTCTCTTTTTATGGGTACATGTCATCATCACATCAAAAAGTCAAGTTTATTTAATAACTGAAGAACACAGACGCAAAATCAAGATCCTTCTGAGTGGAAACACTCTTCTCAGTACACCAACTCATTTCTTTTAATTCCATTGCCAACATGATCAGCCACAGCGATCACACACACATTTTCCAGATTCACATCTTAAATGCTCTGTAGTCACAGCTGTGCAACTGACACTCTAGCTGTTACAAGCAGGAAGGTACATGAAGTACAGATACGAATCAAATACATTTTCACATGGTATCATTCAGTGTTTCTACTTTTGGACTATTAGAGCGCGCAGCTCCAACAGTTAAAGAAGTTGAGCTGTTTGTGAAAAACTCCAGCAGCATCAACATGTCTACTGCAGTACAAAAATTTCACCAAAACCAAATGCTAGTCTGTCACATGGACTATAAATGACATCACTAACGCCTCTCACTTGCTGTCTAATCACTCACTTTGCTCCTTTGCAACTTGCCCTAGATTTCTGTGCTGTGTTACCGAATGAGTCAGACAGAGTCTGCTACTGCAACTTAATGTTTCTATTCTGGGAAACACCATCCTGTCTGTCAAAACTGCTTGACTACGTTCACCCAACATTTGGCCTTGCTTTCTTGGTGGAGTTATGTTCTGTCTTCAGCAGGTAGAGTTAAAGACCAATAGCCATGGTTTTTACATGTTAAGTGTTCCCCATAGGATTCAGCAATACTGTGAGATTATGAGATAACCCAGGCTTTTTTCATTTTCAACTTGAGTAACTGCTGCTTTACATCATGTAGTAGATTTCTACAAGTCTGTCGCAATCATCCATTACTGGTTTTATTTGTGAATGGCAGAAAGGTGCATGCACACTTCTGCTTATTTCCTGAAAATTTCATTTAAAGTTTATTTAGCTACCAGGTGATGGATTTCAACCTCTTTGGTGTTATTGCATTAATGGAATGTAAATACAATGGGTTTACAACAATATGTCGATGACTGGTAATATTCAAGACCAGGAAAGCCAGATTAAACTTTGCCAGAAGACATCTAAAAGTAGAACTAGAATGAGATTCTTTGAACAGATGAAACCATAATAAACTTTTATTAGAATGATGCTTTGAAAAAAAAGTACAGAGAATGAAAGGAACAGCTCATTATCCAAAGCAACAGAATAGGCTCACTGGTGTTAACTGGTTTACTGGTGAAGAGGAGAAATTGCTGCAGATGTTATGTTACTCACATTTAGAATTTGAGACAGTTAAACAGTTTTAATGAGGCTAAAAACCAGCACAGGCAAACTTGTCTCTACATTGAAACTTGGTCTAGAACTTATGAGATATAAACGAGTCAGACCAACAAGCAGAACTGATAACAGCAACATTTTATCAATGTTTTGATAAAAATGAAAAAAAAAAAAAAAAGAAACAATTTGAAATTTACATTAGAAAAATATTAACAATGATTCTGTTTGAGAATCTTTTGGATCCACGGCAGGTATTGTGAGATATCTGTGTACACATTGGGCATGTTTGGGTAGTCACAGTTGTTTCTCAAGTTAAACGACACAACACCAACAGCCATCTTGTTGTACACAAGAGGGCCTCCAGAATCTCCCTGTAAAAGAAAAGAAGTTTGATAGTGTATTAATGATTTAAAACTGGAAGAAGATGTTACTAAATGTGAAAGGATATTCAAAGATTAAAAAAATAACACAAACCTTACAAAATCCCTTCTTTGTCTTATATCCTCCAGCACAAATGATGTTCTTTGGAAGAACTTGCAACGGTTTCCATTTTTTCCTACATTCCTCAAGGCCAACAACAAACACATCAGCTGCTGTCAGCACATCAGCAACTTTACCCCGCGTCTTTATGTAGCCCCATCCTGCCACAAAACCTTTTGCTCTATCTTTCAGTGTGGTCTGAGCTTTAGGCAGTTGAATTGGTTGCACTCTGCTGTTTAGTCGAGCTTTCTTGGACAGCTGGAGATGTGAGAAATCATAACATAAAATTGAAAGTCAAGTTACACAATAGTGTCCATGAAGTTAGAATGAATAACAATATACTTACTTTGAGAAGCATGATGTCATTACCAAATTTTGTCTCGTTGAAATCTTTGGGCTTGCAGCTGGTTACACTGTATCTCATTGCATCATCATTAACTTTCTTGAGATCATGGGTGCCAAGAACAACAGTCACAGAATCCCTGAATAGTGAGATTTTATTTTTTATTTTTTTTTTTAGTTTAGCTGACTGAACAAATAAAATGAATGAACCATCCAAAAAAATCTAAATGTTAGAAACTCACTTTTTGTCACAGTGGGCAGCAGTGACAACAAAGTCTTCACTCACAAGAAATCCTCCACAAATATGTTTTCCTTTGTACTGCACAGATGCCATATACAGCATTGAGTTCTCAGGCACCTTCTTGCCATGCACAATGTCACTCCCCTGAGCTGCAAAAATTAGGAGAAAAAGGGATTATCTATCTATCTATCTATCTATCTATCTATCTATCTATCTATCGATCGATTCTAAACTGAGAAAAGTTATTAGTTTTTAAAAGCTTACCATTTTGTTCCAGAAAAGTCAGCAAAGAAAGAAGCATCAGGTTGTGCAGAGTATGCATCATTTTGGCTGTGAACCTTGCCTGGTGTCCCTTGGGGGATCTTGCAGTTTATGGTTCACATCTTCTGTGTCTCAGTGACGTATATATATCAGTGCATGCATGTGGTCAGGAGACATTTGAAATATTGCAGCAGGCCAAAGGGAAAGGAAATAAAGACCCTGTGGTTAATTCTAAAAAGCAACAGCACACATGCATCACTGTATGTGATCAGAATAAGTTTAACATCCCTTCAAGATTATTTTGATTTTTTTTTTTTTTTTTACTCCTGCACCTAGATTTCTTTTTTCCTATTTACCTTAAATGCTTTGTAAATTGGAAAATGAAACATCTCACTCGTGACTTAACGTTGACCTTTTGATGCAGCATCAGAGATAAAGCAGAAGACTAACAGAAACCACAGTGAATTCACAGAGTCAAGCTTATTATTTGAATGTACGCTCACAGTTGCTTTCATGAGATAACTTAACTTAAAACCACTGAGACTGTGCCCTTTAAATCAGATATAGATACAAAAAGAAAAAAAAATAAATTTTAAAAAGGATCAGTCCCAAAAAAATCACCAAAACCCCCAGAATATTTAAATTCTCAGTTAAACAAAACCTCACACATTTAGAATATTTTGTTTGATCACCTTTTGATAACTAGTGTGGTGCCTTATTTAACAGTTCTTGTCTTTAATTTCCCTGAGGTGGCTGCCTGACTCTATTGAAGGTCTGTCATGACTGAATGTATCATTTCTCTGAATCACATCCAGTATCTCAGTAAGTGATATGCATCTCAAAACATAAAGAACACCTACTCTCAGTTGTTTCATGAAGCCCAATAGTTGTTCATTACATTTTAAATACTAAGTACATGGCGCAATTAAAGAGAGACCAGGGACCTCATATACTAACCTTTAGTATGCACAAATAAAGTTCTGTATGTCATTTTCCACATTTACGTTTCGATGTACTAAAATAAAATGAACGTGAGAATGTGTGGTGCTTCACGCACATTTCACAGCTGGGGTGTGCACATGTCTAAGGTTTTGTCTGGTGACGACATTTGAAGGTGATGCAGTGAAGTTGCAAATATTAGGAACCATTTCCTCGAGTATTTCTATTGGTGTGATGGAGTGTCAGGCTGGTCTGTAGACCCAGTCAGGGGCTAGTTGTCATCTTGATCTGGTCCTTGCCTGAGTCCCCATGTTTCATCTTTTTTTGTCAAGGATCTTTTTTAAAAAACTTTCCAAGTGTCTAAGTAGACATGCAGCAGCAAAAATAAGTACTGTAGTCTGGACAAAGTCAGGCACAGAGAACCTTTATTCTACAAAACACAACGACGGAGTCCAAAAGCTCAATTCATTCTTCAGAACAACTGATTTTTCTGATTTATGCATCATATTTTATATCTGTCTATTATAGGAGTGGTTAACATTGGGCATGTCCAATATTGCTCCTTTTTCTCTTTTTTACATGTCCTCCGGACATTTCTATTGGTGTCTCATGCACACCTCTTATGACACTTTTGACAAATCAGGTTGGAAGTGCCTTTCTTCAAACATTTTGGTACTTTCCCATACAGCACGGGACACTTTTCAACACACATTTCGGCCATTTTGGTGTGAGGCAATTAAGCAAGGTAGTGTGAGACCTTGGGTCTTTTGGTGTGAGATAAACAGTGTGAGTCTGTGAGAAACTTTGGTCTGTGAGGAACTTTGATTGGTGAGAAACCATCCATCCATCCATCATCCATATCAGTTTAGTCCTATCTAGGGTCATAGGGATCTGCTGGAGCCTATCCCAGCTCTCTTTGGGTGAAAGGCAGGGATACACCCTGGACAGGTCACCAGTCTATCACAGGGCCACATGTAGACAAACTCTGTGAGAAACTTTGGCATGAAATTAACAAAAGACAGTGAGTGACCTTGAGCCTGAGAAACAGTGAGAGGCATGGCCCGGCCTGAGATAAATGGCCTGAGACAAACAGGAAGTCTGTCATGCCCTGAGTGGGCCATGGCACAAGTTCAAGTGTTTGTGTCAAGTTGGCATCTTCCCCTGTATCTAGTGTTTCCTGTTTGACTTTGAAGGCCCATCAAAGAGTGATCAATTCAAACTCTGTAAACACAATCAACGACACTCTTTTTAGAACTGAAAGCTAGAGAAACACAACTGAGAAAGATGGCGGGGAAATGGAGATGATTTTAGAACTGATAGCGAGAAAAGAAGAGTAACAGATGATTGATCTCTTGTTTACAGAGTTTAATTGTGAGTGTTTCTTCTCTGATTCATAGCTTTAGTTCTCAGATTTTGGATTCTGATTTGCAATATAAATGGTGCTAAATTCACACCATATAAAAGGCATGCTAATTTTTCAGTCAAATAATGGATTTAATGTAGGCACATGAGCCTTAGGGTAACAATTTCTCAATAAACCAATAATTCAGATCATATGAAAACACATGCAAAATGATGCAACCCATAGCCTACGACAATGGCAGCTTGAGAAGGGAATGGGTTTTTGGGGAATGCAATGAAGTGGCTCTCTGCTTCACCTCCACCTTTCTGTCAGACTTCTTTTTTTTTTCCATCATTAACAGTGTGGTTTTCTGAGCTCACAACATGCTCCCTCTCCATTTTTTTTATTTTACGATTTATGCCATTAGACAAAGTGCCAAATAAAATATTTTTCCTGCCCTGAATTTCAGAAAGGAGCATCTCGAGTTTTTGCCATTTTCTTTACGGGTTTCCCATGTCTGTTTATGCTCATTATATATTCAAATTGGTCTACTTGAGGGAGGAGACAGGGTGGAATGTTGTACTTCTGCATGTGTGCTCAAGTTAATTGCGATTTACAAAGAGAATTTTTATGGATTTGCATGTGAGCATGGTTTAGTACATTTGAATCATTTTGTGGGTATGGAAATTTCCAATCAAATATTTAGAATGAAATCTGCGCAATGCTTAGTACATGAGTCCTCCGGATTGCATAAATCAGACATTTGGAAATTAGAGGACAAGAAAATATGAAAAGGTTTTCATATCTCAGAGTGTGAGGATGCTTTTTGAGTATGGGGCTTATGGAAAACCATACTTAGTGTTAAGACTAAACTAGGTACTTGATGGTCAGTAAGTCACTCTAGGACAGCAGGGGACAACATTATTTGTCATTGGGCCATAGTTAAGGTGAACAAAGGGCCACATACAAAATTATTTAATAGAAATAATTCCAAAATTATTGTTCTTCATTTTCACTCTTATACTCACTAACCTTTCATTCTGTGATTTATTTATTTATATATTTTGGACCATATTGGTTCCATGCCTTGATGTTTTTGTGCATCCTATCTTGTAGCCACATCAAATTAACTTAAGGTGCACAAACATGTCAGTAAAACAGATGTGATGTTCTTTGAAATGGTTGTACATGACTAAACTCAAAACCCCGACCTCTCTTTGCTTAAACAGAAATGCGCTTATGTTGAACCACTGAAACCACTGTTTCCTGCTGCAGCTTTGAGCAGTTTTGTTCTCATGGTCACAAGTGTGAAACTAAATGTCAGCAGTATCACTCAGCATTGTTACATAATGTTCTACCCAGAGGTAAACTCGGACTTATGTCCCATATAGGCTCAACTTTTGGATTGCCAGTACCTTAGGCTACATGCAGACAAGTTGGATCCATATTTTCCAGAGTGCAGCCTTTTGGTGCAGGGAGAGTTCAGAACAGGCTTCCAAGATAGTCAGAATAGTGCATTTTAAACTTGGCCCTCGGGGAAATGTTAGAATAACAGACTACATAAAACGACGTGATAACTTAAACAACTGTCACGCCTCTCTCTGCTCCCTGAGTCTATTTGTGTTTGTGTCACATTCATTCTGACTTATTTTATTTTGCTGCTCTTATTTCAGGCTGTTTAACCTTCTTTCCACAAGTGGAACACACCTCCCTGATGTGTTCCACTTGTGCCTAATTGTCTACACAAGGATTTAAGTACACCTCTCCTCTTGTGCTCTGCCAGATCATCTGTTTTCCACCTTGTGGTTCTAGCTTGGTATTTTTCTTTTAAATGTGTATTGGCTTTTATGTATGACCCTGCCTGTTTTTCTGGATTCTGTCTCAGCCTTACCCTTTTGGACCCGTTTGCCTCATTGTACTTAATAAACCTAGTCCTTGCTTGAATCTCATTGTCCTTCCTGGCACATGAAATTAAGGTAATTTCTTGTCATCAGAAAATATTCTTTTCATCTCTCAGTGAACAGATGAGTTTATTGGCAAACCAAGTCCAATCTTTTTCACAGGCTCGCCGGTATTCCTCCTTGCCCAGCAAGACCTGAACATTTTTGTGAGGACACAGGTGACTGTCAAACCATCTTTGAGTTACATGGATGAGCAGGAAAGATGTAAACAAACAACAAACCACAGATTTAATTTGCTAAAATGGAGAAACATTTATGGGCTCCTTGGACAAATATCTGGGATTAATTTTGACTGAAAAACATGAAGTGAATAAAATATTTAATAATAATAACAATAATAAAAAACTGAAATTAGGAATATGTTTCTAAAAAAAAGCACGCCAGAGATTGATTATGAACCTTCACATATGAAAACACCTGTTGTCCATTTGTTAATGCCAAAAGTGGAAATTGCACAACCAGCTTTATTAAAAAAATGTTTGGCTATATTGTGTTTGAGAACAATTTGGACAATGATATTGTGAACAGGCACCATGAATGTTGTGCCAATAGAAGTCAAAGTTTTTAACAAGATCAATGTAATAATAAGATCAATGGTTCTGGTTGGTCTTCCAGCCATAAAATGACTATCTGTCCTCTTGTTTTTCACTCGGCTTAGTTTTTATACATACATATATATATATATATATATATATATATATATATATATATATATATATATATATATATATATATGATTAAAAAAGGCAGATGACTTGACCCACATTGACCGTTGTGGCCTCTTTAATTGAAGCCCCTGCGAGTCCAATGCAGGAAAAAAATAAGGGGCCCGATCTTCCACCAGATCTGCTAAAGCTGCTATTAAGGGATAGCGGGTAGCGGGAGAGGTGTTCCCCTGCAAAAAAACACAATCTTCCCCCTTGCTAAACTTGCTATCCCACCTGCGCTACCCGCTACATTATGCATAGGAGTGGTTAGGGCGTTCCACCTGTTAAACCAATCAGTGCGTCAGTAGCCATTGCCTTTAAGAGCAGGTTGTGCTACCCGTAAACGGCTATGGAGCATCTTTTAATCCAGATCGAAGCAGCTCCCATGTGAAGCTTGTCTGGGACTCTGCTGTAGAGCTTCCTCCTCTTCCTAACTCATCCTCCTCCGTACTTCTCTATCTATCTATCTATCTATCTATCTATCTATCTATCTATCTATCTATCTATCTATCTATCTATCTATCTATCTATCTATCTATATAGATAGATGTGTGTATATATGTATTAGGTAGGATATATATATATATATATATATATATATATACAAGGGCGTAACCATGGTATAGACATTGGGGGGCTAGTTGCTATCTAGTTTTGCTTACTGTCTGAAAAAACTAAGTATGTCCTGTTTTTTCTGCTTTTTGGGTAAAGACATTGCTCCCTCCTTTCTTTTACATTCAACGCTCTCTATTGTTTCCTCTGTCTGAGTCGGCGGTTCAAACCGAGAGACGTTAAATGGGTGCAACCAAGTGTACAATTGGGAGGGGGTCACTTTAGTGTTCCTTATAAACGGAAATAAATTGATCGGTAAATATTAGTAAATAACAAGAGACGGACTGTTGAGCCAGGTTTCATAAAAGGAGGAAATATTTAACATATTTACACATAATATTGGGGGGGACAGATTGGTATTTTCCCAGTATTGGGGGGGACACGACCCCCCCAAAGAATGCGTGGTTACGCCCATGCATATATATATAGACTACCTGAAAGTCCCAGATAGCCTCCATGGTTTAACTGGTGCGCTGGTTGCTGGTAGCGGGTGGTCAGGCCACTCGCTACCAGCAACCTTAAACCCACGATGGCAAGGTACCGAATTTGCGGAAAGGGTAAAAGACGCGCCCATGGCCACACCTACTGAGTGAGTAAGGGAGTCGGCATAATGGGTAGTGGCTTTGCATTTTGCGGAAGATTGCATTAGCGGTTAGCGGAGGTTCCTAAACCCCCAATTTGTGGGTAGTGGCTACTGTTGACGATTAAAGCCGGGCATACACTGTGCGATATTTTAAATCGTTTGATTCAGCCCTATCTCAAACTGCATGACTAGATCGCTGAGTTCAAAAGTTCGCAGCCCACGAGTAATGCTCTCACACTGTACGGCCCGATGCTCTGATGCGACTTGACTGCTTACACTATACGTTCAGAATAGGTGTGTTCGAGATGAACGCAGGTGCGTTCGAGATGAGCCAGGCCTGCGCAGAATCGATCACCGGCGGTCGGCGCACAATGCATGCCGGTTATTTTAACTTTAATCAGCGATCGAGGACACTTTATCTAAGAACGTGGTCTGCAAACTACAGGTAACATACAGGTGATCTAACAGGAAGTAAGTGTCTCCTCCTGTATGTGCTGGAAACTGTCCGACTTGACTGCAGCTTTTTGTCTCCACCTCCTGCTGCGGCCGCCTGATCTCGTCTACTCGCCAGGTGAGGCGCAGTTCATCTCAAACGCACCTGCTTCTACTGTGCGATACCTTCACGAGGAGCGACCAGGATATCAAACAAGTTTGATTTCCTTGCGAGCACACGACTTGTGATCGGGAGCTCGTCGGGAGGTGTTGATCTCTCGTCGTTACCCCACGAATACTGCACGAAGCACGACCCATGATAGGGTCGAAATTCGGCCCGATCCAAAAAATACTCGCACGACTGGAAAATCGGCTCAAAACGAGCCGACAGTCGCACAGTGTATGCCCGGCTTTAGGGGAAGTGTACAATTGGGGCCTAGATCTATACTTATCTACTAGCTACCTTAGTGCATAACCCTTACATGTTCCAATAAACTTATTAGTTTATTTGTGATGCCATCCTGTTCTGGTGGATGTACCTTTTGCTCCTGGAGGTGCATTGATCATGAAGCAGTCTTTAAACTTTACTCTGGGAAAGACAAGCATTGGAGGTGCAGCGTCACCAGCAGCATTAACAGCATTGACCAGAGTTACCAGCTCCCCTCTCTCGGCTGATGTGATGGAACCAACTTGCCTTTTCCCTCTTTGTGTCACCACCTGAAACAGACAGAAAGTTCAGAATTAATGGCATTTTGATCTGTAGGGTACATACAGAGCTCCAGCAGGGTCCTGGAGGTGGATGAGAGGCTGCTGGCTCCATCGCCTATTCGATTTCGGAGCACCATTCTCGGCCTTGCTCGCTCGGAGGTCTTGCCAGGCCTGTTTATTACATTATTACAAGCTACACATGTCAGCCTTGTGTGTGTATCGTTTATCTCACCTGGTGAGGCCTTTGTACTGTATGGAGACCCGTTTCATCCACATTAAAAATCATGTGTGGGGGGAATTTATGCCTGTTAAAAATAAGGAGAAAGGGAATCTAAACTACTTAATTTTAAAGAATAAAACACATGCATTGGAACAATCAATTCACCCACCTGTCCATGAGTACTGCCAGAGTATCATAGAACTCCCCAACAGTCGTTCCATTGAAGGCAGTGGCCCTTCAGAGGGATGTGGCTTCTGGAGTTCGGATAGAAACTCGTGCTAGAAAGCTGTGGAACCACTCTTGACCTTCAGACTGTGTCTCCTTCCAATTGGCAGGCATGAAGACATGGTTCTTGTCTGCATGGGGACATGGTTCTTGTCTACATGGGGACATGGTTCTTGTCTGCATACTCAAATGCCAGTGTGCGGCACTTAGCTGGAGAGAGGCCATTGGATTGTTCAGTAAGTTCTTTCAGGTGTTTGGAAAGTTCCTCCTCCATCTCATCTGTGAAAATTCTCTTTGCCATGGCTACTGAGTCCCAGCCCACAGTACCACAGTCCAGGCCCAGCTGCTTCTTTATTATAAATCTTAGGAGGCTAGATTTGTCAATATTTCGCTTCTTTGAAACACATCTTAAGGGCCTCTTTTTCTCCATGACCTCAGTGGCTGCACTTTCTATCTGTTCAAGGGAGGTTTGGCCCCAGGTTGTCTTCCTGTTGTATTTCCTTGGCATGATGGATTTTTCATACTGTTTATACAAAAAAAACAAAGCTTATTTTTTGCCTCACTTTGCCTCCAGGGGAAAAGTGAAGCAGTGTCTTACTTTTCCCCATGGCAATTGTCTCACTTTAACCCTCCACCACTTTTTTATTAAAACAACTTCTCTGCAGAATTCAGGCCAATCTTTGGCTCCCAGCACCGCATCAATTTAAAAGGCAATACTTAGACAATATACGGGATATGAGTTTGTCTGCTTAAAACAATTACTTCTAGCACCAGATTTAATTATTGTGAAAACCAAAAAATTTATTTTTGTACAAAACACATGCTTACCACAACACAGCGGAGTCAGGCTCTTCCTGGCCACGGCGAAAAGGATGAGCTTTGGTAATCAGCCGCTCAAATGACCACAGGTGCGTCCTGTTGCTTAGATACAGGGGGTGTCTCACATTACCCAGTGTCTCACAATACTCCATTCTACCCTAAGAAGAAATTTCACAACACCGGCATTTATCTGTCTGTCTGTGTTCAAGATAACTCAAAACGTTATGGATGGATGTTGATGAAATTTTCAGGAGTTGTCAGAAATGTGAAAAGGAGGAACTGATTTCATTTTGGGTGTGATCCGGAAGAAATCCTGGATTCTGGATCACTTTCAAATTTTCGATAATTTTTGCATTTAGTGGAGGTCTGCGCTCTCCAAGTGCTTTTCTAGTTCTAACATGTATTTCTTACAGGTTTTTATGTAATTTCATGTATTATTTATAATTTGTAAAAAAAAAAATAATGTTTGAATTTTGGGGGGCTTGGAACAGATTAGGGGATTTACATTGAAAACGCATCTCTGCTTAAGAAATTTTGAGGTTACGAAACTACTTCCAGAACCAATTACTTTCGTAAGTAGAGGTAGCACTGTATAAATATATGAAATAAATACATACTTTTTGCCTATGAATGAATGGATGAATAAATAAATAAGATACATAATTGGACATGAAATGAATAATAAAAATATGTCTGACATGCCATTTCCCAATGTTAACAACGTCAGTACGGGGTCAGCGTAAGGTCAACGTGACTACCCAGTTAAGGGCCGTGTATACTCTCGCGGCAACGTGTCGCCGTCAGCTTGCCGCAGACACTTTTGATTTATACTCGCGCGGTCTCCGCTATTTTATTCCACGCCACAACGCAAGAGGGACAATCACAAACTAGCTAAACTTGCTAAACGTATCTCTTGCGTTTTTCCACTTCCTCGTCGTCTTGGTCGTATCCAGACCCACATTCATCGCTATCTTCCTCCATGAATTACTAGAATATGTGCTGTCTTTGTAGTGTGGAGAACGAAAATCGTACAGATGTGGGTACTTCCTCATTTCTTCAATGACACGGTCTCCTCTATGCAGATGTAGAATTGACCAATCAGAGGTCTCCTTTCTCTCCTCTCTGCGACACTGTCTGCGTCGACCTACAATTTTGGGTAGGTGCATCAGAGTGTCTGCGTAGTGTCTGCGTAGGGTGAGAGGGCATCTCTGCGTCGTCTGCGTAGGTGACGCAGACGACCTGATGTTCGAGTATAAATCAGGCTTTAGCTTACGTCGTAATATCATTTAACCACTGGAATTTTATTTCACCGATAGCAAAGAGAACTTTTTAGCAGCATCATGGATCGTTTTCTAAAAAGAAAAGCCCCACAGGAACAGAACATCACAGAGGAGCCCACTTCTTCATGCAAGCCTTCATCCACCAGCTCTGAATCTGCACCATAGGTTGCAAAGGTAGTTGTTAGCGATAAGGCTAAAAAGAGGCAATACAAGGATGATGGATGGAAGCAAACTTTCCTGCTGAGGCCCACTCTGGTGCAGTTATCGTGTTCAGGTTATTTAAACAAAATAAACAGGACATGCATTTACAGTCAGAGCGATACAGTGTGGCTTTGGATTATATTTTACTCTGGGGTGTCGTGAGATTTTATTCACTTTTGAAAGGAGTCGTGACTAAAAAAAAGGTTGAGAAAGGCTGGTCTAGACTTTTCTATTGTAATTACACATCTGTGCCGCTAGATGGAGCCGCACCGAAGTAACCAGTAAGCGAATGGAGCATCACAGTGAATGCAAGCAGGATCTGATGTAAAATAGAGGCACCACACGACCAAGCTGAACAAAGGGGCTCGAACGTTTTGCTGCAGTCCAGAATTTTATTTTTTACTGACTGAATTGTTAATATTGTTCTTGAAATTGAGTATAACTCACCTTTCATGGTTGTGCAGTTCTTGACATCATTAATGCAGTTATTGAACTACATGGTTGTTGCTTATTTACTGAGTCATAGACTTTAAGAGAATACAGTTTATTAAACAGTACTATACCTTGATCTTAAATAACATGGAAACCTGGCATGTACCTGTACCTTAAGTATGGTACCATACCCTAAAAAAGATGAAATCATTAAAATGTTTAATACAGCAGAATATTATCTCTGTGTGATTTTTTTTCTAAACTAAATGTACAATAAAAAAAATGTTTTATGAATAACCTTATTGTCATTATAATATTTTTATTTTCCCAAAATGATATTTGGAAAAATAGGGGTTGTTTTATAATCAGAGTTGTCCTGTATTTGGGCCAATATGGTATAAAAGGAAAATTGCTTGAAGGTGTGCTACATCAGATTTTTTTTTTTTTTTTTTTGCATGCCATTTTCAGCTTCTGGATGCACAGAAACCTTTTGTAAGGGTCCTTCACAGTTTTATAAATGAGCAGCCAGGTCAGCACTCCACAGAATAGGGGTAATATTCTGATACACACAGACTTTCCTAACAGAAATACCCCAACATTTTTGGAATTAGCTTATTTTTGCTTGATGAAACTTAAATTAGTTTTTTTTTTTTCCAGTTGCAAAGAGAAGCTGTTGAAAAACACTTGGATGTACTTGTATAAGATTGTTTCATACTTATGTGTTTCTCCACAAGGTAAATGTGCATGAGTCTGTAAATAAGAACATTTTAAAGTTATTTGGAAGCTTATTTTGTCCCTCATACTTGGGTTGCTATTTCTATAACAGTACCTAAGACCTGAGAAGCTGAGTAAATATACATGCTCTTGCAGTTGTCCATCTATAACAGTGACATAGGAGGAAATTTTTTAGCTCAAGCTGTAAAAAAGAAAGCAAAACAAGACATCCACCCACACATGCTTATCATTACTTTTAACTCCAATGTCTTTCTTGATCAAAACTGAGGAAATGTTGCCTTCAGCCAAAAGCTGTTCAGTATATCATCAACACGTTCTGCAAACTTTGTCATTACTGTCAGCACACCAGTATAAAATGAGCTAAAATTATGATGATGAGCTTCTTCTTTGTTCATTTTTTGTGAAAGGAGAGTAAGAAAGAGGGATTTGTCTGAGCCGGATGTATTGAGATTTCTGTGATCCAATACTTTATGAATACCAGCAGAGGGAGCCAGAGTTGACCGTAAAACTTCTAAAGTTTTCTCCCCTTTGACCACCAGAGAGAGCCAAGTCCCCATCAGTCTCCAAGACACAAATTGAGCTGTTTAATCCTCCCAGTGGGATCTGCTTGCTTCAACTCTAATTTAAGAGAAACAATAATCATAATAACCTGGCAAAAATAATGCACGTAGTGTCTGGTACAAATTTTAAGAAAATGGAGTTCATAAACTATTGCATGGGCTGCATGTCATAAAGGAACTGGAACTTGGAGTACGTGATACAAAAGTTGTTTAAGGATGCAGTCACAGGATGAGGCCAGCTAAATCCAGAGCAGGATGGGGAAGAAGAAAAAAAATTAAATCAATACAGCTGTAAACCATCTTTCTGTCCTTACTGTGTTTTGGATATTTTACTCTGGCTTACATTGAACTGGTAGTTCGTAGGTGGAAAACGGCTGTGTTTAAAGTTTAACAGAAAAAAGGGGAATTTGTTTATATGCTTGAAATGATGAGGTGATGCAATGCGCTGTTGAAAGGGACAAATATCAGTATTACACACAAAAAATACTTTGGGTCTCTAAAAAATTGTTATAAATGTTCCCGTTAGCATTATAGGTTAATGTCGGTATGCTACATGAATGACAATTACCTGTATTTGTAAAAGGGATGGTTCTTTGGTGTATGGTCTCTAGACTCCCATATAGACTCTTCTACAGTTTGTTTACAGCTATCATTTGTAACATTATGAAAAAAACATATTGTTTCTCTTGGAGACTCAGTTGTAGCATCCTAACATTTTTCAGCCAGTGTCACATTCTTTCTTGCTCTAACATGTCTATAGCATGACAGACGATGAAAAAGGAAACTGAGTGTTGCTTGATGTCAAATATAACTCTTAAATTTTAATCCAGTAAAAACCTTCTCACCTGGTTTATTTCAAAGCTTCTCTCCCACAGCAGAAAGAGCAGAATATGACATTGTGTTTGACTGTTAGGGTATACAATCCACCTGTTAATCTTTGTGGTGAAAAACGCAGTTTTGAAGAAATATCGCCATGCATGCAGTGACAAAACACAGAGTCCGTCTGGTTTCACTGGCATGAAGAATTACTTCACACAAAACAGGGCTTGAGGGGCAGGGTGGATTGGCTTTGGCACAACTCAAGCTTTGCATGAAGCGGCACTGACTTTGGTCTTTTCCAGTCACTAACGGCCAAAGACAACCTCATGATGTCGACTGGGACTTTGGCCAACATGCGGCTGGCCTGCCTCAGCTGACTAAATTATATCAAAGGAGCCTCTCTGCTGTGGTGGACCTGCTGCCACCATCTTGTCAGCTATCATTTTTTGGTACTCAAATTCTGTGTGCTTTTAGGAGGCCTGGCTCTGTCTAAAGCTTTAAACCATACTTAACAATAATCAGCACATTTATGGATGTTATCACAATAAACAAGTAATGAAAAGAAAAAAAGGAGAAAAACTTAATGGCAGTATATGCTTTTCACTAAATGGCATTTGCACCCTTTGCTGCTTAAATCGCAATTGCAACAATGTATATGTGATACAAAAAAAAAAGACTGCAATCTCGCTCTTGTTTCTAAAGCTGAAAAGGAGAATGTTAGTGGGAGTATAATTCTACACCAGGTGTTTTATGTGAATGAATGTATTATAAAGGTAGATGGATTCTTTTTCCTTAGTAGTACCAGCTTAGCAACAAAGCAAATATTCACTTGTCGGTTCCTTAACATGCGCTTCTTTACGACAAACTTTTCTCTCACACAATCATCTTTGACGTTTGTCTATTCACCTCATCGCCCAGCTCCTGGCATGGCTGCAGGCATCCAGAGAATGCCCGACATTGGGGTCTGGCCAGTCGGCACGACATACCTGCGGCGTGGCAAGGCGAGGGCTTTAGGGGAAATGTGGCGCAGATGCCACTCAGCAGCTCTGTCTAAACTGCGTAAGTGGCTTCAGACATGAACACTAATCCACTCAGTGATGAGAAGCCCTAAGTCTGATAGCCTTGCAGAGGCCTGCCAAGACTGTTCAAGTACAGGTTCAGAGCACAAAAGAAAGAAAAAAAAAAAAACTTCAAAGGGAACTGTTGTTTTAATGAAATTTTACTTTTTTTGCAGGTACTTGTTTGTGATGATTACATTTATTCACGTTTTTCCTTCTTGTTGAGAAATATTTACTTTGGTGAGTCAGGGCAGGAAAGACTGTCTTTGCTCTCTTTTTGTTTAGATGTACATGCATGGCGTCATACACAAGCACATATGAAAATTATAATATGTTTACTTGTGTGTGTTATTGTGTGACTTGAAGCAATAAATCATTAATTCTGATCAGGGATAAACCCCTTAAAAACAATAATGTGGCAGCACCAGTTGACCAAACCTCTGGTTTGCAAGTATTAATCACATTTTTTATTCTCTTTCTATGATCATTATTAAAGTTGCTAAATATTAAATTTGTTCATGTTCTTGAAAATTGTATGTATGCTTTAAGATGTCTTAAATTTACACTATTACCTCATCCTGTATCTTGGCATCTCAGGATATGCAAATCAGCCTTGCCTTCCCCCACCAGCACAAGACCACCCTTACCACGTTCTCTTTGCAGAGGCAAAAATGCTTTGTGAGATGTTCCAATGAAGAATAAATAGTACTCAACACCACAACTAAAACTTGTAACAAGTAAAACAAGTAAATAATGAAATCTCACTTATAAGTGTTCTTAAATCAGAAGGCCCTGGTATTTTGGAAGGATTGCTTTTTTCTTATTAAACCTTTTTATTTAATTTACAGTAATATTACCAATTACCAGTTGTTGTTTGTGCATGTAATTTATTTTCACTCTGGTTGTACCCTCTCTTTTTTCTGCCCTGTGTGTTTAATGTGTCTGCTACGCTTGTCTCCCCTCAGAGTGCTTTAAAAACTCAAGCATCGAGACTGGAGGAGTCCAGGCACATGCGGCAGAGTTGTGGATGCAACAGGTGAGACATATAAATCTACAGAAACAAAAAGAAACAGAGAGCAGAAAAACATTAGTAGAGACTCTGAAACCGGAGCTGAAATTAGATGCCTTAACTTAACTCAACTTAACATTGCTAACTGAGTAAAGCAGTTTTTTTCCTGATGACCTGGTCCACAGCTGTTCATTGCTAAGCTTCCATGCTGGTTCTCCTCTTTCACCTACTATGTGTAATACACAGAGTATAATAAGAACCTCATAAAACCACACTTTAAAGAAATAAAACAATCTCTTTAAAGCGGCACAAAGAACTTTCATCATTTTTAGCCCAGTGGGCCCCCTACAGGTGTGGAGGTTACATCGCTCTTTCAGTGCTGTTCAGGCTTGCTCTCTTCTGGTCTCATACTCAGTCACTCTGTAATTTAACCTTTATCTTTACTTTCTTTAGTCTCTTAATCTACTCTGCCATGATGTCCACTGTTGCTCTGTCAGCTAAATTCACTGTTGTTGAGTGATACACAGTTGTTGCAAAAGACAACCGGGATTTGACTTCGAAGTTAATTTTGCTGCAGTTTTTTTTCTTTCTGATAGCAAGGACAGAAGACCACAACATGTAGACAATCCTTCCTTGAAGTAAATATTCCTTAAAGTAAAACTGAAACTGATATTTAACATGAAAGAAAGTATTTTGTGCTGCTTTAAGTGTAAACTCTCTTGGCTTCTTAATGGACCAAGCATGAATGTGTAGTGTGAATATACCAGTTATGACACTTTCATCTACCACCCAATCTCTAGAGTCATGTGTTTTCATCTGTGTGGACACCAACCTGAACAAATGTGTCTTCCCTTTTTTTCACCAAACACCTTCAGAATCAACCTCACAATTATGTCTGAACACAGAAGTAATGCTGCATTCAGTTGTGTTTGGAAGAAATTGAAATTTGCAATTCAAATCACCACCCGAGTTAAACATTTTGAGTAAACAGATCACCCAAGGGGGGTGAATTTTTAGATTTTTGCTATTACCACAAGTCATCTGAAAAGATAATCTCAAATACTGAACAGATAATATATTCTACTGAATTTGGTTAGAAACATAGTGTACACTTATAACCATACCCACATGCTTAAAAACTCACAACCACACTCATCCATCGTCCACCCTTCAGTCCATCTATTCAGCATTATAACTTGGGCTGTTTTTGTAACAAAACAAGCCTTAATCCTAAATTCAGGGAGCTGTGAATGTGCCTCAACAAATGGCAGACAAATGAGAAGGATTAGCAAGGGCCTGTGAAAGAGTGAAAGGTTTGCCATTGATCTTCGGTGGTCCTGTTCTCTTTCAGGGCCACTTGGTTTGAAAACCCCACTGAGTAGGAGCATACAGGGCCACTCCAGAGCCCCCTAGGCCACCGAGAGATACACAGCAGCCACAATTAGTCTGAGGAGCTGTAATGGCAATTCAATAAGCGCTTTAAAATTGTGTCTTAGTCCGTCTGCCACCCTCCACCCCTCCCTCCCATCCCTTCCATTTTCGTCGACATACATAAGATTGGTATTATGAGTGGCGAGGGGCTTTTTTTTTTCTTTCCCACCCACCACAGTTCTTTTCAGTCAGTGTGAGAGAAAATGACCACACAGGGTTTCAAAGGTTCCAGAGGCTGTGGTTTGTTGTTGCTAAAGCAGCATGACTTGTGCCCCTGTAGATTTTGGCCGAGGTCCTCAAAATGGTCCTCTATTATTACTTTTTTTTCTGTCTCTCAGCTGCAAATTAATGTTGAGGTATTCAATATAATCTTATAGATCTTTGTTGTACTATAGTTTATGAATATCTAAGTATGCATATACTTCTTACAAAATAAGCTTGTAAACCTAATCGAAAAGAGCACTTTGAAAAAACAAGAAGACACAACCTGTGGTGCAGCTAGCCAGGTGTTACCTTGCAGACGCTTTAGCAACATCAGTGTATGACTCAGTCCTTATGTCTGTCTAAGGATGTCCACACACCTGTGCTGGTGACACATATATGTCATGACAGAGAAGGAGCTGTAAATGTTTTCTTGATGGCTGTCATGCACATTCGCCTGAGCTCTGTCTTCTTGGGGACATTCCTCGTTGATTTTGCCCAGTGTTTAGGTTTTCCATTTTGCTCCATGATCAAAGGCCAAAGCTTTTGATGAGGACTTCCAAAGGATCCCCCTTTGCTGGCGAGCGCACTGACAGGACAGTGGTAGAGCAATGATAATTACACCTCCCATTTGCTGTCCCTGGCACCAACAGTCAGTCGCACCCTCAGAACAAGGAGAAAGGAGAGATTCTTGGACAGTTAAAAGACTAGAAAGAAGAGAATGAGGATAAGAGTTGGAAGAAACTGACAAAGAGGCGAGTCAATCGAGAGAACAGGCAGAAAATGGGATTACTTTGTGGTGTGCATGTTCTAGTCTGTCTCTGCAAGCTAAGGGTCTAGGGGAGATTGTATGATCAGAAATAACTGTAAAGCTGAAATGCATAGTATAAAACATTATATTGGGAAAGCACACAAAAGCATAAGCTGTACATTTTTGGAAATAATTCCATCCATTCACAATTATGACATCTAAATGACTTGTACGTCATGGGCTTTAGAAAGCTAGCAGATTGCTTGATTTATCTCAGACAGTCAAAAGCTAGTCAGGTGCAGTCTGGACGAAACAGAATCCATGTCGCGAAGCTCAACTAATGATTTATTACTTATTTAATTGTCAAGCAAATATGATGTGATTCTTTGAAATAATTTGAACAAAAATGTGAATTAGGAATGATTTCTTCTCATCAGAAGAAAGTCTAGATTAAACACGGCTGTACAAAGCAGAACAGTCATCCCCAAAAGAGAGTAGAGAATTTGATGTTTCTTGTAATTACACAGAAACAAATAATTATTCTTTAATGAAAGCCTGTTTTTTTTAACAGAACAAATTTCATATAAATCTTTTAATCCTCAATGGATAAATTATATCTTTTTAGTATAAATAATTGTTGGAATCTATATATCTAATTAATTTATTCATTTATCACACAAGTTGTGCATTTATGGAAGAACTATCAATGTACTTAAATTAATTAATTTCATTTATTTTTATCTTTGAACAGAGCAATCTACTGTGTTTCAAAGCAACGATTGCAATCTTCAGCTTGGCAGGTCCCCATATAGGCGAGGAGGTTACATTACTTTTATGACACTGTCCAAGATTAACTATTGTTAAGTCTCTCATTCGATTTCTCTTCCATCATTGCTTTCTTGAGTCTCTTAGTCGCCTTGGCCATGATGTCCACTTTAGCTCTGTGAGATATATATTTATTCATGTTGATCTGAGACAAAGTACAGTAAAAGGATACACATTTGTAGCAAGAGACATCCTGGACCGGAGACCAAAGTTACTTTGGCTGATTTTTGGCATCAACAGAGACGGAAAATCGCAGGAGCTAGAAAGCACTTACTAAAAGTAAGCAAATATTCCCTAGAATTAAATTAAAACTGATCAAGCAATATACCTACAGTATTTTCAGGTTCTGTCTAACTCCAGCAGTGGTAACACCAGCATCCTCCTTTCCTAGCCGTTTCCTTGGAGACTAACAGAGGATGCTTATGCAGAATGCGGTTAGGCATTGGTCCGGTTGAGGAGCTAAATTCCATTTACTCTGAGATGTTTAACCTTGCTGCAGATTACTGACATAAACGCTACTCAACAAAAGATTAGGGATATTCAACTTTTGAGTTCATGCTACAGTGATATTATGGGCCCGATCTTCCGCCAAACCTCCTAAAGCCGCTATTAAGGGATAGCGGGTAGCGGGAGGGTCGTTCCCTCGCAAAGAACACCATCTTCCACCTCCCTAAACCCGTGATCTTACCTGCGCTAACCGCTATATTATGCATAGTCAGGAGCCATTGCCTTTAAGAGTAGGTTGCATACCCGCTACCCGCTACCCACAAACCGCTATGGAGCGTCTTTTTTTCCAGATCGGAGCAGCTCTCATGCGCAACTCGTCTGGTACACTGCTGTAGAGCTTCCTCCTCTTCCTTCCTTCACCTCTTCCTCTGGACTGATATATACATAAAAATATTTTTACACAGACAATTCCCATCGGCAACCTGAAAGTCCCAGATAGTTGCTGCGCTCCCGGTAAACATGGCCAGGCAGAGCCGCGGGAACATATTCTCAGCAGGGGGTGCTGGGAGTCAGGGACAGCTGTGCGTCTTGGTGCAACTGATGTGCTTTTTGAAATACAGCACAAGGAATCATTGAATGCGCATTTAACGATCACGAACAATTAATGTTCCTGTCCCTCCTCGATCCACCAACAGTTTCAGACATATTGGAAATAAATTCCCACATCCAACCGTTTCCAGCTTGACACCAGAGCCATGGAGCTCTATTTGATGATCTGACCTGTTTAAAAACAGAAGTGACTGTGATTTGGGCCATGACGGATTTTGAGGGGAAGTGTCCCAAAGATCTCCTTGGTTTCCTCCACAGCAGAACATCTGAATGAGATCATGCCACAGCTGTACAGACTGGCGTGTCTGGCCGTAACTTTTCCGACATCTTCTGCCCTCAAGAGAATAAAAACGTTTGCAAGTAATATGGTGATGCATAATCGAGAGGTAGAGCCGTTTGGACGCGCTCGTTTACGTGCTGACATGCGGGTTGCGCTTTCCGTAGTGGGTGTTCTGACGACCCACTAACCCTACCCTAAACCAGCGATCGCAAGATATCGAGTTTGCGGAAAGCGCAAAAGACACGCCCTTGGCCACACCTACAATGTGAGTAAGGGAGTCGGCATAGTGGATAGCGGCTTTAGGGAAGCAGAAGATTGCATTAGCCGTTAGCGGAGGTTCCTAAACCCGCAATTTGCGGGTAGCGGCTAGCGGGAGGAATACGATCGGGGTCTATATCATGAAAGTAGGACTTTTACAGTGAGTAGAAGCATGCAGTGGTGATTTCTTCATCTCAAACAATTTACTGACACAAAAGCTAACAACGGTGGTATACCCCAAGTAAAAATGTCCACAGGGCACTGGTCATAATGAAGCAGTCATCAGCATGGGATGTGGCCAAAGGACGTGCACTTCTATGCCTTTCTGTGACTCTTCCAGTGTCTCCATGTCTCTTTTGCAACCTGCTGAAGACACTGTGACACTCAAAGCTCAGCGGCTCTGAGATCATCCAGGTTGAAACCTTGCAGTGGCCCAGTACTATTGATTGATAGGTTTAGTCTTGGTCTCACAATGTTGAAAATATGAACAGCATGATGAAGAGGACTGTTTAAATACAAATTGTGTTTCAGTACAAATAAGTACTGAAACATTGAACAGGTGGATGTGTGCATTTAAAGGTTTAAAGAAGGTCAACATAAATTCACATGTTAATGTTTTGTGCGTTATTTAATTTATGAATATCATTGGTGCTCACTGTTAGGGGAAGCAGTGATAGGATATTTAATTTTTGAATTGTGGACATCGCAACTAAGATGAATTAGCACCGACTGGCTGTAGTTTCCTTCTAATCTAGCAGATTAAGTACTGATCGTCTTATCTACATGTCAGCTAACTTTTCCTTTTCTAATTACTTTTTGAACCCCTTAACTGTCCTCAAAAATGCCTCATGTATCTTTAAAAGGCATATGTACCACAAGGAGGTAGCCGCCTGTTTAACAGGTTAAGCAGCAATGAGAAGTGTACAATTAGTCAAAAGTAGTCTTTTATTTCATGTTATTTTATTAATTTATTTATTAAATGGTAACTGCAACACGAGGATTCACCGCTAAGGATTAAGACATTTGCAAAGCAACTAGGGCTGTAGCGATACACGATATTCGGCTCACGATATGATATATATATCGATATTCATCTTACAATACATTTACATCATTTTCCGAAAGATTTTAAAGGGACAAAGTGATTTTGGTGACATCTTGTGAGTGTTCCAATGACCTTGTTTGAAATAATTTATTTAGTTCTTAATTGAACTGAAAGCATCAATTACACATTATATGGCTGACAGGCAGCTGGACAAAATGAATAAAAAATTTGTTGAGAAAAATAGTTTCATTTATTTAAACAGTGCAAATTGTTGCTTGCAAGATTTTAAAGGTGGGACACGGGAGTTTTGAAAGAAGCTTAGAATATCGATACCCGCGACTGAAAAATCGATACTCTCTAGGAAATATAATATTTATATATATCGCAGAATCAATAAAATTGCTCACCTCTAAAGGCAACAGAAGTGCCAGACCCCCATACTGATATTTGGGACTGCATGCTGACCTGTAGAGCTGAACTACAGTGTGACAGCGCACTGCTCTGGTCAAACATGTACATAGTCATCTCACATTATGACAAGCTAAAAGGTTAGTCTTTATTTACCCCAAGCAGCCACTATTTATCCTCGACTTTCCTCAATGTACACTGAAAAGAATAGGTGGCCTCCTGAGCCACTGGAGGGCTCATCTGTATGTAAATGATTTTGGTGTTTTGTTGAATAGTTCATAACTGCAGGACAGGAGTTCCTTTGCAACAACATCTTCCCTGCTGTGAGTTTTGCCATTATTGTGATGAAGAGGGAGATTATGCAAACGTCACAAAGGTTTCATAATCAGTTCCATGGACGAGATAAGATTACCGTGATACTGTTGCACATCAGAAAATTAATTTCAGAAAATGATCCAAATAAGTCTTGTGAACAAGTGAGCCGTGACTCATGAATGATCAGTTTTTATTGAGGTTTACCACACTTGGCATAGACCAAGGGACTCAAAATGACTTAGATGAAATAGATATCAGCACTCTGTTTTCAGAATGTCACCTTATATACAGCCAGCTCTTATTGGTCAGTAGCGAACAGCCGTGTGCGGTAGTGGATCACAAATGTTCCCATATCCTGAAGCAATACCATGCAAATCAAGGTGAATATTGACTTCAACACATCTATTTTTTCCCTACAATGCAACAACAACAACAACAAAAAATCAATGATAACATCAACATCAAACAGTTAGAGTACAAAATGTTTTAAATATATTATGTTCTATTAGCAACAGTCATGTTGTCTAGTGTTAGCGAGTTTTGACAGAGAGGCAACATGTATGAAAGGGATTTTTTTTTTCTTTATTTGGTTGGTGTGAAGTACTCGTGAACAGAGAGTATCTTATCTGTAGTAGACAGTGATTCAGAGCATTCTTATTTTGGAGACCCAGGGAGGAAATCAGATGGAGAGCTCGGTTGACAGCGAATGGGCCAAAGAGGAACCATCTAAACAACTGAAACCTCACAAATTTCAGTTGTCGTAAACACTACCTTTGGATTTTTACACCATACACATATGGTCTGCGTAACAACCCCTGTTTTGCATCACAGTGCTGCAACAAGGCATGTTACGCAGACTGTGGATCATGGCGCAACGGGGAAAAAAAATGCTTTTGCGCAAACATGACCAGTTTTAAATATATCTAATATAGCTTTCATTTTAGCTGTTATAGAAACTATGAGATTTGACTTCTTTTAGATGGTGAAAAGTCACTCCTATGGTCCTCACTTTGAGTAGTTAGACTGGCTCACACAGCAGTGATGCAGCAACCTTTGACTGTGGTGTTTCTGGTGTGCCTTAGTCATACAAATAAACAACCAATTAAATGCTTTGACACAATATCGAGCCGTGTAAGATTTCCTTGGCTAGCACGAGATGTGCAGCTGCAATTTGATCGGCTGTGGCTAGCCTTGATGTCTGAAGAGTTAAACTTTCCTCAATTTCCGATGGGAGAAATGCTTCCACCACAATGCAATGGACCCACAGTTCAGTTTCACAGTGCTTGATGTCACCATATCCAAAGTCACTGATAGCAATGGTGTTGATGTTTATAAAGCATATGTCTGAATAGAGGGAAAATGTAGCTCACCATCAGAATTCCTCCCCTGTTCCCCAAACTGGAAGCGCTGTGACTGCTGTCTACTGGTTATAACACATTGATTTCTAATAAGTATTTCACACAACAGTCCTTTAAAAAAAAAAAAATCCTTTAAGCCAGTCATCACATAATGCATTAAATGACCAAAAATGTAAATAAATTAGTTCACAACTGATCTAAAAATTTCATCATCAGAGATGAGACACCTTGTATGTTTTTAGGTACTGATTTCTACTATATTGTTGATAGATAGGAAAATGAACTGGAAGAAATATGCATAAACATACATCTTAGGAAATCAAACTTGTCCCATATGTATAGTCATTGCGTTTGAGTCAGTGGAGCTCCCAATCTCATGAATATAGGTCAGCTGCAGTTCAAAGCCAGGTAACACATAAAAAGTTACGTTATTAGCAGGGCATTAGCTGGGGATCCTTTTATGAACACTTGATTTCAAGCTCGCCTCATCCGGTTAACCCCTTTATTAAACTTTATAAACTTTCTGTCCTTAGAAAAAAGGTGTTATTGTCTTCTGTTTATGTTTCAATTCTTATTAATGCCGCATAAATAGTTATTACAAAAAAAAGTGAACACTAAATTTCAATGTTTTATATGTAAAATGCCAAACAAAAATACACCAAGTCTTTGTAGAGACTGCTTCACATGTGAAAGCAGCATGTGCAGATTTGTGACATTATTACTGTATGAGATTCTGCTGAGATTATACGGCATTAATTCTTTTTTTAAAAGTATGAGATAGTTCACAACTGTATATGTCAGATAACTAGGAATGTCTGATTTTCATATCTGAACTAGTCCTTCCTTTCAACTACCTATTGCAAGTTTTTTTTTTGTTTTTTGTTTTGAGTTTCATTTTTTTTTTAATTGTCAAGCTTCTCTTAAATCTAATTGTAAATGATGAGAATGGGAAAATAGGACCCCAGTGTACCCTGATGTGCAGCTATTTTAAGCTTGCTTTTTGCTTTGATACTTGCACCTGTAGTTTCAGAATAAACCAGTGAAATCACTTTGTTTTTTTATAGAGCCTCTCTGTCCCTTTTTATGCCCTTTTGTAGCGTCACGATGTGATTAAAACACCTTCTTTAATGCAGTTCATGCAGACACACACAAAGTTGGATACTGTAACCTGACAGGTGCAGATGAAGATTAGATACTATTACTGTATTGGACTGTAATGTATTATATTAACATCATTAGAAATGCAGAAAATAACTTAAACGCATATATCATACTAACTACAAATGTTACAGATCTCAGCAAATATACATTTATGTGTCAGGGGAATGGAATAATAACAATAACAGTTTAAAAAAAAAAGTTTTTATAGCTAGATCAGCACTAGTGTGAGGAGGCAAGTGAGCCATCAAGCTGCCAGTCAGAACTCAGACTTGGGCACCTAAGAGGGGAGCATGGGCAGAAAGTGAGTAGACGGATGTCTTCGTCGAGCTTTATGACCTCGCCGTGGTTTCCCGCGCCCATTCAGCGAAACAAACATCTGTCTGCCACCATGTTTCCAGCGTAGCGAGGCGTACGTGTTGTAGCCATTTTCTTCAATGCGCTCTTTAAACTTGCAGCTTGGGTTGTACTTCACCTGCAGTCACAGTGAGGAAAAGGACATGCCAAATTACAAAAAAAATACTTTTCTTAACCATGACCATGTCAATCAAATCAAAAAGTCTGAGGAGAGACGCAAATCTGTATCCTATGTCTTGCATGATTTCTGTCAGTGGAGAGAAACAAACTTTCCTTTCTAGAAACAATGGTATGGTTTGTCGAGACAGGTGTGATAAGGTTTTTAATGAGACAGATCTTTAAAATTGATATTTGACTCAAAAAATCATGGTGAAATATACTGAGTAGCAACATTTGGTCAATCTAGTATTTTAACATTCAACTCACAGCAGATCCTCTTTTATATGTGTGCTTACCACCGCTTATCAGTTTGTCAACAAGTCTTAAAAGATATTGTGGAGACATGAGCTATTCCAGGGATCTACCACAACAAGGTCCTCCCTGATTACATCACAGTAGTACAGTAGGAGCTTCTCCTGGCATTTTGCTGTTAGGGTTTCAGTATTTAGTAAAGTGATGCATCTTTAGTTCTATTTCTTGTCTTGTTTTCTTTGCTGCAGGCTCTTCTCTTATCACCATTGCTAACTGATTGCATGTCCCTGATCTTTCTTTGTCCAAGATGTAAGTGCTTGAGCTAGACACCACACACCTCCGGTCTGATGTGTGTCTGATTTTAACAAAGAGAGGTGATTACTTTTGAAGGCTTTCTGTGCAAAACAACAATTGGCAGATGGCACGCAAGGACTTAAATGAGCCCAGCTGGCTCTTTGTCATTGCTGGTTGGGATTCTTTTCTCTGTTATCTATTTTGACAGTGAGCCAAAGCTGCAGGTATCGTCAGTTGTAGGCCAGGTGTACAACCATGATTGATGGAAACACTTTGACCTTGGTCTGGACTTTCCAGTAGAGAACTTTCACTTCACTTCACTTCACTTTAGCATAAGATATACAACTCTCCCATCCATTCCTCATTAACTCCCCCTCCCCTTCCCAGCTCTTGAAGTCTTGGCCTCCAGAAACAATGTTGCTGGGTTGTATACGCACCGATCCGAAGAGGGTGCCTTTCTTGGACATAGCTAAGTACAGCCCGGTGCTGACAGATTTGATGGCAACAACTCCCACACTGACAGATCGGATTTCCATCAGACCTGGGGAAAAAAAAAAAAAGAGGGGACAAGAGTGTGGGTTAGAGGCATCAGCTTTGTCAGTTTCACCATCAAAAGCGACTCTATTATTAGCACTTACGATGCCAGACAGACATTACTTTGAAAAACAAGAAAAAAAAAAATCTCATACAGGTCAAGCTGTGAAAATATCACAATAAATCAGGTATAAAATTATTCTCTCACCAAAGCCTAACTGAAAGACCGACAGAGACTGAAACTGTCCAGTTCATACTACATGTAACTATAAAAGCTTTCTGACTCCAGATGTGACATGCCCTCCTGATGATACCCCATGTTGTTTACTGAAGGACACAAAGCCCTTGTCTGCTCACCACCTAAGTGGCCTCTCCAACCCACTTAACCCTGTAAAAAGCTGGCAAGCTTGTGAGATAATTGTTTCCTCTGGGCACTGATTGCAAACAAGTCCCATGTGGTGCTCTCTTGATCTGCTTTTTGTCTGCATACAAAAATAAAGGCACACACCTTTTGTCATGGCTATGACAGAGATGTTTTGGAGATGACCACCAGGCATACAGCACGGTCCTGAATAGGGACTAATTGCTGTAGATGAAGGCTTCTTTTGGGTGACATTTTTGTGCTTTTATTTGCCTATATACGCTACAGATACCACTTTGATGTGGTCACCTATCAGATCAGAGTGTGAAACTTTTCTCAGCCTTGAAAACCATGCAGGTATGTGGAGAGAAACATTTGGATCTTGTTGCTTGGAGGCCAGGCCACTGCTGCATATTTGCGACAGGGATTGTTGGCTTTGGATGCCTACTGTAAACACAACACCAAATCAAGGAGGTGACGAACAGGGTGATCCAAAACTGGTGGGAAAAAAGTGAGTGATGGTGATGAGTTATGAAAGCGGCAGCAGTGGGTCACTGGCCACCTGAATGACCTGCATAGCTGAGCCATGTCATTGGTTGAACCCACCCAGCAATAAAAAGTAAATACTCACTCCAAAGGCTCTGCAGGTGCTAACCCCATTTGCACTGTAGTCAGTTTTTAATACCTGTTTACTTTTGCAAGTCATAATTTTGTTGGAAAAGAACTGTAAGCCAGAACTTGGCACAAGCACTCATCTTAATATGTTTGTGGATTAAATATTGGTTTTTTTTTTTTTAAGTTTATCCTCATGCAGAAAATGTTTAAATACATCAACACAGTAATAAAATTGTCGGTAGTAAAGACACACATTTTCTCTGTAGATGAGAGTCGGCCAGAACTGTCCAGAACTACTTTCCAGTAAAAGATTTTTAGATGGTACTCCATTATGGTAAGTGAGCAGCATCCTTTCCAAAATACTCATCCAAAACTAATTACAGTTGTACTGTCAACAAGAAAACACATCTGCTATTATTATACTACCCTACAACAACTAGTCTTTTTATTAACTGCTTCTAAAAGGCCTTTCAGATAGGACATGCTCAGAAATGAAACCCTTTCGTTTCTATGTGTTTAATGATGCAAAGGTGTTGAGCTGAGGACATGCATGCTTTTCCTACACCTTGCAATGACATTAAGAAATGTTTAAGTTTGAAAGAGCATTATGTAATGACATCACTACCTATAACAGATAAAATCAGTAAAAATGTGATTTTTTTCTTTGCTACTTTCACAGTAAAAATGTTCTTTTCCCTGGAACAGCTGATTACTCCATACTGTCAAAAGTCTTGCCAAAGACTTGATGCTTTTCTCTCCAGCAGACTATCAAACTGCACCAGACTCAGCTTCAAGTACACATGAAAATAGTTTATAGCCCAAACCCAAACTTTACCAACTCCTGTCTATGTTTGAGGATGTTGTGGATTTCACCCTTTTCTTTACTGCAGCTTGTCTCCTCCCCCTCATCAATATAACTAAAGCTAATTTTTTTTTTTTTGTGGCAGGTAGAAAGATGCAGCATTCTTTTAAGTCCACAACTCAAACTAGTTAATAGTCTGCTGATGGCTTCCAAGAAAGCATTTTTATTACAGGTAAGGTTAGTGCTATCTTCTCTTCTTTCCAGTTCTTTTCCAGTTCTGTTTTCAATGATCAAATCTAGTAACTAGAACTGTTTTTCATGCAATCCCTGGAAAACATTTGATGACTGGGTCACAAACACATTATGTAAGTGTGAAACCAGCATAAGAGTTCAGCTCCTGGAGATCTCAGGAGGTGAAATCCTAGGGATTGCAATACAACACAGTCTTGTGTTGCAGCAGACCAATACAGCAATCCAATAATCCAGTGTTTCTATGTGCATCGTAGTTTGCAGTTATTGCTTATTCCATCCACATTCTGCCTTTCTGGTGTTAAAAAAATGATGGTGGTCTACAGCTGATCTGAAGCGAAGGTACAGCACGAATAGGAGCTGAAAATATGTGCTGGAGAAGTGGCATAACTAATCATTGAGTACTTTTTCTGGTTTTTGACTGTGGATTATGTCCCCCGTCACTCATACTGTTACCACTTTAAGAAGGGATATCTTTACAGTCAGTATAGACAGGAGAATTATTTACAGTGACCAAAAATTATGTTATGCTCATTTGAGTATTCAAATTAGAACTGAAAATGTGATAGATAGATAGATAGATAGATAGATAGATAGATAGATAGATAGATAGATAGATAGATAGATAGATAGATAGATAGATAGATAGATAGATAGATAGATAGATAGATGACTATTCGTTACATTCATTATTTCATATATCACTCACTGCAGCTCTTAATATCATCAGGTACTTTGCTGGTTTCAAAGACAACGTATGAGGGACTACCAAGTTGGAGGGGGAAGAAAAGTAGGCATTAACTGCTGCCATCTTTTTGAAGCACTTTACTACCTCAAATCTTTTTACATTTTTTTTCCTAGTCCTGAACATCACTAGCCATGCTTACTAAGTGAGGTTATATACAATTAAGGCACCCACACAAAGAGGTACAAAGAGAAAAATCTAGGAAAGATAAACAAACACAAACTGGGCATCTAAATGAAGCTCTCTTTTCTCTTCCACACAGCTGCAGGGAAGGCGGGAATGTCTTAGTTTAGTCCATCCAGGTATTGGCCCAGCTGCACCCCATCATTCCTGCGCTGTCTCTGATCCTCCAGGGAAACATTAACACTTTGAAGACTGCCTCCTTTTAACGAGCTGTGTTTACAAACAACGGGTGTGCTCTGGTGGCACCTGGAGCGTGCAAGGGACTAGTAAGCAATTGAAATTCAGATATTCATTAACATTTATGTGAATATAATTGGACAAAAATATCTAGTTTGTTCTTACTAAATTATTCTTTTTATACTGTATTAATAGACTATGTTTCCAAAAAAGATTTCAAAATTCAATAAATGATTCAAAAGTACTGAACTATGTCACAATAAGGCAGACTATAAAGAAAAACAATGAGGACAAATTAACTCTTTGTCACTCACTTGCACTTGGACCTGAAGGTCACTTTTTCATGACATTTTTTTTTCTAGTCCTGAACATCACTAGCCATGCTTACTAAGTGAGGTCATATACTTAAGGCACCCACACAAAGAGGTACAAAGAGAAAAATCTAGGAAAGATAAACAAACACAAACTCCTGTTAAGTGTCTTTCTTCTCTGACATGGGCATCTAGATGAAACTCTCTTTTCTCTTCCACACAGCTGCAGGGAAGGCGGGAATGTCTTAGTTTAGTCCATCCAGGTATCGGCCCAGCTGCACCCCCATCATTCCTACGCTGTCTCTGATCCTCCAGGGAAACATTAACACTTTGAAGACTGCCTCCTTTTAACGAGCTGTGTTTACAAACAACGGGTGTGCTCTGGTGGCACCTGGAGCGTGCAAGGGACTAGTAAGCAATTAGCTGAGGCTCGGATGGTGATTATGGCGCTGCAAGGGTTTAAGGGGGATTAGTCAAGGCCAATGAAAACTGCTGGTGCCTGAAAGTGGTGCCAGCCATATAAACCGCGATATGCTGGTTTGAGTTACAGGATGTGATGGAGTTTGTCAAATCTGAGAACTTGAGTGTGGATTGTCAAAGTTGTTTTCTTTTAACAAGGTAGGCTTTCAGTTTAGAAAAGATAAGATTGAAAAATTAGTTCTAATCTACAAAGTACATTAAATTCAATTGTTTTTAACAGGGATGACTTGGCCTGATGCACCTCACAATCATGTTTGCTATGGTTCTTAGATTCTATGCTTGTCTCTTAGGTTAGGTTGGTGTTTCCTACTATAGTTTATACCTGTTGTAGCCAAACCCAGCCAAGTAAAAGATCTGGAAAATGTGGAATAGGAATTTTTCATTGCCTGTAGAGGAATAACTTGGGCTTATGGACCTTGCATCTGTAAAGATGAATCAGATCCATATAATCACAATTGACCTTTTTAATAGTCATATATTTCTGTATAGAGTTAGGAATTTAAAGCTGTTAGAGGGTTTTTCTTAGCCTGGCTAGTCATTCTGATTTTTTTTCCTCTTTGATTCAATTAATTATTAGTCTGGTTCCTCTGACTTGGACTTTCATTTCCAATGTCAGTTGGATGCAGAAGAAATTGCCTTTTGACGCCACTGGATAGACAGACAACCAATCACCTAAGATGCAGTGCTGTGTAGTAGCAATACTGGAGAATAACTATTTCTTATAGCTGTGAAAAACTTGTTGGTCCAAGGTGATGTTTTCAACTCTGTTGCCATCTATCTTGCTTGTTTTGGCTCTTGGAAATTCCTGCATGAGTCAACGCATAAAGCCTCCTCCATTGCGAATGGTTTGGTACATTCTGCTCCGTACAAAAATGGCTGATAATGGGATGGGGTCCCCGACAGACACAATTTTGTCAAAGTGAAAGTGACATCCAATCCTCACCTCACAGGAGGCTGTTGATTTACAGAGAGGGGACAATGCAGTTTTATAGAACAAGAAACAGTACACAATTTCCATTGAAACTGTCACAAGATCTGTTACAAACAAAATCAACTTCTTTCAGCTTTTCCCTTCAAGGGTCCCCACAATTAATCATATTGTTATACATACTTTAGTATAGGATTTACATTGGATGCCTCTCCTGACACAAGCCTCCCATTTTTCCAGGCTTGGGACTGGTGATAAGAGAGGCCTGTCACCCCTTAATGGTAGCCACACAAGCCAGTGTGGCCACTAGTCACACTGGCTTGTGTAGCTAGTGGTCACACTGGATGTGTCTTTTTTTGTTCTTTACAGTGGGGGCAATTTGGGGTTCAGTGTTTTTTTTTTTTTTTTTTTTTTTAAACTGGATATAGATTAAATAATAGTTTTACCATTTTATGATTAAAATCAAACATTTTAAGCATTGAAATCAGATATTCATTAACATTTATGTGGATATAATTGGACAAAAATGTCTAGTTTGTTCTTACTAAATTATTCTTATTATACTGTATTAATAGACTATGTTTCCAAAAAAGATTTCAAAATTCAATAAATGATTCAAAAATCCTGAACTATGTCACAATAAGGCAGACTATAAAGAAAAACAATGAGGACAAATTAACTCTTTGTCACTCACTTGCACTTGGACCTGAAGGTCACTTTTTCACGTCATTCTGCAGAGCAAGTATCAACTGAAGGTCCTATTGAGCAAATGAAAAAAGGCACTTCTGGCTTCCCACTTGCAATTGGCAAGATCTCTTAACCTTTGACATGTTTTGGCTGGGACTGTCAATAAGCTCAAGCTGCCATTACAAGCAAATCCTGCACTATACATGTCTAGTCAACTGTGGACTTGCCATTTATTTCTCCTCTATGGGATTTTTAAAAGCATAGAAAAGTCTTTTACCCAGTCTCTTTTTTTTGCTCTCTTTTCTTTCTGTCCCCTGTTTTTTGGACGCAAGCCCATCGTCAGATCATTCGAGCCTTTCTGACCTCAGGAAAAAAAAGGCAGAAAGGAACGAGAGAGACACTCTCACTGGGTTCCCTTTTGTGAGACTCATGGTGAGGAGGAGGAGAAGAAGGGAGGGAGTAGAGGGTGAAGGTGCTGGCTGTAAGATGGGAGCTTTGGTGGTGGGGGCAGGCGCTTCCAAAAGCTGCCCCCCTCATCAAGTCTTTGTTGCTCACCTGCGAGGTGAAGAGCTAGACAAGATCTTATTATTAATGACCAAGCATTCTGAATGAGTCTCTGCAAATTGTGGTAAAATACCTCCTTCCATCACAAACTTAAAGCAGCAAAGAGTGAAAGACTGAGCAAAGGGAAATAGAAAAGGAGATTTTTCTGCTTTTTTCCTCCTGTCTTCTTTTTGTTCCTTTTATCAAGTCTTTAATTTCTTGGGCTGAACCCTTGAGCAACCCTTACGGCTTAGTGCTCGACCAGAGCAGAGCCTGGGAATCTTGGGTTCCCGCTGTGTTCCTTTTCTTGATTGACATACCTTTTCAATTATTTCACAGTTTGCTTGCTTTTTAAACGAAGGGGGCCCTGTTGTTTTTTTTCTTTCTGCCCTCCTTTTCAAAATACAAGCTTTTCATGTCGGGTTTGGGCTGCCAGGCCTAATGGCTGTGACCAGCACCTTTGATCTACCATGACCCCTTCGAAGGGTCTGCTACTGGGCGAGACTGCCGCCTGTGTATCGGCACAGACAAAGACTGCATCACTCACTATTGCTTTAAACACCTTGAGAGATTACCATAAGAAACATCACTCTGTGAAGAGCTTTAACGTCCTGTGATATCGATGCTGTCATGTTGAAATGTCATGTACAGTAATGCCACAATGGTAATATTTCCAGTGATAACTTACACACATTCTATGTATTTACCAGCTTATGATCAAAGGTGTGAAAATTTTACACTTTTTTTTTCTTTGCTCTTAAAAAAAACAATTAAAAAGAGAATTTGCCACAGACAAAATATAAGAAGGAACCATCACTAATGTGCTGAGAACAGAAGTCAGATACTCATCTCAGACCAGTCACAATCTCTTTTCATGACTTGCACAGGGTAGGATTTGTGTTGCTCACGTTGCCCCCCTTTTTTCAGTCACTTTTACCTCAGTCAACCAAGTATGATATTATAAATCCCATCATGGATTTATAGTTCAGCACAAATGTGCACTTTTATGTCCAGTAAGTGACGCTAAGAGGAGAGAAGCATACAACAATAAAAACGTAGTTCTTGAAGAAGTATTGGAGAGCAGGTGAGATGCAGTCAGGAAGATACTAATATATTTTCACAAATTCTCTACACCTTTGATTGTAACCATTTGGAATAGGTGTAACCAAAAGGCATTTGTAAGAATCAAGTTTCAGTTTGGACTGCCACAAACTCTAGGTTGGAGAATGTTTGTATTTATTTTATTGCATATACTGTCATTAAAAACAACAGAACAACAGATGCTGCATACCACAGCTGCAACATCTGCAGCTTCCTTCCAGCCAAATCTTTATTTTCTTTCTGTCTCTTGCCTTTCACATAAAGGCAAAAATACTCAAAAAGCAAGATAAGTAGATAGATTTGTTTCAGATTTCTTGGAATATAAATCTGCTCTAGAACAGTTCTACGAGCTGTCTTAGAGGACACCAAGGGAACACAATCGGCCATCACAAACTGCCCAGACATTTACAATTATAGGTCATAAAACATCATAAAATGTGAATTACATTTACGCCTTGACAACAAAATTGTGATTATGGTTGTATAATACAAGCAGTGAGTCAACACACTTGTTTCTGTGTGAGAGGCTCTGAGGCCGCACGGGAAGCATGAGATGATCAACCCTCTGTCCAAAAGAGCCAATGCAACAAACAGTAGCCTTTTCTAGCTCTCCCTTTCCAAAATAATTTACAGTCTGCTATGACCATTGCATTGCACATGATACTGGTGTAGGGAGTGTCTCACTGAAACAAGTGGTAGTCATGAATATTGATTACATTATGATTTGTGATAGCTAGTTAGTTTCCTACACCTTGTTTACAAGCTTAAAGAAAACTTTTTTTCCCACAATCATACAATTTTCCAAAAAATTAAGAATTTGGTGATGCAGCAAAAAAGCTCCATTTTCAATTACATCTCCACAGCTTTGTTCAGGGCATCTAGTTTTGAGGTGTGGAGTCAACTACTCGACTCAGCTCCACACCCTACTTCCTGGGAGTTGTAACTTTTTTTTAAATTGCTTTTACTTAATTGCAGTACATACTTTAGAGATACAGCTAGTGTATCAAACTGTGAAATTATATAGGGACAAGATAATTCTTGTTGGATCTCAGTCTGTGATGGCACAGTACCCTGAAAATCTTAGCCAGTCGTACAGTTTTATCAGTATTATGTGGCCCGAAACAAAGTGATAGGATTTTTAAACTCGTAGTAGATTGAGACACCCAATTTCACCAGTTGTAAGGCAGAAACCATTACCCACCACATCTGCAGGCTGTGAAGGTCCATGTGCCATTAAGATTCATTCATAAAGTACACGGACAAAGATTCATCATCTTTGTCTGTGTACTTTAGATCCATTACGCAACTACATGTTTGTGCATGAGCTTACTTTATAATATACCATGCTTATTCTCATAGTTTGATTTTTGTCAATTCAGGGTTATTTTTCCAGGGCAAAGAACACAAAAGGTCAGGAATGCACAGACTCACTCACACACAATCACACTCAAAACAAGACTGTTAGGTCAGTGGTTAACTCAATACATTTCTCAGTGAAAATTCCTTTAACAAGAAAAGGTCTGAACCCAGAGACAAATCCACCAACTTGCAATGCTTTTTTATGAATGGAAAACAGCATTCACTTAATAATATTGTGCTCACTTTTGCACCAGATGGCTACATGCTGATTACATTGCCAGTCTATCATTAAAAGAAACAAACAAGGCAAACAATAATCCATGTTCACACTTACTCCTGTAATCGATTTAGAATCAGAATTAGCATAACATGCTGGCAGGTAAACTATCAATGCTGTGTTTATAACTAATGTTCCCAAAACATGACAGCTTTTATAATGCATGATGGAGGACATGCCATGTCAGGGCCATGTACTGTCTGTTTTCCTTCATGGTTGATCACATGAATTTAGATGAGATTCTGCGTCTGTGGAATGGTCACTGTGAAATTGTTACTGCACGCAGTAGGTGTGTGAACTCACCGTCTGACTGAATGTTTTCATGTGCGTGTTTGGAAAATTATAAAATTGGTTGAGATTGCCTAGTGTTGTGGTTCCCCATGGTTTTAAGATTAAGATTTAAAAATTGTCTAGTGTGTAGCTAGCCTAAGGTCAGATAAAGCTTTCACTTAAACATTTTAGTTAAACACTCACTCTGGATTTCCCTTTTTTTTTTTTTTTTCTGAAGACAGACACGACATGAGTTAACATCCAAAAGACTTCATTCACACACTGATGAAATTAAGATATTTTTTATTCTGAAGGAGTGTAAATGCATCCAAAGCATAAATGATGACCCTGACCAAACAGTTCTGGAAAACAAGATGAAACTTATATCCTCTGTTAATAGAGGTTTTGACTGCTTGTCTAACTGCACTATTGTTCATGTGTATAGCATATGTGTGCATGTGTATGCATTTTTGTGTGTAAGTTGCTTCCTGTTTAGATAGCTAAGCAGCTGTCAGTCTACAGGCAGCACCTTCCACTAACTCTACCTGTCGTCTTCTTGTCCTGTCTCCCATCTGCCAGCCTGCTTTCCACTGTCCGCCTGTCCCTGACTTGTTTGGTGTCTCTGTCTAAGTCTAGTTAAACCCAGACAGTCCACCTGGACTGTTTGTGCTGGGTCTCTGGACATGCATCATACCTATTAACTCTCAAAAGACTGGGATGAATTATTCATCCCCTACCAGCAGTAACGAAATAGTTCTGTTCTGAGGAAAGCAAAGATGGGCAGAGCTGTTTGCACACATGTCACAGCATAAAGGCTGAGAGAAAATTAACAAAACAGTTTGTAGTTTATATATACATACATACATATGATTTTTTTTTCCAGTAAAAGTAAAAACAAAAATTGGAGACGAAAGAAAACTTCAGAAAATCTTCAATGATAAATTAGCTGATCATCCAGCAGATGTTAGTCAAGGCTGCACATGCAGGCCAGCATGCTGAACAACTCCTGTGATCTGATTCTGTTCTTCAGATGAGCTCAGACTATCCGGAAGTCTGAACAGTGTTTCTCTTGACTAATTTAGCTCTGAATTCCTGGACAAGTCAGAATCATTCGGCTCAAGTTGTGTTGGCTCAGATCAAAGAAAATGTAATCGAATAAAAACAAAGGAAATAAGAAACAGGCTGACGTTTGCTCCCCTTTTAGCTCTTTTCCTTCGTTCCCACATATTTGATTTTTCACAGATCTAAATATGCTGTCACACTTGTAATTACTCGTGCCCATGGGTTCTGTCATTTGCAACTATACAATGGCTGCTCTAACATGAAGAAGTAGGACACTGAGAGAGTGGTTTACATGTGTGTGTTGTGTCTGAGCACGTTTCTCTGCATGTGGCCCATCCTGTCAAAAAATACAGGTGGATCAAAAGAATGAGAAGACAGGACAGAAAAGAGTGGTGGATGGCTGATCCTCTCAGGGATGACAATGAAGATGAGGCTAGTAACCATATTTTTAATCCTGTTTTAATCTAATCTTTTGTTCATTTTTAATGACAAGCACCTTGCTCATTACTATTATTATTACTATTATTATTGCCTTGCTTCCGGTTGTCCTGCAGTATTGAACATGTCAGTGATTATTATTACACAGCAGATGAGGAAGTACTTTCATACAAATTAAATGTGCTTTCTCAGAGCTGTGTGCTGCCCACCTCACTGAGGGAGGTGTAAAGACTGGATGATCTATTCCTCTACAAGCCACAAACAAGGCACATGGTGGTGACCTGCTGAAAGCTGACTCTCGCACTCCCTCGGCCTCATCCCCGGCCACAAGGGGTGACATTCTCTTACACACAATCCAAAGAGGCTGCTCCTCTTTCAGGACTCACACTCGGGCCAGTTACCCCCACCTTTTCATACGGCGCTGCTGGGAGAAGTACTCCAGGGATTAGTCCAGTCAGGTCTTTCAAAGGCCATTAGAGCAAATTGCAGGTATCCTGTTACCAGTGCGCTGGGACAGGCCAGGTGAGGGGCGCAGAGGCCAGGGAGGAGAGCAGGGGTCAGCTTGGGACAAAAAGAGAAGGCCACATTGGGCCCCACTCTATCAGAGTGTCTCCCTGGCTCCACAAACTGGTAGGCCTGCATCAATGAATGGCTCACTTGATGGGACCTCAGAGACATTGTCTCATGACCGTAACTTTAGCCTTTTTTTTCTTAGCACCCTCCCACCCCCATACCTCACTATCCCCATGCTGATTTTCTTTTCCTTAAATTGATGTGGGCATGAGTTTACCCAGATAAAAGATCACACAAACCAACTTTAAAATATGGGCAAAGTTCAGTAACATGTTGCAGCTTTAACCACAATGCTTCAGATGATGTCTACCTGAACTTATATTATTGATGGTACAATCTAAATACTAAAACATTATGTATTTAAAAATACTCTGCAAAACAAAAAAGAACTGCCATAGATTAAAATTAGATTTTAATTAATCATTTCCACTCGTAACCTAGATTTAAATAGTAATCACAACCACACAACCACTAACGTGTGGTCTGTCAATGTATCACCATGCTGCTGGCCTCACGAGACTGATGCTGTTGATAAAGTTGTGTGGATGGCCACAGGGAGTTCCGCATCCTGCCATTTTCTCTAACTACACATGCACACTTACACACACATGCAAACACACTCACAAATGCCTCTTGGCCACTTGTGCCAGCCACACTCACACAGACACACACACACATGCCTCACCCTATCCCCAACCGGTGGATGACAATCTAGTGGAGGGTGCTGCGGAAGTGTTTCATTAGTCAATTACCGCTGGTAGATAAAGCCCCCGTTCCCACAGTCTTCAAGGCCGGGGGGTCAAATGTGACCAATTACCCCCCCATCTCCTCACAGGACAGATTAGTCTGTCTGATTTATCCCCAGACAGGCTGACCCAGTACTCTAGAATCCCCCTCACATCTGAACGCATCTGTGCTTGTGTGGGAAGGAAGCTGTGTGTGTGTGTGTGTGTGTGTGTGTGAGTGTGAGCAGATGTAGTATCAATTAGGCAACACATTTAGGTACCAAATTTAAAGTTCATTGAAAACCTTATGGTAAATGTGTAATTGAAAGGCAAAGATTTCAGTGGTACTACTCACCACCACACACAGACTCCTGAGTCATTAGGTCGTTTGTATGTGTTGTCAGTATGCACTCCATGGCAGTTAAACCATTGAACGGATGCCTCCTTGGCCATGCTGAGCTATGATTGTATGTCAGGGAACATCAATCAGTTCGTTAGGGAACCTCCAGGATGTTGAATCAGACCCTCCACTCATCAAACCCCAAATTTTACAAGCCCAGTGGGGCCAGAACATGTAACACTAGAGGACAACCTGAGGAAATGGTTGAGCACTGTGGAGGGCTGCTGGCGGATCAGGGGTGAAAAAGGTTAACGAAGCCATCAGTGTGCACCCCGCTAGCTCGTCTGCGCCTGTGTGGTATTGAGGGGCCACAGTCTTACCCACCAAGAGGCCTTCTCTTTAATCAAGGAGGGAAACTGTCTCCAAATCATGCATCACATCCATAACAAGCGGAGGACAAGCTATCAAAGGTTTTTGCAGACAGTTATGAGAGGATCTGCCCACCGAGAGCTTTGTGACTCACAGCTTCTGCATTTGTGTCAGGGAGACGCAGTAAGATGGTGTGGCCCACATCAAACTGAAATCTTCCTCTGCACTGCTAAATCAATGCAAGTAGGCTCAGTTAGGCTGTCCAGAACATATTCAGTTATACATAGTGGAAACATAATCAGAAGAAAACAAGAGCTTTGGCTGAAGTTTCCTGCCTTCATCCAGAACTGGCTCTCAATAAGACTCGATATCAATCTTGAAGACATGATGTGAAATGTATCTAGAGCATATTCTCCAAAGATGCAAGTCATGTGGTCAAAACAATAATTTGATTCTCCTCTTCAGTAATAAAAGAAACATTCTCAAATTTCAGAAGTCATCTGCTTGCAAATGCATGTTGTTAGACAATTCAGAAAATCAAATATTATGTGTGTACTTTTTTAGTTTTGATGGTGCAGACTGGCCAACAGAATTGGTTTAAAAAAAAACCACACACATACACATCTCACACACATATTTTCCTATGCATGTCCAATTTTAGCCTCAATAAAAAGGGACATATGGGTATTTAAATATAGCATCCCATTAAAATTTTGTAAAGCAAAATGCAAACAAAAATTGAAATTTTATATAACATGACATGAATCCACTCTCCTTTACATACCTTCCAAGTCTTAGAAAGCTGTTAGTGTTCTTCATGAGCTAAGCTTTCCAAATGGCCACAGTAAGATTTTGCTCGGGCTTCTTAAGATATGCAGGATTCTGTGACATTACAGACCCAGATCGTAGTCAATTATCCAGCTTCCCCATCCTTTTCACACTATGTAAAAAAAAGCCCACCTTGCATGAGAGGTGTATGAATTCAAGTTCAGAGGCTGATTCCAACCCCTAAAATGCTGCTATGAACAGAGTTATACAGGATAAAAAAACAAAACTGTTGTACTGTATCCCTCACTGTATTTCTTTGACAAAGTATATCATGAACATTTCATGAAGACCAGTGAATTGTGTCAGCTTTTGAAAGAGGGCATACCATGTCTCCTCTAAATTCAGTCTTGCTTCACTTCTGACATTCATTGCCAAAGAACACACAGATAATACAAAAATTGTATTTAATTTCATCCACAAATTCATTGAAACATGTATGCATTTTCTCCTTGGGCTTGTTTTTCTTCTGTGCATTATGTGTAAATTGGCTGTTTTGTTGTTGTTGTTGTTTTCAATGTGTAGTTGTTTTCAGGATATTGTCAATAACATCCAAGTTCAATTAAAATTTAACACAAATACATTTTCTGCATGAATATAGTTTTGTCTTTAGAAGTTGGCAGAAGACAAAAGATATCTTCTCAGGTTAGAAAGGTAGTGCTGCTGACTTTTAATAAACGCATGGATGGCTCAGGAGTGCAACTCATTTCCAGTGACTGAACACCAGGACATGGAATATTCTCTGTGGCCTGACCTTGCCCCATATTTACATTATTAAAATGGGATGGGCATACAGGAGGTGACAGAAGGCACAGGAGTGAAATCAGGGCCTTGTCAAAGCTGTCACTTGCTCCACTGGCCAAAAGGCCCTGACCCCAATCCTATCCACTCCAGGGGAGGAGAGAGGGAAATGGAGACCAGGCGAGATAGAGAGCTGGGGTATGGATGACTGCAGCAGAAAAACTTTTTCTTTGACAAACACATCCGATTCTTCCTGAGTTATTCAAATACATGTACAAAATAACACACAAAGCCAGAAGGGAGAAAGATCTAAAAAGTCTGACCTACAGTGTGATCTGCGATGCCTAAACTATAGCACAGCTTCGTGCCAACCTCTGACTTGTAATGAGGAACATGACTTCCCAGATGAGGAAAACACCCATGAGCACACAAGCTTGCACATGTCAGCGTGCATGCAAACACACTAACTTGTATATGCCTAAGCTGAGCGCATGGTAAAGTCTGTTTCATATTAGCCATTAGGGAACGGAAGCGCACATCTTTTCCAGTTTAGGGTCCACTTCATGCCCCAGAAACAGCGCAAGTATAAACACATTTGTACACATTCATTGCTCGTGTTCATGTGAACATAGATAAAAAGCAGGTACAGCTGGCAGTTCAGAATACTGTGACATGAGTGGCTGTTCCTTGTCTTCTAACACACATACAGGATTTTAAAAGTTTCAGTTTTTCATTTTAAACATGACTAAAGTTTCAAATTACGAGGTAAACGTGAAAAACTAAAAAAACTAAAAACACATGCTTTAGTCATCTGTAAGTATCAATGTTTCAATGACTTCTGAGGTACAAATGTAGCATGATGTTATGGTGGGGAGGCTGAATAGTTTCACTCTGAGTTGGGTCTGTGATAACACAGTACCCTGCAAATTATTGTAAATGGGCTGCACTTATATATTGTTTTCTCCACACCATCAAGGTGCCCTCAAAGTGCTTTACATTGGCCTCTCATTCACCCATTTACACACTAGAGGGTGGCTGCTGCCATGCAAGGAGCTGCCAAGCCCACTGGGGGCATGTTAGGGTTCAGTGTCTTGCCCAAGGACACTGTTGACATGTAGTTAGGATCAAACCGCCAACCTTATAATGACTTGTCGACCCGCTGTACCAACTGAGCTACAGCCACCCCTATATATTTGAGAACTGGGTGGTTGTAAACAGAGTGACAGGGTTGTGTTATCATTGAAGGTTTTCGCTTCACATCTGTAGGGCTGTTTGCATTCAAAGGTGATGAGCAAAACATTGTAAAGCATGGATTTGACCATGAGGTGAGGACACAAGACGTCAGCTACACAAAAGCAGCACTGACCATAATATTGCCTAATTGTTATTTTCTGTCTTAAATGATCACCAGAGGAACTGCAGTTTTTTGGCATTTCTTTGTTTGCTTCATGTTTCTCTCACTCCCACAGTCTTTTCTTGTAACAAAATTAATGTAGATTCCTTTGGACATCTGTGGAACTGGGCACATCTCAAGCTCCACTCATATGAGCAAAGTCAGTTATTTATAGAAATGTGAGATCATCAGTTAACTACATATAGTAACACACATTATGACTTGATTGCCTAACAGCAAGTCAATATTTAGCTTTACACATTGACAGGTAGCTGTGTTTTTTTTTATCTATGGTTGTGAGAGATTAAAGTCTGTCAAAAGTCCATCTGCTCTTATAGCTTCACTTGGAAAAGGGTGGCACACCTCAGTCTTCACTTTAACACCAGTAGACTGCTTTTACTTCTCCCTTCATGGTCCATACAACATTCTACAGACAGGGAAACAGGTGCATAACATTCCCAGTACCAGACTCCCAGTCATTTTTGGATAAATTTCTACACCTGTATTATGGAACCGTGTCTACTCTGGTGTTCTGAAGCTGTATAAAAGGATTCATACTTTTTTTTTTCCTCCTCATTACCAGCTTCTTTACCGCCACACCTGTAATAAAATATACCAAGACACGATGTGTGGCTCAGGTCAAGCAGGGAGGTGAGAGGTCTAATTAGAAGGGTCAAAACAAAGCCATTAATCTGCCTCAATCTATCTAAACTTGAGATAAGACTTGTCTCCCCTGTCTCAACTGGATTACATCAGTGCTCACAATCGCGTTGCACGGTTCAAGATGTGAGTGGCAGCTGCTCCTACTAGAGCATTTTCTTTAGGGGTGATTACAAACATGCAGTGCTGAATAAATAAGGCCAGCTGGTCCCAGCTGATCTAATTAATACACATTTTACACTTTGTGCAAACTGTAAAAGCAGTGCTAATTTGCTCTTGTTGAGAAAAAGGCCAAATTCTCTTCATTCTCTCTTTTAAAACTTAGTGCTGGGCTGTGACCATGCTCGGAGCGGAGCTGCTCAACTGTAATTAACTGTCGCTTGTTACATTGGTGTTAAAAGCACCTAAATCACTGAGTCAGTACCACTTGGACAGAACAAAAAGTCTGCTCATGGGAAAAAGCTGAAAAGTAGAGGCAAGTGCGACATTTTATTTTTTCTGGCCCAATTAAAATTTAAACACTAAGACTGGTCTTTCTCTGTTGCACACTCTCATAACTTTCTGATGTACACATTAAATCATTTATTTTCAAGTTACTCGCAGCTTTTTAAGAATTTTCATGATGTCAGTACAAACATCTATGATCAACATGGGTCAGGTCCAAGTATCTAGTTACTGGCACTGTGAAGTCTTTGTGCTCCCTTCACACCCACAGGATGTCCACAGCTCTGTGATGTTATAAAGGAATTGGCTGCCAGAGCCAAAGTCAGACTCTATAAACCTGCTGATGAACCCAGTAAATCCAAGAGAGGAGCCAGAGCCAGACTGCTAAGGTTGTAAGCTACTAATTGCTACATTTTCTAGAGCCCATTGAAGATATCAAACCCCGGTGACAGAGACCAGGGATGCCCGGGCAATTAAGCTCACAGTGACACTCTTGTCCTACAAGATTCCCAGGACAGCGATGGTGTACGCACTTGTATAAAGTTTTCCATATGCCAGAACTGCTTTACTTTGTTTTCAGTTTTGTACTGATAACGGCTTGTATAAAGTTGATTTTACTTTCTTCTCAAACAGGCTGTGGCTTTATTGTGACACATGCTTAATTTATGGGATTTTACCCTGATGTTGGCACCCAAAATGTTCATGAATTCAATTTCGGTTGTGACCACCTCAAGTGAACTTTCAAAGCTAATGAGCAATGGGAAGCGTGCCAGCATTTTTCTAGCCTTTAATTTCCACCTCAATACTGATCAGAGCATAGCCCAGTCCTTTTCCTAGGCTCATTAACATGTGTATTCTCCTGATTCAAAATGCCAAAGCCCTTCCCTCAGCCAGGTGCTTCCCTCTCCAGCGCCTGCATTGGTGTAGATGATTTAGCACTCATCTGAGTGCTGACAGAATAAAGGATGAATCATGTTTGGGATCAGTGCAGAGTAAACGTCCTCACACCTTTGAAATGGCAGACAACACAGAGCAGACATTTGGTAATGTGTGCTGCTTACATGTTGTAGTGACCATAGTGTGAGTAAGGTCATATTCAAAGCAAACCATAATCATATGAAGGCATGGAGTATTCCCATCATAGTCAAATGAATAAAGTAAACTCTGGACATGTAAGAACTAGGGGCTGGGCAAGTTAATGCGTTATCACGTTAACGCATTAATTTATTAACGCCGACATTTATTTTATTGCGCGTTAACGCATGTTATCACATGCTTTTGTTTTAAAAAGTCTGTTACTGGCTGCTGCGGAACCGGAAGACAATTGGCAGGTAAATATGAGAAAAAGCTAAAACAGACATGGAGAGCGGTAAAAATCAGTGTACTTTACAGTTCGGGTAGCAACTCAGGTAGCAATATTAACAATTCTGTCTGAAAAAAAAAAAATATCTGGACTGCAACAAAACTTTCACGTCATTCCTCCATTTATCATCAGATCTGCTCCATGCGTTCACTGTCCTGCTGTTCTCTTACTGGTTACTTCAGTGCGGCTCCATCTAGTGGCACAGATGTGTAATGACAACAGAAAGTCCTGTCCTCAATTATAAAATAAATTCAGTTCTGTGGCCCGTTTTTTAATTTCATATTTTTGATCCAAGTCTAAAATTGAAATATAAAAAAAACAGGCATTTTTTTTTTCATTTTTTTGTGTTAGATTAAAAAATGAAAAACGTAATAAAATGTCACTTTTTATTTTTTTCAATTTTTGATTTTCATTTTAAAGTTCTCCCAGATGGAGGATTTGACAGAAACAAGGTTATTTGTAACAACTGACAAGCTGAACTCCCCGTTAAAAGTTTCTGCTGTTACCTCAGAATTTGCCTGTTTTAATGTTATGATTGTGCTGAGACACGATCATTTTGTTGGATTTTGTTTACAGACTTTTTTTAAAATTTTTTTATAAAAACAGGATGACATTAATGCCCTGGCAGTGGCAGTAACCTTTATTTTATTTGACATTTTTTAAGATGAGATTTATGCTAAATATGTGTTACTGACAAGTGCTAATGATAAAAGTGTTTGAACAACAAATGTTATGACACTTTAGTTCATATGGCAGCAGAACATTTAAATAAAAGTGCATTTTACACTACTTTTGAATTCATTATTTGATTTTGCGTATACAATACAATTAATAGAGATTAATCAGGGAAATAATGCGATTAATCACGATTAAAAATTTTAATCATTGCCCAGCCCTAGTAAGAACCTCATTGCAATATATCATCCTGCTGAAGTTTTGCAGCAAATGTACACACATGCACCGGTTGTAAAATCAAAGTATATTAGCTGGTATCTAGCATATGAACATAGAAAAAAAAAAAAAAAAAAGCACTACCTCAAACTTTTGCAAACTCAGTAATATAACACTCACAATATGGCATCATAACACAGATGAACTCATGTTTGGTGTTGAAGCATTCAGTTCTGGAGGGGACACCAAATGCAATCCATAGAAAGGAAAGAAATGTGCCATTAAGCAAACTAAGCACTCGGGCAGGTAAAACCAGAATGTGATATTAATATTCTAAAAGCAACTCATAAAAAAACCTTCATCAGATGTTGTCTTATTAATAATGTGCTCAAATGATCTTTTTTTTTTTTTTAATCACTGCTTGTGCTTAAAAGCCACATAGTTGTCTGTTTGTAGCATTCATTTCATTTTATGAAATTCATGTCACTCTCTAGATTTCTGATTGACAGATTCCCCTGTCTGCTAGAAGTTTGTATAATTTCCACAACACATTTCAGCGGGCTGGAAGATTTTCTTCCCAGGATTCCCTTCCAAGTAAAATACACTCAAGAACTTGGAAAACTCTTGCATCAAACAGGAACATGTTGCACACCACAGGAAAATTGGTAAATTCAGCACACCCCAGCTGTGAAATTTGTCTGACTGCTGAGGCAGAGTAACGCTGTAGTATGCAGTGACTTGTGTGACTGCAGCAGTGTGGTGACTTGTCCTTATTTCCCAAGGGTGACTTGGCTGACACCACACGGAAACTCCACAATCTTTTAATGGAATTAGCTACACACACCCTAAATCTATCAGCCCATCCTTTAGGATGCAATGAAAAAAATGGAGCACAAAATGAAATATTTGTAGTGTGGGGTCCCCAAGAAAAATGTATCAAAGAACACAAAAATACGTGTGTGTGTGTGTGGGGTGGGGGGGTGGGGGGGTCAAACTTTGTACGAACTTGCACAATTTCATCTGTGAATTGAGTTTTACTGTTATGACTGGTGCATGGCGCCCTACTGCACCTTTCTGCTGTATTTGATCATAAACCAGTTGTTGGGTGTGCCTGTGCAGCTGTTGTGTTGCAGCACTGTCTAATTAGCAGCGTATGACCGATGACCCAGGACAGGATATGATGCGTACCTGCCTCTGGAGCTTTTGTAAACACTTGGGTGTGTTTTTCCCCTCGATCATGTTCTGCTTTGCCATAGGTCAAAAAGAAAACATGTTGAACCCCGCCTTTCTGGTCCCTTAAAGGACTGTACTTTGTGTCTCCCGAGTGCCTATTTCATCAACTTATTTTTAGTAACTTCTATGATAAAGTAGCTTGTAAATATGCAGAGGAGGATCTATATTTAGACCAGACGGAAGTCAAACACTAGTCAGGTTATTCATCTTGATTTCTATCTCTCTAATTTGATTAACAAAGACCTTCCGATAAATATCCAGTAAGTTTAGTTCTCGCTTTATTCTGATTACAAACTTCAGGAATGGATACCCAAGGCAAAAGTATATAAGTGTGTGTGCTCTTTTAAAGTGTGACATTTTGTGACTTTGAAGATGTAACAGTTAATAATGCGGCTTCTTCTGCCTGTTACTAGTGACAGTGTTGAATGTATTGCTGGATACGTGAATGATTTAAGTGCAATGTGCTGACATGTTATTGTGATTTCTCTGGGCATGAAACTAAAGTCCAATAAGAGACAAATACAAAACATATATTGCACATGAATGTATCTTTTGTCTCTCCTTCAACCCTTTCCAAGATTCTAATCCTTTAAAACCTCCATCCATCTAAGTCAGCCTTCCTCCCTCTCGCCTCTTCCCTCAGCTGTTCCATGCCCCTGCTCCACTGGGATTGATACAATATTTTCCAACCTCAATTAGCAGAGAGCCTGTTGACTAATTCCAACTGTTTTTGCACCTGAGTGGGAGCTGGGAGTTTGAACTGGAAAAACTGAGCGGGGTGGAGGTGAGGACTGGGACCTGGGTGTAGCAGGCAGAGCTGTCGGGGCAATATAGCTGTGTCGACAAGAGTGGAAGGGCAACACAGAGGACAGACTGTCGGGCGGGCTGAGGACAGACCAGAGCTGAGCTATACGTGTTCTGAGAAATGTAATATCTTTTAAGAGGACACAGAAGGCCAAAACTGCCGAACATTCCTAAAGTTGCCTGCGTGTCTATATTCATGTCAGTGGGGCTCATCTGCTTTTTTTATTTTTATTCATTTATTATTGCTGCAGCCATTTAACCATGCCTGCTAATCATTAAACTTAAGAAAAATTTAAAAAGATTTCTCAAAAGTATCAATGGAATCCTAAAAACAAATGGGCTTCTGTTACCGATTTGTCGCTGCATCATTTCTGTGTCACGGCGCTTGTCATTAGATATGTCAAGTGTCCTGCTCATCCTCCCACTCTAATCTATAGCTTGGGCAAATGCTCTGGGTTAGGAGGCTTTAAGTGCAATTGAAAGCCTCCTTATGTGTCTTACATGGAAATAGAGGGCAAAAATCAGATCTGTCACATTGTAAGGAGCAACCACAGACAAACCACAAGATCCATTTTGTTAATGTTAAGTAAAGCCTGCACTCCATGCCCACTTGTTTGGCAGTGTGCTCAGCTCATGCTTGGGTATAACCATACACCCTCACTCTGAGTGAGCACAGAAAGAATCTTTCTTTCCAGCAAAAGAAAAGAGACGATGATGGTGGTTGTGTATGAAGACACGACATGTGCGAAATATATACATATATATATATATATATATATATATATATATATATATATATATATATATATATATATATATACACACACTCACATACTTCAATCAAACTGTCAGATTTAGGCAATGTTGGGGCAGAAAACTTCATTAACAGAGGTGACTCACCACGTCTTTAATGAAATAATAATGCCTCAATATGATTAAATCTGCAGATCCCAATTTACCACAGTAATTATTCATCTTAATTTGATTTTACACCTATGTGGGAGGTTTTTTAAGATTTTACCAGGTGACCAATCCCCACGTATTTAACAAATGTCATCCAGTCTGCATTTTAAAGATCAGCTAGACAGTGAAAACAGGCTGACTGGCTTGTTAACTGGACCATCGAGCTGCTCTTTCCCCAGTAGCTGTATGGAAAAAAGTGTGACTCACCCACTTGTATAAACAGATATTAATGAAAAAAAATGCATAAATATTACCATCAAAGACAAAAATATCTCTAAGTGCTATCCAATCAGTCAGCCAGTGTCTAGTGGGGAGGGAGGTCAGGGCATCTGACTTGGTCAAGCATCTGAAAGATGTCCATTCATGGACAAGTTTAGAAGCATGATCAAGTTCTTCTGAGGTGTCCCTAAACTACTGAGAACAGTAAGCTGGCCTGTTGCAAAGTGATGTCCTGTCTGTGCCGAAGGGCATATGTGCACGCGTGGGAGAGCAAAGCTGAGAAAAGATTTTAAAAGGGCTTAACAATTAGATTTTAAAGTTCCAATCTGTCCATACAAACACAAACCAGCACATTGATTGTGCTGGTTTGTGTTGTGGATGAACCATGAACAATAAAACAAAATTTGTGTTTGTTAGTATTTCTTGAAAAAATGGTCTTCAGTTTATACCCGCGACCCAAGATTGATGCACTTTCAATACAGTTTTAACAACCTAAATCACTGTGAAAGTGAGTCTTTTTTTCCAAGCTCAGTTTGAACTGATGATGTTCATTGCCTGTCCTCAGAGCCGGCTCTCTCATGTCTATTTCCACACTAGGGTATTCCCTTCTTACCTAGCAACACCTCCCATAAACACAAACACAAATAGCTTAGCAGTGATTATTTACAGGATATCCCCGTGAACTGCTATAAAAGTGTACAGATAACAAAGTTCAGCCATAAATTTGGAAGTGAGAACGTCAGAGGGAGTCCTGACACACATTTGAGATACAGAACTTGGCTTTACTCTGGCCATGCCAGTCACTTACTGTCAGGGTAGTTTTTTCGCCGAGTGCCATCCACCTTTCCTGTTTTGTCAATGCAGAGGAAAAACTTGTTGGCAGAATAAAGTCGTCGCAGTCTGACATCACCCTCCAAGTGATTATAACTGCGTGTGTGTCTTTCCAATGTCCATGAGCAGTTGATGCCACCCGCGAGCACCTGTAGAGGTTCGTGCCCTACACGAGGAGGACAAGCCCCTGTGGCACTGCCAACGGTGACTAGGAGCAGGGTGAAACATATCAGGGTAAGGGAGGCTGCACAGGGCAGGGGGATAAGTGGCCCAGGGGATGCTGCGGTAGTGGTGGTGTTAAGGGCGGGTTCAGGATAGAGATGAGTTACGGACGCCGTCCATCTGAACATGGTGGGTCAGGCTCCCAGGGTGCACCTTGTGCAAGCTGTAGACATGCTGATGATCAAGAGATGTCCCTGTGGAGGGTGGGGATCCTGAAGTGAAGGGAGGGGGATGGCACTCACAGCGGGTCCTCTGGATGTCACTGACAGTCAATCCACACTTTAGGCTGACAGAAGGCCTCCCTTCCTATAATGTCAAACATAATAATGTTTCTCCAGTTGTCATCTTCAGTTTTCGATTCAGTGCTCTTTTCTTGAAGTCCACGTTTAAAGTTCCTCAATGATAGAGAAGAAGTTCCTTTTTGCCTGCTCCCTCCTGTTGTCCTCCTCCTTGGATTGAAATCTTCTTCACTGGTCCACAAATAAAGTCCTGCAATGTATTAGGATGCACATGTCTGTATGGTGACTGAGTGACTGAGTAGATAGATAAGTGTGTGTACCTTTATGCAAGAGTGTGCACCTTGCGATGCTCTGGTCTCTCTAGCAAGATAGGAATAGGTTGCCTGTCTGAGCTGCTGACCCGTGGCTGAGAGCGAGTTGAATGGTGACTGACTGTGTGTGTGTGAGTGTGTGTGTGAGTGCAAGCGTGTGTATGTGAGATACTGAGAGAAAGAGGGAGGGAGTGAACGAATGGAGAAAGCGTGTTGTGTTTACGACAGAGAGGGGAGGGGTGGGGGGATGGGGCCACTGCACTCATTCATAACAATTTCAAACAAATGAGAAAGTTTTCATCAAAGACCATCCTTTTTCTATTCTGTTAGAATAGTTTACCCAGTGGGAAACAAGTATTTTTCCATCTTGAGGTTGCAGACACCTGGAAAAACTTACATCCCTTTCCAATCTACGATCTCTGCTCTCTCCGCATGATGTGAAGCATTCTGTAACATGGTCATATCAGCTCTATTACTGTCCACTGAACTAGCCAGGAGGCCATTTTTCTGACACCTTTACACTCGTTTCTTCTCTCTGAGGCCACATGGGGCAAATTAAGGTAAGCCCCCCCCCTTTTTTTTTTCTTCTTTTACGGTTGCTGGTTTGAATCATCAAGCAGTCAAAAATGCAGAGCAGGTTGCAGGAGTGTTGGCAGAGCTTGTCCAGATGAAGCCTGAGAGACTTTTGATCACCTGTGTTAATATTTCAATGAAACACCCTCTCTGATCTTTGACATTTAATTTGGCAGAGCAGGACGGAAATGAAGAACACCTTTTTTTGTGACTTCCCACACTCTTGTCTGTTTTTTACAAGCTGTGTAATGATAGGGCTAGGAGTAACAGCACACCTAACCTGTTAATGTAGCCTCTTTATGATTAGGATCAATATTATCTTGCCTGATAATTTGATTAAAAAAAAATATAAGACTGGACCAAAAATTAAAAGATAAGATCATTTGGATACAAATATATATTTGCATTCTTGTTGATGGCCACTTTCATATTGGATATATTCTAAATTTAGATAAAGTAAGGATGATTAATAAAGTGAGTATAATTTTTAACCACAAGAAAGCAAAAGACAACATTCTAAACATCTCTAATGATCTTGAGCAATCATCCTCTCTTATGAATCCCACTTTGAGGCTCCACTTATCCAGTGTTGGAAGTGTGCTTGAGGAATTCGTGTTCAGAGTGTGACAGTAACTTTCCACTCTATTAACCTTTTATTTTAGATTTTAAAAAACATATATATTTAACACAAAATTTATAGATTTGTGTATTATTGCCAGAGACACAAACACAACTTTGTCAATTAAAATACAAAGTTCAGAGATAACTTGGCAACTTGAGATATATTCATATATACCCTTACTTACTGCTTCTGCGATGGTTTTTATAAACCATTTTTGAAAAGTCTCACTATCCAATGATTAAAGTATATGTGAGCCTCTTTTAGACATGCTGTATATCTCTTCTACCATGTTCAGCTTATTACTCATGATATTTTCTGCAGCATGGTTGTTGTGAGGTTATTTTTTGTCTCAGGAGTAGTAGGAGCTACCCGACTACCACAGAATATGACGTGTAGAACTCACATTCTTCTGGGGCTTTGTAGACCTGTGCCTTTCTGGCCTAATGGTTTCCTCCAGTTACTCCAGGTGAAGTAGACAGGATTACCACCAGTCTCGCTGTCAGTGTTGATCATTTCCTTGGCAAAATGATGGGAACACAGCCTGGAATTTCTTGTGAGGTTCAGCACATCGATATTCTTCCCTGTTTTGCCCTCACCCTGATGTTAAATCAGTGGCTTCTGAGTCAGTGGGAGTTTTTAATGGTTCCTTTTAAAACTGGAAGTTCATGTATCTGCCAAGAGCCCCATGCCCCAAAGTAATAACCAGTTTTGACTGGTGCTGCCACCTAGTGGATACCATTTTTGTGGTACTCTGGTAGCCTCTATTGAAAATCTGATCATAATTTTTCCTATAGAATTATGGAGCTAGTGGTTGTCTGCTTCATATAACATATATCGCTCCTTACATTGTTGTTGGTTTCCCACTTGTCTCCCATAAGGGGTCTCTTACTCAATACCTTGGTATCACAACACTGCCACATTGATGCATTCAGTAAACATCCCTCCCTTGTGTGTGCCTGGTTAATTTCCTCCCTCAGGCAGTCCATACTTTCTTAGCTTAACTTGATAGCTCTCTTGTAATATTGTACAGCCAAAAAATGTTTTTTTTTTTGTTTTTTTTTTTCAGATATATTGCATCGGGGAAGTCATTTTTCACAGGTCAAACTTGCACCTTGCAGCTGGTGATAGAGACTAGTTTTGCAAAATCACTTATTCAATAAGGGCAACCCAACTGCTAAGGAATATTACATGGAAGAGGGCAGAACTCATATTCGTCCGGGGCTTTGCAGACACGTCTTTCTCTGAACTGTGGCTTCCTGCAGTTTCTAAGCAAAATAGGCAGGATCACCACTCATCTCACAGTCTGTGTTTATCTGTTCCTTGTCAAATTGATGGGATCATAGCTTGGAATTTCTTGTGAGTTTCAGCACGTTGATGTTCTTCCCTGTTTTGTCCTTAGCCTCACGCTACATCAGTGCCTTCCAAGTCAGCGCGAGTTCACATAGGTCACTTTAAAACTGGAAATTTAAATGACAGCTCCAAATGAAGCCGTAAAAACTGGTTTCGACCAGTGCTGTTACCCAGTGCATACCATTTTGGTGGTCCTCCAGTATCCCCTATTTTTGCTGACAAATAAAGAAATGCTAGGATTGAGTCATACCTCTGTTCTTTGACAGGATGCCATTAAATCTGCTATGTTACTGATCTACCTAGCCTATGACGTAGCTAAACCAAGATCCCATCAACTTTTATAGCGAGCTAACTTTACTCATTAAAAAAAGAAAAAAATGAAAGCAAGATAAAAAGTATAATCTCTCCAGAACTATTGTATACCACAAGATAATCTGGAAAGAGATTGAGAGATGACTGCAAAGAAACAAAGAAACTCTTTATATCAATGGTTCACAACATTTTCCTGGACTGCAATCATTTATTTATTGACCTCATTCTACATAAGACAATACTCTGATTAAAATATTTACATGTGTTACTTTTATAATATTAATTTCTTACTCTGGCATTACATTTCAAAGAGCATAATTCAATGAAAGCACCACAACCTTTGTCATTTTTAGCTCAATAGGCCACTTTCTCAGAGGAGGACGTTAAGTCGTTTTTACAATACTGTCCAGGATTACTCTGTCCTGGTCTCTTACTCTGTCAGTCTTTCATTCTCAATCCCACAACAGCTCATTAATAAATGAAACCTGCTGGGCCTTAAACTTCCCTCTGTAACTGGATCCTGGACTTTCTAACTGGAAGACCTCGGCCAGTCTGTGTCGGCTGCAACACCTTTACCACTACCACACTGACCACAGGTGCCCCACAGGGCCTTGTGCTCAGCCTGCTGCTCTTTACATTGCTGAACCACAACTGCACTGCCAAGGTTCAGCTCCATTCATATCATCAAGTTCGCTGATGACACAACTAAGGTAGGTCTCATCAGCATCAACGATGAAACGCACTCCAGAAAAGAAGTAGCACAGCTGGCTTAATGGTGTGGCTCAAACAACCTGTCCCTCAATGTGAGAAAGACAAAGGAGGTGGTGATAAACTTTAGGAGGAACTCTGTTGACTACCCCCCACAGTGCCAACAAAAATTGGACATTTTTGCTGCAGCAAATGGGACCAGGCGCTATCACAGATGGCAAAGCTTAACATATCTGCAGAAGAAGACAGACCACAAACTTAGTGTTTCACATACCATTTGCAGCTATAACTTCCCTTGCAGCTGTCGATTTTATTTTTTTCCTGTGTGATAAAATTAACTGGAAAAAACATCCCTCTCCAAGTGGACTTGGATGAGTAAGTGTAATCATCATAATGCTAGAATGCTAATCTTGGCTAGCGAGGGCTTTGTCAGACTGGGTTATTGGATGAACAGAAAAGAGAACACATTTATCCTTTTACGTAACACAGGAGTTAATGGCAAAATAAGCAAGTTCCCCAAATTTTTTGGAGTATTTTGGAGTATCCCCTAATTATTTTATTTATTAATTTTTATTTTATCCCTCAATTATTCTTTTAATTTCCGTAATTTTGGAGTATCCCTTTAGAAGGTTACCATGATTTTAAAAAAAAGACAGAAAGTTAAAAAGTATGAAATCTGTTAGTGTCAATGCTTTTATGTTTGGTGCATATTTGTATGTCAAAACTGTGTTGGACGTACAAATGTTAGAGCATAAATTGATTAGACTGAGGATACAACAGTTAATAGATACATTTATGCACATTGATAATTCATGTATAACAAAAAGGAAATAAATATGAATATTCTCAATTTAGAGAGTGGTGTGCCAAAGGAAAAAACAAAAAAAACTCTGAGAAAATTTGTAAAGCCCGAAGTAAGGCCCGGAAGTTCCTGTAGTGAAATTTCCTGTAATTAAAAGCATACAATTGTCCCATGTACTGAAGAAGTCCTTAAAAGTCAGGGTGCCTTCTGAGGTCAACAACAAAGCTCAGGCCTCATGTGAGTGTCAGATGTGAAAGCAGATTGCTTTGTGGTGCCTTAGAAGCAAATGTTTGGGCTCTGAGCTCAGTGCCAGAGCCGACAAAGGCACAACATGTCTCTTTTGTCTTAATGTCTTAACATGCAACATCTTGCTGTTTACAGTGTGAATGCTTGATGTTGTAAATTATAGTTATTTAGATGATTTCATGTGCGGGTGTTGATTCTCAGTCTTCCAGGTTATGATAACCCAAAAAAGCCTGAGTAGAAGGCAATTGGATTTCTTTTCCTGTGTCTTGAAGACTTTTTACCTTTGATCCAAAAGGCTTTTTCATTCCAACCAGCTGGGAAGGAATCAGGTTTATAAGCTGTTTTTGGAACATTCATTCTTGTGAGTCATTGAAGTCACATGTATATCACTGAGGCATCCATCCCTCCTGCTGATCATTAGTTTTTTGTTGTTGTTTTTTTTGTCCACCATACATTGTTAAGCTGGTAAGCATGTGAGATGTTTTTGTCATGTGAAATGACTCCCAACCACTCAGCAACAACTAAAGAAGTCTTTCAGATGAGATGAAATGTCTTTAAGAGCCAAGCAAAGAAATGCGGTCGCCTTGTGTTTTGTTTTTATGAGATGATTTCATGCTGTGAATTTAAGAAAGTTAGCTCTACTTAGTGTCTATTCCAGGTGCATAAATTATAATTACATCAGCATGTAATCAATTGTATATATTTTTTTAGATTTCATAGATCACATTTTTTTTGAAAAAAAAAGTCAGCTAGTACCACTTTGAGTGTGTAGCTTACTTTAGGTGCCCACACACTTGCTTACTATGGATGTTATGGTCTGATTTATTTCATATGATGAAATATTGCTCCTCTTTAGCACTCATTCTGAGTAGCTGTTCAAATAGCTCCCCATCAGAATAGCTGTCTGATTCTCCAAACTGAGAGTGCTGTGATTGCAATTTACTGCAAGTAAATACTCACAAGCACCTCACATAACCCTACTAAAAATGAATTATAAAATTCTCCTTGAAGATATGAAGACATCTTTAAATTAAAGCTATCTTGACATTCTGCTGTTCATACTTGTGTCCTTCAATAACAACGTTGAGCAACTGAATCCTACAAAGCAATAAAAGGTTTTCCAGGGATTCAAATTTACATTAAACAAAATAAAGCACTTAGTTTAAATAAAATAAAATAAAATAAAATCACAGGTTCAGTTTCCTTTGGCTCCAAATTGGAATCTGGCTAAACAGGTCGAACACACATGACTGTGAAAGTCCAAGGGTCCAGGGTCATGGTATTAGAAACCTCTTTTAATGGCAGCTAAAGTTTAGGCGCAGGTGCTTAGTGGCATTTACAAATTTACAACCTCCATTTTTGTGATTGAGACATATTTTTCCTGTATACATTAAGTGGGGTTTCTTTTGTTTTGTTTTGTTTTTTTTATCCAAACATGCCTGAATGGATAGAAATGCTTTTAATGTGGTGTGATAAAGACAAAAAAAAAATATTTATTTGTGCTTTCAGTTTGGGTTCAAGAAATCTATTACAGAAGATCTTTAAGTGGGCTTGACTGCAGTCCATCCAACAGTTATTGAAACTGGACATTTCACCCAAAACAACAAAAAACCTATGATGTGTTAGACCACAAATGACATTCTTAGAAAAATGGATGGATTATACCAGGTCTGTATCCTCTGAGTTGTACTAAGCTGTGTTGTGTTGAATTAAATTGTGCTGACCTGCACTGTGTTGGTGTGCTGTGACCTGAGAACAGGACTCTGAGAGCCAGGCACCCAAGGAGGATGTTCTCTTGTGGAGGAACATTATCTGTCCCAGCAGGGATTGAAGCAGCTCTGTAAGTGTATGAATAGAGATAATATCTCTATAATGAGACCTGTTTTGTGCCATCAGAGTCTTCAAAGGGGTTTGAAACCTGACCTCCTTTCCATAACTGACAATCCCTCAGTAATAGCTCCCTATTATTAATGATTTTGCCTTCCTACTAAATCCTCACCTTAGTCTTTTTCTTGTAGTTCTGTTTTAGCTACTCACCCATGGCCTAATGCTTTTTATTACACTCACATTTTTCGAGGTTGTTTCCATGTTTTAGATAAAAAATCTTATTTTCCTGCAGTGCAAAAACTCACACTGACAGAAGGAAGGAAACTCATTCAGACCTGTATCATTCACAGGCAATCTATTCTGATCATTTTAGCGATTATGTAAGTTTATCAACCCAGCATGTTCAACAGTGCCTGGTTTATCAGATCAGGCCAAACACAGGTGTAGTTGATATCTTTGAGCTGTGGTGCACTGATAAACATCTGGACACAGTTAAAGGAACTGACCAGTCTACCACTCAGCCCTACTGGAGACATCTGCATATCCTGCTTCATGACCATTGTTCATTGTCAGCAGCATTGTGATAAGTAGATGTGTTTGTCTGATGCTGTGAAAAGCTCTGAACCCAGTACTTCACAAGGTAGCAAGCATAGATCCAACAGCCTGATAGAAAGTGATAGAAATATTTGAGTTGCCAGGAATAATTATGCATCTTTGCGCAGCTAATCTGATCTATCAGAAGCACATACACGCTAGAACAGGATGCAAGTGTGTTGTTTCGATATGCTGACTTGGCATTTCCTTGCACGGGCTGTGCTGATTGTTATTGTATCTCTGCTTTTTACTGTTACAGTTTGGTTTTAATTGTGATGATATGTCAAACCAGTCACATCACCATCGAAACTTTCAAAGAATATTTACATCACTCAGGCCAGTTGAATCCTACTGGGATCCTATGCTGTTGGAGACAAGAGCTGAAAGGACGGAGGACAAGGTCAGGCCTGTTATAGTTTCTGCCTCCTAGGTTTTGCCTGGGACCCACTTATTGAAGCTCTCCTTATAAGAGCAGTGTGAGTAGTCGGAGTAGTTGAAATAAGGCCTATAGATAACCTGAAAGGATAATGCTGAAGTGTGTCTCACTGTAATATGAACTATTATGGTCAACATAGTGATGTGTAGGCAGGTTGCTTACACATCACTATTACACACACATATATATTCATTTATATGAATTTTTCATATATATATATATATATATATATATATATATATGGCTGGGCAAGTTACCGCGTTATTATCGCATTAACTCATTAATTTAGTCACGCTGACATTTATTTTATCGTGGATTAACAGATGTTGGTTACATGCTTTTGTTTTGAAAAGTCTGCTGCGGAACCGGAAATGAATTGGTGGAAAAATGGAAAAAAAAACAGAATTCCTGTATAAACATGGACATTATATTCTAGTCCCCTGTAAAGGAAATTTCAATTGTGAATTTTTTCGTGTTTCACACTTTCTAACAGGGACATTTGGTACTGAACATAGACTGGTAATGCTGCTCCCTGGTAAAAGTTTCTGCTGTTACCTCAGAAATTGCCTGTTTTAATGTTATGATTGTGTATATATATAATATATATATATATATATATATATATATATATAATATATAGGGTTATAATGTCTATGAAACAGACAGATCCAACTTCCAACTGAAGAGTTATTTTTATTAAGAATAGTTTTCATGCAAATGTGCTTTTATTAAGACCAATACCGATTCCAAATTTTTGCACATCACTGTGGGTGTTACAGGAGTCCTTCTGCCACACTGACGCTTTACCTTCCTTAGTGCAGTTTATTTGAGAGCTGAATTTTAAGGAAATTGTTCTTCTTGGAGATCTAAACTGGAATTGGCTACAACCAGTGTCCTCTGACTTTAAAGCTTATTGCAACTCTTTAAATATTTTTTCACATTTTTGACAGTCCCACAAGGCCAAAATCAAAATGTCCTAAAAGTTCAAATTTAAATTATCTAATTCAAACAAAGATTCCACACAAATATGCAGTGCCCTCAATATTTCCAAATATCAGTGACCATTGTGTTGTTGCTACAGGCAGAAACACAAAAATTCCTTGGACAGGGATTTGTTCGTGACTTATTTCACTTTGATTGGGAGAAAATGTATCTTGTTGTTGTTGTAGGCAATGCTTGGACATTTTTCTATGATGGTTTTATTTGTGTTGTTGACAAACATGTGCCCATCAAAAAATTCAGAGACAAAGGCCCAAGAAATCCTTGGTTTACACCTGAATGGTCTAAATTACTTCATAATCGCAATGTGACATGGGCACAAGGCAGAGATCAAAACTAAATTCAGATTCAACTGAGCATTGGTTGTGTAACTCCACAAAGGAAGGAAGTTTTTTTTTTTTTTTTTTAAACTTGCCATTTTTCTTTGATTAGGATTTTATAATATAATTTTAGTTAATGATATTTGCTCAGGGGTTATGCTCTGGGTCTCTATAAATCGCCTAGAGACAATTTGCATTCTGATAGACACCATACAAATAAAATTGAATTTAATTGAACTAAATTGCAATTAGAAAATTCTAATCTGGTTAATTTCTTTCAGAAACAATGAAAATTTAAAGAATCCTTTTAAAATTTTGAAAAACTATTAATTTATCACCAGAACACTGCAACAGTAAAGAACTCCCACTGTACATTGTTAAAGATGCACAAAATATAACTGATAAGGCTAAAATACTAAATTGTTTTCATTGGACAGTTTATTGCATCCTGTTCCTTGTATGCTTCCTTTAAAGCGTACAAGATGAATATTCACCCACTTTTTTTTTACAGTACATGCTCCAGTTCTTTTAACTTCAACTCAGCTGCAGTCTCAGAAACTCATAAAGCTCTTAGAAGTTTAGACACTTAAAAGTTTGCAGTTTCAGACAATTTGGAAACGTATTTTTGAAACAACTTTGACACATCTTTTTAAGCTGTCTTTGAAAAACAAATGAAATTCCTTGTTTGGAAATTGGCTTTTCTTCTTCCGTTATTCAAGGGTGGTGATCCTGTACATTTGAAAAATCACAGGTCCATATCAAAGTTTTCAGTTCAAGCCAAAGTTTTCGAATCACTGGTAAGTGATCAGTTTGAAAGATTACTTGTTGGTCAACAATATCCTATCAGAATATCAGTCAGGCTTTAGAAAAGGACACAGCACAATTACAGCAGCCTTAAAGGTAATAAATGATGTACATACATTTTCAGATCATAAACAACACTGTGCAGCCCTTTTTATTGACCTCTCAAAGGTCTTGGATAAAGTCAGTTACAACACACTAAAGCAAAGACTGAGTTGGACTGTCAGATTATGCTGTTAGATGGTTTGAAGATTATTTTTCACATAGAGCTCAGAGTGTCCAGGCAGGTGTTACTTTTAGGTACTTCAGTGTAACTAAAGATCTTCCTCAGGGATCCATACTGGGAGTAACTGTTCATTGTATATTAACAACCTCGGTCAACAAGTCTCTCATGCCAAATTAAATTTTTATGCTGATGATGCGCTGATGTACTATGTACTCTACACCTATAAAGGCCTTATATCAGCTACAGCAAGCTTTCAATGATGTTCAACACACCTTGTGTGCATTTAAGCTATTTTTAAATGCCACAAAACAAAAACTTATATTTTCAAAGGCAAAATCAAAGTCTTCCAACAGTCTCTACTTTCCAAGGTTCTGAGATTGAGTTAGTTTACAATGCAGATACTTGGGTATTTTGATTATTGATGCTCTCTTGTGCCACATATTCAACAGCTGATCAAAAAAACTCAAACTGAAATTGAATTTTTCTTTTTATTTAGAATCAAGTCTTCCCTTTAGGCCAAAAAGAGACTTGCTTCTGCTACTTTTATGCCCGTGTTGGACTTTGGTGATGTGTCTTATTGTATATAGGTTTTCTTAGCCAGGGCAGTCCTTAAAAAGGAGATTTTAAATCTTGAGTTTTTTTTTTCTCCCTGGTTAAATAAAGGTTAATAAATAAATAAAAATCTGTATATATAAAGATATGTTAATAAAACAAATGTTTGGATGTCTCAGCTTAGCCCCAAAGTGTGATCAAACCACATGTATTAATTTGTAAATTTAACCCCTAACTGATGCACACAAAACAGTCTCACATGTACTGACAACACATGTCAAAGACATTTAGCTGTACACACATCTCACATAGAAGTATCTCCATCCAGTTTTCTTGGCCAGGTGAAGCCATTAAAAAAAAAAAAAAAGCTCTCTCTCCATCTGTTAAACAAATAGGGAACCCCTACAAAGGTGTGCAAAAGCATCCACATGATCAAAGTGTGCGAGAATGGCAGCCTTGTCCTGGCCCGGCCATTATCAGACCCCATGAATGCCTGTCTTCTCCTCTTTTGTCGGCTGGGGCATTGACAGTCACTCACCCGGCAATGACTGTCACACCAGCCCAAAGAGCCAGCCGCCGACAGGGGCCGACCACATCAAACAAGGCTGTCAAGGGGCCCTGCTCATGAACCGTGGCAACAAACACCTCCTGATCCTCACCTACAGCTACACAGCAGACACCCACCGCTGTGCTCTCAGCCACAGCCTCCACTGAGAAAAGATGTACTGCCCAAACCTTATTTCCTTCTCTGTCCACCCACCACCCCCCTCTCCTCTTGTCTCTCCTTCTCCCTGTCAAGTAGTGCTTGTGTTAACCTCCAGTCTGCGGAGACACAAAGGGCTACTAAAGTGTTTAAGAGCTCTTTATGGACACGTGACAAGGGAAGGCTGGCACTGCTGGGGGTCAGAAAGTGTACAGGATGTGAATGGCATAAATTCAGTTTTACTTTCAATTAAACCAGTCACATTTGGCTTAAGCTGTGTGAGGTATGAACTTACAAAGAAAAGGTGCACAATTTATTTCAACAAGCTGTAAAATAACATTGCATTCATTTTACATCACTGGTAATAAGTGAAACATCTGGTACAGTTATTTTCTTAACTGAGTTCCTCAGTTTAAAAAAAACCAAACCTTTAGATCAAATGATAATTTTAATAATTGTATTGCATTATTGCACAAGTCATGTGAAAATATACAACTATTTTGAAAATTTGCAATTTTAAATGGCACATTCTCTCCTTAACAAATAATTCTCAGTTTCTATTTGTCATTTATGTTATCAGATTTACATAGCATATAATATAAAAATAATTGCATCTATTACTTATCAAATATTAACCATTTATATCCACACAGTTAGGAAATGATTTCAACATTCAAACAATTGTCTGGTACCCATAACCAATTTACAAGAGCTGCAGTCATCACAATTCTTTCTTTAAAATAAACTATATACAATATCAGCAGATTTTAAGTTATGGAAGTCAAATATTTGACAATATATTTATATGGGCTTTAATATGTAGGTGACCAAAAGATACATTGTAGGCTGTTTTCGATCAACTATGGTAAGACTGCCACCTGCTGGTCACATAATTATTTCTATTTTATTTTATAAATTTTTATAAAATAAATAAACATCGTATGATAAGGCTGCTGGCGATAAAGACTGCTTAAAAAGATCAGCAATGTTTATTTCCTGTTCCTCCCTAATCTAATGAAAACGTAAAAGTACATAAAGAAGTTTAATCATGTGCAGAACCTGCTCTATAACTATATTTTGTTTTCTGGTCTTTTTTTTTTTTTTTTTTTTTGATGTTATACATATTAGTACGTTTGTGTAAAATCCACTCCATGAGGATACATTAATAAAGACATTTTACAAACTTCAATCGACTTATCCGAGCTCTTCTAATCATGCCTGACTAAAGTGATCATTGCGCTTTGCGATTAGCTTAGTCTGATCTAACATGGCTGCGTAGTGTTGTGAACTAACGCGGTTATTACATGTCAGCATGTCACTTCTCAGAGTTTGCTCCTTCGCCAAACTGTTGAGTTGCCGAACTTTATTTGAAAAGTGTTCTGTTCGCGTGTCTTTTGCGGACCGCTTCCGGGTGTTCGTGTCGGTGAGAAACAGCGCAGTCAGACGGAGTACAGGTAAGTGGGAGAGGTTGGTCCGTGTCTGTTTGATGGCAGTTCACCTGCGGTGTGGAGGATCATTTTGTCAAGTTTCGTCGAAAAGCCATGAGTTTAAAAGTGAATTTATTTACACACGAGTTTAGCGCAGTTTTAGTCGTGTACTGTGTGTAGTGCTTTTCCATCAACCAAGTTTGTTAGCTTGCTTAACAGGCTAGTAAACATGTTTTTTGTTTTATTGTGCCTAATCTGAAATGTTATGTAAAAGAACAAAGACGTGTCCTGTTTTCGACCGAGTAAACTGGATTTTTCTCTCCCCACTGTGAATAATGTTGTTGCTTCCAGTACCCAGTCGTCCTTTAGCAAGAGACTGAACCCCCAGTTTCTCCTCCTGTGTACACGTGCAGGAAAACAGTGAAGTTAATCCTTATTCTTCATACCCTTTGCTACTTTGAATTATCTCCACATTAAGGAACTGATCATAAATCCAAAACAGTAAAAGGCTTCAAATTGGACCAGTGAGCCCCAACGTGGCTGTTGGATTCTTGGAGCGGACAGAAACTGACCTTTGTAGCAGGAACCATGCTCACAGGTGCAAGCCAGGTGGCAATCAGGCACCTAATTATCAACACCTGGGGGTACCAGAAGCTCAAAACATGAATCAATTGCAACAGCCAAAAAATATATATAAATCCACGAATGCAAGGAAAAGAAAATAATCAGGGTTTCCAACAGTCTGAGACAGGGGTTAATGGGTCGTTAACAGACTTGTTCAGACCTGGATGACAAGCTGGTGGTGATCCATTCATGTGAATCAGGTGGCTGAAGGAGGGAAACATACATAAGACATACAGGACCCTTGAAGACTGGAGTTTGAGACCCCTGGTCTAAAATTTATGCCAAGAAGCCTTGTTACAACAAAGAAATAATGTACCAAATACAAATGTCCTTACTTTTTGTGATTAATTTATATGTGCATATATATGTAATGAATTATACAAATTATAATTCAAATCACTATCAGCTCAGAAATCAGAAAACTGCTGTGGAGGGAAAAAAAAGAAAATGGCTAAAAAATGTTGACACAACTAGCAATTGTTTTTTTTTTTTTTGTAATAGGCTCTGCAATATTTATTTTAGCTCCACTGAACCTTTTCTTTTTTTCAGAGACACCTTTGCTCCCTCAAAGAAGAAATTTTTCATCTGCAATCCCAAAATCAGAAGATGCAAAGAAACGTATACGCCAACAGTCTCAGTTGTTAGATGGTATGTTGATTTGGACTGTAAGATATCACTGCTTGATCTCAGTAATATTTCAACATCAGTTTTCAAATTAGACATTCTTTTACACAATGCATTCTTCAAGGCAAAACATTTTTTAATCAGTAATTAGTCAATTGTTCTGTGGCTTTAGAGGCTCTTTGGATTAAAGACAGACAGTAATTTTGTATTCTTGAACAAGGCTGTCTTGTGATTTTTCTTGTTTTGTCTCTCAGTGCTTGAGGCGAGAATCCAGCAGCTCCAAACTGATGTCATTTTAGATGTCCAACATGCAAAGGTGCAATTTGTTAAAGTTCCCTCTTATGGAAAAAGAGTTTCATCTAGTAGAGCTCAAAGAGGCTCACCTCAGGAGAAAACTGACATTCCTAAATCTGGGCAGGCTGTTGCCAAAGGAGCCCATAAATCTCAACCCAGTCGCTGGATGGAAAAATTAACTCAAGAGAAGAAAAATAAACTTAAGAAACAGCAGCACCTCCAACAGAAAATGCAGATGAGTGTCAAAGAGAAGCCATCAGCTAAATCCAAAGGCAGTCTAATGTCCACTGGAACAACATTTAAAACGGTGTCTCCTGCTGTTAAAAAGAAGAAGGGTGGCATGAAATTGTCAGAGGAAATTCGTGCTGCAGTTTCTTCTCCAGCTACAACTGCTGCCTTAACTGCAGGGAAAACAGCCGTGTCTCATAAGGCATCTAAACATAAACAAACAGACTCAAAAGTCAAGGTTGTTGGCAAAGAAGGAAAAGAACAGACAAGTTCTTGGCCCCAGGGCAAGGATGAGAAGCTAGGTGAGGTGGAGAATCTGGAGAAGAGACTCAATCAGCAAGTAAGCCAATGGACATCCTCAAGTTCCCCAGAGTGCCCGCAGGACGCCAGTGAAGGAAGTGCATGTCGTGACATCCAACTTAGCATCCGCTCTTACCTGGAGGCGTGCATATTTGTGGGGGACATTGAGCGGGCTCATCGTTTCCTGCTCAGTCAACACAGAGTTAGGAGTCGTCGTAAACTCCTAACCACAGGAGTTTACAACATCATGATGAGAGTATGGGCCAAGAAGGTAAGTTCTAAAATTATGTAACAATACATTTTAGACCACATAAGACCTCTCCATTGTATGTCACATTAGTCCTCTGAGATGGTATTCTGCCTTGGCAGAATGCTATTTGTTTTTTAAAAAATGAAAGGGGTCTCATGTACTAATCTTAACATACACACACACACAACAGTTCTGTACACCATATTGCACGCTCGCATTTGGATGTACTAAAAGTGAAATGAATGTGCAGTCCTTCAGGCACGTATTTCATGTCTGGAGGAAGCACATTTCTAAGGTGTTGTCCGGTGGCAACACTTGGAGGCGATGCAATGAAGTTCCAAACATTAGCAATCATTTCCCCAAGTATTTGTCTCCCACTACACGTGCAATTCACTTCAGCATCGTATATATTTTTGATCATAATCTGAGAACCAAAGCCTCAAACCAGTGATCATGAAATCTCTCAGAAAGTGATCCCAGTTATATAATTTGGTATTAATGTCGTTGTTACAGTTTTGTTTCTATTTACTTAAACTGGCTGAAATTTACAACTGTCTTTTTAAGCTTTTCGTTATAGTTCTTCAGATGAACATACCTTCACCTAGCTTGAGCATACAAAGTTTCATGTTCTCTTTTGAGCCACTAGCATTCTGCTCACTCAATGACAAAACTGAAAAAACAGACATCACTGTGAACACAATGCCTTGCAAAAAAAGGCCCTTGCTCACATACTGTTAGAAGTTTGGAAACGTTTTAAAACACCAACATTTAGTGAGAATTCTGTTTCACATTCTGGCATTCTTTGCTTTTTGACAGAATGTCATTTGTGAGGCACTAGAATTACATCAGTTTCATCATCACTGGCGTCATGAAGCATCACTTGAATTACTGTTAAATTGATTTTTCTCTTTTTCTCTCTGTAGGGCACATTAAACCAGATTGGCCGCATCTTTATTCTGTTAGAAGAAGCTGGTCTGAAACCGAACCTGGGATCTTACCGTGCTGCTCTTGAATGTATGGGCCGTAATCCAAACTGCTCTCCAAAAGTTATTTCAAGGTTTGAATGCAAACACACATTACTGCACAGACACAGATCATGAAAGATATGCTTCTAATAGTATGCACTTGACACATTTACATCATTGATCAGTGTTGCTGCTGTTAACTAGAGGGTTGTCATTGTTTGGCCACTATTTGTAGTTTGCAGTAGTAATACACTGACTTACCAGCAGGGGTCATGTTACGTTCATTTATGTTAGTTTTCATCTCATCTTTCTTCTATTCTTCTCATAATATTTTTGAGTAAATGCATCAAAAATGTTATTTTCTTGATGAAGTACATTCTACTGGCTAAAGTACTGGCTAGTTTGTCATCTTAATGTTGAAATTATGTATATGTATGTATTCTTTCTCTCCTCAAATTAACTTTGATTTGCATAGGAAGGATTAGACTTTCATTTTACTATTATGACAACATCCTGTCTAGCTCAGTTGTGAAAACAAAGTTGTCATCTCATCAATGTATGAATACATTGATGCTTTTCTTAGAAAGATAAAGACTTTTTTGTGTCCCTCCTGTATAAAGTTCAAACTTACCAATACTTTGTCATTTAAGTTGTATTTATTGCACTTCTTGGTGATGTGAACCCATGGCAACTCATCATGATAGTTACTGGGTTGCTATGGGTTGAAACCCACTTCATAGTTGATCTATTCTTTTGTCAAGTGTGTTGACATCTCTCCTTTTAAAATTAGTTCCTTTCACAATTTTGGTTCCAAAACCAAAATTGTTTTGGTTTTGGAAGTGTGCTGATGTACTGTCGGTGCTGATTGATGGTGTGTGAATCAAATCAAATCAAATGTTGGCATGTGAGAAATGGTACACATGTATGATCTGAATCAGTTAGTAGCATTCTGTCCATGAGAATTAAGAAATAAAAATTCAAGCAGAGGCAAGAAGTTGAGCTCTTGCTCTGGCAAAATAACGAGAAAGAAAACAGAACAGAGTAAAGAACTTGGCATAATCTTTGTGTTCTGGAAGACACTTGTGTCTTTAACAAATGCAAAATGTGCTAATTAACAGAACTGGCCTATCACTGACTAATGCAGATGGCAGAAATTAAATAAATGAATAACGTGGAGTCAAAAGGACATACAAGCTTCTTGCTCCTTGTGTTGGGAAAGTGTGGAAGAAAAATGGATTTGGGTATTTAAAATTTGATATAATTGTAATACACGATATTGGCAAAAGTATTTGCTTACCCACCCACAGGTGTATAAAATTAAGCACCTAGACATGCAGACTGTTTCTACAAACATTTGTGAAAGAATGGGTCGCTCTCAGGAGCTCAGTGAATTCCAGCGTGGAACTGTGATAGGATGACACCTGTGCAACAAATTCATTTCCTCGCTCCTAAATATTCTACAGTCAACTGTCAGCTGTATTATAAGGAAATGGAAGTGTTTGGGAACAACAGTAACTCAGCCACGAAGTGGTAGGACACGTAAACTGACGGAGCGAGGCCAGCGAATGCTGAAGCACATAGTGTGAGGAGATCACCAACTTTCTGCAGAGTCAATCACTACAGACCTCCAAACTTCATGTGGCCTTCAGATTAGCTCAACAGCAGTGCGCAGAGAGCTTCATGAATGGGTTTCCATTACCAGTAGGCGGTATAAACGGTATAGGGTAGAAACAATATAAATGTAGCTAATGGTAGAGATTTTTACTCTACTGCCCTACCAGAATTGTGCAAGTTGATAATGTTAAGCTGCACCTACTGTGTCCAAAGTGAATGTGAAAACATGGCCGCTGCAAACGTGGAGCGAGATGAGGAGGAAGTGCTTGTAAAAAAGGACCGGTGCAACGTCGGTCACTTCGTATGACAAAAAGTATCAGAGGTAGATTGATATTACAAATGCCATTACCGTATACTTGTGTAAGGACACTTGATGGACGCCACGAGTTATTTAGCTGCAAGTACTTTAGTCAAACTGAAATTTATGACAAAGTCCGCCAGCAAGTAGAGAAAGATATCGCGAGGATGAAACACTATGCAACTACTACGGACTTGTGGTCAAGTTGCACAATGGAGCCTTACATTAGTTTCACAATCCACTTCATCAATGAAGAGTGGAAGTTGTGCAGCAGATGCCTACAGGCAGCCTATTTCCCTGAGGATCATACGGGTGAATGTGTGTGTGTGTGTGTATTTACTTACAGAAGAAAAGATTATATTGTTACCGCACATGCTTTGGATTATACCGCAATATAGATTTGAAGCCATATCGCCCACCCCTAGTTTCCATGGTCGAGCAGCTGCTTCCAAGAAGCCATACATCACCAAGTGCAAAGCAAGTTTATTTGTATAGCACATTTCGTGTACAAGACAATTCAAGGTGCTTTACATAAAACATTTGAAGCATTACAGAAAACAGGAGGAAATAAAAAGAAGATAAAATAATAAAAACATTTAAAACATATTAAGAAAGAAAAAGCAATAAAATTAATCATAATAAGGTGATATAAAAAACCTAAATAAATCAAAATGATTAAAATAAGCTAGACAAAGTAAAAGATACCGTGCAGATTTCATGGATAGGCAAATGAAAAGAGAAATGTTTTCAACCTGGATTTAAAAGGGTCTACAGTTGATGAAAGTTTAATCTCCACTGGAAGTTTGTTCCACTTGTTTGCAGCATAACAGCTAAATGCTGCTACTCCATGTTTAGTCTGGACTCCGGTCTGGACTAGTTGACCCAAGTCCTTGGATCTAAAATCCCTACTGGGTTTATACTCTCTGAACATATCACAGATGTATTCTGGACCTAAACCATTCTGGGATTTGTAGACGATCAGTAGGATTTTGTAATCTATTCTCTGACTAACTGGAAGCCAGTGTAAAGATTTTAAAACTGGTGTGATGTGTTCAGATATTTTAGTTCTGGTTAAAACTATAGCAGCAGCGTTCTGGATGATCTGAAGCCGTTTAATGTTCTTTTTGGGAAGTCCAGTGAAAATATCATTACAGTAATCCAGTCTACTGGAGATGAACGCATGGATGAGTTTCTCCTGATCTTTCTGGGAGAAAACTGGGAGTTTTTAATTAAAACTTTTAATTCTGCTGATGTTTCTGAGCTGGTAAAAAGCTGCCTTAGTGACAGCTTTGATGTGGCTGCTGAAAGTCAGATTCGAGTCTATCAACACTCCAAGGTTACGAACGAACTTGTTCAGTGGTTTTCAGAGCCTGAGTCTCCAGATATTGACCAGGTGGACGCACATTTATGCCATTTGGGCGCTCTTTTACGCAGAGAGAGAGAGAGAGAGAGAGAGAGAGAGAGAGAGATAGATATGTTTTGGTCTGGTGAGGCCAACATTGCCCAGTAGAACAATAGATTTTTCCACAATAGGGTTGAAACTTATCAGTGGGGAACAGAGAGGTATTTAATGTACTTTTCACATGTGAACTGTGAGCTATATGAAAAACAGGGTCAGAAAATCGCAAAATAATGAGTAACATCACTTTGAGTAGGACCACTTCCTCCCTCACCTTCCTGCGTAATGAAAATTGGTAAAAAACAAGAATCAAATCAAATCAAATCAAATCAAACTTTATTTATAGAGCGCTTTTCATGCCCTCAGGCAACACAAAGTGCTTTACATTAAAAAAAAAAATCAAGACCATATGCTGTTCTTTAGCTTAAAAGAAATTAATGGGGGGTTAACTTACTTACATGTAACTTAATTACATTTCTAAAGTCCTACTAAACTGAATTTAAGACTTGTCATTCTGAAGAAATAACTCACTGTCTAAGGAATGACATCAGTTGTGACATCATTAGAAGATCCAGGATGCCTATTATAACAGTGTAATAGGACATAATGAGACTGAATTAAAAGTTATTTACTTAGAGATTTTAAACTAACTTGGGCAACACAGGACAAAACTGAATGGTGATGTCTCAAGGGGCTTGTGGAGTCTTCTGGAAACAGGCGTATCATGTGAACAGTTACGCCCACAGTGGAGCCCAGTTATCTGTGAGCACTTGTTTAAAGACAACTATATTTCTTGCTTTTGTGAATCATAACATTAATTGAGTTATTACAAAGTTGCACTGCTAAACTTTCCATGTATTTGTGCAACTTGATCACTTTGACAGCCCCCAGCCCAGTACTGTCTTAGCAGTAACTGGGTCACCCTGACAAGCCACTGTTAATCATATTTGACTTTTTTGATTTGTTGCATGACATTTAACACAAAAAAAACCCACTGGACACAGCTCATGGACTCAGGAGAAGACTCCATGTATCGCAGCATGTGCACTGTTTTGATGGTGACTGATATAAAATGCAGTCAGCTGGCCTGCTGCCCAGGCAGGGATGTGCCTCATATTGGATTTTCTTTTCTTTTTCCCCTAATGGACCAAACATTAGTCTGGAGATACTGTGTCTGGAGACTCTAGCCTCTGTACATGGCTGCCTGCCCTAACCACTGCACCACCGGGCGGCCCAATACACGACTAGTTTTGTTTTCAAATTTTCTTTCTCTCTGAAGAAGCAATATAGTAAGATATCATGTTCTCATGCCATATTTGGCTTGGTGAGTTGGTTTCAGAAAGTCTTGGTCATGTTGGTCACTGTTGCAGTAATCACACGCAGGAAAATGTACAGACATGCTATCCTTTTGCACCCTGGAGAGATCACCATAAGCAGCCTGGTCCGATAGAGTTGACAGAGCGGTAGGGTTGGCAGTGGAGAGCTGGTTGCTCCATCGATTACTGTAAGCTGATGCTCTTTGACATTGTTCTGGAGTGGTGCACTCCTGCTCTGTCTTTCTCTTCCATTACCTCCCTGATTATTGTGATTTTATCTCACTTCATTTGTTTAATGTTACTCAGTTCCTCTTTCTACTAAGATTGCGCTCACTTATTAAAATCACTTCTGTTCCATTTTTGCCATCGATGTAGCCTCCATCTACCTCACTCTTTTCTTTCGCTCTCTCCGTAACGTGCACACACACATATATACCCCCATCCCTTTAAGTTTCCCCTTTGTAAGTGCTGTGTCCTCCAGAGCTCTGTGCTCCCTTGGGTGCAGCAGAGCAGTCACCAGGCTGATTAGGCTCTATCTGTCAACCTCTCTGCCCTCTTTGTTCCTCTGGGCCACACTGGCAGCTCCCAGACTAATCCTGCCTTTGTTCAAGACTCTCTCATTTGCTCAAACTCAAATTGCACATTGTATCACAAGAGACTTCAGTGCATGAGTGAAAATATGCAAAAATGTAAAGCAGAAGTCATAAGACACACTCTTATTATAGTGGCTGTTGTTTTCTATAGTGATGTGCAGATCTAAGCTAATTTCTGATTAGATATAACAAGTAGAGCTAACTGCTGAGCCAGAGTTTCCTCCAGATGCTAATTAGTGCACTATTATTTATAATTGTCTTGAGTAAAAGGTGTGCAGGGTGAAGCAGAGTGCTGTTGTCTTCTGTCGTTGAGGATAAATGAGTTTTCCTTGCTTCTGTCTCTTGGCTTTGTCTTGTGCCTCTCTTGTTGGCCTCTAGGGGACAGTGCAACCAAACATGCTCGCTTCACAGAATCCAGTGAGTTTTATCTGTACAGTTACTTTGAAGCATTCCTCATCATCTGAGTGAAATTCACACAATCAGTTAAACCAATATAGAATCAGCCAGTGTGTGAAAAGGAATGAGAGTTTCATTGTTTCTTTTTAGAATCTTTTTGATATAAAGTCTCTATGCTTTTTTAAAATGAGCCTCTCATAGAAAAAATACATCAGTGTACAGTATTACAACTTGGGGGAAAAAAAGCCAATAAATTATTAACCCAGCCAAAAATTGTATCACTTTAATCCTTTAACCCTACTAATCACAGAGGAATACAGATCCATCTGACTGCAGATATGCATTCCCAGGTCTTCTATAAGTATTGAATTTAAAATAATTTTTGGAATAATATTTTCATTAAATGTCTTATTTGTATTCCTCAGATGGGTTGCTCATTGGCATTGTCTGCATTTTGCAGTCCAGACATGTCGGCTCAGCTCTCTCTGGGAGATCTCTTTTCAAATAAACATTTCACTGATGCTGTCAGTGGCCATCTGTGTCTGGATCAAACTGATACTTTGAGTCTGACAGAAGGCCTGTCAATGCAAATGTGTAAATTTATATTCTGTAACTGTTGATCAGGGGAGTGGGCACATATGCAAGGATCCCATAAACAGGAGAGGGTTTTTGTTGTTGTTCTTAAGTTGAATTAATCAGAGACTCAGAAAGTTATGAATATCTTAGCATCATTCCCATTTCAGTTGGTGGATCAGATGGTTATGACAGTTCAACTTGTAGCCAGACTCTAATCTCTGATGCATTGTTATAAAAATAATAATTTCCTCACATAGATGTCCTCTACTTGAATGGTGTAGCGTTCTCCAATACTCATGTTTTGTTTTTAGTGTTTTTTTCTTTTAAACAAAATGACACTGCCACAGATATAAAAACACCTGGTCATTTAATAGAAACAACTATTCTATGTATGCTTATCCAAAAGTTGTGCTTCATGTACAGTGGTAAGAGAAATATGCATACCCCTCAGAAATAACTTGTTTTCTGCATAGCTTTGCAATAAAATACCATCTCAGTTGCTAGAATAGACAAATACAATGTGGTTAATCTGATAATACACAAATAATTATGCTTTTTTTTGTGTGTCTTTACCGAACATACCCCTTTCACAGTGCTGGAAGCGAAATTAAGTGAAGCAATGGACTATTGACTTTAACAAAAGATAATTGGAATCTGTATGTTGCACATCTGGAGTTGAATTTGTTACATGTTTTGTACATGTGGCTGGGCCTAATTTGGCATCCAGCCAAGATGACTCCAAAGACATAGACCACAACATAGAAGACCACGGACGAAGCTTCTGCTCTAAAAGAAAGAAACAAATTAAAAAATAGTCAAAAAAATGAATAAATTGACAGTGCCAATGAGAAACCAATGTAAGGTATACACCAATTATACACCAAATTAATTCAGTATCTAAAAAGACTAAGGAATGCATATTTTCAGCCTAATGGATCTTTATTCCTATGGAATTAATGGAGTTAAGGAGTTAAAGTGAAACCATTTTTGAGTTGGTCATTTATGTATTTGTTTTTTAAAGCAGAACAGAAAAACATCATCGTAAAGTATCAGTTTCAGTTCTCTCTATTAATGGAACATTTGGTTATTTTTAGGAATTATCACTGTGCTCTCAGAGACTGCTGTTCACAGACACCAACAAAGCAAATCTTGGGATGACACGTCATCCCAACAGCTGCAAATCACTTGACATCGCTTCCTCAAATATCAACAACAAACTGAGGTTAACTCACGGAACTAGTTTAGTTTGCTTATTTTATCACATTGTTTTAGAGGTGACTAAGAAACCAAAGAAATTAATGATAGAGGACGAGAGAAAGAAAGAGTGAGAGGTATCGAGCAAAACTAGAGTGAATCTAAACAGCTAAACAGTCTAAAAACACAAGCCACATGGAAATGCCTGGAAATGCATGTTTGTTTACATCTTTACAGAACCTTGTCTGGGTTAGGTTGTATAGGTTGGCAAGAATGCTGTGGAAATTCAAGAATGAATCACTGACTGCCATTGCAAAAACCTCTGTTTATGCTCGTCACACTGTCATGCAATTATAGTGAGTAGGTGAGTTGAGTTATACTTGTAACTGTCTTCTGTAAGGTTCAAAATCAAAACATGAACATATAGTTACATTGAGTCAGACTGTGCTTAAGTTCTTGAAGGAAAGATTTATTGATGGGCTGCTGGATTAAATTGTATAAATTGTTGTTGTTGTTTTCAGAGATACTCAATAATCTGCCAGTTCAGTGTTTGTGTATGATTGTCTGTTGATTTAAGTATTTGAAAAAAATATTTGGATTATTTAAATTAGGGTTAGGGTTACTATCTAGCTCCAATCTAGCTAGCTCCAATCACAGTTATTTTTGGGTAAAGAGCTCTACAGGTATCCTAAGGACACCACAGAAGAAAAAAATAAAAGTCTTCTCACATTCTTTGCATGTGTGTCCTCAGGTGTCTGAACCAGATGGAGGAGGACGGCCTCTCTGTAGACAATCTGTTCAGTCAGTGTGTGTTCCATCAAGATGAGAGGGACATGCTGCTGAAGGCCTTACATGTTGTGAAGCCCGACTACCAGCCCATCCTCAACTTGCAGACAAGCCAGAGTTCTCTACCGCTGGTTCACGACTTTTACACAAAGGTATGACACACTGGTCTTTTGGGGTATTTGAGTCCACAGGGAATACGATGATCATCTCTTCTGCTGGCGTGACAGTAGGTTTGTTGTAGTCAAGATTTAAGTGTGGTCAGGTGGTTATTTTCCACTGATTTAACTTCTTAAATCAATGTTGGTGAATATCAGTGACTCTTGGCGTGTTTATGTACGGCATAATACAACAACATACATGCTAGCGCCTTTCTAGTCCGGGAACCTCTTAAGGTGTATTCTTCGTTTAAGTCATCTATTGAAATTTTGGTGCTTAAGAGTTTTATAGTTTTATAAGTATAGTTTTTATAGTTTATATATATATATATATATATATATTTTTTTTTATTTTTTTTTTTTTATTACTGAAAAGGAGGGGAAAAATTGTCACACTTAATATCCAAATTATCATGCTTTATTTGAAGGATAAGTACAACTATACAGAAATGGGAATTGTTACTAAGTCTGACTGTCATGTATGTTTTGCACCAAAAAAGATGGGAAAGCTGTCAGGAGGCTCCTGTGTGACTATGAAAGATTTGATTGTGACCTCTTCACAGTCAGACTGGCACTGTCCTATTTTTAGTCAGCCAACTCTCCTTTCTAATGGGTCCTCTGTTTGTGTTGCCTGTCTTCCTCTCACCTCTCCTTCTTTTTCCACCTCCCTTGTCCTTGTGATTCTCACATGATTCATTACCAGCATTTTGTACATTTGGAGTATTTTTAACTTCAGTCCATACAATGTTTTCACTTTAGCCTTTATTTGGGTGACATATATTTGTTCCCCTCTGTGATATTGTTGGCCTATGTTAGTGAGATTTCTTTAATCAGAAGGTCACACATTGTTTTCATGAGGGCATACATGACACTGTGCCACTTTTTGATATGCAAAACAGGTCAAATGTGTCTGTTTTATTACAGATGGCTCTGATTGCATTTAAATTACAGATGGCTCTGATTGCATTTATAAAGGTAGTTGGTTGATTATATAACCATGTCTTTGACTTTTTGGTCAGGTCACAGTGGCTTAAAATCTGTCCAAATAACTGGTCCACTAGATAACAGAGGAACAGACTGTGTGGTCTCTGGGGGATTTTATTCACTGTCTGCAGAGAAACCCAGTCCAAGTAGAACATTGTTTGCTGGTCTGATGAAGCCTATCATACAAAATCAGTTTGATGTAGCTTCAACTTGTCACCAGAGATTATCTGGTGTTCTCGCTTTTATTTATTTTTTTAAATCTTGGAACTGGACTGCATTTCTGTTAGTATAGCTTTTTTAACAATTTGAAGTATAAAATAAGGATCGCTTCTCCCTTCAAACTTTCTACGTTCCACTCAGTCTGTATTGCTGGTTTGCGGTAGAAAATATCTAGTTGGCAAAGTATTGCCTTAAAATCACAGGACTGCTCTTGAACAATATGCTGCAGAGCACTTTTCCATTGTATACCTGGAAAGTGCATGTTTGCACTTTTCAAAAGTATTCTATGAATACAACACTTCAACATTAGAACTTCACAGCAACAAAAAAATAATTTTAGTGTATCTTATTGTTTATATTTGCAGTGAATAAGTTCAGGTCTTCTGTGACAATTAAATCTCAGTTTTTGTGGTGAGTCTTTAAAGCAGAATAAAGAACTTTTATACCTGTTTTCAGTTTCAGTTTCATCTAAAGGAATATTTGCTTACTTTTATGAAGCATCGTCCGGCTTCAGTAAACACTAGGCATTCACTCAACTTACGATACAATTCGAATCACGATTCAGGGTTCACGATACAGTTCGACTCGCGATTCGAATCACGTACAACACAAAATTATTTTAAGGGCAAATGACAGATTTTTTTTTTTAATTATTATTTCTCTTACACAAATCCAGCCTTTTCCTTTTTAACAATATTGTAGTGTTTTCTCTTACACTCTTTTCAATACAGTAGATTAGAACTTGCAGCAAATGACAACAAAATTGTATCAGTTCTCTTCTTTTTTTTTCTTTTACAATAGTGTTTTTTTCCTTATCCTCTTTATACCTGAATAGCAAATGACTGGAAAGTGTAAACTGTTTTATCAACTCTCAAATCTGTCAAGTGCTGTTTTTTTTTCTTTTCTTTTTTTTTTAACAATTGGCCTACTGCCCTCTTTTCAATAAATCAGTACAGTATCAAGTTTTTTTTTTTCCTTTAGTACATAACAGGTCAACTCTACTTTAAGCCAGGTGTAAACTAAGGCAGTATACAAACATAACAAAACTTTTCTTCCACTGTTTGTAATCTGCATAGGCTTCCTAGGCCTTCCTAGTGACGTTGAACAAGAACGTAGTTTGGCTCCAGTGCACCCTCTGCTGGCCTGGAGGCCACATCGCAATTCATGGCTTAATTAAATCCATTCAAATTGTATTTAAAAAAAATCACAGCATGCTTAGTGATCACCCCTTCCACTATCAGCAAAAACCAGACCAACTGACTTCCTGATCCCATTCCAGTCAAACAACTGCGTTTCGCTTATGGTACTTTGTCACAGATCAACAACAATGAAACTAGCTCACAGTGCTACAGCAGATATCATGGCAGACGCAACCAAGATGTTCAGGAAAGTAATGAGGAAAGAGAAAATGAGCATGACCGCAGAAGATGAGACCGAATAAAAGTACATTTTTGATAGCATGGCATAAGCAATTTAACCTCCAACACCTATATGGGGATCAAAAATACTTTTAAAAAAGTCCTCTGTACTACTTTAATCTTCTTTAAACAAGGGTTAAAAAGACTGCGTAAAGTCATGTTATTGCTATCCAGTTACAAGTGGCCAAGTCTTTACTTTTAGAACCACAAAAAGCATGAATTACACAGAACTCTATGTATAACCACATTGTGCATATCTAGAAAAATGAATATACCAAATAGTTAACTTGAACGTATATCATATTGACTGACTATATACATATTGACTGACATATAGACTGAGCAAAAGCTTGTGATATGAAACTCAGGGGAACGTTCTCTTCTGACAGGTGGAAATGATTTTACAAATTTGCCTGTACTCAGTTTACTGAAACGGACATCACCTCTTATTATTCTAAATTGACTTTTTTTTTTTTTTTTTTACTTCATGTAAACCTTGTTTTAAGACAGGGAACTGACAACATTCAGTAAAAAAAAGAAAGTCACCTTTACTTGGTGAAGACTTACCTGGAAGGGTTACACCATTGTTGAGAGCTTAACGTCTTGTACGAAAAATTCTCTATACCTTGCAATATTAAGTGTAATTTTTCTGTGTGTGTGTCTGGTCTTTGTTTATATGTTTTAGAGGGAACACCACACCTACCCCAAACTTGATTTCACTCAGGAGGAGCTTCAGGAGCGTTTTAAACGTCAGCTCTGCGTGGAGAAGGCTTGCACTGTGACCATTGACTCTGTGGAGGCTGCCAAGCCTGTCACTGAAAACATGACCAAAATGGTAAATAAAATCACCCACTGCATCTCTTCATCTTTAGGTCATCTTGATTACAAACTGCTTAAAAAGCCCATATCAGCAAATTCCCCTCATGGTGGTTGAGATAAATAATTGGCTTTTATCTGGCAATAGTTTAGTCTACACATGTTACAGAGCTCTTGGCACTTTTTTGTGCTATTAGAAATAGTTATAATAACATTTAAGAAATTATGTTTGACTCTTTTCCCCTTTTCTCTGATATGGACTTTTAAATGAACTACGTTCTGGCTTGAGTTGTGCAGTATAAAATATCATATTCTTATGCTGAACCTTATTTTCAACTCTGGCATTTACAGCCAGGCCTGGCTCGCCTGCCTTTGCAGATGGGTATGTGGGAAGCGAGCAGGCTGAGTGTCCCTGGTGGTCAAGAAGCATTTACAGACATCCAGAGCTGAATAATAATGTATTGTAATGGAAGCTTTGGGAAGAGTGCAGACACCTATCTATCCACAACCCAGACTGTCTTCACTTCAACTATTGTAACTGTGACTAAAGAGATAGTATCGACACATGCACACAGTCGTGTACGTTTAACCTCCATGCAGAAAAAAAATTAAGATATTGGTCAACCTGGATTATATACAGTATTTATTCCCACAAGGAAGGCATTTAAGATTAAAAAATCAAAAAGTATGAACAAAAATATCAGTTGTGATGTTAAACATTGGTTAAACTGCAAATGACAAAGATGAAAACATGGCTAAAATACTCTAAACGTTTCTGCACTTTCACTATAGTTGAATTATACATTTTGATAAATTAAATTATAAGAACTTGATATATTTGTACAAAGACTGATATCGATGATCACTCAGAGAGAAGTTAGAAGAGAGGTGTCCTTACAGTGAAAGGGATACTTTATTTTATCAGGGCTGTACCAGTTATGTTTGCTCCTAAATGTGTCTGTAGTTGCTTTGACAAAAAAAGTAGTGAGAGGTCTAAAACATATCTAAATATGTAGTTGGAATCATTGTTTGTGTTTGTAATAAGCTGTAGAGTAGACATAGAAAAAAACTCCACAACACAGGGAAAACAAACAAACAAACAAAAAAAAAAAGTTCTATCTCCCAAAAGGTCAAACTCATGTGTCACTGGTATGTATCATGAATTGATAACTTTTGTACATACCATAAACTACTGGGTCACATACTTGTGAGAGGACAAAATGATTTCTCTTTCCCGTTTTAGTGCTGCATAAATTAGTGTGTCTCGGTTTTATGTTTTTTTTTTCTCTCAAAGGGAACTTCTGGGTCCCCCCCCCCCTCCTTATTTGTAAGTCATAACACCAAACAAACCCAGTCTTCAAATAATAGTCATGGTCATGTTGCACAATGGACTGGACTTGATGTCCAGTAAGACCAGACTCTATACTCTATCAACTGCCTCGCTATCTAAATGCCTCTTCATTTCGACATTTGGAGCATGCAACGAGCGATAGTGGCTATGGGATTGTTTTGTTTTTGTTTTTTTTTCAGCCATTTCAGTCTTTATTCTGTCCTCACTCTCAGTCATTGAACGGATGACTTCCAATGTGTTGTCTTTCAGAGGGAGCTGCTGGCAGAGCAGCAGGCACAATGGCAGAAGATCCTCCTTCAGGCCCTGAGGGAGAGCAAGATGATCCTGGCCAATACTAGCAACAAGTACAGCAGGCTTAACCTTTATCCATATCTCTGTCTGTTGGAGGATAGGGAGTACGTTGACATTATGATACAGGTAATACAAGTCACAAAACATAGCCTGGCACTCTAAAAAATGCCTGACACCTACGGTGTATCCCAGACTTCAGATTGTTTGAAAGAAAATCATCTGATTGATGACAGTTTTTTTTTTTTTTATTCATTTTAGTGCAGGCACCTATCATTTTCTTGTTTTCTATTCTCAATTTTGCTTTGGTGTAATTTGACACAACCATTCTGGAAAACCACAAAACACAAATCAGGTGGACAGCAGTGACAACAGCTGGCAAAGCATCACAGTTTGGTAGCAAAGCAAAAAAATGCTTTAATGAGATATCTTTGCTTTCAGAATAGGTGTATACAAAGGATATGTTGTTAATTCTGATGTTAATATACTATGATGATGTTAACGTAGCAATGAAAAAGGGTTAGTCTTTTCTGAACCAGACTTAATGAAAGTCCTAGGGCCCGTTCTTCAGCCAGATCTGCTAAAGCCGCTGTTAAGGGATAGTGGGTAACGGGAGGGGCGTTCCCCCACAAATCTTCCTCTCTTGCTAAACCCACTATCACAGACGATTCCTATCGGCTACCTAAAAGTTTCAGATAGTTTGTGCGCTCCTGGTAAACATGCCCTGGTCGTCTATTGTGTAACTGGCGAGCAAGCCGTTTAAGACAATCTCTGCCATTTTCTCAGGGGTTAAACTGAGGCCAAAGCACGCTTTTTATACAAGAGTTAATTTGGGAAATAGAGCCGTTTGTGCACGTCCACATGTGACCAGGTGGATGCACATTGATGCCATTTGGATGCACTCTTGTACGAGCCGACATGGGTTGTCGGACTAGATCCGCGATCGCAAGATACTGAGTTTGCGGAAAGGGCCAAGGACACGCCCATTGCCACACCTACAAAGTGAGTAAAGGGCCATGTATACTCTCGCGGCAATGTGTCGCCGTTAGCTTGTGATTTATACTCGCGTGGTCTCCGCTATGTTATTCCAAGCCACAACACAAGAGGGACAATCATGGACTAGCTAAACTTACTAAACATATCTCTTGCGTTCCACTTTCTCACCGTCTCGGTCGTATCCAGACCCACATTTATCGCTATCTCCCTCCATGAATTACTAGAATATGTGCTGTCTTTGTAGTGTGGAGAACGAAAATCGTACAGATATGGCTCCTTCCTCATTTCTTCAAAGACGCGGTCTTTTCTATGCAGATGTAGAATTGACTAATCAGAGGTCTCCTTTCTCTTCTCTCTGTGACACTGTCTGCGTCGCGCTACAATTTTGGGTAGGCGCACCGGAGTGTCTGCGTAGTCTCTGCGTAGGGTGGGGGGGCATCTCGTATGTGACGCAGACGACCTGGCGTTCGAGTATAAATCATGCTTAAGGGAGTCAGCATTAATGGGTAGCGGCTTTGGCAAACTGAAGATTGTATTAGCGGTTAGCGGAGGTTCCTACAACCGCAATTTGCGAGTAGGGGCTAGTGTTAAACGGTAAGGGGAAGTGTACAATCTGCGCCTTCGTCTCTTGACTACTGCTTCAAGTGCATGATGTTGTGGCGGTGTTTTTTTCCCCCTACTTGCTCACCTCTGACCTTTTAAACTGTTCTGTACTCGTCTCCAGAGTGTTGCCAGCATGCCTCCTAGTGGAGAGTCGCTGAAGATTCTAGCTAGAGATCTGGGGAACAGAATCTACACCAAGTACTCAGTGCGCCAGAAGTACCACAGTCAGACGGTGGAAAAGTTGGAAAGCATTTATAATGCTTACACAGATCTGCTGGCCAAGAATACCAAGGTAAATATATATATGTATACATATTTATATGTATCTTACTCAATATCAAGATTTCTAATAAGATCTAAAGATAACTGTGCCGAAGATAAAGATAAAGATATCTTCAGATCTACTATGGTTCAAGAAAGTATTGTACTGGCTTTTGGTTTTTGTTACCAAACTGACCTGAAACACACATCCTTTAAATAAATTATTCAAATGGACAAAGCAGACAGGATTAGCTGTAAATTTAAATGTGAATTTGATCACTGAGATGTCCATAAGCAGTGAGTAGGTACCCTGTTCTATTAAAGATCAAGGATCCATCAAAGTCTTAACCTCACAATGTGTCTGTGAAATTGCATCAGAGCACGAATAAATGGCATTTCTGGAAAACCCACAGAGTTGCTGATGCTCATCAGGCTGGAAATGTGACAGAATGAATAATTTAATGAGTTTAGACAGTGATCAAATGTAGGGAGTTCAAGAGTGTTGCTACCCTTGTCAAAAGTGGTCCTCCCCACAACAAAGTATGTGATAGTTCACAAGGAAACCCAGGGTTACTTTGAAACCCAACCTTTATAACGATTAATGTTCATGAATATACTGTTGGGAAAACACATCAAGTCCTCAGATTTGGACACTTTTCAGTAACTTTTCAGTTTCACTTTTCAGATGACAGCCTTAGGTCATATTTAAGCAGAAAGCTTTTGTCTTGTCTAGTTTGTCTAGTTTTCTGAGTTAGCTAGAAATTAGACTGAGATGTAATTATTATACCCTTAAATCTAAAATATTGCATTTTTTTATTAAGATGAATGTGTTAAAGCAACAATGTTTGTGTATTGGTTAGCTTTGTTTTGGTCTCTATTTGGTCTCTATTCAGTAGCACTCAATGAGTTGGCTTCATAAAACTGACTCTTGAACACGATTTTACAGGATGTATCAGTGTTTTGATGTCTCCACCGTGGAGAATATTAATGTGATCAAGGTTATAATGAGCAAGAGCTTGTTAAACTGGCAGCTGTTTATTATTTATGGTTTTTGTTTTATGTAAGGCATTTTAGATGCAGCCTTTGTAGTGATGTCAATTTATAAAGTTTTTTGTTATGACAGCGCGTATGAATTTTCACTTACATATGTATCCCTCGCTTTATATGTTTACATCTTTATGTCATGATCAGTTGTGAAGATAAACATCACAATATCTGACTCAAATGCCTGTCGCTTAAAGTCTGTGTTTGTTGCTGTTATAACATATTGTAAAAAGAAAGAAAAATCACTTGCTTGAAAACTTACATTTGGAAACATGAACACAATATTCAGCCTTGGTTTTGGGCACCTTGAGTGTGAAAAAAAAAAAAAAAAAAAAAAAAATATATATATATATATATATATATATATATATATACTTTAATTTTATAATATATACTTTAATTTTTGTACTTAAGAGTACAAAAATTAAATGTAAACAGTTGTAGTTTTGATGGTGTTTTATTTTGCTCCAGGTGTATAAAATCCTTCCCAGGGAGCAGTGGTGTAAACTGGAGCTGGAGCAGAGTTCAGGACCCACACTGCAGGGAACCAGGACAAACTGGCCATACAGACTGACCCTGGAGCTGGGAACTTTTATGGTGGATTTAATGGTGAAGAACCTCAAAATTAATAGTGACATCCTCAACCCAGCCTACGAAAGAAAGCTCATCCCCATCCTCTATCACATGTACACTTTTCGCAGCACCCGCCAGGTAGGGTTGATTACGTTTTCCCATTTGCTTTACCACATGGATATTATTGAAGCACATGACTAGATTAACTGGAGTTGGTGGTGATTCTGCTGAAATTAAAATCCAGTGTAGACTCTTGCATGTGCAGGAGAGTTGAAACTGTTTGTCTGGGTCATTTGGGTCCTTTGGCCTTTCAGATAAAACCTTTTAGATCTAGTTCTTACAGAATTTGAATTCCATTCATGGATAGTAACAGGATTTCTGAGCATTAACCCTGACCAAAAAAGATATTTTCAACTTAGATTTATGTGGAAAAAATGGTCAAGAACTGTAATTCAAAGGCTTACATTAAAAAAGTATTCCAAAACTATGAAGAAAAGGAAAAATAAATTAACAAAACCACAAATTTTGGGGGCACTTAATTCGTAGACCCACAGAATGACATCTTGATGATTTCCATAATTGGTATGTTTAAGCAATGGAGCATGTACAGACTGAGCAGCTGTAAAGCTGACACTTTCATTCATGCATATATTAATAATAATGATAATAAAACAGCTCATTCTAAAACACTTTACATTAAATATGATCACAAAAGTTGTTCTAAAGCCGGTCCTACCCAGCGTGAAGCCCCAGAGTGTGATTTATGAGAGCCATTCTCTGTCGGTATGAATTGGTCGTGGTTACACTTCAGTAAGATAAATAGGTTCTGGGCTAATCCCTTTTTTAGTGTCCCTTTAATTGCCTCACTGATTTACAGCCATTGGAGCCTGCAGGAGGGTGAGGTGACCACACTGGGGGACAGACAGAAAGACTGGATTGACAATTGTAAAAACTTAATGTGCTCTGACAGTGAAGCACTTTGAAGCAGAATTTAATTCTTGTGTAATTTTCGGTTTTGTTTTGTCTGTTTTCTCCCCTTTTCCAATGTTTCTGCAAGGGTTAGCCCACAGGGGGGTTCCTAATGATTTTACAACACAGCATGATAGTCTGACTCAGTGGAGCAGTGCTGAGGTGTTTCTGTCAGGTTACTGTCAGCAGATGATGATGTTTATGTGCAGCCCCCCTGCTTAATAAGTATTTCTTGGTCACAATTATATTCTAAACAATATGGTAGTAGCTACATTTGAAGAACGTTTACATGGGTCACACTGGTTAATTTGTATGTTTTTTTAGGGTTGTGTTTATGTTAAAGTTGCTCTACTCATAAATTATGATTTCAATTTCTGTAAAATGTTTATGAATTTGATAGTGAACATATTTTTTAGAAATTTGAGTAATTGCTCATGTTGAATCCAAATTGAAAAGCATGCTAAACCAGACCCTTCCATGTGATTAGCTGGGTTTTCATCCAATTGTTTTTTTTTTGTTTGTTTGTTTGTTTGTTTTTTGTTTTAGGAAAACTGCTAAATTAAATATGAATTTATGCACATTTCTATTCTCAAATATTATGCGTTTGTGTTGTTCCTTTGTAGTGAATGATTGGAGGAACCAGCCAGGACTGCTAAAAACACAGCAACAACAAAAAGGGGGAAAAACATCTGTTCTTTTATTTATTTATTCATCAAATTTCAAATGATAAAAAAAAAAAAAAAAAAAAACAGGTGAATAATTTTAAATGATGCAAAGGCTCGGGAAAGAGATCACAGCAGCAAATGAGACTTTTGTACAACTAATGCTTAATTTAAGTGCTCAAGTGGGAGTGAAAGACTTCAGTTTCCGTTTCTATTGAATTCAATTGTCTCTAGGTGCTTTTCGGAGAGACAGAGCATGACCCCCAAGCAAATATTATTACCTATAGCTAATGTTATTACATCTCAATCAAAGAAACAATGGCAAGTAAAAAAAAAAAACTCCCCTTGCAGGAAAAAGGCCTTTAAGCCAAACAGTATTGCACTTAGTTAATTTGTCCAGATACCAAATTTTCTTCCAGCTCCATCTGTTTATCATGTTATGCTTTTTTTTTTTTCCAATTTCCTATGTTTCTATCCAACAGTTTTCATATACAAATTGAAAGTGCATATCAAAACAGAGTGATGAAAACAAAATGACAAAAATTGAAATCTTTTACGAATCTAGCTGTACTTCTCATGATGTTTTAACCACCAGGTTGGCTTCATCAAGCCCCACCCCCTCCTGACTCAGATGCAGCAGGAAGCCATGGAGACCAAGCTGACCTTTGACTCCTATGTAATGCCGATGCTGTGTCCTCCGGTGCCCTGGACCTCAGTCAAGTTTGGTGCCTACCTGCTCACGCCGACTAAACTGATGCGAACAGTGGACGGGGCCACCCAGCATGAGGAGTTGCTGGAAAAATGTGAAAACCTTTACGCAGTCTCTGACTCACTTAACCAGTTAGGTAACTGTGCCTGGAGGATTAATAAACTAATACTGGATATTATTATCTCAATATTTAATGATCGTGGTAGTGATAAGCTGGACATCCCTCCCGCCTTTGTCAGAAGCTCCCAGAATACCACACTTCAACCCACAAGACCCTACTTACACAGCTACGGAGAAGGCACACATGAAAAGAGAAATGATCAATGCCAAAAAGAAATGCAGTGAGATGCACAGTTTACGTATGGATGCCCTCTATAAACTCTCCATCGCTCATCATATGCGAGATGAGATCTTCTGGTTCCCCCACAACATGGACTTCAGGGGACGAACCTACCCGTGTCCACCATACTTTAATCACCTGGGAAGTGATTTAACACGGGCAATGCTTGTGTTTGCAGAAGGAAAGGCTCTAGGTCCCAAGGGGCTGGACTGGCTTAAAATCCATTTAGTCAATTTGACAGGGTTAAAGAAGAGAAGCTCACTACAGGAACGGCTGGAGTACGCCAACACTATTATGGAAGATATACTGGATTCTGCAGACAACCCTCTAAATGTGAGTTGTTTTTTTAACTGTTCATTAACCAAAACTTTCTGTATAGCATTTTGTACTACATGATTTTTGTTTAAATTGTAGTTTCAATAGCTTTTCAATTACTATAACTTGCAGCTCAAAGTACTGTAAATAAATACTGTAACTGGTAATTGCCTTGCACTTGGCAAGCTGTTAGTTTTAAGAATATAAATATCAAAATATCAAAGCAAGAAGTGGCCATTCTTTTCTGGAAGTGTTTATGTAAGCAGGATAATGTGCTTGCGCATGTCTTTCTCAGGGTAAGAAGTGGTGGATGAATGCAGATGAGCCGTGGCAGACACTGGCCTGCTGCATGGAGATAGCCAGCGCTGTGAGATCACCTGATCCAGCACAATTCATCTCTCATTTTCCTGTCCACCAGGTACTAGAAAACATGGTTGTTGTGTAGTAATCTGCTATCAATGCACCTTTAAAGTATGCAGCCATTTCTGTACATTATAGCATTTTAATCTTGTGTGTTTTTTTTTTTAACTTGCTGAAATTAAAAATTGAATGTATAATATTACATATTCCTAATGTGATTGAAATTCATCATGGCAAATTACTAGGGATGCACGATAACTGTTTTTTAAATCCGATACTGATAACTTTCAGCTCCTAAAGGCTGATACTGATAACACACACATATACCTAAGATCATTACATCATACTATGAACAAAACCAACAGCAGTTTTGACTCTTTAAATGAACAGATATTTTTCCAATGAAAAACTATTGGCAAGCCTCTCAAACATTTTCGTAAAGCTATCAAACAAACTTATTTGATATCTCACATTAATTTAAATAAGCTGCATTACTTACTGATATAAATAAAATAAAGGCTCCTTGAACTGATGGAAATACATGCATCAAAATTACTAATTGAAAAAATGCATTCCTCGATGACAATAAAAAATAATGCACAGTGCATAATGTACTGACACAAGTTAGACTTGTCTATGTAAATAAATTAAAAAAGTACACTCCACAGTAACAGAAAATTACGTTTAAAGAATTTTGGCTTGTGGTTTTCTGGCATGAGGGGGTATTCTTGATTTTCCTTACTGAGAAATCGTTTTTCTGAATATCCCCTTGTCACTTGAACATAACATTCACTGCCGGTTAATCAAGTCTCAGAGGGAGCAAGGCACTGCCGTGTTGACAAAAATATATATATGTTATCAGGGTTATTTGTCATGATATCGGACTTATCGGGATGACATCATAATTTCCTGTTGATAATTATCGATAATTATCGTGCACCCCTACAAATTACACCAATAATAGTACAGAAAGGTTAACCTCACCCAGTCTGTGCTGATGTTTGTAATTCTTTCTGCATTCATGTTCGGTCCTTTTGGACGGCACTTCTGTAATCTTTATGTTAATCTATACTTTTCTGTTTATCTCTTTTCTTCTCGCTCTCCTCTCTGACAGGACGGTTCCTGTAATGGTCTCCAGCACTATGCTGCTCTAGGCAGAGATGTTATTGGTGCCACATCAGTTAACCTCATGCCCTGTGACGTACCCCAGGACGTGTACAGTGGAGTGGCACAGCAGGTGAGCACCAGCATTTTATTATAATTTTACATTGTTCTGTTCCCCTTCTTTGAACACCTAAAACTTGCTGTTAGACTATTGATTTGCGGTAGATTTTAGTTAGATTAATATTGCAGTTGCTCATCTGTTTATATTTGGTTGTCTCACTGAGTCATGTAATAACTGACAAACTAAACATTGAAAATATATTTTAAGGACTTGATTTAAAGGTTCTTAACTTGCTGTGCTCTGCAAGTGCAGAGAGAAAAGACAGCTTCTTATATTCAAGGGCTCAAAGGGTAAGTGGGCATACAATTCATGAAATGAGCCAGCTTCCAGAAACAGTTAATGTCCTGACATTTCAGAACAGGGAGAATTTGCCAGAGCTGAGGACAATTGTCTGTTTTTGGCCTTCTAAGGGCAGTGACTGTGACTACAGTGTTTGGTGTAGTTGTCAGATTGCTGCAGATCTGTCTTGCTCTGGTTTGTTTGCCTCTGGGCATTGAAGTTATTATTAGATGACACTGTAGATGATATCAAGATTGTGAAATTCTAAGCTACCTGAGTAAATAAATCTTGTTTTTTTCAGTAACTCTGGCTATGCTATTTGAGACTTAAACTAGAGTCGAAACTAATTTCTTTAACCTTTATCAAAATTTAACTATTAGTTTTAAACTTTTTATTTTGAAAAATGCTTTTTCAAATAGGGTTTACTCTATTTTTTTCTTTCTATTTAATTAAATCAATTTCAAATATTTGTGGTTTTGGAATGTTGGTCACAGAAAATTAAACATTTGATTACATAACCTTTGATCTTAGAAAACCAGAGTGGTCATTTTAGAGTGTTTTCTCTTGTGTAAAAGATTGGTGTTATTAAGATAATGGACAGGCTAAATGATTCATTGAGATTTAAGTAGAACCTATTTGTATTTTCTGAAAACATGTCTGTGTTCTCAGGTGGAAGAGTTGCGAGCACGGGATGCAGAGAACGGCATGAAGGTCGCCCAAGTGCTGGATGGCTTCATCAGCAGGAAGGTGGTCAAACAGACAGTGATGACTGTGGTGTATGGGGTCACACGCTATGGAGGACGCCTCCAGATAGAGAAAAGGCTGAAGGAGATTGATGAGTTTCCCAAGGTACAGTAGCTTTAAGAGGTGGCGGTGACTGAGGGGCTTCCCTCACACACCATGCTGTTTTATTTTTAGCATTAAATCAGCTTGACGCAGCAGAGTGTCTCCCTAGCGCAGGATCTTCTCCATCTGGTGCTTCCCCTCATGCCATTCTCTCCAGCTATACATTCTTACACATGTATTGAATTTGGTTTTAGCTGACATTGAATTCATAACACGTTTTATTGTAGCTTGAAGCATTTTAGTAACTTTGATCTTTAACATGATCTTTGATCTTTAGAGCTGATCTTTACGTCAGCTCTAATGGAGCTGCATGGAACAAGGAAAAATGAGTTCCATGTTAATTTCAATCAACATTAGTCATGATCGCAGTGCAGTGAAATATTATATTGCATGGTTGTTTCAAGGAGGTTAAGGTGTAAGTCAACAATAGATATATCAGGTATCTTGTCTGCATAGTCACTCTGAATCTGTTTTTAGTTCAAAACCACCACCCTTTGATTTTATTGTATAAAGTGATTTGTTGATGGCCACAAAAGAATAGATGTGACAGGAAGTACCTGTCCTCATTATGGCACTGTTGTGATTGTTGTCAGCTCCATGGTTGATAATAAGTACTTCTTCTTCTTGCTTTGGCTAATATTGCAAGTATGAGGCAGCACCTTCTGGGAGATGGGGCTGGGAGGTGGGGGGTGGCATGGAGGTGAAATCTGTATTACATATTTCCATCATACATTTACAATGATATGTATTTTTAAACATTTTTAATTGTAAGAGTAATGTTGGAGGGTGAAATTCTGCAGTTGAATACAAGAACACAAACATGATTTTGTATTTCCAGGAGTTTGTTTGGGAAGCATCGCATTACCTGGTACGTCTAGTGTTCAGTGGCTTAAAGGAGATGTTTACAGGGACCAGAGAGATTCAGGTGAGTTCATTTCACATGGACAAATGGAATTTATTGCATTCACCATTACATCTCAGCAGTGAGTGCTCAGATTATTTGAGCTACTCTGTGCTTCTCTTCATTTCCCTCCATTTCTGTGGGGCTGAGTCAGATGAGCAACAGTCTGAGTAAATGTCCCTTTCCTAGCTACCTCTTCTAATTTTACCTGGGGGACATCGAAACACTCCCAAGCCAAGTTAAAGATGTCATATCTGCGGTGAGTCCTGGGTCTGCCTCCTTCCAAAGGGACATGTCCTAAGATCACTCCAGGAAGGCCTCTGGAGGCATCCTGACCAGCTGGCCAAACCAACTCAATTAGCTTCTTTCAATGTAGATCCCTGAACAGAACCCATGAATTGCCAACTCATCATGTGGATTAAGCAGTGGTATGAGGCAGAAGCCTTGGCAGTCTGATCCTTGGCTTTTGAAACAAACAGTTGGGATATTCTGTCCCTTAATGGTTTGGATTTTGTCTATTTTTCCTTCCTTTTTATGAAATATGCATCGACCAGTATCGTGACAGTGCAGACTCATGCTGGCACATTAAATATTAACAGACATTTTTTTTAATTTACTCTATGCACAGTTTGAATCATAACCTCAGTCAAATGACTTTTATCTAGAAATGTTCAATAGCTTTTTTTTCCCCTCCCATTAACGATTCCAATTCTTCAGCTGTGGGTGTTGGCCGATGCCGACTACCGAGCCGAGTATGATATTTTTAAAAAAAATTACTCCGTGCCTGACCGTAATATAATTATCATTGTTGTAAAGCATGAATAAATACAGCAAATCCAAGCCATTTATGTCTGTATTTCCAAATAGAACAGTATAAAACAGTATTGCAAAATTAAAAAGAATTTCTTTTTGCTTGTGTAACTGAAGTAACCAGTAAACAAATCATTAAATATAAATTACTTGGTTTCGGTTGGTGCCTGGACTCTCGTACTCACCGGTACCGATACCGGCATTTTTGGCAATATCGGAGCAATTTCCGATACTGGTATCAGAATTAGAACAACACTGCTTTTATCACTTGAATTTTTTCATGGACCGGTTTATGGTATGTTTAAATCGGTCAAAGCTGCGTTGTTTGCTATAAGTATAATAATATTCTATGGCGATGACATATTGATGTTGTAAATTGCATTTGTCCTTATAACTGTGGAGTGGAAATCTGATTTTATGACAGTCCCGTTTTTATATAAAACATTTTTTTCCTATTTGTTTAAATATTCCCTGTAATTATAATTATTTTTTCTTTTTTGCATAATTATTTCCTGGAGACTACCTCATATAGACTGCCAGGAAATTACAAATCTGTCAAGTACACTGACCTACTGCTGCAAAAGGAAAGAGATATTATTTTTTATTAATGACCAGTGTGTTTTACTGTTATCTAGGGACTGGTCCTCATTCATCGTATATTTATTTATGGGTTTAGGATGGGTACCTAGTTGCAGATTGTATATTATGCCTGTAATTGGAGTGGGTGTGTGTGTCCTTTGGGGAATGAGCTGAGATGACCCAGTCCTGCATTAAAATCCCCTTCCCTTCATCCCTTTGTGCTGATCTGATGTTTATGTGCATGAATGTGTGTGTTTGCACCTGATATATAGGTCATGTTCTCTGGCATTTCATTGGGAAGAGGTGAAGTGTGAGTGAGGATGTGTGGATCAATCCTCAATATTGTCATACCTGACCTCTTCAGAAATGTTTGTCCACTCTTCACTCTGTCTCTATGTCAGCTTCAGACACTGTCTCAGTCTGTTGATTGATCAGTGCATCTCTACTACTTGGCTAGTTAATGTTTTACTTTTGTTTCTTTGGCTTCATGGTATCTTAATTTAATTGTGCTCCGGACTGTAAGAAAGGAACAATGATGAATGGAACAGCTTTGTGTGGCGCTATGACTTATACCTTCTAGGACATATTTGTCTTTCCTATGTGAAGTACTGTGATGTTAATAAGGCTCCCATTCTTATGAACTATGCCAGGTGCTTTTGCAAATAACTCTTTTTTTTAGCAACAACTTCTCACCTGTTCCACAGTATGCAACACTTGTTGGGAGCTCATTAAAGTAGAGCATCAGTAGACTGATCATCTCTTGTTGCTGGGGTTGGTGAATGTTCCTATGTTCTTTGGTTCCAGATCTAGCACAATATGTTTACAGTTTTGCCTAATTTCTCAAATCTTGGTCTCATTAACATGAACATTTTTCCTTTGACCTCTGTAGTTTGAACATGTCCACATACTTGACACTTGATGTAATCAAGAATAAAAAGATGTATATATTTTTAAGTACACTCATCAGTGTGTCTCTTTCTCTGCTGACATCCATTTGTTGCAGGATTGGCTGACAGAGAGTGCCAGGCTCATCTCTAAATTAGGCCACACTGTGGAGTGGGTGACACCCCTAGGTTTACCTGTCATTCAGCCCTACCACCGCACGCGCAACCAAGTGGTACGTTTCACAGTTAAGACAGGAGAGGATTCTGTACTGCCCTTTGTAATATTATTGTCATATTGTAAGACTTTTTTTTTTTTTGACTGAGCAACAATTATCTGAATTATTTGTGCTTTATTCTACCTTAACAAGTAGGATTAATGATGAAAGTTACGAATGTCATAATCCTAACAATTAACACTTCCTCTGTTCGTGTATGTGTGTGCATATATACAGTCATGGAAAAAACCACCCTTGTTCATTTTAATGCCTGGTACATTTGTTTGGACAAAGATTGCTCATAAGAGTTTTATTTAAGAGCTGATATCTTACCATTTTCCATGGTTTTCTTGATTATAACCTAAATCACTTAAGTTTTTACATCAATAGCTATGGTGTTGTACTGCCAAAAACACTGCTTTTATGCATTCAGTGTTTTCTTTTCTGTCTGTTTTAGTCACATGATGACGTTTAGTGGTACCAGGTATTAAAATGAACAAGAAAGTGAAGAAAAAATGGTGGTCTAATAATTTTTTCCATGACTGTATATGTATATATGTATGTATGTATGTATGTATGTATGTATGTATATTTATATAGATATAGATGGATGGATAAAGAAACTTCATTTGCATTCATTGACCTATTGCTAAAATATAGTGTGTGACTTGGGGGATGGGACAGTGGCTTTGTGTTTTGCACTACTGCAAAGTCAGAAGGTTTTTCTATGTGGAGTAAGAGTTGTTCTCCCCGTGCTTGCGTGGTCTTTCTCTGAGTACTGCAGTGTTGCCCCAATGTCCAAAAGCATGCCTGTTAGTTTGATTGATTCTTTATTACATGTAGGAGTGAATGTGAGTATGGCTGTTTGTTTCTTTCATTTGTTTCTGTGTGGCTTTGTGCAGGACTCCAAGCTGTCCAGGATAATACCCCACGATCTTGCCTAGTGGCAGCTGGATAGGCTCCAACAGACCTCGAAAACCCCAAATAAGATAAAGCTAGTCAAGAAGAGGGATAGATGGATGGATATCATAACACTTAAATGCAAATTAGCCTTCTGGCTATAATTGGGTATATTTACATTTTGAATAATCATTAATATACAATGTCCCTCTACACTAAATAAATAATAAAAGCAACACAATGGAATAATTGGGTCTTTTTTCTCTCGGGGGGCCCCTGCAGTTTGGGTGTGTACTGTACTGTCATAAATACAAGTCATAAACAGTCATAGACAGCACTACATGTCAATTTACTGACCAGCTCAAGCACAGCATAACTGATAAAGAAAGTGAAGCCTGCAGGACCAACAAAGGCTGTCAAGGAACAAAAATAGTGTCTATTTTAGCAACAGTTAGTGAGATCCCAGCTTTCAACGCAGCAGTGTCATTAGCTATAATGTAGCCTCTGCACTGTATCTCTGCAAATAAACATGCATCCTCTAACCTTTTTTTTTTCTCCATGCTGTGGTCACAATATGCAAAAGCATGTGTACAACTCATATATAGCATCCTTAAACGTCAGAAACGGAACAAAAGAAGAAGCAGTCAACTTGATACCAAGGTGTTATCAAGGTATACTTTGACAGCCACGGTGCTAACAGACAGAGAACAACAAATCTAAAAACTACATTTATTTTATATAAAACATAGAGCCAATCCAAGACAAAGTGAAGCTTGCTTGGCATGATATAGAATACACAGCTTGACAGGAACTAGTTTGAGTAAAAGGTATCACACTCCTACATCAGTCAAGACATCAGTCCGAGCTCTTTAGGTCTGAATCTCTTCTTATGTAGGACAGCCAAGCTGTCATGGAGCTATAAGCACCATCACTTTGTAGAGGACATGATCTGGCTTTCCAAGTGTTGGCTGGTTTTGTGCAGGGCTGTACCCATGATGGTGATTATTGTGATTACTGTGAGTGGTCCACTTTTAATGGTGCACAACAACAGCACTGGTGTTCTCCATCACTATGGAGATCCTGATAGTTAAACTTCTTGAAGATTGTGTGTTCTGTGTGCGTGTGCCAGCAGATAACATAACTTTGTTTGTATCCAAAAAAGGATAGAAATTGCTTATGTTTTGAGGGTTTCAGATTATATCAAAACCTCTTTAACTACTTCACTCCTTAACTATTAATAAAAAAAGAAATTTGGAGACAGACACAGCTTAGTACTATCAGACGGTAAGCATGGACGGGTGGCCCAGTGTGTTGCCTGCTCTTTTAGCATGACATCAAACATAAGATTGGGTTAGAGGGAAAGCGACACCTCCTAAGCTGTTGCGAGAGAGTGAGGTTGACAGATGGTAGATTCCCTGAGGGTGCACCTCTCTCTCTGTTGATCTGCTAGGGTGCATTTCCCTTATTTGACCTGCTACTTTTAATGCCCTGTAGAGACAGGGAAGATGATTAGCTGAGCCTTTTTCAAAGTTTAAAAATAAATAATAAATAAATAGATCATTTGAATGAGGATTTAGCTTATGCTTCACAGATAACTTTCCTGATCCTCTGGATTAATTCTTTAATCCTGTAACATCACTGAGCAGCAAAAATGAAACCAACTTGCAGAAAGGTCACCTTTTCCAAGCATAGCTGGATTAAATTCAATCTCCCAGTCCCCTCTCTGCCTCTTAAACCCAAGGCCATTGTGTTTTTGAGGGTTGTTAGTAATTACACTCTACATAGAATGGAAGGATGAGAAGCAATGCACATTTAAAAACAAACACAATAAGTGAGTGGACTAGAGTGTGCATGCATGTGTGCAGAAATCTACAATTTTTACTGATTTGTTGTTTTCAGTGTGAACGTGGATATGGAAGACAAATGTTAAACTGTTATCAACAATTATCCACAACTGAAGGAAGATGAGGAAATTAGAGTAAAATGGAGGAGCTGATTGGGGAATGAATGAAACTTTAGGGAGGCTGCCTAACAGGATTGGCAGATACTAATCCAATTTGAGGTCATTCTGGCTCACATTTGCTTTTTTATTCATCTTTGTGTATTCCTTCTCTCAGACTGGGCTACAGTGAAATCTATCAGTCAGGAGATAACAACACATTGGATCATCAGCTGAATTAGATGGATTTGACAGGATCTGCAAGTTTATACTATACTAACTAAAAGCATGTTATCCATTGTTCTCAATATTGAAATAATCAGGTTACTTTGGGTTTTTGCTACAGCTGGTGGTTTCCAGTAGATCTGGCTATATAACTTCTACTAATTGCAGTGTAAAACAGTGCGCTTGATACTTTAACCCCATAGCAGTTCAAAAATACCATACTTCTGATAGATAATCACCTTTAATGTGTTCCGAGCCCTGAGAGTTTATAAAAGTTTAACAAATCCTCTTACCAACATTGGATAGATTATGAGGCCTTGGGCACACAGATGTAAAAGTCCCTACACCTTTTCAAAAGAGCAAGATGCATACGAGCTGGCGGTCAGTTATGGCAATGGGATGGACTAAAACTCAAACTAATACCCGTAGTTTGACTTTCAAGGACATCACTGAGTTAAAAACAGTCTAGAGAGAAGAAGATCTGGGAAAGGTCAGTGGCAGTGTAGTGGGATGCAGGGTTGTGTGTGTGTGGAATTACTGTGCAAAATATAGGTGTAAAAGTAACTGACTTAATGTGAATTAATGAGGTTTGTTCCTAAGCCTCGTCTGATGAATGGGGATTTCCCTGTTGGCCTTGTTGTGGTTACTTATGGCTGTTGTATTCATGAACATCTGCACTGCAGCTCATCGGTGATTCTCAGTAGCAGCGTAATTCCCACAGCAGAACAAGCCTATTACACACTCAGGATTATAGTCAGTTATTTTGCATAGGTCATAAACATATATAATAATTATATTGTAATAATGCACAATGATGCTCCATTGTGACTTTATTTACAGAACAGCATCTAATAACTCCTCAAAAGAAAGAACTTTTCTTTACCTTTACGTTATAAGTTCCATCTTCTCCTTTCTACTTCTCAAAGACATTTGTTAGGAGAGTTGATGTTAAAAGGGGAAGGGTAGATCTCCTCATCGGTCCTCCTGGAGGGATGATGGATGAGATGGCTCCCATGCCAGAAAGTAATGGGGTTTTATTATATTATGTTTCTGTTCTCAACTCATTTCACTGATGACAATGCAACTCTCATTCAACACACACACACACCTTCAAGAAATCAACTGATAGTATCAAACTGAGCTGTTTGATGACCTCCTAAAGCTGGATATTTCTGACATTTATGTAGCACCTGTCACTTCAGTCCCTTTCTGTCCTTCTTGTTTTTTTTTTTTTTTTTTTTTGTGTAATTCATGCTGGTGTTAGCTTTGCAATTTTGCTGGTTCACAGCAGCAGCTTCCAAATGCAAATGGAACTCTTGGAATCCACTAAAGACCTTTTATCTATTTAATTAATGAGGACATTATAAAGGAATAGCCTGCACCTGTGCTTGAAGTAGCTTTTAATATAATACTCAAATTACATCTGAGCCCTTAAGAGAATATTCTTCATATTAAAGAACTATAACTCCTTATGTAATTTACTAATCAATTCAGTTAAACAATGATTAACAGTTTTTGTCAGATGCCGTCAGTTTATGTTATGCCGTCCGGTCCGGATGACCCTTTGCCGTGTGTCTTCCCCGTTCTCTCTGCGCTGTTTCCTGTCTCTTCTTCACTGTCAAATGAAGGCCACTAGTGCCAAAAAAAAAACTGTTTGTCAGATGAAAAAAGAGGGTGAGAGGCCGCAGTTTCTTGTGCATTACCTCAACATCAAGGAAATGGTTACAAAGTAGTGGTCATTGCCCATGGATAACAAACCATTTCTGTTCATTCTTATTACTGAAGTTTAATGTAGTTCTAAACCATGATAATGATGTCTTAAAGGGCTTTATTTATTTACAGTGCTGAGAAATGCATTTGCAGCGCTAAATATTGTTTTGTGAATATATCAGCTGGAAAGCTCCATTCCATCAGAAGAGTAACATACATTGAGATCCATTGAGATCCATTTATGTAGACTTATTGCAAAACAAACATAATAGTGGAAAGTGCTCAAATTGCCAAAGGGTTGGCTGGCTGTTCACAGTCATATCTCTGTGTTAATAGTTGGGTGTTGTTACCACTGAGGCAGGGTCCCAGGGGTCAGGGAAAAACTAGCCCGTCTTGCACAACTGAGTGGATGGCTCAGGAATCAGGTGTTTGTTCTGTTGGGAACAGCTGGATATTGGTCTTGGAGAGTGTAGTGTAAAGATAGAAAACCGAAAAAGCACAGACTGCAAGGTGCTGCGTTTGTCTGAAGCCTTCTGGGTGTGTACTTCCAAAGAGCTCCCTGTATATAATTTATCCTTCATTTTCTAATTAACAAAAGAATGAAACAACAGATTTATTTATTTATTTATTTGAATATGATGTATTTACTGGACAAAATAAAAACCAACCTGTGTCTAGCAATTTCATGAACTAATATTGGCTGATATCAGTCAGAGCAGATCAGACGAAGATCAGTTGATTTCGGTCACCAGCCAGTCCATTGGTGCATCTCTACTAAAAAGGTCTGTCTGCTTTCATCATGTGAAATCACATCCAGCCCCTATTTTAGTATACATTACATCGATCCCTAAAATTATCATTGCAGAGATATTCACAACTACATACTGCAAAATTGGCAGCCTGTTGCAGTTGCTCTGGTCAAATTGTGTTTTTGACTCCTTAAAGTCATATTTTCTGTCCTAATTTGGATGCTATGCTGTTTGATAAGTTTCTGTTGATAATTCTGGTCCTTCTTAAGCATTTGTTGTAATGAGTTGGCTTGACAATGGAAAGTCTTGTACATGCGGGAGCAGATAATTCAGAGGTGAAGGATGTACAGTGAGGAGGAAAAATAGATGACAAGAAGGAAGAGCTTTTTATCATTTTTGCCCTTATCATTATGAGACAGATCCATGAGAAGTAAAATGGATGAGCTTGTAGTACTGACGGTGACACTGGGGGAATATTTTATTTTATTTTTTGGGAGGGCATAGCTGCAGGAACATGTTACAGACTCCAGTACCTCTCTACAGATATTTCAGTTAGCCTGGGTTACCTGCCAATGCCACATTTGACATCTTCTGCACAATGATGCCATCATACAACAGTATCATGCAATAATGACCATATCTGGAGACTTAAACCACACCATTTTCTCTGCAAGTTTGCCAAATTATGTTTATTTTATGTATTGTTGTTGTTGTTGTTGTTGTTGTTATTATTTCTTTTTTTACTGTCATAGATTTTCAAAAGTAAATAACAGAGCAGCAATATAATATGCATTTGGAGATCAGTAAAGTAATACTCAATTCAGTTTAGTTATTAACCATTTAATACTTTGTCTTTGTTTTGTCTCCAGCTAAAGAGTGCCATGCAATACATAAACCTCCAGATCAGCCATGACACTAAAGAGTAAGTCATCCTGCAGATATCTTTCTGTCTTTCTATTCTCATAACAAAACTGAGCCACAGCAGTTTGTTTTTTTTTCTCTGTTGTAATTACACCAGTCTAATATGTGGAACAAGGGCTGGTCATTTTTAATTGTTATAGTTTTTATGTTGTTTGTAATCACTTTTTTTTTCCCTCTTTCAAATGTGGTTTCGTGCATTTCATAGAGGCAGATGAATGTAGGAAGAGAAACTCTCTTGAGGCAATTAGTTTCTGCTTTCAAAAACTTGAGCTGCACTAAAGCTATGTCTCCAGTGAATATTTGCACTAATTGCCTGCTCAAACTGTAAAATGACTTGCAGTCAGAAATGCCAAAAGAAGTTTGTCCACTAAAAGGAAGTTTTATTTTATTCATTTACTAGAAAAAGTGGGGATCACGGTGGGACACAACTCAATGTCTAATCTATATATAGATATGTTTTAGAAAATCTCCCCAGGTTATTGCAGATGCACATCATCATGTCCTTGTGCTCTGCTAAACCTGCCTTTCTTTTACTCTGTGTTTGTATTTAACATGCAGGAAGAGAAATGGTTCCCATTTGTTTGATCTAATGGGGCTTAGATTTTTACATGTAAATTAATGGTGAATATTAATTGCATAATTTTTTTTTTCTTTCATTAGAAATTTGAGATTGACAGTTGAAATGAAAGGCTTTAGATTAGTGATGGTGAATAGAGAACAAAAAGGTAAAGCATTGGAGCGTCAAGCAATGACAGAGTGAGAGCACCACAGACATGGATAACGTGGACTGACAGCCGTCCTTTCCAGTCTGACATCTAGAGTGCTCCATAGATCCAACCCTGTGAATATGAAACACCAGCCAGAGAGAGTTCAGAGAGAGGAGAGAGACTTGTGCCTGAAACATGAGATTTGCTGTCAGCAAAAGCACCAGAGGCTGACATTCTGAGCTAGACTTGACACTGTCACCATGACTTTCTTTGGCCTTTCCCATGTGTGCACGGAGATGGGAGCATATGAAGTTGTACTGTAATGTAAGATGACAAAGAATCATTAAGAATTAACTTATCTAGCATTTAAATTTTCCAAACAGTAGCAAGAGTTATGACAGTCTTAAGCCATTTGTTTTTCATGTTTGCTGTGCTATTTAATGCATAGCATGTGCATGTATTTGTGTGTGAGACCATAGGTCAGAAAAATAGAAGGATAAGCTCTTTAAATGCATCAATAGCAGGGCGTGCTTACAAATGAACATCCAGGAATCTTATTCTTGCTCGGCTGAATTGGAACAGCTCAGCTAAAAGCATTCTGATAAAAGTCTTAACATTTCCAAGCCAAAAATAAAACTGACAAAAAAACAGGAGGGAAGGACAAGAATGGTGTGTGTGCCTGTGTGTTTGTATTTTAGATCTGGGTTTGGCTCAAGCTTGCTCTGCTCTCTTTGCATTTCCATTAGAGGAACGTTCTGCACTGTGGCAGCCCAGAGGATTTGAATGGCACTGGCTCAGGGTAATGGGAACATTGGGGATTCAGATTGGCAGGGTGTTTTTGTTACTGTCAGTTCCCTCACTAATCCAGCAAAATTGCATTTTTATGAACAGTCCAGATTGGAAGTCTTTGCAAACCCTGAATTGTAAATGCAGAATTTCCTAATATACTGAGAAATAAATGTATACAAAGCATTGTTTCTATAACTGACTTTTTGATAAAATATTTAAAATTATTCAACTGCAACTATGAAAAAAATCAGAGATAATGTTTTCAAGAGAATGAATTAGATTATAATAGAAAAAATATTTTTAAATTAATTGAGGAAAAAAAAACAAATGCCATCTATACTTTGTTTTTAGTGTTAAACCTGAGTCCATTATAATAAACAAACAAACAAAAATGTTTTTCTACATAAAAGAAGCTGGTTGTTTCCATTTTTCACAATGGTGAAGAAGAGGTGTCTGAAATCAAAATTCATCAAGAGCATAATTACCAATGTCTACACAGCACCTCTCAAACATCCACAAACCCCTGGTTTCAACCATGCACATTGTATACATCTGTACAGATTCAGCCATGGATGGGGATTAAACTCAAAGAGAGAGGTCTGCAAATATTTCAAGATTGTTTTATTGTTTAAGATTCAAGAATACCACATAAAGCTTCGAAAGAGCTTGAAGCCTTGATCAATCTCAATCACACATACTGCACCAAGTCAGGCTCCATAGACAAACAGCAAGGTGTTCACCAGTGTCAAAAAGAAAAAGACTTTTACAGACGATCCACATGCTTTTATGCAAGATCATTTTTACAAAGAAGTAAAACTATAAAGTTTGCTGCAATCATGAGTTCAGCCAATCACCATGCACACATGTCGTCTGAATTATTCACCGTAGAGTGGTCTTACAGATGGTCCTTTGTCAAAATAGTTTTGTTCACATACACAGAATTTTATTTTGGTTGATAAAGATGAGAGTGGACTTTCATAAATCACATCAGCTGGATAAAAGACACTGATCAAGCTTGAGTTCAATGAGTTAACTGATTTATGTGCAGATGAGTGTTGTGAAAACTTCTTAATATAACAGTGTTGCACAGTTTCTACACATCTCTTTTAATGCACACGTTACATACACCATCACCCTTAAACGGCTTGCAAGAACGCTTGTTCTTATGACAGGGACTCTAATACATGTTTTCACGCAAATGCTGCACAACATCAAACATAATTTGAAATGATGCATCACTGTGGTACAAAAAAATGCATGAAAGTGTGGTTCAAACATCACTTTTCATCTACAACCAATACAGAAGAGTGCAAAATGGTTATTAAATGCCAATACTTTATTTTCTGTGTCATTTCAGGAGGCCAGACACAGTTAAACAGAAGAATGCATTCCCGCCAAACTTCATCCACTCTTTGGACTCCACACACATGATGCTGACTGCTCTCTACTGCTATAGGTAATATTTAAGACTTTTTTTGTTTTTCCTATTCTGTTGACTGAATGTACATATGATGGCAAACTGCTACAATGTAATCTTAAAGAAGACATTTGACAAAAGTCACTTGAGGGCATATATTTGGATGTTTGAAGTTACTACAAACTCAAAAGCTCTGATAAAACACAACTGCTCTTTGTTTTTGGCAACTTAGAGCTGAAAATGTCTCTTTCAACAAGCCTTTTAGATTTCCAGATATCATGGCATCACAGACCCAGATCAAAATAGAATTATCAACTTCTCCATCTTTAGCTCAGTCCGACTTCACATCACTTTACATTTGCTGTTCCTTAGAAGTGGCTGGCACAAACCTTTAACAACATAAAAGACGCACCCTGCATAAGATTGTTGTGTAGTCGAGTGGCTGACCCCCTAAAGCTATCTGCTATGAGCAGAGCTGGAAAGACATAGTTGATAAGATGCCTTTGTACTGCGGTATTTTGACCAAAAACCTTCATTTCTCTTAAGACCTTAGGAATTTGTCAACATTTGGGGGGACAACAATATCATAATATATTTCTTTTAAATGTACTTGTCATTTTAAACAGGCATTGCATATGTGTGACAGGTATGGTTGTTGAGTATGGAATTCATATTACCTTGAATAAACGTTTACCCTGCCTAATTTCAATGTCCTTCATCATCCCTTTGCTTCCTTTCCTCTTGTTTGTCCTCTCTCAGTGCTGGCCTGACATTCGTCTCAGTTCATGACTGTTTCTGGACTCACGCCATCACTGTGGACACCATGAACAAGGTATTACAGTACAGCAGTCTCTCTTCCCGGCTTGTATAAGTTTCTTAGCCAGAGTCAGAGTTAGAAGATTCTTGTCTCGGTCCCTTACCCATTCCCCATCTTATCATCTGTTAACAACAGTTTCCATCCTGTCTGATCGTGCTTCGTCTGGGCTTTGCACCCTTTCTTTTTTTGGTGTGTGAATGAAGCTAAAGATAAAATGTGATTCAACACTTGCAGTTCTGTCTTGTATCAATATTAAGGTTTATTTGTCAGAGGAATGGATATGTGTTTTCAAAAGCACTGACAAACTGAGCTTTTAGAGTACGTAAAGAAGATGCGAGAGATTAAACCAATTCATTCTGCACCTTTCACAAGTGTTTCTATTGTGATAGAAACTCCTGCTCAGTGATGCCTCGAGTGCAAATGTCTAGTTGTTGCTGTTTCGTGCATTTGCAAGCTGCAGGTATTAGGAAGAGACTTGGTCTAATTAAATGACTGCCCACCACTGGCTGTTGAAAGAAGCTTGTTTGGCTAAATATGTAAAATGTTCTGGGCATTTAGTTTCAAAGGACAGTGAAAGATTAAAATATGTGACTGCTCTTAAAATGGGAGTTGAAACCAATGAAGCACCGTTGTCTCACTGCATTTGCTCACTCACTAATTCTCTGTCACTAGATGTGTGATTGCGTCACTCATTATGCAGATAATTAAGCACAGCAGCAAAGACGACAGGTATCAGATATCTTCAACAACATTCAAGCACGTGGAAAAGCGAACCTTTTATACCAGCAACCAATCCATTCATCATCCTTTTTCCAACTGTTTTCTACAGTGGCTGCCCATCCAGCATCTAATCCTGAACAGGATTTACTGCATGATACACAGGGAAATCACAATCATTTAAAATTTATGAAGTAATTGACCTAAGCTGCATAAATCATAAAAGCAATGCCCAGAAAATATTCCAAAATCCTCCCTGATAGCTCTGCAGATATGGCTACAGATGGGGATTTTAATTAGGTGGTGGGTGGTTTTCTGCAGATAGAAGAGAGTCTCTGCTCTCATCTAGTAATGATGTTAGTGTTGTTGCTTTCTGATCAGCAGTTACCTGATCAATCTAATCTGGGCTTGAGAGATGCTGAAATATTATTTTATTTCATTTTATTTTTTCTCGAACCAGAAGAATCCTGACTGATGAATCATGCTGTTACACTTATAGTATTTTCAAAGAAAAGTAAAGAGATTCGAAGAGTCTGTTCTTCTTTTTGGCATAATTTTATTGAAAGCCATCTGTTGTAACTGACTGTCACAGTAACTTACCAGAGCCTGCAGATGTTTGTAGTTTTAGAAAATAAAAGGTAAAGATACATATGTGTAAGGTTAACATGTTATTTTTTTGTGCATCAGCAGCATTTTATCATTTACAATTGTTGAAGTGGTAGATTTTTGGCTACTGCAGATATTTGTTCATAGATTTGATAATTTAGCAGTGGGTGTTTTCTCTCTTCTCCTGCTGTCTTCCATGTTCTTTTTTTTCTTTAATCCTCTCCATCTTCATGTATGTCTCACCTGATCCATCAAGTGTTTTGTTCAGAGTAACTTCTTTCTGCTGCCATTTCCTCCTGTCAGGTCTGCCGGGAACAGTTTGTCGCCTTGCACAGCGAGCCAATCCTGAAAGAGCTTTCCAACTTCCTGTTGCAAAAATATTGCACTGCACTCCCGTGAGTTATTTACCGAGATGAAAATGCCACAAATATGCACACACACAGCAACACAGCTATCAGGTGCAGAGCAGTGACATTCAGACAGTATTTGCTGATTACAGGTTTCTGTTCTCATGCTTAGTTGTGCCTATCTGCAATCTGTCACTCTCTTTGAGTTGCTCTCGTGCAACAAAACCTGCTGTTTCTTATGAGCAGACACCATTTTTCAAGATTTTCATCAGGACTGGTTCGATGTGAAAACTGCAGTTTATGAAAGCTTCAGGTTGTGTGTCTTTAGTTATCAGAAGTGCACTGACACTGAGCTCTAGAACATCATAAATCAGTCATTTTAGACTCCTTTTTACTTCTCTGAATTATGTAACATCTGTTATATAACTCATTGATAGCTTTGTAGAAATCTCTCTCATAAATATCAGTCTGACTTGGTTGAAGTCTGAGCTTTTACCAGACAATTGTAAAAATATTAGGAAACGTGCAGAGTGTGATATCATGAAAAGTGAAATGGTAATATGACTTGTGTTATATAAAAAATACCTAACTATGTGAAATCAATGTTTTTCTGCTTGGCAACTAAAATTGACCCAGAGATGAGCGAGATTTCATAGCTCATCTCTTTTCCTTCTGTCATCACAATGCTCACAACACTCTCCATGTAAATTAGCATCTAAATTGGTAACTTGGCTCATGGGACTTCATCTGATTGGTCATTTATGTGACTGAAATTTAGAGGGAACGTGCATGCCATTTAGAAAATAACAGAACACCATTTATTGTGATATTTTCTTTGGTTTTGCACCATTTATATTGCGCATGTTCATCGACAATAGATTTTCAATATATTGTAATTTGATATATTGAATCCCTAATTCCAACTCTTAAACTCTTTCTCCTTAAGTTTTAAGTTTTAACTTTTCTATTCTCATCATTTGTGGCAGAACTGAAGCCAAAAGCAAGAAGTATCAAGAATATAGAAGGCTGATGATGCTGGTGACCAAAGTGCCACAGACAGGTCAGTGTGAAGGAGGAGGAGGAGGAGGGGGTGGGGGGGGGTCCTTTCTTTTTTTTTAATACCCCCTAATTGGTTAGAAAGAAGACTTGTGCTTTGCCCTAAAGATATCTTTTAGGTTCTCAGTAGGTCAGACGTATTGATGAAGTGAAGGAACTGACCTCTACCACCGCTGAGTTATTTTTATCCTGTAATTGCTATTTGTTGTTGCTTGATGTCTTTCAACTAAGATTGTTGAACTAAGATTTAAAAAAAAAAAAAAAACATTATTTATTAATGGGTTTTTGTCCATTCAAATCAGAGTAAAAGGTTGCATTGGCCTAAAACGTTCTTATCAGCTCATGTCTCGAGTGGCGTAACCATGTGTATCTGTGTGGCCGCGGGCCGGCCCAGGTATTCCAGGTATTCCAGGTATTTCTTTGACTCCCCTGGTTTTTGTCCTTCTCTGTCCATCAATCATGTGGATGCAGGCTCTGCTGTTATGCAACCTTTTCTGTCCATCTCCATCTGTACTCTCACTGTTTGCTTGGGACTGACAGATGTGTTGCATAAATTGATTATTGTTAATTGTATCTCTAACTTGTATAATCGGCTTATTGGGCTGAGACCAGTCAGATGTGTACCTCAGGGTACACGTCTGTCCAAATGTCCAACTTTTTTGTACTTGTTAATGAAAGACCCACTGCTACTGAAATACATTATAACGTTCTAGTTTATTACCGAGGTGGGTCAGTTAGGTTCCTCATCGATAGTTTAAAGCATTTGCCAAGTGGGGGGTAAGTTGCACACTATTGTTAGGTTAGGAACAGAGACTTAGAGGAAATAAAAGATGGATAGTAAATTATAAAATCCCCTCCTGGAGTAGACTGCTATTTGAAGCTCCCTCTTAAGAGGATACATTATACAGCTGTATCTTACTGGGGGGGGGGGTCTTAAATTTTACAGTATATCAGTGCATCCTGTATTAGAGGCAGCAATGAATCAGCAGGTAAAGTACATTTTCTTCAAACTAAAAGGTTTGCAGGCCTAAAATGTACTGGGATTCCCAACATACTCACCATGTTATGTTTGTGGAAACCACTTGCATGTCCGCACACAGTGTGGACAAATGAGAAGAAGCCCTATTTGAGTGTTTCTGTAAATAAGAAGTTTGTAAAGTAAAAGCACTTTGTAGAAGTCAGAGAAGGTTGAAAATATATTATATCATTTGCCATTTATCTTGCAATAAGTTATAAGGCATAAATGCATAAGTCAAAAAATTGGTATATTAGTTAAAGCACTGATATCAACTTTTTTGTTGCTACTTTAAGATCTTCTTTATTTTTAATGTCCTTTTCTCAATAATTCAAGCTGCAGTCCCCACTGGGGAACACAACTGTCTGAGAGGCAAAGAACAAACTCACATGGAGGGCAGGACAAGACCTCGCATGTAGCTAAAATTAGCATTCAAGTGGTGGATTAAACATGAGGGAAAAATTCCTGGTGCTCACCGAAACTAAAAGCCAGCGTCTTATTTCTTTTTTTTTTTAATGGCTCACAAATGCTCATTATTTTATAATTTTTAATATTCTTTCAACTGAACTGTTGGATTTATTGTTCAGTTGCTGCAGCTAAGGCCAAACTGAAAATATCTTTACCATTAAACTTTGAGTACTTTCATTTTTCCCAGAGGGTGAATCCTTGTAACTTGGTGTATGTGTCTTTCGCTCCTATGGAGTTTTTGGCAACGAATCAGAAAGATTGTTACATTTGTCACAGACATTCAGGTTTTTTGCAGACTCTTCAGTGATCCTGTGATTATTCATCTTGGACAATCATGTTTCAGCATATGTTTTTGCTTTAAGGTCAAATAACAGGAAAACTAATGAGAGTCTCACCAGCTGGCTTTAATGTGAGCATAGCTACACACAAAACTGGAACGCTAAATGGAACAACTGCGCAACATCAGCTAAGCATGTGCATATACACATGGTTACTTATAGTTTGTTCTTCATGAGACAAAGTTATTCTAGTCGATAGTAATTGAGCATCACGTCACACCTGATCTCTTCTTAAAATGTAGCTGATTTTGCTTGCTGATTTCTAGTTGTTACCACAGCTGTCTTTTAATATAGTAGGAAGATACAGTATGTATCAGTGTGGTTCATAATTTATGGTCTGCAACCTCTGCCCTCTGACTGAAACTTGCTCCGACACATTGTCTCTTGCCTCTACAGGTGATTTTGATCTCCAGCAGGTGAAAGAATCCACGTACTTCTTCAGCTGAGAGGTTTGTGAGTGTGAGCCAGTAGAGAATGATGAGAGGAATTGACCGAGTGCAGCAGGGAGGCTCCAGGCCCCACAGTCCTCACCGGCCTCGTCTCCCACAGACTTGAAGACATTGATCTAGCCACGCTCTGCCTGCCTTTCGGTCCATGCACTGTCTGGAGCTGCTGGAGGCATTCACACACAGTGAACTCGCCTGATTAACTTATTCAGGTGAAGAATAAGGGGACTGGGATCGAAGAGGGATGCCATGATTTCAGTTACTGCAGAAATTACCTTTTATAAAAGAGCACCATATTCAGGTATATATGTGTGTCCCGTCCGTTTCTCAGAAACACTTCTGCTGCTCAATCAGACTGTGAAGAATCTTTTTTCATACAAAGTGTAATTGCAACTGATTGGTGGTACATGTGTGTGTGTGTGTGTGTGTGTTTTTTTTTATGCTCTAATGACCTTTGGGAAGCGCTGGCGTGCTTGTGCGACACCTAATCATCAATCCAATCACTGAACAGCAGAATGCTCTCTGAAACGGTGATGAAACATCTCAACTTGCTCTGGAAAAGTGGAGTGAAGAGACATGAGACATTTAAGAGGAAAAAGATGTACTTTACTCAACGGCAGACGCAAGACTGGAAAAAAAGACATGAAAGCTGAAGAGTCCAGGGTCTCTGAGAGTGCGTACTCACGATTCTCACCTTCCTGGAGTAACTAAGCATTTCACTTTTGGCTTGGAATAAATTTGTTTTTTTTTTAATTTCTCCATATTTATTCGGGTCAAAGAAGAAGCTGGTATTTTTAACTTGGCTTTAACTGGGATGAATGATAAACCCTGTAATTTAGTTACATTTGCATATTTCAGTCCTATTATGAGATGAAGGCCTTCTTTTAGATGCACAACAAAGAGTTTGCAGGCTTCACTAATCAACTCAGATCTTATTTTTATGGGCCAGTGCCACACGCAGAAGTAAAAATAGCAGAAGTGCTATCTGATCATTTCTGGAAACATTACAGTAGTTTCAGACAAAAGGTGGCGTTGATGTTCAAAGGCAAATGTAGGCGCTGCTAAACAAAGCTGGCTGAGTGACAATGTAATGAAATGGAAATAATCTTTGAGGGGGCATAAATAGAGTTCTGATTAGACTACGTTTTCAGATGATCTGCACAGCAACATGCACACAAAACAGTGCTCTTTATATTTTATGACATGCGTGAGATACCACTTTGATCACACATTTTATTGTTCTGGTAAAAGAAAAAAAATGCTCTGATTTGACATTAAATGATGCCTGAGCTGCAGTTTTCATTCTCATTTTGAGTGATCCACTGCTAATATTTCTGAATTATAAGTATTTTCTCATACTGTATTTAACTAAAAATGTAGAAGAATGAAAGGTTTGTGTGCAATAATATTAAAAGTGATCATATGAGCTATTGTTCTATAAACAGACATCCCAAAGGACAGCTGAGCTTTAACAACTTAACACAAATACCTGTCTTGATTGTTGACTTGTAGAATCCATTCATTGACGGAAGAATCTGTCATTTTAAGAACTAAATATATTGCAACATCTCATGTCAAATCGACCAGGAGCTTACAGAGCTATGGGGAAATCCAGGCCCCTTTTACAGGAGACTCATTCAATTCACTTTTTCAGGCAACAGTTTTAAATTATTCACATAACAACATGTTTATGGGTTAAAAAGGGCTTCTTACTCATGGTTTTATAACTTTCTTTGCTTATGCCTACATCTATTATATTGATAAAATCACATTTTTACAATGAGCATGATTGGTAAATATAGCAAATATATATATACTGACAGGTGGACATAAACAGTGCTCATCTTGTTACTGTGCAATGTTCTGCTAGTAGAGAAAACATACATCATTGCATTCACATGAACTGGCACTTGGCGCCTACCTAAACATTTTACGCCGTCAACATTGTAACATATTTCCCCCACAAGAGCTTCCCCCCCCAGAAGGGCAGCAGTGGACCCCCAACAATTTTTGCTGAGCTCAAAAAAAAAAAAAAAAAAAAAAATGCAGTAAAGAATCTAAGTTGTGCATTTGGTCTTCAAACTCTACAAGCAGCATTCTGATGGACCTGATGGTATCTGCAGGAAGCAGTCACCTTCCAGAGAGACCCCACCCCACAACCCACAGGGCTCAAAGGATCTACTGATAACATGAGCCGCTCCAGGACACCCTCAGATGTTCTCTTGTCCAGAACCCAACTGGTCAGAGCTCTTTTGAAAGCACAAGGAGGACTTGCTCATTATTAATCATGGGTAATCATGATATGGCTCATCAGTATATGTGTCATGTAATACATCTTCACTTGTATTAAATAAGCTGATGAAAGTAAGCATGGCATGTCATTTATATAAATATAAGAGGCCTTTCCAAATGTGTTACATTTGTTTTACGAGAAAATATATGAGGGGGAATTTATAAATACTTTGGTGTTATGTAAGATTTCACAGGTACTAAAAATGTAAAAATTGGTTAATTTGACATGGATTAACCTCCATTTGTAACAGACTTAACCTTGTACCTACGACACCACTTGGGGAGCATTTTTGGACTCAATGCTGTAGATGCAACTACTACCAGATGGAGAGTGGGATGGCTGGCTGTCACCTTTAAAACTTTCACACTACAGCATTTAAAATGTTCAAACATCTGGCATGATTGTGTATAGGAGGACAGCTGAGGGAGCACACGCATATTGAAGATTCTCTCTCCACAAATTGCAGCTGTGGTTGAGCCTGATGGGTCTGCTCCCCTGCAGTAAATCAAAACACCTTGTATAAATGGACCAAGAGGCTCCATTATCCAGGAACTGACATGAATTGTCTAGAGTGAAGAATGAACAGTACACTTGTAAACTATGGGTGCTGAGAAAATGTTTTCATCTGACAAATTTTTAAATCTGATAATGTCACTTTGATGCATCATTGTAAAAATCAAAATTAGGTGGTCTATTCATCCTTCTTTTGTCTTCTCTTTTTTACAGTGATAAGTCTGAAACTTCCCTTACTGCAAATCGTTTTGATATTAATGATTAATATTCACTCACTTATTTTTCAAAGATAGTGAGAGGCCTGCGTTTGTGTGGTCACTTCAGATAACCAAATGTATATTTTCATGCACAGAGAAATTTAAGTTTGTGGTAAAAGATAAAAAAAAACTACATTTAAAAGTTAAACATTGAGACTTTAAGTTAAGAACAATCAGAAATGGACTTTACTTCAAGCCACAATGTGCTGTTGCCATATGCTAACATTTGGAAGCAACACTACATCTGACTCTGAGCTTCAGTCCAGAGGTGGCTGACTTCACGAGAACAACAGCTGTCTCTTTAAAAAGCTTTGAGAAAAGCTGTTGTCAGGTGAGATTTGTCTTGTGCACATCCAGTTCAAGAATAAATCTTTAAGCAGTTTCTCACTAAGACTACTGCTGGTGTTTTTTATTAGCACTTGTTAGAACCATCTAGGACGTGTAGATGGGTGAACATGAGACCCTGAACTTGATCAATTCAGGTTTGTGAAGAAGTGAACCACTCAATCCACAGGAACTGATTAGTTCAGTGCATTGATCCGAGTCATCATCCTGGATTAATCCTTCAATAAATCTCATGTCTAATGGTTGTGTCAGCATACGTCAGAGTGCACAGAAGTCAACTTTCACTTTAACTGAACTTTGACCTTTCTCAGTACCGAGTACGCGGCAAGTTTGGACTTATGTAATTGGTAGCTCACACATGGAAGTATGTTCTTTTGGGTTGAAACTGCAAAGTATGGAAAGATGCAGTTTGGTCTCTCCAGAGTAGGAATGGCTGCATATATTATGATGTCACAGCTCAGCTAGCAGGCTCACACATCTCCAAAAACACTGGACTATAAATCAACAGAAAATTTGAAGTTGGAAGAACAACATCTTTACATAAATACACCTTAAAACTGGTTTACAACAGTAGTGTTATGAAGTTGTAACTTACAGTTTTGAGTTTTCTACTCTGCCATTTCTTGAGTTTGCTGATGCAAATTGAACTTGATAAAACTGATGGGCTAAGAACACATCTGACTAGATGTGAAACAGTGAAACTGAAACAGTGCTTTGACTGCGACTGAAGACATTTCACGAGTACAGACAAGAAGTCATATTTGAGAAAGACCACCTAGTTGACTGCAGCAGGTGCTGTGCTACACTATATTGCCAAACGTATTTTTCACCCATCTAAATTATTGAAATCAGGTGTTCCAGTCACTTCCAAGGCCACAGGTGTATAAGATTAAACACCTAGACATGCAGACTGTTTCTACAAACATCTGTGAAAGAATGGGTCGCTCTCAGGAGCTCAGTGGATTCCAGCGTGGAACTGTGATAGGATGCCACCTGTGCAACAAATCCAGTCGTGACATTTCCTCGCTCCTAAATATTTCACAGTCAACTGTCAGCTGTATTATAAGGAAATTGAAGTGTTTGGGAACAACAGCATTTCTGCTACGAAGTGGAAGGACCCCTTCAGCAGTCATAACCCATTGAAACGAATAGGTTTCAGAGGACAGTGGTGTGTTTGCCGCTTTTGGTGTGCAAGGGGCTTTACCTTGCTTGGTTTTTCTGCTGCCAACACATCTAGAAGTGAAGTGAACTTTCTAAATTGGTCCGAAGTGTGACTGTTTACATCAGGGCCTGTTAGGGGTGATTCCCTGTCTCACACTCATACTATGCTGGGAACAGCTCCAGCCAGCCATGGCCAGAAATAGAATCAAGATAGTAGAGATAACTAATCACTTACGAAAATTCTTCCTTTAAAAGGAACAGTTATTGTCAAGACCTCCATTTACATGGTTGGTGACATGATGTACAATATTTTACTGAATAAGAAGAGGGTGTGACACGACAGACAGCGGGGAGGTGGGCTTTTAGCAACCTGTTTACTCCACTAGCAGGACCATCAGAATGTGGACACTACTAAAGTGTTGCTTGCTATCTGCCAGACATGCCAGAACTATGATAGCTGAACCACTCACCCTCATCGAGGGGACTTTGATTTCCTTGCCAAGCTCTCAAGCTCTTCCGGCCTATCTCCTGCCCTGTGGCGTCATGAGAGCTGGGTACTCAGCAGTGCTAGCAGGAGAGCACAGTGTACAGGCAGCCCTGGGGAGAGCAAATGGGGGCTATGCTTTCAGACAGCAGGGAAGGGGAAGCAGGAGGTAACACAGTGGGGGAGGGAGAGTTGGTATCTGGTAGAGAAGGACAGGTGATGCAGTGTTGGCAGGAGGCTACAGTCTGTGTGTGACAGGCATATCTGTGTGAGCTGGTCTGACCTTTACCCTGAATGACGGGTAGCGATGCCTTGATTAACAACTATCAAACACACACACACACCTGGTACCTGATTCAGAGATGCCTTCCAGTAACACTTGAAGGCTTCCCTTCAAAATCATGAAGTTAGATGCCTAAGTTAGATACCGAACACGTTAACACAAAATCTGTTTAACGCCACCATTATGTTTTATAACGCGAGATTAACGCACACTTGTTTCTGTAAATATGACCCTCGGCCAATAAGTGTTTTTACAGTCAAGGTGTGGGACAGACATGGCGACAGAACAAGGTCTTATGAACAGCAAGTTTAGCCTTAAGGTGCTGCCAGATGGGTCTGTTAACAAGAAAAAAGGTTATCTGTATTTACTGTCGCTGTGAATTAAATTACCACCACAGGGCGCGGTAAAGGTTGGTATCATTTTGTAGATATAAGTATGCCAGACATTTCACAAGTGTCATCAACCCTCCAAGCTCAGTGAGTGTGGCAAAAACTCTCAGGAACAGTGCTGAATGTCCTTCTGAGGTGTGGTTGTCTGAAGTGACACTGAATAAACACAATGTAATTTTGTTCTGAGGCCACTTTAGTGTGGAAATATGTCATTAAAGTGAACTGTTCAGATTTACAAGGGACTGTAAGCTCAGAGTCAAATTATCCATCTGTATCTTTGCTTATGATGTTCAACCACCTTTAATGTAAAATCATGCTGCATTTGCTGTATGTCAAAAGTGGAAAGTCAAAACACAAGAGTCTCAGGTGTTTATTTGGTCCTCAAACTCCCCAGTCACCCCCAGTCTCATGGGACCTAATGGCATCAGGCAATCCCACCTCACGGTGATCCAGCAACCCACAGGACCCAAAAACATCCCGGTATCAGACATTCAAAGACACCCTCGGATATTTTTTGTCCAAGTCTGACTGGTAAGAGCTCTTTTAGGAGCCCATAGAGGACCTACCCAATGTTAAGTAGGGAATCATAATGTTATGGCTGGTCAATAACGTGTAAAGCCTTTTTTTTTTTTTTTTTTTTAAATTTAGCCTTCATTTTTTGTGGATTTGATTTTTACTTAACATATAATTCCAAAGCAGATATTTTATTCATGTTGAAGTTGCACCTTTCAAATTAGACATTTAAGAGCCAGAAATCTCAACCAGTGAGTTCTTACCCTCATTTAAATGGAAATGCTTTACTCTATTTTATCTTTTGAGTGGGTTTCTTAGCCGCCATTAATGGCATCCTTCTGTATCCCATTGCTGTATTTGTGGTTATGGGTGAAGTGCCTCTGTTGTAATGCTGAATACACCTACTTCTACTCACAACCTGGTTTCACATGTGCTTCAATGTTCAGAGTGGTGTGTAACCAGAAAAGAAAAGGAAACTTTAATAAAGAATGCCTGCTTCAACCAAGATGCTATAATGACCTTCATAGCCTGTTTGTGATTTTCCAACATTCAGTAACTCAAACCCAAAACTAATCATCTAAACATGAAGCAAGTGGAATCATGGTGTATTTAAATACAATTTATTGTTTTTCCTTTATACACGTATTGCAGTGTGATTTGACAATGATGTTTGCATTATGAGGAGCTTGCATTGATTTATAGCCACACACACAAAGAACAGAGTACATGTATGTGGGGACTATGACAATTTAGGCACTGGGTAAGAACAGGACATGTTATGGCATGTGACAGCTGTGGAGAGGTTTAGTCAAATAATATCAGGTCCTAAAACAGAAGCATGTGGACTGCACAGTTAATGTCAGGTTTCTCAGAGAGTGATCGCTGGAGATCGTCTGTTTGCTTCAGAAGAATTCAAGGGAAGAGCTTGCATTAGCTAGTTGAGCTATATGTCCATAGTGTTAAGATATTGATGGGATTGCTGTTTTCTTGAAAAGTGGTTACTCACACTCACAACTCTGGGATGTCAGGACAAAAGCAAGAGTGAGCAAAGAAAGCAGTGATGTAAAATACATAAATTGAGTAAATTCAGTCTAATATTGATTCATACCGTAATGTAGCTCATAACACAGAGATGAGAACAAGTATCAAAAGTGCATTTTTTTTTTTTACATATTTTTGTGTGAATTCTCCTGTGCATTTGTGATGTTGGGTCACAAATCAGAAACAATCTTGCATAATTCCTTGAATCCTGATGCAGTCCATGAAGGTAAACATTTCAAACAGTCTGAAATACCATGCTTTACTCTCAGAGATGAACCCAAAGTGATGCTTGAATAAAAGCTGTAAATATAAATACCGCGTTTTTCATTCAGAAACTATACCACTGAAGACAAGAAAAGTGAGGTTCTATGAAGAAAGTTTTTAAAAAGGGGGGGAGCATTTCAGATGTTCACAACTTTACTAATACAGATGAATAAATACTGATGCAGCTGTTTGTGCCTTGAGGGTGTACAGAAAGAGATAGACAGCTGGGTTGATGTAGCCTTGACATAACAAAAAACAATGTTTGTAATCCTGCAAAATGTTGCGCTGAATGGAAGTGGGTGTGTGTGTGGGGGGGGGGGGGGGTGAGGATTATATACAGACTCAGGCTGGTGCGTAGAGCTACTGTAGAAAAAGAAGTGAAGCTTCTTCTGTAATGCAATCTTGTCTCTTCTGATTCAATTATTGCGTTCAAGTAATATCAGTTCATAACAGATGATGCTATGCAGAAGGAGACTAGAAAAAAATTCCTCTTTCAGATATTTTCTTTTTTCAGTAGGATTACATTTAAAGTAAACTCTGCTCTGTTATGTAAATAAGGAGTCAAGTTAACACGTTTACACACAGAAATAATTTTGTACGTCATGTTCCTTTAAGTGAAGATTGCGGTTCAGATCTGAATGTCTGCTTACAAGGCAACTGTTAAAAAGAAATTCTCAAAGTTTGGTATATCAGTCTAAAATTGGAAATTTTGCACCTCCACTGAAACCTCACAAATACAATAGAATATCATCTGCATAAAGATACCATCTACTTATTTTTATTTTATTTTTTTGTCAAACCATCATTGCTTTAACATTACATTCTTACAAAAATTATTGTATGATTGTATTTTATATATTATATTATATATATAATATTGTATTATTGTAATTATTGTATTTTGTGAATATTTGTCTGCTGGATGCTAATAGTGTAACAGTCAGTGCTGTAAAAATTGGAAAGATTTTGCACACAAAAAAATTGCAAGCCTGAGGACTTTGGTTTCATTCTTAATTCTTGGGTTTTATTGAAATTGTGGTATTGATTTTTGAATCGGAAAGGCTTACATTAGTAATAACTGCTATATGAAACTGTTATGAATTTACATACTGACCCTAAACTTTATTTTTTTTTTTTTCATTTTTTATTTTGCAGTAAGTTCATTCTTGTATTTCAGCATGTTATAAACAATCCATGAATTATTCTTGTCCTAAGAAAATGCCCCCATGGATCCACTGTAAAGCTCAGTAACACATTATTCTCATAACAAGCCTCTGCTTGGCATGTTTGAGCATCCAAATGAGTTCCAGGGGGCATAATTTAGGCATAAAACAAATACAATGGACCTCATAAACACTGTATAAAAATGTCTATAAACAGTCAACTTTGTCCACTTTGGAACTCGCAAGGTGGTAACAATGCAGAAATAGAAACCAAACAAAATAAAAATGCAAAAATGATCTCAGGAAAGGAACTCATTATTGGCACTGTGTAACGAAATCCAGCTGGAGGAAGATAATAACTGTCCCAAACAGGCCCAAGGGATTCCAATTTCCACTCTCATTACTCAGTAATGGTTCAGGCTTTAGTGAGATGAGGTGACTACACTGTCAGGTCCAGGAAAAAAGGCTCTACTTCCTAATTCTTTTGGACACAAGCGGCATTCAGTGACCTCTTACTGAGGCACCAATGTCAGAGGCACATTGCAATACGCATCCAACAAGTTATCTGTGCTGTCCTTGGCAGTTGATCAAAACTGTAGCGTTAACAGCAGGGCTGAGCTTTGCTGGAGTTTCCTTATTTGTGTGAACTAACTCTGGTGTAGTGACTTATTGTCCCAGCTGCTGCTGAAACAAATTGAAACTCTTAGTTAGAAATGAATTAATTTATAATGTGATAATGGGAGTCTGAATTTTTGCCATTAAACTTGTAGAAAGTCGTCTTGTGGCTAGCTGACAGTAATTTACAAGTTATGAAATAATATAATAATTTCATGTTATGAAAAATAAATGACTTGTAAGAGTTTTTTTGGGGGGGTGGGGGGCATTTTACTTTTTTACTGGATCGAAGTTGACTTCCAAAATTTAAAGCAGCATGGAGTTTTGTTTCCATGAGGATCAAAAGACAAAGTCCAAAGTAACTTATTTAGTTTGCCTATTTAGTTTCTTTGTTTGATATGTGAACAAATGTTCCCTTCTTGTACATCCAGCAGATGTGAACAACAATAGCTGGCATTGACCATTCCACTGACCTCTGGTTTGCTCCCATCAGTTTGTGAAAAAACTGTTTTTATATTTTTGTATTTACTTATTCATAATTGTTTGCATAATTTCTTAGACTAGAATAAAATGTTTTCAAAGGATTCCTTGTATCATAAATTGTGTCTTCTGTGTGTCTTAAAAGTGTGAGCTAAATTAGGCTAAGATGTTCCTTAGAGATGGAGGGGTTGATATATTTATTTGTGAAAGGACTATCAATGAACAGGGAAGACTTCTGGCTTATAATATTGTGGTAAGAGTGGTCAAAGGAGAAGTGGCTTTGTCTTTGACTTGTCTTTCGTCTAATTTCCCATGTGCATGCCAATTTGGTCAATGGAGCTAATCAAACGAAAACCGGAAAAAAAATAAATATCAGTCTCTGACATGTAAAAACAGTGCCAGTCTCTAACATGTGAAGCAGGTACCTGAATGTCTTTTGATCCCTTCAGACCCAAGTTTGCATTTAATAAGTTAAACAAGAGGATAGTGAAGCATACGTTTTTATCTACGTTGTGAACGATGCTACTTTACCATTAATGATCTGTGCAACTAGAAATATGTCAGTGCCTCACTTTCAAACGTCACCGTACAGATTTTAACGTGACAATAGTCTCTTCTTTGATGCTCCCTGTTCATTAAACATTCATACATTCAGGTAGTCAAACTGAGGAAGAGAGAGGAGGAACAGCAGCCACGTTCCTCACTGTCACCTTCCAACGAGAGTTCGAGATCACAAGTTTGACGATAGCCTTGATCTGACTTTGATATGGTCTGTATCTGGAAGGCTCGCTATGGAGTCCTTCTTGGGTCTTCCTGAGTCCCCCTGACCTGTTCCCAAACCCCCTACTGCCAGCCCTGCACCAGCTGCAAAACTATGAGCAGAACCGGGCAGAGAAGCCACAGGGAAAGCCCCCACTGACATTTGGTGGGAGAGTACCACCCTATGTGGTATAGCACTCCGGACATTGGTGTGACCCGACGGAGTCTGAGGAGGCCCAATGGAAGTGGAGGACACACGAGTAGACTGTGGTGGACTAGGGGCACCTGGGTGTGCTCCCTCATGTGGCAGTGAGGGCTGGGAGGCTGACAGTACCCTGGCATCTTGGCCCAGGCTGCCCAGTTGCAAAGAATAGGGTGCTCTTATGTGTGCTGGGCCGGTGTGTAGGGCTGGGTATATGCTGCTGGGCCAGTGAAAGCTGGGAGCCTGATATGGGAGCAGCCAGGGTGCTGGATCCATACTGGAATGATTGTCCTCCAACTACCAGTGGACTCTGGACAGGGGGACTGGCCATGACCGGAGCAAGGGCACCAGAAGCATGGAGTTGGGACTGTAGTGGAGAGGCTGAGACAGGGCTGGATACACTCTGCATCACCTGGAATCTCCTCACCATCCTGGGAGACTGCAGGGCCACTGCTCCCATTGAGTTTCCTTGCATGGGAGGACAGAAGTTCATGGCTACAGCCTGTTGCAAAGTAGCAATTGCTGAATCTTGAGGCTCGGTGGAGGAAGCTGGAAGGAGTAAAGATCCCACCAGGCAGAGGAGGCGTCATGGATATACCCTGTTGTTGTTGCACATCCACCTGCTGAACCATCTCTCGATCGTATTTCACAATCTCCTGAATCATCTCATTCTCACGGTTGTTGAAAACACCCGAGTTGAGATCATGTTGAACTTTGTGCATCAGGATTGAGTTCTTCTTGCCTGTAAGACATTAAAAGAGAAAATACAGTAGCTGTGTTGCAGATAGTAAAGTAAAAAAAGTGTATGCTAAAACAATGTCAAGGAGGAAAGATCAGTAATGATATTAGAAAGCCAGTTGATCTTGCCTGTCAGTCTGGGTAGGGTTATAAGACCATTTTGAAACCTCTGGGCTTCATCTGTCCAGAATTAAATACATTCACTCCAGGGTCAGACTGTACAATATTCAGAGAAATTACAAAAAACCCAAGAACTGCATCGTAGACTCTACTGACCTCAGTTAAAATATTAGATGTTAAGGTTCACGACAATACAGTTCAGAACGGATTTAACAAGTATGGCTTGTGTTGTGCATATAAGGAGCTTGTTTAGTCAAAAAGGGGGTTATGACCAACTGTCTTAAGGGACAGCTGCTAATAACTAGAAAAGTATTAACAAGTTAATAAACTTGAAACGGGGCACCACCTGATAAATCAGGAAACAAGACTAAACAGCACAATCAGTCTCAGAAATGGCTGTTGTTCTATGTGTGCCAACCTGTGACCAGGTGTGGCGCTATAGAGCAACAGAGAAGGTGTGAGTCCGAGCACAGACCTCTTCAACCAGCAAATGTTACAGAACAGTGTGAAATAACCATAAACAACTTCTCTCATTAAAATGTATCAGAATTTATTAACACAAGCATTAAATGAACATCACTTGAGTCAAGATCCCGATACATATATATATATATATATATATATATATATATATATATATATATGTGTGTGTGTGTGTGTGTGTGTGTGTGTTGTGTATTGTCAAGTAACCCTGAGGGATCGTTGGAATCAGCTCAGCTTCTAATCAATAATCACTATTAACTCTGTGTGTTGAAGTGTTAAAGGAGAGACTGATGTGACAGGAGGTCATGGGCCGGAGTGGAGTACAGAAAAAGTGGTAATTAATGTGATTTGGAATCAATCTATAAGCAATGACATGTGTGATTCAATAATTAATGATCAAAAATGAGGGGGGATAGATCCATGTTCGCTCTGTGTCGTAATTAACTGTGAGCTGAGGTAAGCGACCGGAGGTCACTGTGTGCCGCAAATGGAATGTAAAACAACCCATATGTTTATCAAAACAGGTGTAGAGATGAGATGAGAACTGAATAAATATTATATGGGGTTTATAAGGTAAAAGTCCCAAAGAAATGAATAATTAGCCATGAGGATACTGCTAAAATAGAGATTTTTTCCCAACTTGAGGAATATAATTTGGAGTTTTGGAATTACCCTAGCTCACTGCTAGCAAGGAGGAGGGGCCGAATCAACGTACCTGCAGGCCTGATCGTTTTGGGCTCTCTCTCTCTCACTGCCAGCGGCCTTGTGAACGCAAAAGGCGCCACATTGCGTACCAGTCTGTCCTTGAGCCAACCAGATGGATCAATCAGTAAGCCACAGCTTTAATTTGTCTTTTTAGAATTAGAATTGTTTAACCAATCAATGCTGTTGCTTAACCTTGCTAATCTGCTTTAATAAATATAAAAACTATCATAAGATGTCGTTGTGGACATTACATCTGTATCCAGAATTTTGAAGACTTGATTATGCCTCTGCACTAACACACAGGTTCTTATGGGTTATTTTAGCCACATTTTTGTCAAATTGTCCCTGGGGCTTGCTGTACGAGCCACTAAATTTATCCTAGCCGGTGACAAGTGCCCGGATCGTGAGAGGAGAGCTGCCGTTAACAGACGTGACCAATAGCTGGACTTTGAGCCACCCGGCTATTCCTCTGAGGACAGTATTGGAGTGAGCGGGGCATACGTTTGGAAGTAGGTAGTGAGAGCTAGGCGTATCTCCTCGACACCAGCTTAAATAAGTTGAGGAAATCTAGTGAGGAACTTCTCCTAGACCGCAACTTCTTACCCGTAGGATGGAGAGCTGGTCCCGGTGACAGACTCTGCTAGTCAGAGACTGAACCAGAAACTGGGGGATCTTACAATATCACCAAAGAATAACTAAACTAGCATAATCAAACATTTAAAGAAAAAAGAGTGTCAATGTATCTATGCGTGTAGGCTGGGAAACTATAGATGTATGTATGTGTGTGTGTGTGTGTGTGTGTGTGTGCATGTGTATATATATATATATCACCAAAGAATAACTAAACTAGCATAATCAAACATTTAAAGAAAAAAGAGTGTCAATGTATCTATGCGTGTAGGCTGGGAAACTATAGATGTATGTATGTGTGTGTTTGTGTGTGTGTGTCTGTGTGTGCGTGAGGAGGGTCCCCAAGATAGCAGACGAGATCTGTGGTGCTCTCGTCCCTCACCAAGATGGCCGTCGACTCACGCGATAGGGCATCACAAGATGGTGGACGAGATCATGCAATGTCCTCGTCCCTTACCAAGATGGCGGACGGGGTCACGCGGTGCCCTCATCGCGGAGATTGTTAGTGAGGAAGAAAAGTAGAGGAAAGGCTCAGCGAGGGTGATTCCTAACCACCGAGGTTGCAATCACACCTGAGATTTCCACACAGGAGAGAGAGTGTGAAGCGGACTTCCACACTCTCGTCCTGACCATTTTCTCTGGAAATCAAGGCGTGATCAGCCGGTGGGGAGGAGACACGCTTGTCCCGTGGATAAATGCTCATCGGTGAATTACCGGCGGGCTCAACAGTACTAAAGATACACAATAACAATCACGACCATGCGTTTTTCTGTGGCACATGGTGTATGGCCCAACGCTTGTTTGGAAGAGGTGTCAGTAAAGAGCCTCTTCTCTCCAACAATGGGAGTATGGCTTTGGTTTCCAATGTTGCGTTTGTACAAACCACAGGCATAATATAATTTGATGAAATCAGACCAAAGTGGAGATGTTAGCAGTCATGGGACCTAGGTGGCTTTCAGTTGGTGTGTCAACCATGACCTCTTCTGTATATCAAAGCATTCTAATGTTAAATTTGATGCTATGTATCGACAGGAAAAGATTGGCCAAAAGTGGGTCATGAAAACAGGACAATAATCGCAAGCACGCCAGCATCTACAACAGAGCAGATGTAAAAAAAAAAAAAATGTTTTGTAACGGTCCAGTCAGACCACAATCATTTTGTTGAAAAAACTAGACCAAAGTGCAGGGGCAGAAATTGCAGAAAAATGGCGAATTAATGTTTGCACTTGAAGGCAATCAAGGTACAAGAAAATAAATTCCTAATTTAAGGTTCTGACATGACTCAAAAATGTCATTCCACCCTACCTACCCTACTGACAAACTGAGGTCATTTTAACTTTATATGTGTATACAAAAAGTGTATTAATAATACTGTTTGTACAGGCATCTCTTTCTGGTTGCTGGCATCTGGGTATACATATCCTTACAAGTTGACTACATGTGCAAACTATTGTCAATAAATGAAAAAAGAGAGTCCATCAGATTCAATAGAAATGTTTAAGTATTTAAATAGTTCTTTTTACACACTTTTTGTACATATACAAAGTTAAAATTACCCCAGTGTCTTTGTACCCCAACTACATTGTCACTTAAGTGACAGTGTCCCTTACGTGACGGTGTAGATGATATTTTTGAGTTTTGTCAGAGGCTTAAAAAAGCAGATTACTGTATTTTGATCTAGCTCGATTGCCTCAAGTGCAAAAATTGATCACTATTTTACTATAAACACAGATTCTGTACTCGCTCTCAAAACTGCTTTGGTTCAATTATGCCACTGTGTGTTGTTGTTCATCTGAGGTTGGACTGACTTAATTTTAACTTCTACTCTCTTTTCAAGCTACTGTATCTAAACTATATTAATGTACAATAATCCACCATTGACAGACAAATGTGGAAGCGGAAATAAATGACACCAAGCATTTTCAATCCCCAGTAATGACTTCATCCATGTCTTATGCACAGTGCACATGAACAGGAAGAGAATGTCCAATGTCAAAATGATTGTTTACTCGGCTTTGCACACATCTGCTCTCCAAGAAGAAAATAATTATTAATATGGTTGCAATCACACTGTTTATGTGTGCAGCCAATTGCACTAACAGATATTACTCCTAACCACTTTCTAAGCTCCAGTAAGGACCAGCTGAGACTACAAGATCCATCTTCTACTGATGTAGGAGTATTAAATGTTAATGATGGACTGCTGTTGAAGGAAGAAGTCCATTTCCCCACCTAATCTGATGCTGTGCTTCTGAGAGATGCTGAAACTTTGGAGATTCACAGCTAAGCTAGTTTCATCCAAAAAACAATCTGCAGGGACGTACAAGTAAAAGAGACAGTCACGCTCCCGTTGCACATAGGAGATTAAAGATGATTTATAGAGGGCATCTGAATGCAGGTGACCAACCCAATGACAACAAATGGTCACTGGGTCCTTGCAAAGATGTCCATACAGCTGTTCCAAAGGCAGTAATTCTCTAAAAGCAGGTGTGCATTTGAACAGAAGGTTACACGTCCTCTCCCAGATGAGAAGCTGTCATTCTGAGGAGTCATGAGCAGCAAATAGGGTCCACAAGTAACAACTAACAATTGTTAACATTTGAGTGAGAGAACTTACATGGATTTATGATGCATATGAAGCAGGTGGCAAACTTAAGAGCCTTACATCCATGGATGTAACATGTTCTTTGCGTGACTGTTTTAACAACAATGCCAACTAATTAAAAAGTAACACTTCTTTTATCACTGTTTAACTGTATAGATTCCCCAGTTGTGCTCACTAAGACTTGTTCTGAATAATAACAAATATACACAAGGTTACACTTCCCTCCTCTTGTTATTTATTTTTTTCCTTGTGTCTTGTATGTGAATGTTAAGATCTGTAGAAATTGGGCTTATAAAGCCCATATATCAACTAAGCATTTTCTCCTACAGAAAACACCAGTTCTGCACTCAAACATGTCATTTGTATTCCAGGCTGTTCATCTTTTAATTATTGAAATCACTGTGTAAGCCATTTGCTTAAAGGTGGGGTGGGAGATCTTTTTTTGCAGCACTTTTTACAATATTGCCTGAAAACCTTTTCACATTCCCATTGCACCCACTGAAATAAAATGTTTGCAAAAAAAAACGAAATGTTTTGGTCCAGTCTAGAGGGTATAATCAGAGAAAAACTCTGACCAATCAATGACTGATCATCTTTACATTTATTGGCTGCCTAATACGTCCATCAAATATCAATGCACTCCCACCCACCCCTCCCTCCTTCCCTGCGGTTCATGTAGTCGTGAATCGTGTGAAGGCGTGGTTTCGAGGGGTGGGCTGAAGAGGAGGAGGCGGAGCCTTTGGGAGGAGGGAGGGAGAGTATATTTTCAAAATCTCACTTGAGTTGGATTGCTGGAACCGTTTTTTCAAAGAACACCTACCCCACTTTTAATGTCTGACTCGTAATTTGGCACACCTTAAAGAGTAAGAAGCTGGCTGTTTCTCAATTCCAAGTTTGTATCTCAGTAATAAGTAGTTCATACTTGGCTAGAACGTCTCAGGAGAACGTATTTCAAAAGAAGGTGACAATGCAGTTCAGTCTTTCGGCATGTGGAACAACAACTTGATGACATCACAGCTCAGTCACTAGGTTAACATGTATTCAAAAATGTCAACAAGTTAATTGAACATAAAATAAACACTGAACAGCTTTTCATGTTTCATGTTTTTGTATTTCAGCCGTGTTATAAACAAAGCTTGAGGTGAAAAGAAAAGAAAAAACTAAAATGTAGGAAATTTTCAAATACGTTGTCTCTTGATAACACCACCACATATCTGAAGTTAGAAGAACTATATTCTTGTGTGAAAAACATCTTAAAACTACATTCAGTAGTTGTTGTTCACAACAACAAAGTTATAACTTTCTCTTTTCCTCCTCTCTCCTCTACCATTACATCTGCTCGTGGGTGTGAACTGCAGGCATCATTAATGGAGGTTCACGTGCTCTGTTAGCAGTCATGTCTGCAAGTATTCATGCCAGCTTTCATCCATAAACTGAGCAGTCACACTGAAGACTACAGGACGCATTAAAATGCAGTAACACAGGTAAACATAATGTTGACAACTTGGAAACGTTTTCAGACTCGCTTCCTTTATTCCAGCTCACACCTCATACTGTACAGTCCTTCTTAGCCCTACAGCTGTCTGCTACTGCAGAATTTTGACAGAGACATCAAATTAATGAGCGACTACACTTTCAACCTGTGGTTTTCAGTCACGGCGATAAACTGTCTGATCATAAATGTCAGACACGTTTCAGAAGAACAGACTGGATAGAAATAGTAATTTACTTCTACTCCTGAATGCAAGCTAGAAGATGCCATCATTTATTGTGCAAATTTGAATGTCTGAATTACAATTTCAGGTCAAAAATAATTGAGACGATATGCTAAGGGCCAAAAATGCTTTTGACAGTTGACTTTTCTTGCAGATAGAATTAACCCAGTATTAAGTGGTTCATGTGGCAACATATACACATTTTTTTCATTTCATAGCTCTAACATGTTTCAAAAAAAAGTCGGAGAAGACGTCAGAGAAAATCACATCTTAAAAAAGGATTGGAATGTATTTGTGCATATCAAATTAATCTGGAAGAATTTCAGTGCATAAAGGGCAAGGGGCACAAACCTAAGCTGGCACTGCATCAATAACTGTCATTCAGCTATAGCTGATATAATCACAAGGCCGAAGGGATTACTGGATGAATTTTTTTTGTCAAGCACAACAATGGAGCCACATCTACAAATGCCACTCAAAGCCTTACTGTGCAAAAATGAAGCCTTGTGTGGAGGCAACATCAGCATCTCTGGGTTCTGCATCTTTGGTGGACTGTCACGCAGTAGAGGTATTATGGTTGGAAAAATCACTATTCATTTTTTTTTTTTTTTAGAAGAGAATGGATACTGTGTGCGGCAGCACGGTGGCATGATGGTCAGCACTGTTGCTTCACAGCTAAGAAGGTTCCTGGTTCGAACCTCAGCAGGGGTCTTTCTGTGTGGAGTTTGCATGTTCTCCCCGTGCTTGCGTGGGTTTCCTCCGGGTACTCCGGCCTTCCTCCCACAGTCCAAAGACATGCATGTTAGGTTCAACTGGTGGTTCTAAATTGCCCGTAGCAGTGATTGTGAGTGTGCGTGGTTGTTCGTCTACAATATTAAGCAAACGTTGGTGTCTGAAAGCCCTTTCTATTGATAAAGGTGGCAACCTTACCTATCCTGTCCAGTCTGTCAATGGCAACCGTCTCAAAGGCCCTCCTCATCATGGGGTACTCCTCCAGCACTTCATTAAAATTGTCCACAGAGAGAGAGTAGAGGCGACAGTAGGTGTCTGCTCGCACACTGGCTGTCCGTCTGCCACGAGTCAGCAGACAGATCTCTGGTGGGGCGAAAGAGAAATCAGGCGTGACAGAGACAAGAAAACGGATGCCTGACAGATTTCAGGGTGTCAGGGGGTGACCGAGAAAAGTACTCGAATGAGAGACCTACTGAGGAAAGTGAAATGAATCTGTTACAGACACACACCTGGATCCATGTGTTTCTGTCGGCTACATTAAACAGAATTTCTTTAGCAAATGTGGGATCAGAATGACAGCGGTTTTTGAATTCAGGAGTTGAGTGGAGTCAGCATGACCCGCTGACAAACAAAAACAAAATAAAACAACAAAACTGAGTAGATTTCCACTGCATCAGCAGCTGTATGAAGAAAAAAAAAACCCCACTACATTAAGAGATGTGCAGCTAAGCTACATTCACTTGTTCCCTTTTTTCTCTTTAGATTCCCTTTTTAAGGGATGGGGCTGACTGTTGTCTTGACAACCACATGCCCTCCTTTTCCCTCGCCTGAAAGGTCGACCTCCTCTGACTCTCTGCGGGGAAGGGAAAAAAATAACGAATCACAAGGATACTCCATTAAAACACACAGATAGACTGTGGCTGTCTGTTAATGACTGCAGTGTATCAGCAGCAGAACGCAAACGTACCCATCCATTAAAAAGCAAATATTAATTACAAGCATAAGCAGACAACGTATCATTAGAGTTGTTTGCTGCTTTGGAAAATTGGCTAATTTATTTTCTCGATAAGAGTTAAATAAAAAGATTTAATTCACTGTCATGAAATGTACGTTCAAAAGCTGGCAGCCAGTTAGACTTACTTCCACAGAAACACATACATTTGTCTGTAAACAGAAAACCCTGACTGTACAAACAGTATACTGTACATCCTTGCCCATTCGTGGTTCAGTTTTTTTTTCATAATGTATTTGAATTTGTGGTAGCCCCCAGCAATTTCATTTAATTTCTTAGGCCCTTTTTTTTTTTTTTTTAGCAGAAAAACGCTCACATTCACCCGATCTGGTAAATAATTCTAAAACAACAATGCCAGTTACTATACTACACAATGCAGTGTTATTGTATTTATATTATTATTATTATTATTGTTGTTGGTAATAAATATTATCACACTACAAAATTAAAATGTTTTTAATTTATCATTACTCCATTATTACTGTATTAATGAGTAAGAATGTCTTTACAATGTGTTTTGGAAAAGCTTATTTTAGCGTATATAATATCATGCAGGAGCTTTTAAAACTGCATCAATAATTTGCAGATTTTTGGGGATTCGCGGAGGGAGGAAGGAAACGTAACCCCCTTGAATAATAAAGGTGTACTGTAGTCACTTAATTCATTAAAGTAAGTCAGGACAGATTAGTTTTAAACTCAGAAGTCAGTGAGGCCTGTAGCCATGTGTTCTGTCTATTTTCCTCAGAGCTTCACTGCTTACTGTATCAATCCCTCAAACAACATTTTTTTCGCATCATGCCAGTCATGGCAAATGTGGTCAGTTGTTAAACTTTATAGGAAATGTTCCTGTTATTAAAAAAAAAAAAAAAAAAAAAAAAAACGGCCAACATTTTTGGTGCTCCACTTTTGTCAGAGTTGTGGAAAAACTCATCAAACTTGCACAGACATCTTTTCATAAATCCTCACTTGGGATCGTCCTGGTTCTACATAACACAACCATTTGCATATTGGCAGCATCATTAGCGGCCAGTGGGAAGTGCTGGGAGAGGATAACAACACTAATGAAACCACTAGGGCTGAATGAAAGGACTGCTCAAACCACAGGGTGACCATTTGTGGTTTGTGGTGTCATCCTCAAATATAAAAGTGCAGAGAACTGCTGGATATTTACAGTCGATTTTGCCAGCAATATGAATATTCACTAGAACTACTTGAACCCATGTTTTTTTTTCTTTTTTTTTACAGTTTCCCATTTTCATAAATGTTAAAAAATGTTCCTTTCAAGCCTCACTTTCTCATGCTTTCAAAACTGTCCTTGCTATTAGGATCTTTGTACACATATTCTTATCACATATCTAGGGGCAGGAGTTGACTCATCATGGGGAGCAACTTTGATGCTTCGAGGCGTGCATGCAGCACCTTTGGGTGACGTGGTGCCTGACAGGATGACTGCTACAGTGGATGGCTTCCCGCTGTGGAGTCAGGCTTCTGTAGAAAAGGCTTGTTCCAATGCACCAAGCAAATGCTTGATCAGATTGGGATTTGGGGAGTTTGGCACTCGATCAATGCCTTGTGCTGTTTGTCACGTCCCATAAGCTGTTTCTGAGCATCTTTATGCTTCTTCTGCAACAATGTTGAGGTTGGTGGTAACCAGCATCCGAATGAAAGGTGAAAGACGATTCATGTCAGTCAATCGCACATCAGCAACAATTTTAATGTTGTGCTTGACGGGTGCTCCTCATAAACTATGATAAAATGAAGATGCAACTATAAAAAAAACCTTGCACAGTTATTCTATCACCGTCTCCTTCCTACTGTTTACTAATTCAGTGATAATAGAATACACGCAGACAGTTCAGAGGTTATACCATGCTTTATTCCTGAATAATTGCTGGGATCTCATCCCTGCTGGCAGATATGGGTTTAAACTCTTTGTTCGAGGTTACAAATGGCCTCATGATCACAGCTTTGCAGAGCTAATTAGCTGATATTAATTGGATGCCCACGTGTATGTGTGTGTGTGATTATGCAAAAGCGTGCTGTGCAGCTGTGTCACTGTTAACAGTGGCCTGGGCAGCTGGCAAGTCATTTATTTGTTGCCAGTTAACTGCAGTCCTACTGGAGAAGGCACCCAATACAACTCATTTAGTCAAAGCACAGGACTTAAGAAAGTGGGTGTTTGTGTATTTAGTGTAGGTCTGAGTGGGTTTATGGGAGGTGATTCTGGCTAAAGTACCACTTTTTATCTAAAGAGCCCCAGAGGAACAACAGGATTTGAATGAATAAAAGCGATCATGCTACAATAAAAAAAAAAATGTGACAGTAACATACCTCCAAAGTAGGAACCATCCATGAGCTTCATTCCGATGTTTCCTTTGGTCAGGACGCTCACCACCCCATGTTGGATAAAGTACATCTTTTTGCCGATGGTGCCCTCTCTGATGATGTAGTCTCCAGGCTGGAAGACTTCAAATCTCAGTTTGGTCAGCATGGCTGTCACAAAGTTGGGATCAGCGTTGGCAAACAGCGGCATGGAGGCCACCAGCTTGCGGCAATTGAAGTTGACAATTTCCTAAATGTTGACAGGATACCATTTAGACTTTCGCCTTTTTGGGTAAAAGAGGAACTGTATGGCCAAAAACCATGTATAATACTTCATATGGAAAGTAAAATCTTTCAGTTTATGAAAAAGATGGTTTAAAAACAGCATAAATGAGAACAGTTAAAACACAAGTTTACATTTTATTTTTTTTGGTCTTGTCTATAATCAGTCATATTTTAGTAACAATAACTAGGACTGTGCAAATCACCACTTTGGCTACAGCATGTCCATCACACTTGAATGCATTCAGTAGCTTTGGTCCTGACCTTAAGAGAAACTGAATTGTTTCTATACATGACTAAACTAATACAATTTTCTTTCACTCTCTTCTGTGACAGTGGCAGACGTAGCACTTTGACCGGTCAAACATTTATGCTGATCACGCATGTCCATTCAGCTGCTTAAAAAGGGGAGACTCTTAAACATTGAAACAGCTTGGATCAAAGTAGCCATGCGTAGCACTGCTGTAAAAGAAAGCTGATTGGCTAAAACCATGAATGACTGACTGACTTTCTGAAAGAAAGAAAGGAAAGAAAAAAGAAAGAATTTTATTTTTAGCCTTTTAGTCCTTGTTAGATTCATAACAGCAGGTACCAGTTAATGTCAGAGCCACTCAAACAAAAACCAGCCAACTGATTCTGAGTGGTGCATCTGTGCACGATTTGCAATGAAATTCAAACTACAAAAGTTTTTCATTACTTTGAGGAACAGTTCATTTGAGTATTTCTCATTTTCATTCTCAGTTACCTGAAGCAGGAATCGGGACTTTGTTTACTGCAGTCTGCAGTTAACGGTGTGAAGAAAAAAAACTAGATGATTGTGACTCACTTTAAACCAATCTTTTTCATTCTTTAGAAACTCAGTTCATCTATGAACAACAAAGAAGTTAAATCAATACGTGCTATTAAGTAAATTGGGACAGAAAAGGCTGGAAATTACATATTTGAAACTCTTGTGTTGTGATTTTCAAAAGAATGAGCCTTAACAGAGCATTTTCATGAACACACTCAAGTCTACTTGCTTGATTGAGTAATGTGTGTATTTCTGGGTACATGAGCACACTTCAGGAAATGCTTGGGTGTTGTCATACCTCTCGCAGAGGCTCATTAAGCTCCTCCAGGATGCTCTCTTCATCAAACATCTTGCCCTGGTATCTGTGCTCATAGTAGTCGTGGATCTTCTGTCGGAAGTCAGCTGGTAGTTTGTGGAACGACATGTACTGTTCCACTTGTTTGTACTAGAAGGTGGAGAGACAGGGATGATGGGAAACAGAAGCACAAATCCATAAAAGCAGGACTCAGCAACTCTTTTGTTATCTGTCAGAAATGTATGTGCCTTTAAAATGCAATTCACATGTAATGCACTGTGAAGACAAAGGTCAATTAATTCACGGGTGGAAGTTGACATATTTGTCCTTGAGTTTCTTTTTAAAGAAAGGAAGATATGTTATTTTATGCTGAAAGCGGCAAATATGCAAGTAGATGGCTTCAAATAAAGAGGGGAAAAACAAAGTCAGCTCCAGCACATCACGTTTGCTCATTTGAGGGTCAGTTTGAACCAAAATGATTCACACCAGTTTTATGCTCAACCCTATTATTTTTATCTGCTCTTTATCTAAAATGACCACTTCTTTCAACTCATCTTATCACTTAACATGCGTGGATTCCATTTAGGAAACAGCAGCTGCTACATCTGCACTGTGTCCTCACATAAGGTGGAAATTCATAGCATCATCCGGGTAAAAAATTGTGCTATCACTCCTTATTCACGCTAAAGAAACAGCTTTTGGGTTTACTTTCTGTATATCAACAGTGTGTGCTATCTGTGTGGTTTTGCTTGTCGCTGTCTTCCTGTAAATGCAAGACAAGTCAACAGATTTGTACACCACGCACACCGTAACGTCTTGGTGTCTCTAGTGCTTCCTGTTTTACTTTGAAAGGTCTGTCTTGTCTTTGTTGTTTTCTGCTTTGCTTCCTCCCCCTTGTTATCCTGATTGTCTGCTCCTGCCTCTCGTATGTCCCTCTGTCTATTTCAGTCCTGTCATTGTGGGGTCGGCCAAGCCCACTATTTGGCAGAGCTGGCTTCCGAAGACGTGGAGATGACTCCACAGAAAAGGCAAGGCAGGTGCTCACGGTCCGGGACGACCACATGGGTTGTCAGTCCTCAGGGGGCTCCCTGTCGCCTTGGCAGCTCAGGAAGGCACACCACCCTCTGCTCCCGTCTCCGTAGGCGTCCAGGAGGACGCATCTCCTCCCAACCCCATCTCCGTGGCGGTCCTGGACACTCTTCTGGCGGTACAGGATGGAAGCCAAGTCTTTCTGGGAACTTTACCACCAGGCTCACGTCCTCTGTGCTGGGGACCACTGACGTGAGGCGGTGGGTATTCGTGTTATGACCTCCTCCTGAGGAACCTGACTGCCAGGCCCCATCTTTTCACCCTGCTGGCTGTCAGGTCACTCCTACACCAACATGACCAAGGTGCAAGGAAGGAGCTGGTGGATTTAACATCAGCTCCCCAAGGTGGTTCCTGGTGCCGTTTGGTCCCCTGTCTCCGAGGGGGTTGACGCACGCTCTCCCGCTCTCGTCCCCGAGGTGGTCGATGCCAACCTCCCAGTTCCGAGGCGGTTGACGCCGACACGCTCTCTCTGGTCTCTGTCGCCTCCGTCTCCGTGGTCTTCCGCCTCGTTATTTCCTGGCTTCAATCAGGCGCCGTGGCTGCCCGCCACATCTACTCCTGGCTTCTGCCCGGCGCCGAGGCCGTCCCCCTGAGCCAGGACTCCGCCCTGACTGTCTCTGCCATCTGCCCGGCGCTGAGGCCGCCCGCCCGAGCTGTCTCTGCCATAGCCTGGCTCGGCCATGGCAGAAGTCCTGTGTGTTTTGTCAAGTTGGCGTCTCTCCCTGTCTCTAGTGCTTCCTGTTTACTTTGAAAGCTCTGTCTTGTTTTTGTTGTTTTCTGCTTTGCCTCCTCCCCCTTTTTATCCAGATTGTCTGCACACCTGCCTCTCGTTTATCCCTCTGTCTATTTAAGTCTTGTCATTTCCCCTATCTGTGCTGGTCCATTAGTCTACGTAGTGTTTATAGTCCTGCTCGTCACTCTTCTTCTTCTTGGATTTAAGTTAAGTGTGGATTTTTGTATTTTTGTTTAATAACCCTTCTGTTCTGGAACTCCTGCTCTTTGGGTCCTCCCTTCAACAACACTCCTACAAACCATGACAGTAGGTGTAAGAAGTGGCTGCACAACTTAAAGCAATAAGCCAGCAAGATGAAGATTATATATGTTTGTGTGTACAGAAAACTTAGTTCTAAATTATGATCATGGAGAAGAATATGACTGAATGGAGCCAAAAATGATCTTGCTTTTAACAGTCAATGATACGCAAAGTGGTCAGGATTACTCGCTGTCCGGGAAATTACATTTTGTCACACTGTAAGGTGACATATGGCTAAGAGAATAAACGGAGGCTTAACCCTGCTGCAGGTGACACAATATCCTTAATAGAGCACAACTTGCCGTCACTACAGGACATCATTCATTTTGCTTCTCCAATGTGCGGGTGGGGTGTCTATTCACATACAAAGTGGGGAGTTGTTTTCAGGACACAGAGGTTGAAAAAAAAAGTGACATGAACAGATTTGAAAGGCTTTTTGAGTACAAATCATCTTCATCTTATATAATCCTTCTGATTTTGCCTTTTTTTCTAAATGTGTCAGGTGTCTAACACATAGCATCTCAAATTAAAAACCAATAATTTATTCTTTTCAGATTATTAATCAACAGCAATCTGGAACCTATTATGCTGCAATTTAGGGCTGTCAAGTTCACCACCACATGGCAGGATCTGGAGAAGGGGATCACGACAGCTTGTTCAGTCTCTTCGATCTCTCGATCTGGTTTCTCGGAAAGAGATTTTCTAGTCAACAGTACCAACGGACAGAGAAGAAACTGTCTCTGGATGTCGCTACAAAGGCATTTAACCAATCAGAGAAATGAAGAATGTGACAGCAGCCATTTATGTTGATCTTAATAGTGGCTCTTGAATGCTTCTGAATGATTCAAAGCATAGAGCCCACCCCCGCCCTGTTGCAATTGGTTCGATACTTTCTGTACCACCGGACATGACTGTGAATGGGAGGAGTACCAATTCTGCCATAAATGATCATTCTACTATTCTAGCAGCACGGTGGCTAGGTGATTAGCAGTGTTGCCTCACAGCAAGAAAGTTCCTGGTTCAAACCTCAGCAGGGGCCTTTCTGTGTGGAGTTTGCATGTTTCTCTAGTTAATTGGTGGTTCTAAATTGTCTGTAGGAGTGATTGTGAGTGTGAATGGTTGTTTGTCTACATGTGGCCCTGTGATGGACTGGCGACCTGTCCACCCCTGCCTTTCACCTGAAGAGAGCTTGGATAGGCTCCAGCAGATCTCCCAAGGATAGGATACATAACATCATAGACCCTACATAGTATGGATAATCGATGGAAGTTTAATATTGAGGTCACAGGTGATGCTAGCGTTGACTTGTATGCAGTGTTCCCAGAATTTCAGTGGCACTAATGAATATCTTAATGGGGTGGGACACACTATGTCAGAATAAGTTGTGAGTTTGCATGGAATGACCCTTAAACTCAGTGAAACTTGACAGTCCTTGAAAGTCCTCCACATTTCCCATGTGTCAGTAACAATAAATAAGCGGCCAAGTTCTGGAGTATCCAACTCATTCAGTCAAGTGTGGAAATAAACTAAGACGCTCCTATTAAGCATTTCCTGCCTCAGGATTTGGAGTGTGACAGCCTCAATTAAATTGCAATCACATCTCTCTCTCTCTCAGTGGCTGGTGGCTGGTGGAGAAGCTGAGCTCTATTGACTTTCTGAGTTTCTCAGCATTTGAATCAGATTAGTGAGCATGTCACTCAAAGCCAGCGGGTCATGGACAAGACTCAAATAGCCTAATGTTTAGAAAAAAAAATGAAAGTATCTTGACTTTAGTTGTAGTAGTTAAAATAAATAAATAAATAAATTCTTAAAAATAAACATTGAAAAACAGAAAGAGCAGACCAGCAGTGCTGATCACCCTGACTCAACCATAGAAACCACAGGTTCACCAACCCGTGTCTATGATTTAACATTCAACATAGCAAGCACAAAAATACTGAACCTCAGACTAATTTGATGACTTATTTTGGTTTTGAGTCTCAGCACAAGCTGGTAAGTGATCAATAATGCACTTTCCATTTTCTGAAATTAAAATCTGTGGCCCAGAATGGAGAAAAAAATATAAACCCAACAGAAGGATAGCACATGTGTAAAAAAAAAAAAAAGCATCTGCCTCTCTCAGATTGTGGTCTTAATGTGAAGAGAAAAAGAGGCAAAGTGGTTTTCATGGCATGTAAAGCCCCAAGGTGGCGGACATCAAGCATGACGCACATCTGTCACTGTAAGCTGCCGCAGATGTGAGAAATTGAATTTGTCCTCTTATTAATGCGGCATGTTTCTGAGCGGCACGGCTCCGGATGTGATGCATCCCATACTGGCGAGTGAGATAAGTCCTGAGACATTAGCAATATCCTCTGACGTTTTAGACCCATAGATGCACAAAGTATACACATGCTCATTAAATACTGGATAGTCACCGTGTGTGCGTGTGCATGTGTTGATGAAGGCATCAGAGCGGTGACTGAAGAACTATGGTAAAATGGTTTTCGATAAATAAAATCATGCACTTTCATGTCATAAATTGTAACACATAAATCGGCTTTTAAAACTTGCAACTTGATCAGGATTTACCGATATAGCCAACAGAACAAGTAATATATTACGAACATCCGAATATTATATTGCATCTTTTTCAGTACGTCGTCTTAAATGTTTAAGAAAATGAATCAACTTCAGAACTTTTGATTGCTTTACTTCAAAACAATTGTTCTAGTTTACAGGAGCAACACAAAAAAAAAAGTGTCATATCTAAATATGTATAAACAAGACAAACAATTAGGCTTTGAAGCAGGCTTATGCAATATAAGTGAAACTCAAAATGAACTGAACATTTAAATTATTGAAAAAGAAATGTCTTAAAGCAAAGTCATTGTATTAGCTATTTATGGAACTTTAAACTGCAAGAAAGAGTCTAACTTTGCTGAAGCTCACAGTGAGTTATCCTGAGTAAAAATCACTTGTGTTAAACTTCACATATAGTTAAATCTACTATATGTGACCCAGTCAGGCCTCTGTGATTTTCCAGGTTGTGTATTGAAAAGTCCCTCAAGTCCCAGTTTGATATATCAAAGCCAAGTCCATCAGTGCTCATCACCAGAGGTCCCATGGTTCGCATGTCTTTCCTCTCACAACTGTTTGGGCGTGCTGCTGCAAGGCTCTTAATGGGGAGGAGAAGCAAAAGAGCAGTTACATAATGGCTAGTGCCCTCTGTCCATGCCTGGTGTCTGCTGGCAGATGGTCCAACAGCACAAGAGCAAATGGACACATGAAACTGGGGGAGGACTGGAGGGGTGACAAGGGGAAGAGGACTGCGGAGAAACGCAGGATGAGGACGTCAGTTTCCACAATGTGAAGGAAGGAATGACAAAGGAATTAAAATCTACCGCTACTGCTATGACATTTTTACAGCAGTACCATTTTCAAATCTTTGTGTAAACACATAAAAGGCACGTAGCATCTTTTACAACTTCATGGGTCCGCCACCGTGACGCCACCCAAATTCTTGAGAGCTGGATTACTTTACAGCAGATATTTCTTTCCAGAGTCACACACAAGTGAAAAATAAGAAATTTAAATGAAAAAATATACACACACCTGTAGAGGTTTAAAAACTCTTATGTTGCTGATCTCAAGCACAAACGTTAGTTCCAGAAAAGGGGAGTTTCCTGAATTAAATCAAGAACATAAATGTTCAGTTCGTGTTTGAACCCTGACTCTCCACAAGCAAGGATGAGTCACTACTCACCAGTTTGTGCCAAACTCTCAGTGAATCGTGACTCAGTCATTTAAACAAAAAAAAAAAAGTCTCAGGGAAATCTTAGTATAAAGGCCAAAACTGGAACTTGCATCATAAAGACTCCTACAGTGATCTATATAGCCACGGTGGCTCAAGAGTACCTTGGAAAGTCAGGGTCACTCAACCATGAAGCACTGTCACTCAGCCACAGCGTCCAGAAATGTAGCATGACACATTATTACACAGGGAGGAACCAATGTATCATCTCTGAGCTGAAATGTCTCTGGCACAAGCTCTTCTCCACATTGTAGTTTACATTTTAGATGGCTTTTGAAAAAAAAAACAAACAGACAGTAGGTTCTCCGTACTAAGGAAGAACAAGATCATTGGGGCTGTTATCAGTGACAGGGGCAAAAACCAGCAAATGTGATGGTGTGGAGGTGCACAAAGTCCCTTCGCATGGGAGGATTACAAATCTGTGAAGGCATTATTGATACAGAGATGGATACTGGAGTTTTGGAGAGACAAATACAAAGGACTAAACAGCTTCATCGGTTTTCCCATAATAGTAACAGTAGAAAATAAAGATATGAAAGAGGCAGAGGTAAAAGATATGCAGCAGGAGTAAGTAGTAATCAGGAAAAAGTAACAGATGAATGGAAAGCCTTTCAGTTTGCAATAAAAATGCTAACTAAATGAAAAAAACCAAAACACTAACTACTTAATTACAGGGGATATTTGAACATGACGGCTGATATTGATTAAAAAAAAAACAAAAAAGGTTGTTGACTTATCCTGAGAGCAGAAATGGTTGGGAATCACTGCCCTCCAGTGTTTCTAACCATCTGTCTCCTATTCACAGTGTTTCTAATTACATTCTTATTCACACACGGGCTAAACACACAAATAATAAAGCAACACGTGCTCTCCGTTTAAGCAGACGAGCAGGTTTGTCAAACTCAAACCTGAGAAAAACAGTTACACCTCACGAGTCATCAGCAGAGCCTGTGCATGCTAAGCGCCACATCTATTATGACATTTCTGTCTCAACACAGAGCACTATGCTAACTGTTTACTCTGTGTTAAGTCAACATGAGTCCAAGCTGTCACTGGCATTCGAACTGTCTTACACAAAGAATCCGTTTTGTCAGTTTTCCAATAGCTCTGTCTCCAGTCTGTTATCTGGTGACGGGACTTATTGTGGACTGCAGTGCTGCACGGTTCACTGCAGTGGTTAATGACGAACAAACAATCATGAAGCACTGGGGATCAATGAGACGGTGGAGGGGCTGTCCTGGTTCAGCCTTGCTGGGTGATGCACCTCTTTTTATGATATTGTTCTGCATAATAGAAGAACAAGAAACAAGACAGACAACAGGAACAGACTGCTGCAAACATCACTTACATTACTGGCAAAGCGCAGCTAAATGTAAGTGACACAAAACAGGCTCTGGCATGGAGTCAGCAGCTCCTCTGCCCTTTCATTCAACTCTTTTTTTTCTCCTCTTGAGATCCATTAGAAGCAGAACTGTGCCCACTGCAGGATGAACTCTTTTAAACTTACAGCATTAATGTCAAAGAGCTCAAGTGGAAACCAATTACAGCGTGATTGTGCGGCAACTTTTCCCCTTCAAGTTCATACCAGAAAGTTGAATAATGGTTAAAGACAAAAGTTAAATTGGCCAAGGGTCTGTTATGGTTGAAATCCCAAGGAATCCTGAAAACAAGAAGTATTTTACATCTCATGGTTCAGGTGGCATGAGGCTAAATGTTCAATAAAACTGGATAAAATCTGCCTTGAAGACATGGCTGCTAACAGGCAAACAAACAGGGTCAATAATATGTTCTTCCTTGCAGTGGTAAGTGGGGAACCAAAAATTAGGAATTTTTAGAAGAATGCTTGGCCTTTCAAAGCTTACAAAATAATTACAAGAACAAGGCAAGGATGAAATAATAAAATACAAATGAGTAAGAAATAATACATAATGAGGATCTTCAAATAGAGGGCATGATCAAAAGGGAAGTAACTAGAGAATGAAATTAGGTTTTAAAAGAACTCACGAGGAAGCAGAGAAAGGTTTAAAGTTGGCGAGATCAAAAGGCAATTACATGAAAGCAAGAGTGCATTTTGAAACAGGGATTTAGAAGATGGTGGTGAATAAGTGACTTAGATTTTTCTTAGAAGGACAAATCACTAACAAAAAGGTAGAGCTGGAAGTGGAAATTCTTCACAGTGAAAAGACGGTGACTGATGGGATACGTTTATGTGAATTTTGGTACCCCACCCCCCGTCTAGTTGAGAGTTTGTCTTTGACAAACACCACTGATTGGATTTCAGATTTTAGTGATGTTAATACCTGGAGTTCAGTCAATCCTGAACATTATTGTGGATGCTCTGTGACATCATGAGCTTTAAAGGCAAGAATGAGAGTCAATCGTAATCTTCAAACATCAACCAGGGGCTTCGATTAAACTCTGAAGCTTGACCGATCACTCGGATGCCTCTGTGAGTGCCTGCATAGGAGGCACAGAGAGCAGCAGTTCGCCTTCTTAGATCACCAAGGATCTAAGAAAACTCACAAGTCACAGAGCACAGCCGACACACTGTCATAAAGCAGGAGCATGTCCCTCCCCAGACAGGACACGCCGAGAGCTTTTATCTGATGTTGGACAAAGACAACAGATTTACCAGAGACCCAGCGAGCTGCAGCCACGAGTGTCAAACTAATAGAGCAGCTTGTTGTTCCTGAATCAAGTGTGATAACTTTAATCAATATTGTGATGGACATGGGAAAGAAAAAAGTCTTTGGGGATTACTCATATGGCATTAGAGAGACAGAGAATAGAAATAATAGAAAATCGACTGGGTCTCAGCAAGTCTTAAAAAGAGAAGATTACAACGATCAGATGAACAGGAATGAATTTGATGTTTTGATGTTTCTACCGAGTCATTATTTATTAAGAAGCAGTGGGTCTCATTCATGAAATCTTCATGAAGCTGTGAGTAAATGTGCACACAAATCATCTCTTTCCTAAAAACCTACAGCAGATTCTCAAACGTGTTCATTCAACTCACCGCTCATTATTGCTCTCATTGCACATTAAACATTAGCATAAATAAACATCTGGGGACCACCGCCATGATGTAGCAATAGGTATATAAATGTGCATCCTTAAACTGCACATTGACCTGTGGAGATGTTAAAAAGAGAGAAAGGGAGGAAAACCTTTGAGGTGCAGCAGTTTAGGTAATTCTAACTAAAGCAGGGCAAAGAATAAATCTTTAATTTTTCTCTTGTTAGTAGGCTACAGGCGTGACAGGGACCAGAAAGGCACAGGGCTGGAAAGAGGTGACTAATGTAGGTAATGCCCTGTGTTTTGTTCAACGAAGCATCTAAGAAGTGAAGCGAAAATGGTTTTATATGCAGCCAGATCCAAGAAATGAATAAGTGGAATTATGAACACGTTTTTTTCTGCTCACGTTTCATAAATGAGGGCCAGTGTGTGAAAAGGTCATACTGCTTTCTGACAAAGGATTAAGAGGGAAGTAGCAATGCAACAATGCCAACATATTTCTTCACTTTTGGGATATATTGTTACTATTTATCAATGCGGATGTGAAATTTTGTGAGCGATGCTGCACCAGAGGAATGATTAAACAAGGCAAAATCAGCTGCAAGTCTGCCCAGAAAAGGATATGCATGCAAAGAGATTATTTTTTGAGGAATAAAAACAGTTTCAAAGGTATCCACTTCTTTTGAAGTCCATGGATTGTTTAACAAAACTTTCAGAAAGTTCTCTGAAAGAAACTGATTATAGCTTTATTATACTCTACTCTTTCTAATTAAAAAATAATTAACAAATCCCTTGTTGACGTAAAAAAGATGTTATGTAAGCTATGGTCTGATGTGCTATCTCAGTCTCAAATAAGTCGGTTCTCTTTGAAGCAACACACAACTGATGCAGTGGTATAACACAGGATGCTAAAAATATCCTTACCTTTTCCTGGTACTGCCGTCTAGACGAGTCAAGAGACTGGATGAGAGCAGTTGCATGACCGATGAACATGGCGTAGCAGGTCGCTCCCACGATCATGCTGAGCATGGTCAGCCAGATGTCCGACATGCTCTCTGGAGCTTGCCTGCCATACCCAATGCACAGCATGTGGCTCATGGCCTTAAAGAGGGCGAAGGAGTAGAGCTCACTCCATGAGTCATTCTGTAGGAGAGGATACGAGGGTAAGGATGTGAGAAAAAGGAGAAGAAATGGGTTAGATGGAACACGTAGTGTGAAAATCAGGGGTCGGCCTAGAAAAGCTCTTTACATTAATGTCTTTTTATGTGTGTGAATGTTAAAATAATTTTTGTCTGATGACCTGAAGCTCTCTTCTTTGAAAAGCTAGATTTTTAATTTACCTTAAAGTGAAAATGTATAGAAGTTTGAAAAAGTTTTTTAAATAAAACACGACTTAAGCAATGGAGGGTAAAGGGTGTAATATCGTCCTGGTGAAATCTATGGAGCCATGTCTTCTGAGTGTTTTAGATTTAGTGGAGGGCCTAATCATCATCACTGAGTAACCTCGCCTTGTCATGGCCAAGCAGACGGAGATGAGGAAAAGGAGGTGGATTAATGAGGAGCCTGTGCATCTGCCTGCTCCAGACTGCCTTTGATTGGTGCTCACACACTCAGTCAGCTGTAGTTCTTCCATCCTGGATTCATTAGAAAGCCCTCCACAGGCACCGCTGAACCTCACATCCTCTCCTCAAACAGCGGCAGTTCACACGGCCTAAATTTACCGCCGTGCACGTGCAAACAACTGCTTCCTCTAAAGTGCCCTCAGCTCCTGATTGATTGGGCAGATTCTATTCTGATTTGTATTTTTCCAGGGTGATTTGCAGTTAATTTGAGATTCAAATGCGGCTGGTTTTGAAGGAGGTAAAAGAGGACGTAATGGCAAGGGGGTGGCCATCAGGTATCTGAAAACTGAATGCTTAGAAAGGTGATGGAGAAAAGGCAGTGCGATGAGTAGAGACAGGTTTTCAAAGCTACTTAGCCCTCAGGAACAGGGTAACGAATCTGCGCCCTGGTGTGAGTCTGTGAGCTTTGCTCCAGCTCCAAGCACAGCTTAAAGGCTTGTATCGTTTTGAGCCGTCAGCTGAATTTAATGTGTTATGATGCGTTTTTGGTAATAAACTGGACTTATTCATCTTAGATAAAATGACAGCAGCTTTGTTATTTTTATTCAGTGTCTTCACTGGAGAATAAATCAATCCATAACTGTTATGTCATATATAAAATCTTTCATCAAAATCCCAAGAGAAGATTAAGGGCCCAATCTTCAGCCAGATCTGCTACGGCCGGTATTTAGGGATAACATGTGGCGGGAGAGGCGTTCCCCCGAAAAAATGCAATCTCCCACCCTTGCTATATCCTTTTTCTCACCTGCTCTACCCGCTACATTATGCATAGGAGTGGTTAGGGCTTGTCACTTGTTCAACCAATCAGTGCATCAGCAGCCATTGCCTTTAAGAGCAGGTTGCGATAGCCACAATCCACTTTCTAGAGGTGGGGAATACTGGGAATTTTGGAATCGATCCGATACCAAGTAAATACAGGGCCAGTATTGCCGATACGATACCAATATCAATACCAATACTTTTTCATATTAAGCTTGATCCATCATGAAACTGCTAACCTTTTGGTGTTTTTGTTATTTTTGTCTTTGGATTACTTTATTAAAACCTAGGACAGAATTTCAGCAAAAGGAATATTTCCACAAAAATGTTAATTGTGAAAATAAAGTATTTTGCTGTCACCTATAAACATTTTAATGTAAAAATTCCTTGGAGTTGAATAGTTCTGTTCATAATGTTTTTTTTAGTCCAACTATTATATTATATCTTTCAATACTTGTGTAATTTAGTTTGCACTGTGTGCCCTTTCCTGTTGCTTTAAAGGAGCCGTTTGTAAGATTATGGCCAAAACTGGTACTGCAGTCACTTTCAAATTACTGTTGAGCGGCGTGTACCCTCCCCCTCCTCCCCGACCAGAGGTTGCCAGGTTGGCTGCAGAATGCAGCAGGAACGTAGGCTGTCATGGCAAGCGACGAGTCCTACACAGTAAGTTTATTTTCTGTTAATTATATTTAATGCTTTATGAAAGTTATTTTCTTTCTTTGATCTTTCGTAACTAGAGGAAATATTTTCCCGTTGAGGCGTTTCGTAACCTGAAAGTTTCGTATGTAGAGGCGTTCGTAAGTAGAGGTACCACTGTTACCTTGTCCAAGTAAATTAGCGTTAGCCAAACATTTAGCAATGAATCTTACTTGTCCAGGAGAAAATCAGCAACGTTGGCGTCTGTCTTCAAATTCTTCTCCATCTATCAAAAGCATCTCCTATACAAATCCTTGTTTTATTTCGGACCTTGTCACGACGTAACTCGGATTCATAACGAGGTCTTTTAGGTTTTGGAAAGCTAGACATTTTTTCATCCAACACGTTCGTAGCGGCTGCTGCGATAATTAGAGCCGAGCTGGCAACCCGGATGCCGAAACACCACTGACTTGGTGATTGGGAGATAGGTGGAGGGTGGCGCTTCAGGCCAAAACAAAAAATGACAACATCAACATCAGTTGAGGGCTGCAACTCCTCTTTTTAAACGGGAATATCCTGGCTTGAGTACTGTTGTCAGTGACATAAGTATTTGAAATGAACATGATTTTTAAATGTCTGTTGACATATCGGGGTCATTTTATGATTCGTTTTATTAGATCTCTTACATACGGCTCCTTTAATGCTATAAATTTCTCCATTGTGTGACAAATAAAGGATTATCTAAGGTTATTTTATCTTAGATAAGACCTTTCAATGGGATACATGACATGTACTGGATTATTTCAACTCTTAATTAGATTTTTTTGAGTTGGCTCCAGTAACATATGACTTGAGTAACATATACTTTGAAAGTTGATATGAATTGATGCTGAAGACGACCACTCTTATCTACCTGGATACTCTCTGCTGGACTGAAAGGCGTCTGAGGGGCAACATCAAAAGATGAGATGAGAGGGAAGGGGGATGAGGACACAGTGACAGGGTGTCATACACAGACTTCATTGAATTCACACTCAGTCAGTGCTTGTGGGAGAGAAAAAAGCTTGAGTATCGATCTTTTTACACAAGTATCAATCGATATCAATACCAGCATTGGTGTTGATATTATCGATATTTGGATCAATCTGCCCACCTCTACCACTTTCCCAAACCTGTCATGGAGGGAGGACGGGCACAGCGCTTCTCTGAAGATGAGATGAAGCAGCTCATGCATGAGATGAAGGCTGCAGATGTTTTAAGCATTAACGGACAGGAACATCAAACCAATGCATTCAAACCAGCGTTTATCTGTGTTTGAAGACAGCCAGTTCTGTGTTTTCACCTCTCCTGATATAAGTTTCTGTTGCAACTTGAATTCAGGTTTGATCGGTTTAATCTACCTGTCTGTGAATGCTTGAAACATCTGTCCCTTCTGTTCGATACATTTCGGCCCACTTTTCAGACAGGGTGTGTGAAGTGTGGTAGACGGCTTGGATCAGCCTACTTGGACATGTGAAATGCTCGCCGGCATGGACTTGTGTCTCGGAGGGGGAATTCCTAGCCATGGGCGGAGTTTGCGGGGGGGCAGGGGGAGCATTGCTCCCCCTGGTGGCTGAAATATGTAATTGCATTGTCAACGAACTGGCAAAAATAAATAAATGTTTTTGACCGTAATGTTTTTTTTAAGTCCAAAATAAACTGCAGTATATTGTGACAGTTAAATGAATCATGTTATATTTTGTTTCTTAATACATTTAACATCATTAACATTAACATTTATAACATCTACTGTGTACCGTATCCTGTTGCAACTACTGGTTTTGAACATCATCTAATCTTGGACTTCATGGTTTCGTGGTGAGTGTATCTTGTGTGCCATCATGTGCGCGCGAATTTGCACATATGTGTGCATGCGCGCCGGTTCACGTGAGAGTGCGGCCGTTTGTTGAAAGTGCTTAACAATTTTTGCCCCCCCTGACGCAAAAGTCAAACTACGTCTATGGTCCTAGCCGAAACACACATAGGAGAAAGTGAGGTAATGTGAGACGGTTTTTACATCCTCCCCCCTCTAAGCAAGCTAAATTGATGTGTCTATGAAATTAACACATTTCCCATTAATTTAAGATGTTTCCTAAGAACGGAAATGATCAGAATGTTTGCCGGACTAACGGTGAAAATATGACCGTTTAAAAAAAAAAGTGGTCAAGTAAACTTGTTACGGTCCCAAGGCGGGGTGTGAATCTGCAGCCTTCCACCTCCAGGGCCCCTGGAGGTGGAAGCGCCACATTCAACCCTCAACACGGACACTCAGATCCACCTCTGTTTCCCCTTTCCATCTGACGAGCAGCCCAGGTGTGGCACTGCACACCTGCACCTAGTCAGTCATCAACACCACAGCCTTCAAAAACCCTGCATTCAACCAGACTCGTTGCCAGATCTTCCCATAGAAACGCCTGGCAAGTATAGTGGCTCTCCAACCAGTTCTTCTTTCTTTGCTCAGAAGAGTATTCTGGAGTTTACTTGCTGTAGTAGCTGTGTTTATAACCAGCCTCTCTTTCTCCCTTCAGATCCCGTCGTCTGCAGTGCTACCTCCCTGCCTTCACCATTCCCCCCGCTGGACTGTTGGTTTTGGCTGCCAAACCTCAAGTCCACCTATCGCTTACTATTGGGAAATTAAAAACTTCAGAACTCCCTTTCTGTCTCCTGCGTGGTTGCATTTGGGTTCAGAAAACAACTCAATCCTTAACAAAACTGGGATAAACTGAGACAAAGCCCAGATTTCAAGGGGGTAAATATCCCTGGTTGGGATAAAATGATCCACCTCTTTTTTCCCCACTCTGGAGGTGACTCTGAACAAATACAAACACAGCAAAGTATCATTCAAAAAAAGTTTTATTCACCATTCAAATGAGAGAAAAGAACCACGTTCACAGTAGGGGAACTCAGATTAGGACACCCCTCACTCCATAGTGAAGCTATCTATCTATCTATCTATCTATCTATCTATCTATCTATCTATCTATCTATCTATCTATCTATCTATCTATCTATCTATCTATCTATCTATCTATCTATCTATCTATCTATCTATCTACATTCCAGCCCTGAAGGTTGCACGGAAAGATGAAGAGTTGCTTTGTTCGCGTGGTCCCTCCAGGCCTTGTAGGTTGCGGCAGCTTCCTCACAACATCGCTTTTAGCAACATGAGCCACATCCTTTTGGTTTATGGCAAAAATGGGTCTCTGCCACACTTTCTCGTTTCCCTGGAAATGGGAACTGTATGAGTATTTCATCAAGGTCAACACTCTCAGCCTTACCGATATAACGGACCTTCCTGACTTTGGTTGCAAAATTGACCATGACAAAGTCACTAGGTGACAGATCCATGCTTCCCGGTTGACCTCCCTCGGGCTTGGATCTTTCATCATCCTTTCATGGAGTGTCATGGGAACATCACTTTCTTCGGACCTGCTGTCTGTGATTCTCCTCTGGCTCGGTTTCTTTTTTGGTTTTCTTCTTTGCATTTTCTCTTTCAGTTTCTTTCGTCTTTCTTCAAAAGCTTTTTCAAGTGCCTGCATCTCAGTAGTACTGGTGGGGATAGTGGTCTTCACGCACTTTCATCTGGTTTGTTTTCTGGGGGGTGAACTTTGGAAGTGTGATGATTTCCTGCGGACGGATATATCCAAGTCAGCTAGTTATTTGTCGCACATCCGTGTCAGCTGGATGAGTGGGCGAATAAGTGAATTAGAATAGAGGGGTGCGTTATCTGCAGCGGCAGAGTTCATCTTCAGCCGGATCATCTGCAGGGTGCAGGCCTCCTGCAACCTGCCTCCTGCTACCCGGTAGATGGTGACTGTTTTGCCAGGATTCGATCGCATCCACCTATGAAGAGCTCGGCCATATTGGGCTTTGAAAGGACCGTACACGGCCACGTTGAGAGGCTGCATGTGATGGGATGTGTGAGGTGGGAGAGTGAGCATAACAATACCATTCCTCTTGGCTATTTCTACTGCCCTGAGTGATATGTGAGCTTTAAGATTGTTCATGATTAGCAGCATGGGGTGGTAAGTGTGGTTTATCAGGTGATCGAGGAACTCGGCCCAGGTATCGTCATTCATCCATCCTGTTCTGTTGAAGGTACCCTTTGCTCCTGGAGGTGCATTAATCATGAGGATGTCTTTACACTTTACTCTGGGAAAGACAAACATGGGAGGTGCAGCATCCCCAGCAGGATTCACACCAGAGTTACCAGTTCCCCTCTCTCAGCCGATGTGATAGAACCAACTTGCCTTTTCCCTCCTTGTGTCACAACCTGAATCCAACAGAAAGTTCAGAATCAATGGCATGTTCAACCTGTAGGCTAGGCTGCTGCTGCAGCCTGCAGATGCTCTTAGTACCTAGCTGGTTATAATGTTATTACAAGGCACCTGTAAAAGTAGTACCTTCAGGGCCGGAACCCCGGGTCCCCGAGCGAGCCAATACGAATCAGACGGCCATTCTCAGCCTCGCTCGCTCAGAAGTCCCGCCAGCCACCGGAGAACCAGACTGGAGGCTGGCTGAGGACCAGACCAGGGATGAGAGCCTGGCTGGAAGATGGATGGGGATCAGACCATTGCTGAGGTCTCTCCTTTTTGAAAATTCTTCCTCCATCTCATCAGTGAAAATTCTCTTTGCCTGGGCCACCGAACCCGAGGCCACTGTCAGAATGTTTCCCGTCTTCTTTTTTCTTATAAATCTTAGGAGGCTTGACTTGTCAATATTTCAGTCCCTTGAAACTCTCTTAAAGACTTATTTTGCTCCATGACCTCAGTGGCTGCACTTTCTATCTGTTCAAGGAAGGTTTTGCCCCAGGTTGTCTTCCTATTGTATTTCCTTGCCATGATGGATTTTTCAAACTGTTTAAGACACGAAAAACAAAAGTTATTTTTTTGTCTTACTTTGCCTCCAGGGGAAAAGTGAGACAGTGGCTTACTTTGCCCCATGGCATTTGTCTCACTTTAACTCACCAACATTTTTTTATTAAATCAAATCAAACTTTATTTATATAGCACATTTCATACATTAAAAACACAACCCAAAGAGCAAATAAAACAACCTCGGAATTCAGACCAAAAATCTGTCAGAAAATCAGTCGCTCAAACTACCACAGGTGTGTCGTATTGCTTAGATTCAGGGGTCCCAAATAGTTGGTGTGCTGCCGGTAAACACGCTCTGATCATCTATGGTTTAACTAGCGAGCAAGCCAATTTAAGACAATCTCTGTCATTTTCTTCTCAGGGGTTCACCGATTCTCTTCATAACGTTTATGGACAGAATTTCTAGGCACAGCCAAGGAGCGGAGGGGTTCCAGTTCAGTGGTGTCGGGATCTCGTCTCTGCTGTTTGCAGATGACGTGGTCCTGTTGGCTCCATCGGGTGGGGATCTGCAGCTGTCGCTGGAGCAGTTCACAGCTGAGCGTGAAGTGGCAGGGATGAGGATCAGCACCTCCAAATCTGAGACCATGGTCTTCAGTCGGAAAAGGGTAGAATGCCTCCTCCGGGTCGGGAGTGAGGTTCTGCCTCAAGTGGAGGAGTTTAAGTATCTCGCGGTCTTGTTCACGAGTGATGGGAGAAAGGAGCGGGAGATCGACAGACGGATTGGTGCGGCGTCTGCTGTGGTGCGGACTCTGTACCGGTCCGTTGTGGTGAAGAGAGAGCTGAGCCAGAAGGCAAGGCTCTCTGTTTATCGGTCGATCTTTGTTCCAACCCTCACCTATGGTCACGAACTGTGGGTAGTGACCGAAAGAATGAGATCGTGGATACAAGCGGCGGAAATGAGTTTTCTCCGCAGGGTGGCTGGACTCTCCCTTCGAGATAAGGTGAGAAGTTCAGTCATTGGGGAGAGACTCAGAGTAGAGCCGCTGCTACTTCACATCGAGAGGAGCCAGTTGAGGTGGTTCGGGCATCTGGCTAGGATGCCTCTGCTGAAGCTACTGTCCCCACGACCCGATTCCAGACCAAGCGGGAGCTAATGGATGGATGGATGGATTGGTTCAACTCAGGCCAAATCATGCTTTTTATACAAGAGTTAATTCGAGAGGCATGCTAATCCGCTCCTACATTTGGCATGTATGGCTCAGTTTTGGCATGAACGAGTATTATACAGGCAGACATGGCCCAAAGGTCATGAGCTGTGATTAACTTATATGGCAGTTGCTGTGCGGAATAGTCAAAGGCTCAACGAAATGCAGGCTTAGGTCACATGTGGTGGATCTGTGACTGATTTTATCAGGTCAGTCAAGAGCAAATGTGGGCATCTGAGCCATATTCGGGCCAAACCAGGAAAGTACGGAAGCACGGAATTTAGACAGTAGTATACTGGACATTACTTCAGTGGCATTTCTTCTAAATATACCACACACACTGTGTCAGAAAAACTCTTAGAAAATCAATAAACTACTTTTCAGTAGATCCTGAACATAGATTCAGTAGGAATATCTGTATTCCTGTTCCTGTGATCAGTTAGTTCATTACCACATCCTCTTGACAGTTGGGAAAAAAAATTAATAGAAGTCCTTAAATTGTGGTAAATTGGCTTTCTACAATTGTTGAATGCTATTGAGACATTCATAAGGCATGATTACTATAAAGTAAATCCTTATTACCTTCCATCTTTTCCCCACTGTCTTGCCACAGGCTGTATACAGAAGGTGACAGTAAAGGTCATCTATCAAAGATGCATAAAGCTGAATGAGTATTGGTGAAAGCCCACAGGTATAAATCACCTTATTTCACTCGTATTCCTAGAAACTCTCTTCCAGTAATACTTTTATCAAAGTCAGTGCCTGTGTTGCTATAAAGGCTCCTTTTTGTACTCTGGTTTCCATAGTAACACACAACATGAAAAACACAGACATATATTTTAAAGAGATATCAGTTCGGTAAGAGTAGTTTGGATGTCCTGGTTAATTCACAGCAATACAGTGAATAGATATGTTTTCTCCAAATTTTGAAAGTAGTTAGTTTTTGTTAAAATGCAGGCAAGAAAACCCACAATGAGCAGCTCCTGCTAGTGAGTATGGTTTTAATTTCAAGCTAAAAGCTATTCAAAATGACACAGCGCACAACTGTCTTTCCCTATTAAAAACTACAACCTTTGTAGTAATTCAATAAGCTGATTCTACAGATAAACCATCCTCTATGAAGGCAGGGGGGAGGGCAGAGGAAACAAATGACATTAGCTCTTGTGTTCATTTTATTCGCTATCGATCTTCACTGCGCAGATGATAGTTAATTGTACATAATACATTTATGGAGGAACACAAAGGGAGTTTGGGTCATGGATGATGCATGGCAGCATAATTATAGAATAGCAAGCGTACGTGCATGCTGGCACACCCGTCTGGGTTTGCATGCTGGTCGACTCTCAGGATTTGTTTGCAAATGTGTTTGTCTGAGTGGGAGGGTGGACACGTGGCATGGTTGGTTCGGTTTGCTTCGCAGAACAGACATTCATATTTTTATAAGCAGATTTCAATAAAAAGAGTTTGTCAGCAATGTTAAGATGTATTATTTAGAACCAGTGGATTCATGTTTGTCTTCATTATTCAAAAGAAAATGAGTACAGAGAGTTGCAAGATGGTTTGATGTCTGCTGGAATTACTTTATGAGAAATACCAACTAGGAAGGCAGATATCCCTCTGATTTAATTACCATAGTATAGAACTGGGTAGTTTGAGAAAAAAATAAATCTTTTTTTTTTTATCAAAATGGTAATACAGTCTGAAATGAATGGTGATGCTTTTATCCAAAGCAATTTACAAGTGATAAAAAATATGCAAGCTCAATACAGTAGGAAACACTGGCATATGCTGCACATTAAGTGCAGGTACAGAACTTGAATGTAAGTGCAAGTTAGCCATGTTAAGTGTTGGGCCTTCAATATTATGGCTTGTATCAGGAGGAATGTGACTGCTCTGAGAGCAACTGGCAGCTCTTCTGCTAACATGGAATCAAAAATGAAACTGAGCATGCCTTCTGCATTGGGATCACAGCACCAAAAGGCATTTAAGAGAATTAAGCAGTAATTTTAAAGCAACATGAGCCCGTATGTCGAAGTTTAGATTGGTGGATTGTTAGGCCCCTCTGTGTCCTCACTAACGCAACAGCAGTGCAGGAGTCAGAGCATGTGGGTGGTTCCCATTACTTCACTGGCTGCACCTCTGAAGGTGTGGATACAGCTTGCATGGTGTGGCACACAGGAGGGATCATTATTCTTGCTGCTGTTTGGATGCTGTGACGAGTTTCTCAGACTCATAATGTTTGTGTTTTATAATAAACTATCTGTACATTTTTTTGTTCACTTTCCATTGTGGGAGAACCAAGGTGCAGTAACCAAGGTGCAATAACAATGGCCTGTACCAGACAGTGGGTGCCATATTAAGACATTATTTAGTTTTTCTTATGTTAAGTGCAAAACAATGACCAAGAAAAAGGTGCAACATGGTAACATGGCCAAAGAAGGACAACAGTTCATCAGTCTTGACAGATAGGCTTCTTGCAACCTATGTTTGAAAGCTGAAGAGATCATTTTTGCATGCAGTAAAAGATCACCAGGTGTAATCTCTGGAAAGCACACTTCTGCCTTATCAGGTTTTTGGTCCAAGCTGTTTACAGTCCACGATCTGGAAACCTCCATGTCTGGGGAAAAACTGAGCCACCCTCCTGCCCCCTTTGTCCAGGAAGGGGAACCCTGGAACATATCCTCCAGGAACAGAGGTGCAGCCTGGAACAGAGGTGCAGCCAGTGAAGTAATGGGAACCACCCACATGCTCTGACTCCTGCACTGCTGTTGCGTTAGTGAGGACACAGAGGGGCCTAACAATCCACCAATCTAAACTTCGACATACGGGCTCATGTTGCTTTAAAATTACTGCTGATCAACTGCCCAAAAGCCCTGTGAGATGGGTGCTGTCGCTGATGCCACTACAAGCCAGTTGCTGACAGCATAACCCATGCCAAAAACCCCATCGAATACCACCACTGTTACCCAAAAACTGTTACCCAAAAAAAAAAAAAAAAACTGTTAGTGGGCCTTGGTGAACAGCTGAAATTTCCAGCCAGCATAGCATTGCCATGACTTCAGCCAGACATGATCATTCCATCCTTCCACCAAACAAGTGATCATCCTGGAGCTCACAGCACCCTGGGAAAGAGCACATGGATAAGGTCAACGGGAGACAGCGTGCCAAGTACCAGGAGCTTGTGGAGGAATGCAGGGAACAAGGGTGACAGAGTCATTGTGAGTCTTTGGAGGTGGGATCCAGAGTATATGCAGGGTGACCACTTTGAAAAATGCTTACAATGGTGGGCATTATTGGGGAAGAGGAGGGCTCCTTTGTCAGACTAGTAATAATCAGACCATGTGTCTCCTTGAAGTAGAACCATGCATCTTGCGTGGAAATGGAGTGAAGTCTACAGAAGAAGAAGAAGGACCATGAATAAAGCACAGCACCAATTTGGCCTGATAAATGTTCAGCACTAAAAGGTACAGGGCAGACTGGTCTAGTTGTTGTTTTTAAACAAGATGACAACAAGGAGCATAGTGTCCTCTTGGACCCAAAGAGATGCTACAGATAATCTCTGTAGTCCCAGATGAGTTCAGAGTATTTCTGAAGAGACCTGAAAAGTGTCGTGAGGTGAGGCTCTCTATCCCGTCTGGTTGAGCTTGAATGAGTCTGTAGACAAGACAGTAGACCAAGCGCACATATTTCCAATGATGCTGGAGAGCTAAAGACGAGGGACGATCTGAACAGTATTCAGCATAATGCAGATCAGAAGAAATGTGTCCATTAAAGAATATAGTAACAATATTGCATTCACTCTGAATAGTAAATAAAAATAAAAACCATTTATCTGGCTGCATTTTGACATCATGTTAATGTGATGGACAGCATCACAGATGTCATTCTTTTTGCTTTCAGCAAAACTGAAATTCCAGGCATAACTTTTTGCAGTCAAGGTTTTCTGAGAGTAAAAAGTAGTTCAGTTTAGGTTTACACACACCATTTCTCTTTTAAACCTCTTAACACTGAAGAATCTGTGTAACGGCATCGAAGGCAACACCGGTCAGTCACCTGACAAAGTTCATGTATAATGCCTCAGGCATTAAGACCTACTGTTCACCACAGCAAATGTAGAAATGCAGAATAGCTGTTGTGAAATAACTATCAATATGACTTCAGTGCAAATAACTGCATACATTGGCAAAAATAATTTAATCTATTTCATCTATTTACCAATCTAGAAGAAACATAGCTAGTTCTGCATCGTGTTTCACTCCTTAACGAAGAGTTATGGGGGGAGTTAGCGATGCCAATGTTGACCCTTGCTTTGCCTGTTGCTATTGCTGCTTCTCTTTAGCTCCAGACATTTTTTTGACCAGAGAGAATACACACATATTGATTTTTAAATATTGTAAACTAATTCTTACATATAGCAACTTGAACACAAATATAACCTAATGCTACATGTGTGGAAACAATGTCAATATAGAAATATAAATTGACTTGCATTTTGAAGCATGACTAAAAATGGCATGACAACTTTGCTTCTTAAAACTGGGTTGGTTTCACAGGGGCAAAATGTCCCACAAAGAATGTAGCTCCAAACAGTCTGAGGCTTTTTTTTTTTTTTTTAGCAGGTTTCCATATTATTTGACCCAGCAAAACAAAAATGAGCTCAAATGAGAACTTGAAATTCCCTTCAATAAACATACATGCTTTACGTAGTACAGCATTTTATTTGAAATGCAATCAATTAGTTACATAACACAGTTTGTTAATCAACCAACCCAGGTACAGGTGTGTACACACACACACACATCTCAGTGTAACAACCACTCAAAAACGTCCTCTTTCAAAAATGCTTTTAAGAAAACAGTCCCCCCCCCCCCCACACACACACACACACACACACAAATCTCACACAGTAACGATCCATTAGCTTTATCTGCACTTACAGGCCTGCAAGACAGACACTTCAGTAACTTTCTAAATAACTTTCAGACATGCAAAGTGCATCCCTGTCATGACTGGCATAGCTACATTACAGGAAAGACAGAGATTACAAGGATGCTATGTTGGAGCCTTCGTGTATTCTCTCTATGCATCTACAGGCTCCTTGCAAGAAGCCTGTACATGCATATATGATGGAAAATGGAAAACAGGGTGGAGTCCAGTAGATGTTCAGTGCAGCCAGCCAGCCATTCAGCTTAAAAGGAAGAATGAGGATGAGGATCACTTAACGCTGCGTCTCTCTTTTAAAGCAACTGTGAGCAGGACCTGACCTTCATTAGGTGGCAGGGACAGAACACACCAGTGCCTACACGGGGGCTCACTAACATTGTGATGCTGAGCTCAAAAACTGGCAATGTGTGTTGCTATGAGGTATGAGATCAGAAACTGAGTGTATAATGAGAGGAGAGAGATGAAGGAAGCAAGTCAGGCAAAAACCAAAACAAAAAAAAAAAACAAAAAACATCGTACTGAATTGACCTGAAATGAACTCTTATAATAAAATCTATTTAGATCTTGTTTAGATCAATCTTGGAAAGATTTTAAAACAATATTCAGCCATTAAGTTTTAGCCATCTGTAAACAAAATACAGATTTGCTTCCAAGGAGCACCGTTAAGATAATAAGTGTATTTATTTTAACCGGCTTGGGTGATCCATACTGGCAAGTGATCTACTCGGCAGAGTTAAACCTCGAACAATCTGGAGGGTGAGCTGTAAAGTAAAATGAGTACACCTAGAGGGAAATGTTGACATCAGTGTCACATCTGGCACTATACTGTGAACCTGAGTCCAGAAACACAGTTTTGGGGTGAAGCAGAGCAAATTGGAGTAATTTCAGTAAATAATGTCTAAGCATGAAAACAAGAGAGTCAGCTTTCAATTCAAAATAACACGGTTAATACATCTTGATATAGCCCCAAAGTGTTTGAGCACTATGTGCAGACTACAAGTGGAGGACTGTCACATCCAGACTGTTAAGACTTTATTGAATCAAAGTCTACAATATCACTTACATCACTCCTGCACTTAAAGACTTCACAAGAGATTTCAAGGTTTGTGTCAACAAGTAGGAACAGTGGCCTTTGATTGGCAAGAAATAATTTTGTAGATCGCCAGTCGCTTACAGTTTGATGTGAAAGGGTGTTGTATGGCGTAACAGTCATGTTTAGGATAGGGGATCGCACAGAAGTAAAAATCTGATGCAATCTGCTTGGTTTTTTATAAATAATCAGCATATGAAGTTTTTATCTGGGCTCTACTGGAAAGCATTGAATTATCAGTATGTTTGTCTATTATTGTGAGTTAGATGAAGAGCCGATCACATTTCATGGTAAATTAACACAGAAACCAGTTACTTTCAACGGGTTTAAATACTTTTTCTTGCCACTGTATGTGTAGAGAGAGAGGAAGGGATGGGAAAAATTAGAGAAATGGTCAAGGATGACCCCCCCCAGGGTCAATGAGTGTGTGCTTCCATCTGTTCCTGGAGATCTCTCACACCCACACACCAGTGTGTCATCTGACACCATGTTTTTGGAGGCCTTGATGTCACAAATCTGTGTGCCAAAATGAACCCAAAATACTCTCTGAGCAAACAAAACAATAGCAGAGTCATATCTGCCACAACAGAAGCATGAAGGAGGAATTGTCCCGTCTGAAGAAGTAAAGATGCAATATTCCCTACAAAACGAAGATCCAAGACAGCCTCAATTATGTGACGTTCTTGATTACAGAAATAAGCAGCAGTGAACATGTTTTTTGCTTCAGTCACAATGATGAGCGTCTGGAACAGAGATGGATGTACAGTTCACACTACTTATATCCTCTTACAGCTTTGCGCCTCCAGCCATGTCAGCCATCAACTTCCAATCTGTTATCCACAGAGCAGAAAAGCAAGTCTGATTGGATGGAAGTCTTTAAGCCCAAAAGTGAGACTGATGACAGCTGATGGTTCTGTCTACTTTTTGCGTTTTTCATCTGTGTTCATATTAGTGATTTATGTAAGACTTGTAAGAAAAGCAAAGCAGAAGGATTGAAGAAGCTATAGGAAGCCTTGGACAATTTAATCAACTTTGTTCAGTTAAAATTCATTGAAACAAACTATTATTTCAAGCTTTAGTGTTACTTCAGGAACGTAATGGGAGTTTGAGGTTCAAATATTCATTTAACATGCTCTGAACCCACGAAGCATCTTCCTTACCACCATCTTGTTGAGGGAGACCCAGCAGTCTGACGGAAATTCCTGCAACATGGGAACGAGGAACTGCAGGCAGCCGTCCCAGTGGCACAGCAGCAGCATCATCCCAATCAGGTTGAATATTCGCACCACAGCACTTGCCAGGTCATAGGTCATGTGGAAGATCTGTCAGCAGGTGGAGAGATTGGAGGAGAGGTTACATAAGTAAGGGGAAAAAAGATGAGATAAATGTGTGACAATAATGAAAAGTCAGTATTTATACAGACTCAGTCAAAACTGAATGAATGGTAAACAAAACTCGGTCTGCTTCCACAGGAAGCCCAGCATGCTGTTAAACAGAAGAGGATATGAGCAACAGTTTTTCCTCTGTGAGCTCTTTCACATTCATCAGTCCTACAGTTGCTTTGTAGTAGCTTACACTTACGGATACTGCAAATTCCGATATACCCTGCAGAGTGGATTTCAGCTAAGCAAAATATACAACCAGTGACAAATAAAATACTTCTTTTGGTTCACATTATACTTTTAAAGGACCTCTTAGGTCCTATTGTCCTCACGCAGACAAAAAGCTTCACAGGCAACGCGCTAGCACACTGACTGGACAATAAAGAATCGCATCTACCTGGTAAGTGTAAGTCCAGTATTCACACTCTTACATAGCTCTGTTTGGTTGTGAGCTAATGGAGGATTTATCTGACACAGAGAGTAAAACAAACATTAACAACAAAAAAAATCTTGTGCATTAGAAACCCACAACAATAAGCTGACTGGCCCCAATGATGCTCCTTTAAGCTAAGAAAGTCTAGCAATCGAGACTTTCTAAAATCCACAGCCAAAGACGAGCCCCTTTCAATCTAGTTATTTGACCTCGACATTGAATCAAACCTCATAAAATACCACATTCACTCAAAATCAAGTTTTCAATATTATTAGCATGTCAATATGGTGGGATTTACATTCTGAAAGATTTATAAATGAGCAGCCAGCACCACAGCTGACTAGTTGTGGTTCTGAACTGTAGCGTATCAACAACAGTTCTCTCTTTAGAAAGCCAGAAAAAGCCAGAGTTTCAGACAACAACTTGGCAGAATCCCAATCCCAGCATCATGTAGGGTGAGCTGACAATCACGAACAACATTTACACTGGCAGCACATATGTTATCTGTTTCCTTATGTATTTAAACTGAAGAATCAACAGTGTTCAGATTTGGGAGGGAGCAGCTGAGTGGTGTGGAGAGATTCATAGATTCATGCATATTTGATAAACGCAAAGGTATACAGTGACATCTAGGCCACTATAAGGCATGTGCATCATAGTGCTGTAAGGCAATACACAAAAGGGATGAACAGGATGAAGCTGATGATGGAGCCAGATGATGCTTCCTAAAAGTAATAGAATATTCCTTTAAATTTTACTAATATTTTAATATGAAAAAACTCCTTTCCTCTTTTAAGTAAAATGACAACCTGCAAAGAAAAACTACATGCATGGACATGTTTAAAACTAGAGGCTTGTGGACGTGCATGTGTATAAACTGCAAAACATCACAAGGGATACCATTTTATCCAGCTTAAATAAAAAGAGGGACTTATAATAAAATCAAGCCTGTGGAGCTTTCCCAATTTTGCTGTGAGCAGTTCTTTCTCAGGCCAACACTCTTCATAATAATCAGGTATGGAAACAAATCAAAATAACCACGAGACATGTGGTTCATACTAATGTAAGATGAAATCTCATTACATGCTGATGATGTTTTGATCAGCACCCTGGACCGGCCTCTGGCAGCTGTTTCTAAGCCTCACTTGCCCCAGGTAGGGGCAATATTACTACTGTGTGTGCGGGCAGTCTTATATCATGTGAAATCATTGCTTAAATGTGCAAATTAGATGGTTCCCTAATTCATAAGGAAAAAAGGATATTTCCCCACCATGGGCAAGCCAAGAGCTCTACATGGACAGGAAGTAGGCCAGACAGCATGTGTCTGCTTCAAGTATAAATATATTTATACACTGCAAAGAACCTGTTCTATGGGCTCATTTGACAGTTTCTATTTAAAAAAAAAACAGGGCTGGGCAACGATTAAAAATTTTAATCCAGATTAATCTTATTATTTCCCTGATTAATCATGATTAATTGCATTGTATACACAAAATCAAATAATAAATTCAAAAGTAGTGTAAAATGCACTTTTATTTAAATGTTCTGCTGCCATATGAACTAAAGTGCCATAACATTTGTTGTTCAAACACTTTTAACATCTGCACTTGTCAATATCACAAATTTAGTGTAAATCTCATCTCAAAAAATTTAAAATAAAATAAAGCTTATTGCCACTGCCAGGACATTAATGTCATCCTGTTTTTATAAAAAGTAAAAAAAAAAAAAAACAAACAAAAAAAATCCAATAAAAATAATTGTGGCTCAGCACAATCAGAACATTAAAACAGGTCATTTCTGAGGTAACAGCAGAAACTTCTAACAGGGAGTTCAACTTGGCAGTTGTTAAGAATAACCTTGTTTCTGTTGAATCCTCCGTCTGGGAGAACTTTAGATTGAAAATGTCCATGTTAAAGTTCAGTAACTTTACCAATCTGTGTATCATTCATTCTTTCCATTTTCAATTATCAATCAAAAATTAAAAAAATTAAAAAGTGACATTTTATTATGTTTTTTATTTTTTAATCTAACACAAAAAAAACGAAAAAAATGCCTGTTTTTTTTTTTTTTTTTTTTTTTTCAATTTTAGACTTGGATCAAAAATACGAAATGAAAAAAGGACCACAGAACTGAATTTGTTATATAATCGAGGACTGGACTTTCTGTTGTCATTACACATCTGTGCCACTAGATGGAGCCGCACTGAAGTAACCAGTAAGAGAACAGCAGGACAGTGAACACATGGAGCAGATCTGATGTAACATGGAGGAATGACGCGAACAAGTTTTTTTAAAGTCCAGAATTTTTTTTTTTTTAGAAAGAATTGTTAATATTGCTACCTGAGTTACAACCCGAACTGAGAAGTACACAGATTTTTACCGCTCTCCATGTCTGTTTTAGCTTTTCCTTATGTTTACCTGCCAATTGTTTTCCGGTTCCGCAGCAGCCAGTAACAGACTTTTCAAAACAAAAGCATGTGAGCAACATGCGTTAACGCACGATAAAATAAACGTCGGCGTTAATAAATTAATGCGTTAACGCGATAATAACGCATTAACTTGCCCAGCACCCCCCCCCCCCCCCCCAAAAAAAAAAAAAAAAAAAAAAAATCTCGTTCTTCACTGGATACAAGAAGTTCATCTTACATGTGAACTAGGTCAATTGTGTGCATCTGGAGTTTGTAAGCAAGCAGTCTCACTTTAAAATAAAAGCTTTGGAGCAGCCAGGTCGGGATGTTCTTTGAAGCACCCTGTCACCTCAGAGGCCTTGGTGACCTGGACTTGCAGCTCACTTGAATTTCAAAACCTCACACTTAATAAATGCTACTTATTAAAATTCATGAGTCTGACTCAAACAGCTCTGGGGCCTTTTTCCGTATGGGCTGAGTTTGGCCAGATAATGACAAACGCCGTAGATCTCACAAATTTCTGTGAAATTTTCCCATGTGTAACTTACACAGTGAGTACAGAAAGTTAATTCTCATTTACGGAGCTGAATAAAACATTATTCATCTTCCTCAAAATGTGAAATATCCACACATCTCCAAATACTTTACGGATACTTTCACTCCACTTCATATTGTATTTCATTCCTCCCATTAGACTTGTCTGTTTTGCAACAAAAAGTGTTATTTTGCTACAAACCATGAAGGCCACTACTTTTATTTATTTCTAAATCCTGTGTTTATATTTTATCATGTCAAATGGGGCGCAAAGGGAAACACACCGTGATGCCCTGGCCTGTGATTCGGAAGCATTCGCACCATGATAAATGATGCTCCAGGACTAATGTTTCCCCAGACACCATAACAGCTCCTGGCCATGTGTCACTGTCAGACCCGATCTGGGTCAAAAACTGTTACTGTTAACCCAAGTCAAAGTCTGAACGTCAACAGATACACTTTCATCTTGTTCAAATGCATTTAGAGAAAACCTGCGAATGTGATGAATATTAGCTCTGCTACCATCCCCTTCTCATGTACATGCACTCTTACTCACCGTCTTGCTCATCAGAAAAGCATTTCAATGAGCTTCCTGCCTCAGGAAGTTCCTCTTTACACTTGAAACAATGGTCAGTCTCTCCTTCTGCGTCAGTCAAATAGAAGCAGAGACATACGCACACACCGATTCATTTCAAGATCACTAACCTGATCATTCCTAATCTGCTCAGTTCTGTTCCGAGCCACAGCTTCCCCATAGGGCTGAAATCATCACAACACAGAGGTGATCTTTTAGGAAACCTCGCTGGAGCCTGTGGGCTTAAGCTGAGCCAAGCTGAGCTGGACAGCGGAGGAGCACAGTTCGCCATGTCTGGATCGAGCTCAGCAGAGCAGAGCTCAGCCGAGTTAAGCTGATGAGGGCAGGGCTGTGCCCAAGCAGCGCAATCACTTGCTGGTGTGTTTGACTAAATGATTGGGGTTCTGATCGAGCTCAAATTACCATGTTGCAATCAGAAAATCAGTGGTTCTTTTCAGTAGTATGTGTGGTTAGTCCACACATACTTCAGCTCCTCTGTTTATGTACAGATGAAGAAACAGCTGCCCAGAGTAAAGCAGGGACTAACTGTGCTCATGCAGCATGGAGAGGAGCATTATGAATCATGATGCATCTATGGATAAATAAATCTCATTTTCTTAAGTGTAATGTAGTAAACTATCAGTATTCATTTACCACTTTTGGATGCCTTATTTTTTTCAGATGCCAAATTAAGACAATCCACCCATCATCCATACCCATTTAATCCTATGTAGGGTCACGGGGATCTGCTGTAGTCTATCCCAACTCTCTTTAAGGGAAAGGCAGGGGTTCACCCTGGACAGGTCGCCAGTTAATCGCAGGGCCGCATGTAGACAAACAACAACACACACTCACAATCACTCCTACAGGCCATTTAGAACCACCAATTAACCTAACAGGCATGTCTTTGGACTGTGGGAGGAAACCCACGCATGCAAACTCCACACAGAAAGGCTCCTGCTGAGGTTTGAACCAGGAACCTTCTAGCTGTGAACCAACAGTGCTGACCACCAAGCCACCATGCTGCCCAAATTAAGACAATAATTTCATCTTTTCACTTTCCTACCGATTCGCACAATTAGTGTCCTAATTGACTGGCTGGCTAAACTAGGTTATAATGAACTATAATCCAGCTATCAGCATTATTACAATAAGACACTGTAAAACCTAATTTTTCTGGACGTCAGTAAGTTTTTTAAGCAGAGGATTGTTTTGATTAGCAAAACAGATTTGCTTTACACTCACATAAACCTATGCTCTGAAATTCAATCTTGTGTTATTTAATTTAAGCACACTTAGACTAGATTTCCTTTCATGAGCACGACTGCAGGCTGCAGGGCAAGACTCCCAACATAATAATCAGATTGCACATCACTTCTACTCTACAGTGTCAGCAACAATCAGTACAGCTATGAGGGCTTTCAGCTAAAAAGCCCCTCTGTTAGACTTTGAAAACTCATCATCTGGATTGCAAATAAAAAAATAATATATTACTGTGCAAAAGCTTTTCCACTTGTAACACATAATATTTTGCTGCCTAATATACAACAGGAAGACATGAAAGCGCCTTGTTATTACTATTTATAATTTTCTATTAATTGTTTCTGTACAAAATAGTAGCTATTTTGTAAAATTTCAGGATGTCACTGAACAAAGGCTTTTTTAATAAATGACACCAATGGAGACAAAAAAAAGGTGATCATAACAGATTATGAAGAGGTTGATATTACTGGACAAGTGTCTTAGACAAATATATAGTTTTGTCATATAATATTTCTAAATATAAAGTACAAATACCAGTTGCAGTGTGCAAAGTAGGGATGTAATCCTAAATGTTGACATTTAAATGTGTTATTTGCATTTTTAGTCATTTTGAGATTAAGAGAATAGTTCTATTTTCAGTTATTATCTTCTCTTTCTTATCTACAAGCATCTTGCATTGACTTCCACCGAGATTAAAAGGAGTTGAATCTATAAATTTATAGGCTAATTATTAAGTGAAAATAACAAAATTCTCACTTCACAAAATATGATACAAAACATGCATCATATTTTCCATTCATCATATGCAAAATACAAAATATGATGAAGACACTTCATTTTTACAAATTGCAACAACAATCTATTCATATTTGTGGACTTTTTTATCTCTCAGAGTGTTTCAAGTTTTTTTTTTTTTTTTTTAAAGAATCACTGCACACTGATTTACTACACTCTGTGCTCTCAATTCATTATTTACAGCAGAAAAAAAATCACGTCTTTGATTTTGTGCTTGACGTGGTTGTGATGTATGCTGTGTGGAGGAAGTGTCGCACAACACCGACAGGAAGAAAGAGCGTTAGAAGGAGTGTTAATTTGTTTGGAACAATGGAGGAAAACATCATCAGATCAACTGCCAAGCCTCATTAATCTTTATTAGAAATCTAAGATGTCTTGAAACCTCTAGCTCGAAGGAGTCGCACAACGCACCATAACTCACTGAGCTGGGAACTCATCTGTGATGGAACACAAGGGAAACTTTGTTTTTTGTATTTTATTTATAATTTTATCACTGGATCATTCTTCATGGCTCCACAGTTTTTTTTTTAATTTTTATTATTTGGTTCTTTTTTAATTTACTAGTACATGGGGTGGTTGCTGCAAAAAAGATCCTGGCTGGTCTTTAAAAAACACCACACCTGCTTCCCTTTTAAGACTAGAAACTTCAGACTGCACCATTTCCCTTCAGAAGATTCCCACCTGTCTGTCAGTGTGTTTGCAGATCAGCCCTCTGTAAATGTTTGCCTTGTGTGTCATTTGGTTAGATCAATTCATGAAATTAGATTCTTTTCTGTTTGGAGTTTAGTGCAATTATGTTACTCAGGCCTTTTTTTTAGCATGGGCCCAGCCTAGGATTTGGAGAACTTATTCGGAAGTTTGTTCATTATTTTTGTAAACAAACTTGGGCATTTTTGATGTTAAAGTTATGTATCTCTCTGTACAATCCCTCACATCATTGTACACATTTTCAGCACTGTTGTCCTCAAGTACAGAGGAAATCGATTTTTACCACATAACAAGGATGTCACGAAGTGATGGGCTTGTATTTTCCACAATAAAAGCCATTTACATATATCCCAGTACACTGATAGGTTAGGCAAGTCCAAAATATTTTCTTTATTAATGTTATTACACTTCCATCTGTGCTATGATTTTCAGCCAAATTCTAATTTGCCTCCTTCATAAATCTTTCCCTTAGTGTTTTAATATTATAAACCAATCATCCAACCTAAGGTTGCAGATGTGGTCACTAACCGCTCCCTAAAGACAGTGCACAGTCTAGAAGAGGGTGACCAACACTTTTGCTATGTCCTGTGTGAGTGTAAATCAGTTTCATTGCTTATTTGTCTCCAAACACCTGGCCTAGATTTATTAATCCGTGATTCCAACCCAAGCTTTGATGGCTAAAGTAAGACTTCAAAGGTTCTTCCTTCCCTTTGCTTGTGTAATAAATGTTTTCAGCTCAGCATACCTCCTCCCACTGATGGATGTAACGTATGAGTCTGGACAGCCTCAGCAGACGCAGCAGGCTGAGGATTTTTGTGAAGCGGACAATTCGGAGCGCCCGGGCCGTTTTATACACCTCAGAGTCGATCCCCTTCTCCACGATGAGGAAGATATAATCCACAGGAATGGAAGAGACAAAGTCCACCACAAACCAGCTCTTGAGGTACTTTTTCTTGATCTTCTTTGGGTCAAGGATGATCTCAGTGTTGTCCTCAAACACGATTCCTGTCCTGAAGTTCAGAACCAAGTCCATAAGAAAGAAGGTGTCAGAGACGACGTTGAAGATGATCCAGGGTGTTGTGGTCTCGTCCTTAAAGAAGGTGATGCCCACGGGGATGATGATCAGGTTTCCCACCATGAACATCAGCATGGTGAAGTCCCAATAGAACCTGAATAAGGAAATGAATAGAGTCACATGTATCAAGTCCACCTGTGAAATCTTAGAAAAGGAAATTTGTGAGAATAGAAATGCATGGGAAAAGCATTATAAAGGGTCAAATTTGAGTCTCTGTGTTTGAGCTGAATAATCACATCTAAAAAGTGAAATACTGATGTCTAGACACTGAGAGTGGCGCTATTCAGAGTGGATATCACATGCCAGAAATTATGCTGATTCTGCTCCTGTGGTATTTCTAGCTCAGTATCATGAAGCGATGCACTCTCAAGGGTGGCACATGCTTTTGAAAATAATTCCAGTCTAACCATATAGACAAACAGTTATTTTATGACTTTAAAGATTTTTGCTGTTGCTTATGTGCATTTGTGTCACCTCTCTGTGTGTTAACCTAAACTTTTGCTCCAAGTCAAACCAGGAACACGCTTTCTGAAATTATTTCATATCAAAGTGGAATAGAAGGGGGGGGGGGGGGGGTCATACAAATAACTAGAACAATATTACAGTTTCAGTTTCAGTTTTGTTCTCAATAATCCATTACCAGAAGTTGGATGTAACCTCTACACAATCAGCACAGAATTGTAGTTTTTAAAACTGGAAAATAGTGTAGACTATCTGTAGACTAACTGATCAAATCTAAAGTAGTTTTACACACAAAATGCCCAACATGCTGGTTGCAGCATGTTTTGTGTGAATTTTTGCTGTTTTTCTTTGCGTGATGTGAAGAGGAAATGTAATACTTTGGGATTCTGGATAATTGATCAATTTCGCAAAAGGTAATATTTTTCTTACCTTTACAGATCAAATTACTAACAACACAGATGTTCAGTGAGGTCTAATATACACTGCTCTCTGCTCAGCTCAAAAGTCGGGTGAGGAGTATCTGAAGTCTGCTGCTATAGTATTAAAATGTTGGTGACAGAGAAGCCCTGTGGTGAAAATGCCTGAGTGTAATAAACGGTTGTTTTTAGGCGGATAACACGGGGAGCTGTCCTCGGTGCTGACGCCGACAATCACACTCAACTTTTAAACAAATGATCACAAGCAAAAAATGCACAAGTCTAGTCGGTATTAATCTCTAACTGGTCATTATCTTTATCTTTCCATTGAAACTGGATACTTATCCCTCCTTGGAAGGTAATTTGGACTAAAAAGAATGATATATTTGTTTTGATTTACAGCTTTTTTCACAGGTATCATGAAAACAAATGGAAGTTTCTCGTATTTCCAATATGAAACGGTGTTAAAATACCTCATTTTTTATTCTTTTTTTTCTGATACAGATCTATGCAACTGACCAAACTGACAAAACGATGAGCCAATCTCAGTTTGACCCATACCTGAAGTCGCTGTATGGGTGGATAATCCAGTTCCCCGCTGACTTTACGCGCTCCTGTTCTTTCTCCACCGCCTTCTGGCTGCCAAACATGCGCAGGGAGAATTTATTGACTCCGGGCTGAAGCATGGAGCTAAACTGCCTCTGCATGTATGTCTGATTCCCCCTGGGGTCTCCATCATCCGGGACTATCTGAGAGTCATCCTCTGCTTTGGTGAAAGCGACAGAATTTCTCGGTTCCTGTCGCTTAACTGGGGCGTTGGAGAAGGAAACTCTGGAGTCTTTTTTCTCCGCCGCGCCCTTGACCTCGGCCCCCAGTCCCTGTGCCAGGGGCCCCGCTGATGGGACAGAGCCGTCCATGCTCGCAGCCAGCCTCTTGCCTTCTTCACTTGTCACAACTCCATCTGCCTGATTCTCCTGCCTTGAGATGAGAGAGGAGAGACTCTCCGAACTGGTCGGATCCCTTCTACAGTCTCCGTTTTTGTTGCATATCATACCGATGTCCCCTTCTTCCGTCACGCCCGCCTCCGGCACCGTGTCCCCTCGCGCCCTGAGGTCCGAGTCTGAGTCGCCTTGGTCGCCAGCGGGGTGCCTCTGACATGACAGAGCAGAGGCAGCGCAGCCTGTGGCGCTTAAAGGTGCGGAGTCCTCGTTTGGCAAAAGCCACAGCTGATTGTTGCTGGAGTTTTTACGCGCAGCGGACGCGGCTCCGCCTCCAAGCTTGAACTGCTTCATCTTGAATCCTCCGCTGCTCCCAAAGTCCCCGCACCGGGTCAGCGCGGCTTTTTGACGTGACCAAGTCTGCTGGAATTTTAGTTCCTCCTCGCCATCCTCAGACTCGTCCATTATACTGGCGTAAACACAAATGGACGCCCGCGAACCTGAAACCTGGCGAGACAGGGCGGCGACAGAGGAAGGAGCGGGAATGGTTTCCATTCACATCACTTCAGGATAACAGAGCACCGCTGGGGTTGCCATGGCTGCAAACTAGCTGCTGTTATTGTGTGTTTGAAAGAGAGAGATGACAGTCATTACCCCTGGGCCACAACCACCTAGAGGTAGACTAGAGAAAAGGAGGATACTTTGACAACCAAGAACACGCCCATCTTGACAATGCAATTAAGAAAATCCCTGTCTGCCAAAAATAAGCGCATGACTTTAATTCATCCATAAACTCACCTGATATTAACAATGGTACATCAGGATAAGGTACATTAAGGTCATAACTTAACTTCTGGTTCTTTTGCAATCCACTCTTGATTTAAGTAATTATCAAAAAGACTCATTTGCCAACAAACAATACCGCCATAGTCACCTGACCAGTAACGATATAAGTTGTTATTTTTATGCTTTTTTTTTTTTCCCCTCAAAGTAGTCTGTGAAGCAAAGTCCGCCTGTTGCTTTGGGTTTCTAATGACTTAACTCTGGGCTTGGAGCTCTACTGGTCCAATGACTCCACCTTGTGGTGAAACACCGAAAATGCATAAAACCGGGCTGATGGAGCCATAGAAGCAACCAGAGGAAAAACATGTGCTTGTGTGGATAATAGTCCATGTTCTCTTCCGTTTACAGCATTTTACTTTCAATTAAACCAGCTCTCTCTCCGTCTCTCCCTCTCACAGACAAAAAAGAAAGACTCTGGGGGGGGGTAACACCAGCTCTGGACCCAACCTCTTCAAACTTGACATTCTTCTAGAGCAGTGATTCCCTAACTGTGGGCCGCGGCCTCCTGGTGGGCCGCCGTGGTACTGCAGGTGGGTCGTGAGAGGTCATTAAAAATAGACAAATATGTTTTAAATCCTCGATTTTTAGAAAAAGGTTTTAATTACTGTAAAATATTTATAACGTGATTTAAAAATATTTAGAAATAATAAAACAAACCAATTGAGTGTTATTCTACTGCCATCTTAATATGACAAATGTCACCTTATTTGTTGACCCCTTACACTAGTATTGGAATGTAGCTTTTAGTCTTGTATGTTGACCACAGTGGTAATTAAAGGTTTCAGTGGCCGCAGAGATTTTTCACATTTCAAATTGGGCCTTGGTATTCTGAAGTTTGGGAATGGCTGTTGTAGAGAATTAGGCACCAGGCTTAAACTACAGGCCATTATGGGTTTAGATACCTCACATCTATGATGTGATCTTGAGAGTAAAGGAAATATAGACTGCATAAAAAAAAAAAAAAAAAACACTAATCCAGTTGTTTCCTTAGAGCAAAGGAGGTCACATCAAATACTTCTTTCAAAAAGGGATGTAATCAAAAATTGAGATTTGAACTTTAACTTTGGACTATAATTGGTGTTCATGTCTTTATTGGTTACTGCATTTTTTTTCCTTCAGACTGTGTTTCTGAAAACAAAGTGATTGAGTGGATTAATATTGCCAAGATGCACTTAAAGAACAAACCAATTTAGATGCCTTTTCCTGACCAACCATAAACCAGTCAAAATTGAAGAAAAAAAAAAAGACATTTTAATTTCAATACCTTTATTTAAGTTTGTGCAAGTTGTACAAGAGATGGTATTCCATGTTAATGGAGTGTACAGCAATTTACACAATTCTGGTTAGGTCTTTAATTTCTGTTAACTCTGAACCGGTAACATCCAATCACAACACTACTCAGGTTAAATGAACGTATGGCTTCTGAATTATCTACACTGAGAACAAGACAACTGTTCAGTCACACAAAAGTGTTTCAGATCACAAGTAGTGAAAACAATGCGTTCTTTTTTTCCAGCAGTTTTAGACATGTGCACAGAATTCAAGTTGCCTTCAACAAAAGCAACGTTTCATCTCTTGCACTTGGTCCTTAGGAGTTAATTTTTTTACTGTGGATGTGAAAAAAAAAAAAAACAATAAAAACATTGAGCAAAAGTTCAACTCAAAATGTGAAAACAAAATAAGAGCAAAAACATTCCTACTTATTCCTTACAGCAAGGAAACTTAGACATAAAATCCTAGTAATTTCAGCATGTAATTTAAAGTGTCATATTTAAAATTGGCAACTAATTGCAAAAGGAAAAAAAAAAAAAGAAAAGAAATGGTGCTTGTTAAGGCCAAGTATAAAACTGCTCAAGATTTGGAGTTGAATGCACTCCACTCCTCCCTACAAGGATGGCAGTGATGAACCAGGATCAAAAGGGTTTCATCTCTCTGAAGAGATCTTGATCTTGTGCTGCTTATTATTCTAGACTGGAGAACATAAAACCAAGAGTGACAACTGAGGTCAGTGCAGGACGCATTAATAGAAGATCAAAAACTAAGCATTCTTCATGTTAACATTCTAATGAGTTTACAACAACATACACTTGGCTAGATCAGCTTTTAAACTCATGCAATATTTGCCTCACAGCTCCAAGCAAAAGTATTTCAAACCGTTCTCTGGCTGCACAATGTGAAGAATATAGAAGGAAACAAAACAGGAGGAAATCATTTTCTTAAAACGCGAACACCCAAGCACAAAAAGGTACTTCAAAATTGCAGGGTGCACAGTATAATGTGCCACACAACAGGTGAATCCTGGAGCGTCATCCAGACATCAACCTAGGAATGACAAGAGAAGGATAAGAGTGACCAACAGAACATTTAAAAAATAAAAATCAGTTATAAAGTTCTGAAATTTCCCTACTGTTAAAACATAAAATAGGCAGACGGTAGTAATTTATACCACGGTGACCAATTGTAATTTTACAGCTTTATTCTTGGATTAGTGTCCTCACCTTGTTCACTTCTAGTTAGAATTCCTTTGCCTCACATTCTTGTCTTTGTGATTTGCAGTAGAATTGCTCTTCCTGAAACACAGTGAGCACACCATGAGCTCTACGACAAAAGGCAATCCAAGGGAACATGAGACAAACTTGACTATACTTACAGAGGAGCAGATCCTGAGTCGTCATCTGTACCATGGTGGTTTAAAAAAAAAAAGGGGGGGAGGGGGAGAAATTATATTAATGTCTCAAGAAAAAAAAAAAAAAAACAGTCCAAACAGATGATGATCAAAAGTGTTCTAACATCATCTAATGACTAATGAATCATGATCAAATGCAACTACACATGGACAGGAGCATGCCCACCAGGTGCATTTCCGACTATTAACAATTTAATATATTTTTTAAATTACAATTCTAACCCTACTCAAAAGATAAATTACCAAGTGTCCGTTTGATCATTCGTATGTCATTTTGCTATATCCCAATGTTTGAAAGTTGCTACTATCATTTTAATGCACAGTCCCAATTCACCCCTTATAATCAGAGGCTCATGCAATTCAAGCAAAGGACATAAAAAAAAAAAAAAAAAAAAAGAAGCACTGCAGTAGTTGTATTAAGAAACAGTAAAAATCTTTAAAGCGAACACATTCTGGCACATATTTTAGCAGTATTCACATCCAAGCAACATCTATTCCAAACCTAACCTTAAAATAATGCAAGAAAGTAATGTACCTCCAAATGATGAACGAGACAAATGGCTTATGGTATACTGAGCCTCAAAAGAGGGCTGCCTGTCTTTCATCATGCATTAGGTACAAGATGCAGAAGGCATGCAGACATAACCGAAACTTCTTTTCAACAAACTAAGTTTAATGTCAAACCATGACACTAGCTTAAGAGTATCATCCGACTCTTTCATTGGCTCAAACATGATTTCAAGAACCCAAAGTTAATAAAAGCTTGCTCTGCATGAACATTCAGGGCCAGTGAAAGAGTGACCAGCTCTGAGCACATTCCTCTTAGAAGTGGTTACTATGAAAGCTTTTCATTCAGACTCCCATAACCGTTCCAAGTGGTCATCTCAGCTTAACCACTTCAGTCTGACATGCAGTTTTGTTCACTTACCAAAATGCAAAATCAGCAGCGAACAGAGAAGTCAAAATGTAAATTAAAAAAAAAAAAAAAAAAATTCCAATCACAGATCGTTTACACACCAGAGGAAGATAGTTCCTGGGCTGCATTTCTGACTTAAATGATGGTAAAACCAAAGGCAACACTGATTGAAAATGAACACATGCAGTCCTACAGTCCTCTCAGCTCCCTACAAAGGACAACAGTTTGCCTTGATTATTTCAAACCCAATTTCATATGAATCACTTTACACTTTTCTTTTTTTTACATTTCCTATAACCACTTCATAATAGCAGTTGACTTGCACATACGATTGTTATTCCTGCTATTTTAAATGTCCAATTGCTATCTTGATCCAGAAACTTCCTGGAGAGCCATTTTTGGATGTCTTTTTTTTTTGGCAAAATAAAAAGTTACATCAAATGACTCAATCTGCATTTATGGTAACTATGCTTAGTATCTGATGCCTTTTATTTCCATTAGAAGATGAGCAACTCAAATTTTTCTGTCACCTACTAACCCAGTAATGCCTGAGTGATTAGGAAGATATAAAAGAGCAAAGTGGCCCATCTGGTTAGAATTCAGGTGTGCAGCCAGAGTGTGTTTTTTTTGGCTGCCATTATGCTGCTGGGGAGGGCTTCATTGCGGTCCATTAAAAATAAATAAATAAATAAAAAAAATAAAAAATAAACATTAGCCAATTATGTGAACCAACTAATCAACATCCTCACCTTTTCTAAATAACAGGGCAGTGTGAACGAATAGTGCTAATTCTAACCTGAAAATGGTCAAAAAATTGATTTGATATAACATGTAGTGGTGTAGAGGACATGGAATACACACCGTCGTTGACCTCATCAGGCTTTCTCCTCTTCTCATAGATAAAGATGATGGTAACAAGGATGATGACCTCAGCCACAATACCAAGGAAGGGCCAGAGAGCAGCCAAGCGACTGCGGACACGCAGCTGGATCTTGTCACTGTCTGTGCCGAGCTCATTTGTTCCAGAGCAGGTGTAGATGCCAATGTCCTTCTCAATGCTCAGGTCATTAACGGTCAGGCTGGTCTTGTCAGGGGTGCTCTTTATCTCATATTTGTCACCAGTGCCATTGATGATTACCTAAAAGGTTATTTTTAAGCAAAAATAAATAAAATAGTTATGCAAAACACTTTCATTTTTTTCACTTTAATAAACAAATCAACATTCCATTTGTAATGTTACTTTTTTTTTTTTTTTTTTTTTAATAATTTGACATATTAATTTTACTTCCTGAGTAGGAAAGACTGACCCTTTGGGTGCCATCCTCCTCCTCTTTGAACCAGGCCCAATCAGTGGGCAGTGGATAGCCATGTCCCACACAGACCATCACACCTTTGTCCTGCTCATTACCGTGCTCAGAGTGCTTGTAGGCTGAAACATGGGGAGGTGCTGCACCAGAGAGATATTTGAATTCCAGTAAGGACATACATCTGGGAATTACTTACTATACATTATCACACAATTCAAGAGTATTTCCATCTAACAGGATCAAATTTAGAAAATTTCCTACACAACTTCAAAATTACCAAGGAAAGTCACTTTGGCATGCAATTTGCATAAACTTACTTTTGACCTCAATAGCCTTCTTCACCTGTGGAGTAGTGTCAAAGACACATTCATATTTTCCACTAAGATGGTAGGTGATTGCATTCAAACTATGGACAGACAAGAGAAAGAAACAAAAAACAATTGATTAGAGATGTCTATGCCATCAAACTCATCCCATTCTCCATCAGCAACAGACTTGAAACCAAAATCACTTTGGTGACTTCAAGATTGTCACAACAGTGATTTAGCCAAGTATAAAAGAAAAGAAGCAAGTTTTATGTGTTTCAAATCCCCATTCTCATTAATATCCCACTTTTGTATAATGTGATTGTCCTGCACATTACTATGGAGCCCCGTTTGGGTCATAATTCAATGAATAAATGAGTCTATTATTATTAGGGAATACAGGCGTTTATTATTATGAAATACGAACACATTATTATGAAATATTTCCCATTATTATGAAAAAATGTAATTATTATGATATATATTTTTATTATTATTTAATCTTAGTTTAATGCATAATAGTTTATTTCAGAATGGCTTTTTTTTTTTTAAATCTAAGAATGAGTTTTTACATAATTGCTTCGTTTTTCATAAGAATGAGCTTTTACATAATAATGACATTTTGTCACTCGGGCAGGACCAGTGGTTGACCTGCACGCTCATTGGCTGATCCTTCTCAATTCTACGCTTGTAGAATGTACTTGCAGTTGGTGGGGGACTCGCATCGAGCCTGTTAGCTACCTCTCGGAGTAAGTCAGAAAAGGATCTTTCTCCTGTCGCCATGCCGTCAAAATCAAGTTTTCCCTACATTTTGCGCTACATTTCTTAGTCGATGTGAACTTTTAACCGTAAACTGAGGTGCAATTTGCTACCTACTGCCCTGGAGTATATACATTGCACTTCTTGCCCACTATCTGTTGCTTATGCCTGAATGAAAGAGCAGCCAATCACATAAATGGCTCCGCCCTCTCTGCTGTGATTGACACACAAATCATTCTTATGAAAAACAAAACCACTATCATAATTAATGGGAAATATTTCATAATAATAAACATGCATTTCATAATAATGGGAAATATTTCATAATAATAAACGCCTGTATTTCATAATAATAGACTCATTTATTCATTGAATTATGACCCAAACGGGGCTCCATACATTCCTGCCATCTCTCTCTAATGGAGAATTAAGGTCAGGCCAACAGAGTGCACTGCTAGGGGCGCTTATCTATGCTGTCAACACTGCTGGCAGAGCTGCACGGTCCATCTCCCTGCTAATCAAGAGCAGTGAATGCTTGAAAGGCACCTCCAACTCTGCTGCTAATGGAGACGACCAGAGAGGGAGAGTGGAAGGGATGACAGACAAGCAAAGGGCAGTGTCAGAGCTATAACATTAGAGGACAGTAGTATACTGTTGTAAAATGGTATAGATGCAAGGATTAAGGCTGAATGAAGGGTTACATGCATGTGACAACAAACCTCTTATTCCAAGAGTAACAGTAATTTAACATTTGATATGCCTTTATATTCTATGCTAAAACATCAAGCAACTGGAAGACGTGTGTGCACAGATCTAGAAAGAATGCATTTTCTTACTTGTGATATGTGTAGCCAAAGGTAGAGTCAGACTTGGATTCTTCTATGACTTTTCCATTGTAGGTCCAGTGGGAACCCTTAATGGGAAGGCTAGTATCTGTCAAGTTGCACTTCAGAACAGCAGACGTTTGGTTGACGACCTCAACAGGCTCAGTAATGATGTCTGGAGCTTAAGGTTTATAAAAAAAAAAAAAAATTATTAATTAACTCTCAAAGAAATATTAGCCAACTCATACAGATTAAATGTCAGTCATGTAATCACCATTACATACAAGTCAGAAAAGAAAGCATTAGGACTTGCTGGATCTTTCAGTTATGGCTCAGTTTACAGCAAGCCAAAACACTCAACAGTTGTCTTTGGGGAAAAAAAATAAAAAGACATTTGACGTTGTTAATGTAACATGTACATGACAACCCTATGCTCACAATCACTGATCAAAATTAAATTCAATATTATGAAAATTGAGATTTTATTACAATGCGAAGATTTTTCTTCTTATTTTCCCATTAACCTTACTGTTGCTTTGTGTAGATACAGTTGAAGACAACTCTTGAGTGTTGCATGGTAGATGCATAAAAATAACCAGCCAAGTCCTTTACTTATTGCAATAACAAAAAAAAAAGAACTCCACTCTCACAAAAACAAAATGTGACACATGAGTTCTGCACAAATGTAGGAAATCACCAAGGTGGAACGAGCTCCCCAAATTGAGGAAATCTGCCCCACCCATAGTAGGACGGGTAGGCGAGTAGGAGTACTGCTGGAAAAGATAAATACAGTAGAAACTACAAGATGGTGAAAGGAAAGGGGTCTTCTGATAAACACATGCAGAAGCAGCAACAAATGGAGGAGAAGTACTTGACAGTTCAACTGCCAGTCACAAATGGTAATGAAGTAATTTTGCTTCAGTTCCTCTAAAGTAGGAAAGGTAATACTGGGCTACAAGGCAGAAATGTGCCACATGGCTGAAAGTATGTTGACTCATCAGTTGCCATCTTCTGTGCCTATCATTTAGTAAGATGCGAGCCAGAGGAAATGTCTACAAGCAGAAGCAACATGGGCCTTTAGAATGTTAGTACCATTTAAGGAAATTATCTAAGAAGCAGCAACTCTGATCAAGTAATTTGACATCTTTTGTTTTGCTCCAACTACGGAGAAGAAAAAAAAAAAGTTTGATTCATGTACAATAACATTCTTCCAAGAGCCATTTGCAGGTTTCTAACCTTATGACCAGTATGATCATTTAAAAAAACACCATAATAAATACTCCTTAAGCCTTGGGGAGAAAAAAAAAAAAAAAAGACAGACTGAGTATCTACTACAGGACAACCTTGGAGCTTTAAAGGAAAGGAGAGGGAGAGCATGTACTAGGTGAAGTAGGATGGGGAGAATACTGGACCAGAAAAAAATAAATAAATAAGGCAGTTGAATGAAACAGGGGTTCAATGTCCAGGACTTCACTATAAAGGAAATAAGGGCCAGCTACTTTGAAGTCCCCTCATGCTTCTACCAACACTCACTTTCAATCACAATAATGTTTGCCTGCGAGCGGATCCACTTGATTTTGGGCGTCTTCTTCAGATCATTGCGGTCAGGGTCGTTGGAAGCACGGCACTCATATGTGCCAGAGTCCTCTAGGGTAAGGCTGGCGAGGTGAATGGTGCTGGTGGCATGTGTTATATATGTAGCGTTTATTCTAACACGTTCATATTGTGCTCCGTCAAACAGCTGGATGTAAGTTTCATTGGGCTCTTCGCCCTGTACGAACCACCACTGCACTTCGGGGAGGGGGTTCCCTATCACCTCACAATGCAGCTCTGCACTGTCATTGATGAGTTTCATCTGAGAGAGGGGAGATTTAATAAAACCCGCTGAGCACCATTAACAGTCAGCCCAGCACACATGTTTGAGTTGTGGTGAGTCGAGAGCAAACCAGATGATCATGGATTGATGATAAAAATGCAATGATGGAAAAAGGCAGGCATACAGAAAAGAGAGAGACAAAAAGTTAAATGAAATGAATACATGATAGTAAGCACATAGAAAAAGGCAGAGATCAGAGCAAAACTTCACCCAAATCATTTTAATTACTTAATCATTTTTAGAACTCTGACCCAATAAGATAAACATAAGAAATGCAACAGAAAAGGCAGTTAAGGATGACCCAAGCCAATATGAGAATGTATTATCAAGCCACTCAACCAGTTTCAACAAGCTTCTAATGCCAATTCATGAAGTTGAAATACTTAACTCTTTACTTTAACTAATTCATACATTAACAGATATGCTTGAAATAGCTTAAAATATTCAACCTGGAGGCAAATATGACCATATTTGATCACAAAAAGGCCTGGCACATCAGCAGACAAACATTCCTAAAGCATAAATTCTTACTTATGCGTTCTCACTACCCTCTTTGGATGACTTCTTTGGAGTGTGTTGTCCCTGCAGAACTACCACCACTCTGAAGTCACATGCCTCAGACTTGGCAGCTTAAACAACACTGTGGATGTCATGTGCAGTGCCTTTAATAAAATTATGCACAGCCTATTCCATCAATTCTGTTTAAATTAAGCTTGGGTGTGTGTGAGAAAGCTCATCAGTATTTTACAGAGAATAAATATAAAAAATGTTTATTATCCATTTCTAGATGTAAACCAAATTTGGTGTACTTTCTGTACAATAAAAGTTTTCATGGAACTGATTTTGAATTGTTCTTCAATGAAAGGCTTGCTTAAACAATGCAGGGAGAAGAATTTGCTTTTCAGTATCTCGTTCAGCTTATCGATAAATTCAAGTAGCGCCTTTGTAACAGACTTAGCACAGTCAATTATTTCTATTAATGTGCCCCTGTTTCAGCTGAACTCTGAACCTTAAACTGTGTCATTACAACAATGGCGACAACAAGAACTCAGCCGATGTCAGCAACTTTACTCGTATGTATTCTGTAGCAGAGCGCTGAAAAATGATGTGGCTTGAAATTACATCTGAGTTAGGAAGTTCCTCCTTCTTAGATTAGCAAAAGCATTCATTTTAGGTCACCCCTAGTTATTGACAATTCAACTGAATGTGGTGTATATTTGAGATTCGATACTTAATTTATTAAATTATGAGACCCAGTGGGTGTACTTTGTTAGAAAAAAACTACTGGATTATTATTAAAGAGATATACCTGGATAAAGTCAATAATTTAGTTTTTGGGAATTTAGAATTTTGGAGATGTTGGCAGAAAAGCTTGATAGCCATCCATAAAATAAAGAGCCACAAAAAAAAAAAAAAAAAAAAAACACAGACAACACCACAAAGTATAGAAAGCATTTCCATGAAAATAAAATGTGCAATGAATGAATGAAATAAATAAAATGAAAAAACAAGTAGATGAGGCTGACGATGGTTAAGGACGTACAAAGCATTTTAAACTGGCAGTTTGAGTATTATCCCAAGATCTCTCAACCAACGATGGTAGTGTAAAACCAGGTATATTTTCCAGGTCATTTTAACATCCATTTAATGGACACTGAACATGGAATACACAGAGGTCTCATGACCTTTTGTTTGCCATCAGCCAGAAAACTGACAACATTTTAGAGTCTTAGTAAATCCACAAGTCATGGACTTGAATGTGACTGGATTAGCCAGAATACCTTTGAGGTCTTGTCTTTGATCACAGCCACTTGAAAATGCAAGTAATGCAGCATGACCACATTCCTGAGACGGATTATTTGTTTATTTAAAGAAAGGAAAAAAAAAAAAATTGGCAAGGTATGCCAGAAAAGAGGTTTAAACTTTAAAGAGCATTTTTTTTTAAACCTAAAGAAAATTTTAATAAGACTCATTACCTTCTAGTAGGATAAATGCAAGTACTGTTATACCAAAGAGATATTTTATAAAACCAAGATATTATGTATAGTTTCCTACAGTGTTTCCATATCCACAAACCAACTGGGACTCTGCAGACAATCATGCAAATTTATTCATAGTTCTTTGAGTCTGCTGTGCTGAAAACGTCCTCACACAGAACAGAAAATGTATCTGGCAAAGATGATGATCAAAACATCTTTTTGTGTGTACCTTTTGGCTTCTGTCTGAAGTGATAATTTTCTGAATGAGAAGCCGTCCAGTCACGCATTTTCGACAAATGGTTACGGTTAAGTTTTTGGTTTACACAGTAAGCTGCAGTGAGACCCGTCAGATCCACCAGTAGAGACTAGTGCAGATAGCACTTATGTCAAACAGGCCATGTCCACAAATGCACAAAGTATGAACTACCTTTAAAACCAGGCCAATTGTACACATATATACTTATGATACACCTATGGCCAGGAGGTTTTTTTTCCTGTAGCATTAGCCCCGTTAGTGCGTTTATTTCACCCGACGTGGTTTGCAAATCCCATGGAGGTGGAATTGTGTGATATTTTGTTCTGTGACCTCCCCCTCCTGCTCATTTTCCTTTTCTTATCCAAGAACGGAAAAGGGTCAGCTTCATGTTTATGTCTTGATCTTCAACTTTTTTTTGCTTTACCAATTGCAACTACCCAACATAACCACTGTTACTATGCAAGCCTCAATGCAACATTTGATAGCTGATTTAAAAGCTTAAATCTTTCAGTGCCCCCCCTTAACCATAAACATAATGAAATAGAAACTGATTAAAAAAATAATAATAATAAATACATATTAACTTTCAGGTTAAGAGTTTTACTTTAAAAATTGATACATAAATGTGCTTCCATCCAGGATTAAATCTTTATTACTGTTACATTCCTGCTATCTAGAATTCCCCAGTAGTGGTGAAGGTCACCTTCAAGGCACATGCTTTATGAAAGGTCAAAAGTAAACCCACTATACAGCTTTGCCCCAAGTTTAATTACATGTAGACTCCATAAATCTTGGTGCTACAAGTCACCATCTACCTCCCTGCTCTCTCACATGAGAACCAGTTTGTTGTGCCTGAAGTTCTTTCATAGATCAAATTTCCTGTCAAATGTCAATTCACCCACAGTCAAACAACAGCAACTGAGAATAAAATTAGAAGGGGGAAAAAAAAAAGGGGGGGGGGGGCTTTTAATACATGTATTCTTTTTTTTTAAGCAAAAGACTTACTTGTATCTATTCATCTATGTGCATACGTGCTTTTCTACAGAGCTTCTCTTCTGAGTCAACCTGCTGATTGAGACAACTCAAGTAAAGATTTACTCAACCTATTGAAAAGACACGTTTAAGGTTTTAAAAAAAGATAAGGCTTTTCAGAAACTTGGGCATCAAGTCACGTTCAAGACTAAAAGTATATTGACATGTTAACACTGATCAGGTAAAGTTGGTGCAATGTATTGTCTTTTCCAATAAAAGCTTGTGCTAGCGCATCAAACATGAGCATGACACCGATTTAAGAGGCAAACTCAAGCTTTAAATTTTGTTATTTAGTGACGGTTATTGTTTGAAAATTAAAGATTCCCTAAGGAAAAAAAAAAGCTAGTATTCTATCAAAATTGGAATCAATTGCACATGTAGTTTTTTTTTCCAAATCTATTATGGAAAAACTATAACGATGCAAAAAGAAACATTACGCGTTTGATTTGAATATATCTGCATCACCAACCGTCAAAGAATATGGCGTGAGAAGTTTAACAAAAAAAAAGTGTCTCCACTAATCATTCAGCTGTGCTGGACTGGCACGGATTTGCCAAAACATGAGGATGTGAATTGTCTCAGCCAATGCTAATGCTTAGACTGAAAGCATTTTTATAAAAAAGAATAATTTAAATGGAAGCAGCTGAAGACTCAAAATGGTGGCCAATGATAAAATGAGGCTGTCCAACACATTTTGCCTAATTACTTAAAGTGAATGTTACCACCTTGTACGTTAGGGACACATTTTAGGATTACCGCTTTTCCACGCATGAATCAACCTCATCTACTTGCCTGTTTCATAGCCCAGATTTCCCCATCAAAACTGAGCTTCAGTGCAAGATTAAACTCTAGGGAAATCTAATTTTACTCTCAATCTACTCCACAGTCGTTTTAACCAAACCAGAAAACACCGAGCAGCATTTAAAATGCACAAGCACAAAACATTATTGCCATTTGGACCAATTCACGATTCTGCTTACAGTGTTTTCAGCCGGAGGGAGCTACATTGTTACACACATGAAATAAAGTTTTGTTATTAGAAAGAAAAAAAATCCAGAGACTGACGTCCCTTTACCAAACCACCTACCACTGGAGTGTAGTGTACCGCCACATTTTTGTTCAGCTCACAGATCAGAATGTTAACTTTTAGTCTTAGTATAAAATGTAATTTTATTTATGTTGTAATGTGAATGTCATTTTTAGGTTATTTTCAGTCAAGCAGTGGGAGGACCACCATGGGGGGTTCTGTTGGGGTCCTAAGAGGAGAGCAGTTATTATATATGTTAGAAGAACGTTAAGCAGACGTTGAGAGTTGGAAGCCACTGTACAAGGTGTTGCAAGTTCTAATAAACAGCAAGTTAACTGCAAGTGGCTGACGGATTATTATTATTGCTAAGAAGCCTTCACGTTATTACAATTTATATGTTTGTGATAAACATGAATGTAAACAACAGACCAAATTGGTGGAGATGATGCCGAAATGGATGATCCTTGATCAATTATTAAGCAGTAAAAACAAGACTCGTGATTAGTCAGCCTGGCCTTACATCGGCTCTTATTGGGAAGCAGTCGTCCGGATACATGTATAGTTACCACCACGGAAAGCCTGAGGCAAACTGATGATTTACCACACTACGCAACTGCCGGTCGGTTTTGCAACAGCATATATTAACATTAAATATCACGTGTCCAATAGAGTTCACGTGTCACGTGGTGTTAAAAAATAAAAACCTTTAAATATAAGTGAAATGAAAGGATTAATCGAAAGAGTAGATCATATTCTATAAAAACGTTGCCTGTCAGCAGCCATGAACAGGTCCGACAGGCTCTCGGAATCGCAAATTAGCTCAATCTTTCGTTAGCCGTAATGTTACGCCTAACCGAGTCAGCCCCAACGTCAACATTTACAATGTACTATCATTACAGTACTATCAAAGTTAACATCGCGTTCTAAATATTTTAAACAATTATAAAAACACATCAAAAGGTAGAAAATCATTGAAGGACTCCGAAAAAAACAACATGTTCGTGGTCAGGGTAAAGTCTACATCTCCAACTAACATGGCTGACACACAATTCTTACCTGTGGACGCATCGGCTTGCCAACAGCTCAACAGCAGGGCACTAAAAGCCCATATTAACTTCATGATTTGTAATTAAGCCTCTGCTATAACCAATACAACTTTAACTACGCTCGGCTAATTCGTTCTTTCCTCCGGACCCTCCTGCGAGATGCAACAGCTAAATAATAATGAACTGAGGCAGATGATCGTCCTCTAGATGCACTTCACGCACACGCCCTTATCGGCACGTACACATGACGTGTGCTTGAGGGCGTGGCTACGCTAAACAATTTTTTTTTTTAAGACGTATTTTGACACACACACACATAAATGCACGAGTATAGAGATCAGGAGTTTACCTATGGTGATCTTTTTTCAACAGTTTGACTATATAAAGAAATCTGATTCTGATATTATTTGGCAAACCATAAGCCCAGTTTAATATATTTACTGTGGTTCTAACTTAACGGAACTGAAATTTAGTTTTAAAGATACTGAGATTGCAAAGGTATTTGAAAAATTTTTTTAAATTCAATCTCCTGGATTAAAAAAACAAATAAATAAAATGATGCAAAATGAGGCATCATTGTGTAGTGCATTATTTTCTTCAGCCACCTGGAACATTAACTCACATAAAATGGTGCCCATTTATACTTTGCCTTTTATCTAGGCTACTATGTTACTGTGTGTGTTTATATATTTGAAAAAACTAATTCAGGATATGGTAATGCTGAATATTCTGATGCAAGACTTCATAGAGCAAGGGTCACTGAAAGAGTGATTAAAAGAAGAAATGACAGCAGATTTCTTGCAAAATATTTCAAAAGAAAGTGTGGGAGTGTTCATTTGCCAGACTTCAATCCTAGACTAAAAAGTTTATTTGAAAATATTGACACATGCTCAGAATCCTTAATCTATTATGTGTAACTGAATAAAAGAAATTTGTGCGGCAAACTTGTCAAAAAAACTATTTTTTTCCTTTTTATACAGTCATTAGATGGCTTATGCATTTTCTTAATATCAAGTTGATCACAAATCCAAACTCTTCACCAGATGAGCTATTATACACATTTTCATTATATAGACAATCGACTCTGCAGTGGTGTCACTGAACCAACAGTATAACCAAACATTAGATGAAGTTTCACATGGTCAACCACGATAATTACTCAAAAAGGCACACTCACTACCAACCACATCAAGAATGGAATATAAATCAACAATTTTACATTGTACAGTCCACCCCAAAGGCTTAACTCAAATTTATTCACTCACATGTCCGCCAATGTTCTGTTTTCAACAACAATTGCCTTGGCTATAACCCTTTGAATCCAAAACCCCAGGGGACAACAAAGGTACAATGCAGAGGAAATACACCCATAAGGCCAAACAATAAGAGGAAGCAGAATGTATTTGGCTTGTTGATGATATTTTGCAGGAGGGTGCAACAGTGACAGATTTTATTTTGTTTACTATCTACATGCCTTTGGACTAGCCATCACTTTGAAGGCACAAAATGATCTGAGACCCATATTGTGCATTGAAGTTCAAAAGGGTTCAGCAGAGGGGTTATTGTTCCCTGGATGTTTTAAATCTCCAAGGAATCAAAAAAGGAACAAATAATTTAGTCCAGAACACAAACCAGAACAGCTAACGTCCTGCCTATATAAAAAGTTTACAAAAGTTCACTGCACCATCCTTTATTTGGTATTAGGAAAATTGTAATGAGTCACTTGAGCCTTTGGACACTTCAAAATCTGATTTTTTTTCCCCCCTCTCTAACCTGGTAATTAGTGAAATCTACTTATCTACTGACCAAGCAAGTGTGACATAAAGCACTTGTCCCTTATTAAGACGTTATGTATACTAAAAAGCACTGGTTTCTAATAGCTTTAACAACCAACAGTCTTTGAGCCCATTTTCATGACTACTATTGTGTGCAATTTATCCTTTAAAGATGTGTACATATACTAAGAATAACTTGCATGAAATGAATAATAACACCAAAAATATTTATTTTTCATTTTCATTTCATTTTTTCGGTACATTATCATATCTGAAATCATTAGTTTCAACTGGCAACTTAAGAAAATATTAAATTTAATTTATCTCTAAGTTAAAAAGCACAAATGCACTGAAATGTTTCCAGGTTTATTATGTAAAATGTGATTGCCTTGTTTAAGTTTGCAGATGTAATTCAAATAAATCTTTGTGTCTAATTCAATAAAGATTTCATAAACAAGTAAACATGACTGCAATCTTACAAACTGTTTCAAGTGCAAGAAATGATACTTACACTGTGACAGGTAATATTAAAACAGCAAGTGGGTGCTCAAAATAATATGATTCCGGTAAATATGTTTTGTCAATTCAATTTGAGATTAAGATCAAATGTAATATTCTTGCAAACAACAGAGACCTTAGTGCATACTTAAGTTGTATATTATAGTGCACTTTGAGTCACTTTGAGATATGAATGCTACTCATTTAAAAAAAAAAAAAAAAAAGGAATAACTGCACATTGGCAAAAGTGAGTCATCTTAAATCATACAAGTCTAGATGTGTAAAAAAAAAAAAAAAAAAAAAAAAAAGATAGAAATTGTTTTGATGTTCCAAGTCTACCTTTGGATTCCTTTATTTTCTCTTCTTGTATGATGTGCTTCAAGCAAATCGAGCCTCGTGAAGTTTCCATGCCTCTTGGCACCTTCCCTAACAGAAGCTGCACTTCAGGCCTCCACCCTTCCATTGTTCAGATTCCTGACGCAGGTGGAGTCAACTTGATGAGCAGAAATACATGAACACATGTATCACACCCCTGAATCAGGCCTGAGTGCTCCAGACAAGATGCACTCAGGCCTCAGCCCTACTGCACAGAGGGATTTAAGGTCACCGCTCTGAAGTGCAGCAGCCTGGGAGCTCGTAACAGCTTATAGGGTGATAAGGACGAATGCCCTTTCTACGAGTTATCAGTTGAGTTCTCATTACTGGTTGAATTTGAAGACTGAGGAGTAGAGGACGATGAAGAGGATGAGGAGGAGGAAGAGGAGGAGGCAAAGTTCATCCCTGATAGTTCTGGAGGGTTTGTTGCTGTGTTTTGTCCACTCAAGCTTTTCCTGCATACTGGACAAGTGTCATGCTGGAGAAAACAAACACGGCATTGTTTTAGTGTCACTTCTGATGTTTGACCCTGTTTCAGAAGGCACTCAGGTGAATATTTACTGTAAGCAAAAACAAAGCTGAGTGGGTGAGGTCCAATACCTGTTCCAGCCAGGGGACTATGCAATCATTGTGGAACATGTGATTGCATGGAAGCTGCCTTACATTTTCTCCAACACTGTAATCTTCTTTACACACTGGACATTCCAGCCCGGAAGCTGAAAGACAGGAGAAGGTTCAAAATATCTCAAAACATTTTGCAGGTCTGATTCAGAAATAATTCAAGTATTCACTTGAAGTCATTTCTGCCAAGAGGTTCAACTTGCTATGGACTTCAAGGGTTTACTTACAGTTTCCCCCAGCATTGTAAATGTTTAAATGGGTGTGTTCAATGAAGACATAAGAAGTTGTAACTGTGTTATCAGCTTGTGACTTAGATTAATATCTAGTCATTTTTTCTTAAGAAATGAAAGCACAAAACCAGTTTTTTAACATCCCCTGTAGAGTCTGTAAATATACCTATCTTTATCACCAGCATTAGAATCATAATTTATACTTAGTGCAGTTATTAGTTCAAGCCCACATCTTCTCATGCTTCTAATTAAGCATAAAAAAATACTACTGTCCTAAAGGAAAAGCACTTTGAGTCAACTTCCTGTGTTTTAAAGGTGCAATGTAAATAAAGCTGAGAAACCAGCCATACAATAGCTTTTAACTTACCAACATGCTCATCTGTAATTTGTACGGTAGGAAGACTTTTTATTTTATCTCTATCGGCAGGCGGGGGTCCTGTGTTCTCGAACTGGTTTAATAACTAAAAATTATAAGAAGAAAACATAAGAAAATAAATATACCATAACAATACATGTTTTATGCAGTGTTTAAAAAAAACACATGCAATCTTTAATCCATTTTTTTTAATATTACAACATTTTGTAGGAATACTTGTGTTATAATAGCATCGAGTCCATTAGCACCCCAGGCATAGTCCATAGGATTTGAGTGAAGAACACCCCTGTAAATAAGACGAGGCATTAGAAGAACATCAAACACTTTCAGTTTTGGGTTTTTTGGTTTATAATAAGCTCTATTAAATTGACTCACCAGGGTCCAACACCAATATTTGGCATTGCCGTAGGTGCAATTATTCCATTCACTAACTGCTGAATAATTCTACATTAAAAAAAAAAATAAATAAAATAATGAGCATAAAACGTAATAACCCTGTTGTAGAAAAATGTGATGTCACTATTAAGTTAAAGCAAACACAAACTAAACTTTAGTCACCATTGTACATCTTACCCTTCTAAGGTTGGGACTCCCTCATGCCTCCCTGCCTGTCGCCTTGATCCATGACGGCTTCTAGGCTGTCTGGCACCATATCGCTGACGTGATGTGGTTTCTCTTTCTCGTCGGTTTTCAGCATCTCGGTTGTCTTCTGTTCCAAGCCCAGCACCAAAGTCAAAGCTATCATCAAAGACACTGAAGGAAAACTGGCCATAACCTGAAGGGAATGTAAATAAGTGCTGGTCCACATTCTGGGAAAGAAACACACAAAAGCAAAAGACTATAAAGCCAGCAGTTAAAAAAAAAAAAAAAAGCACAAGACTCTTGGTTAAAAAAATTTCCTATGACAGGTCCAAATTAAAACCAGTAGAAATGTCACAGAGTATCAAATTTACAGTATTTCCTGTTTAGTGAGGAAATGATATCGCTATGTTTATTCAAACGCTTTCCACTGAAGTTACATTTACTAAACTTGAAGCTAAGAATGACACAGCTCAATGATTCAATATAATTATCATAATAGAGATCAAGAGTGCAGCTGCAAAAGCAAAAAAGCATGACAACTCCCACTGTGTCCAAGCTGCAGACCAGCAAAGATGTTAATGGACACAGATTAAAGAAATACTGTCTCTTTTACACAACAGTGAACAACAGGGTTACAAAACAGACATGCGTTACGTGACAGAGAGTCTGAGTGAAGATCAGACTAAAACCTCAAATGGTTGTTGGTTCTGGGGTCCACTGGAGATGGTAGACATGGAGCCATTGTCAGCACTAAAAAGGAGAAAATTATTGACAATTATTATACTGACTTTGTGTTATTAATAGTCCTTTGTTTCTACAATATAATGAAATGCAAGATGTTTTCATTATTTTATACATTATATATTTTGCTTTCAATTCTCATACATCACCTGATTCACATGTAAAATTGTGTTTCTTGATCTCAGTTTTAATAGTTTCTCATTGTATTACCAAGGCAATAAATATATTCATTAACAAAAGAGTTAACATTTATCTGACTCAAAACAACAGTACAACATACGAGTGCTCATGACGACAGTTTATGTTTTTCATTTTTTTTGATTGCACAACAAATGTAAATGAAGGACCCTGCTATCTACTGTTCAACACAAGCATTCAGTTTTATCAAAATCACACATATCATCCCAACACTAATACTAAAGTGAGTGTCAAATCAAGTTAACATTTTTTTTTTAAGCTGAGTCTAAGAAAACTGATTACATTCACCACCTGTGCCCAGTTACTCATAATGAATGTGCACAGCTTCAAACAGCTGAGTTTTGCAGTGCCCTGGATTCTAAGGGCCCGATCGTACACCTCCTGCTAGCCGCTACCCGCAAATCGCGGATTTAGGAACCTCTGCTAACCGCTATGCAATTTTCCGCTTCCCTAAAGCCGCTATCTGCTTTGCCGACTCCCTTATTCACATTGTAGGTGTGGCAATGGGCGTGTCATTTGCGCTTTCCGCAAACTCGGTATCTTGCAATCGCGGGTTTAGGGTAGCGGGTGGTCAGACCACCCACTAGCCGCGATCGCAAAATACTGAGTTTGCGGAAAGCGCAACTCGCATGTCGGCGCGTAAAAGAGCGCGTCCAAATGGTATAAATGTGCGTCCACCTGGTCACATGTGGACGTGCACAAACAGCTCTACCTCTCAATAACGCATCACTGTATTACTTGCATACGTTTTTATTCTCTTGAGGTCAGAGGATGTCTGTACAGCTGTGGCATGATCTCATTCAGATGTTTGCTGTGGAGGAAACAAGGAGATCACAGAACACTGTTGTGGAGTTTCTTGTACTGTGCGAGTATCCCTTCGTGCACTGGCCCTCTCCTTGCGCTCAGAGCACCCGAGATGCGCTCAGTGGTAGAAAGTAGATGTCATCATACCTGTTCCTCTGGCTCAATGCTCATCCAATGCTTCCAGGGGTGATAGTAAAAAAAAATCCTGAGCCTGAGCTTTTTTTCCCTGGGAGGTAAGCGAGCCCCTAAGCCAAGATATATGCCCCGATCAACACAATTGTCATTTTTTGTCCTCTTAAAGTGTAAGTCTGGTGTAAATTGACCCATGGTCCTGTTGTTCAAGCTCACCACATGCAGCCCATAGAAAACAGAATGAGACAATCGAACAACATAGGCCAGGGGTGTGATTCCCTGGGACAACATTTTGATAAAAAGTTAATTAAATTGAATATTCTGATGACTCTTGTAGATTTTCCAGACATGAGATGAACAAACCCAATACAAGCCTATATTACAGTAGCATCTTAATTGTGGAGAGCATCAGAGCTCTTGGGACCCTGGGCCTGGTAGGCCTGTTCAGTAATCCATCCCTGCTTTTAACTAGTCACTTACCTGCATGCATATTGCTTGTATAGCACACTGATACTACGGATACTACAGCCATACTAAAAAAAGGTCAATGGGTGACAATTATAATACTCAAAAGTAAACTAGAAATTGAATGAATCAATGAATATTGGATTTGTTTACAGTATTGATTAGGAGCCAAACCATTGACAAAAGGGCATGAGCAAGGAGACATTCAATTTTCTGAAAAATATGCACCATTTATTCTAAATATTTTTTGAAACAACTACAGTGCAACAAACAAGTGAAATTAAGAGAACAATAAGTCGCAAGCATTTAAAAGTGCTTCAAGACAATTTGATATTAAGAGAACTATAAGTAGCAATCATTTAAAGTGCTTCAAGGACTATAAAACAATGAGAAATAAATAAAATAAAATGAAAAAAATAAGCAAATAACTGTTACTACACAAAACCTTACACAAACACTCAACATTTGTTCATTCAAACTAAGTTGCTATTAAACTGTAAGTTCAGTATAAATTGACACATAGCCCTGTTGTATAAGCTCACCACATGCAGCCCACACACAAAAAATAATGAGACAATTTGGGACAACATAGGCCAAGTTATGTACAGGCTGCTTAAAGCAGACCCATAACTTGGCCTATGTTGTTTGATTGTCTCATTCTGTTTTCTATGGGCTGCATGTGGTGAGCTTATACAACAGAACCATAGGTCAATTTACACCAGACTTACACTTTAAGAGGACAATAAATAGCAATAATTTAAAGTGATTCAAGAACTGAAAAACAATGTTTTTGTCCGTGGCCTCATCAATGTTGAGTGAAAACATGTTATTCTTAAGCTTGTCAGACAGGTTTCTTTTAAATTCTGGTGAGATGCCGTGTGTAATAAGATAGCCTGCATGCTGCCTCGAGACATATATAGATAGACGCCGCATCGAACGCTACTCCCTACTGGCGCTGACGAGATTTGGGGCCGCCATCTTAGACCGGTCACCCGCTCCGCTCAGTGTTATTTATCTCATAGGTTTATGAGAGGAGATAGCCTAATTGGCCAGATGAACACACTCATAAAATTCAATAATCTGTTTTGTGGAGACATGGTACACCTTGTTTAAGATTTTTTTAATCGATTTTTTAAAGGTTTTTAAAGATTTTTTAAAAACTGAACGAAGGAAGACTACAAAACCAAAAACCAAGGACACAAAACCCCTCAGATCATGACAATATTAAGATTAATCAGACAATATAATGCACTATAGGCTACAGAGTGACATTGAAAAACATAGCAATAGCATATAGCAATATAATTTTCTTCAATAGCAATTCTTGTGTCAGTTGTAATCTAAGTCAGTGTTATGGAATATGACTTATCAAGTCTCAGTTCATAGCCGGGTGAACAATAAACATACTGTAGCATTGTTAACTGCCATTAGCTTAGCGTCGTTTCATTAACGTTACGGTAACAAAGGATCTTTGCTCCTTTTCAACTCTGGTAATATTCAATGAACAAAATACAACCAATATTATAGTAACCCACTGAGCAATAGACGTCTCGTTTAAGTTCACACACGAAATTCGCCCGTCTATAATCGGTCTATATTAACGCAAATATATACGGTACAATTCAATCCATTAATAATTAAATACAAAATAAAACAATAGTAAATTGTATAAATGGTGGCCAAATGCTGGATTAAAACATTTTTAACAGTCATTGATCAATGTACAATGTAGTTTAGATTTAGAAACGGCTAGTCTAAAACTTTTATTTAGACCAGTGGTAGACCGATTTTAGCCCAGACGTCTAGGGACCGTTAGACGTTTATTAGACGTCTTTTAGACAGAAAAATATGTTACATCTTACTTGTGAAAAGTAATCCCCTGAGCCCTGCTTCTGATGGTCCGCTGATTGGAGCAGGAATAGCCCACACAATGTTTAGGCATGTTCTGTCTATGGTTATAATCCCAGAGAATGACCGGTCCAAGATGGCGGCCGCATTTCTCGTTCCAAACAGCCAAATGCGGCGTCTATCTCTATATATGTCTATGGTTGACTCGCTGTTTTGGTAGGAACAGATCCAGGGCGAGAGAGAGTCCGTCGAAATAAAAGCACCAACCTAATAAAATACGGTGAAACTCTTTCATTTAAGGAATATAATTTACAGGAAAGTCCAAGAGCCATTAAGTTGACCGTTTGCTTTTATTGTATTACAAGTTAATGTCTATTTTATGCGTTTTATGTTGGTGAACACATTTATTTTGGTGATTTCGGTTAACAGCCTGGAGCCTGGTGACGCGAGGCTAGAATCAATCTGATTGGCCAAAACCCAAGACCACCCCCTACACTATTACCGATTGGCTTAAGTATGGATACTGGTGTAGTTTTGAGTGAAATCGCCTCTCGGATCTACGCAAACGGCAAACCTGATTTTATTTATTTTTTCTCGCAAACACCTCGGTATGCCGGAAATCCGGCGTGACGCCGGAGCGCTATCACCCCTGTGCTTCATTCTGCAGTACTTTAAAAAGCATATCAGCTGCGCCAAGACGCACAGCCACTCCCGGCGCTCACTAGTGAGAATATGTTCTCGCGGCTCTGCCTGAGCGTGTTTACCGGGAGCGCACCAACTATCTGGGACTTTCAGGTAGCCGATAAGAATTGTCTGTGTAAGAATATTTTTACCTCAGCCAAGGAGGTAATGTTTTTGCCAGCATTTATCTGTCTGTCTGTTTGTCTGAGTACAAGATAACTCAAAAAGTTATGGATGGATTTTTACAAAATTATGTCAGAAATGTGAAAAGGGAGAACTGATTTCATTTTGGGTGTAATCTGGAAGAAATCCTGGATTCTGGATCACTTTCAAATTTTCGATAACATTGCAGTCAATGGGGCCAGAAATTTTGTTTCTCAATATCTTCGTTAATTATTGCCTAAAACTCATGAAATTTCACTTGGGGATTGACAATGGAAACCTCTATCAAATCGCAGAGGCTGATTCTGAGCAGTTTGTTGAAACTTCTTGGAGTATTAAAAAAATGATTCAATCATTTGCTCCACATGAGTTAGAGCTAGTTATGTACAGTCATGGAAAAAATTATTAGACCACCATTTTTTCTTCACTTTCTTGTTCATTTTAATACCTGGTACCACTAAACGTCATCATGTGACTAATACAGACAGAAAAGAAAACACTGAATGCATAAAAGCAGTGTTTTTGGCAGTACAACGCCATAGCTATTGATGTAAAACTTAAGTGATTTAGGTTATAATCAAGGAAACCATGGAAAATGGTAAGATATCAGCTCTTAAATAAAACTCTTATGAGCAATCTTTGTGGTTATCGTTATGTTTGTCCAAACAAATGTACCTTTAATTGTACCAGGCATTAAAATGAACAAGAAACTGAAGAAAACAAGGGTGGTCTAATAACTTCTTCCATGACTGTATATATCGGTGCAGAGGAGGAAGAGGAGGAAGGAAGAGGAGGAAGCTCTACAGCAGAGTCCCAGACGAGCAGCCCATGAGAGCTGCTCTGATCTGGATGAAAACACTCCATAGCGGTTAGCAGGTAGCGGCTTTAGGGAAGCCGAAGATTGCTAATAGCGGGTAGCACAACCTGCTCTAACCACTCCCATGCATAATATATGCATAATATAGCGGTTAGCGCAGGTAAGATCGCGGGTTTAGGGAGGTGAAGATTGCATTTTTTGCGGGGGAACGCCCCTCCTGCTACCCGCTATCCCTTAATAGCGGCTTTAGGAGGTTTGGCAGAAGATCGGGCCCTCAATGTCAGCTACTATGAGCTGGTGACGGACTAAAGATGAGCAAATATGTTTTCCACATTAAACATACCTTCTCTCTTCCAGCAGCTCCTCAATAAATCCAGAGTCGCATCTTGGACACGTATACTCCTATAAGCAAACAGAAATAGAAACAGAAGATTCATCCTTAACTGAGGGTGCAGGTTAGAATAAAACTCTTGCTAATTATAATTATAATAAATAATGCTGTTTTTCCCAGTGTAAAATCTGTTGTCATAAATGCAATTATTGGTTTAATCACAGTCAGGAAAAAATATAAACTATAGCTGAAGGGTGTTTAAAGTTGTCTAGAGCTGTCCTAAGTAATTTTAGCTACAGGTAAATTATTACTGGCGAGTATGACAAGTTTAAAGCACAAGCTTGCTGATTAAAGCAATTAGAAAAATAAAAAATTACAAATATTTTTAGTTTGTTGGACTAAGCAAACATTGTGCAGCTTGACAAAACAAGAGTTGTGTCCAAGCCATCTTCTGGACACCATGTTAATAAAACAGACAGCCTAAATCTTTAACTGAACCGCCTCAAACTCTTTCACTTTGAACTTTGTTAGCAGAGCTGTGCACTATAGGCTAATGATACATAGACCACACAAAAATGTTTAACAGTAGCGTAAAGGACATTACAAGAAGCTAGTTAAACTGTGTGCTGCCAACACCGAAACCTTCCAATCATCATGCCCTAAAAACAAACGACACCGCTAAAAGCATTCATCTGTGCTGTGACTTTATGACTGAAAAGTGAGAAGTGGAATAATATCAAAGCAGATGTCTGTCAAAGATACAGAGAAAAGCAGGACTGTGATATCTTCAGCACCTGGTTTGCTGAATGGTGTTTTATCTACAAACGGTCTTTGAAGGTTTAAAAATGAAAATTAGGACGTAGTGAGCAGCTCTTCCTTTACAATGTAGTAAAATGCATGGCGTCATCATAGTTTTGCCACTTGTGTTGACTGATTCATGCCTTTAAAACGCTGCTTGCAGTCATGCAGCAAGTTTCAGCAACAGTGATATCTCTCCCTCAACAGTTCAACCATTAAATTGTTGTGGTGCTTTACATGGATTCCAGTTCCTCTGAGCACATTTACTTTTATCCAGATAAGATTTTTGTATGCAGGTAACAGAATAATAGCAATAGCAATAGTCCCCAATTCACGAGTTATTAAAATCCCATTTCCTTCCCCGTATATTCTTTACAGAGTAAAGAATTATCTGCCTGGAATTCTACTATCCATCCAGTAGGGAAAAAAAACAAAAACCCTTGTACATCTCTATAATTGTAACACTTTCAATAATTGTTTTTCGCCCTGGGTGTGCCACTTTGTGTTTTGTGAATGAGCGGATATAATAATAAACCAAAGGCTCATATGATAAGAAAGATCTGTTATCAGCTATAAGACAACTGTTGTACCGGGGCATTACCAGAAACACACAGAAACCGACAGCTGATGTTTTACAATGTAAAGAGCTGGTTTTCCTGCTGTGACAGATCATTCTAGCCTGTGAGAGGCACGTCACTCGTGTTTATCTGAATTAACTAACAAGCAAAGGGTCGTAGAGGCACTGTTAGCGCTGAAGCGCTTACATAAGTGATTGGATAAAAAAAAAAACACAAAAAAATGATTGAGGAAGACTGATACTTACACTATTTCATTAAAAATGACTAATTTTAATCGAAACGTATCCGCGGTCAGTGTGAGACCGTTAGTTAACTGTTTCAATTCAATTCAAAGTAGCGTACAGGCTAACGCGCTCAAGCTGCTACAAAACAAACACTGAACTACTGAACCAGACGATGTTGCACATTAGAAAACATAAGTGACAGAACTGTGAATGTAGAGACTAAGCACTCTACGTTTTATGCTGGCTGAGATTAAAAAGTGAACTGGACAGAAACGTTTGAAAGAGTAGGAAAAAGCCATGTAGGAGTGAGCTAACAATGCTAACCGTTAGTATGCTAATGATGTTCCGCTGATTTATATTCAGATTTATAAAAGTAAAAACAACCCTGATACATCACTATTCTGTTAAACTGCAGTCTTCTACATTTTCTTACAACGATACTCACAGGAAGCCGTGGACTAATCTCCGCTGAGCATCTGTGACAGAAGAACCGGCTGGGCCATGGGGGAGCTTCAGCCATCTTTAGCCTCTAAACTGCGACGAGGAAATACTATGGAGCAACGAAAAGGACAATCTTAACCCAATGGAAAATGTCGACCATGTGATTGAAATTGCTGCAGTTTTTCTTTACTTTTAATAATAATTGTTAAAAAAAATATATATATATGTATATAAACATATATGATTGTATAGAGAATTTCATATCATGGCAAACTCCAAGAAATTATGATAAAATGGAAATAACTAAACAATCGAGGAATATAAACACTGTATTTGTCAAAACAAATACTGGATTTGTAAAATTGAATTTTTTGAATAATTTTTAACAATGATTTTTTTTAATTAAAAGTTTAAGCATTAGAATAAAAAACACAAAAAACAGCTTTCTACAAATTAGTAGAAAGCTAAATAATAAAGTTCTCCAGTTTCGAGATCCTGAGTTCTCAGTGTAACTTACAAAATATTGCCACAAGGTGGTGCTCTTGCACATCAAGTGAGGCGTTGAAGTAATAACTGGCTTAAGGTAAAATTTTTCATTGGTAAGTTTATTTTCATTTGCTGTATGAGCTGAAAAGAGAGAAAACATATTATCACACCAGGGAGAATACATCATTGATGATGCCATTCATGATACAAAATAAGAAAAATCTATCTATCTATCTATCTATCTATCTATCTATCTATCTATCTATCTATCTATCTATCTATCTATCTATCTATCTATCTATCTATCTATCTATCTATCTATCTATCTGTCACTGAACTCAGGTTTTTGACCCTGCAGGTTCACTGTATAGTGCTTTCCCTCTTCACATGAAAACCAGAGATGTGTTTTTGCAATCTGGCATCACACAAGATTTATTTTGTCATATGTTACTTTTCCATTGGATTGCTATCAACAGCCTTATGAGTCCAACAGGCATCACTCATGCGTTGTCAAGCATCTGTTTTGGAACAACACATCTTGTCAAAAGTGGATTTGTATTTTGTCCTTAAATATTTGCCAGGAGTTGCTGGAACCCTTTTTTTTTCATCAAAGGTCAAAACCGAGACAATAAATAAGAAACCTCTCACATGGGAAACATTTCTTAAAATATTTTAGGCCAATGTCACCAGATTCTTAGTGGTGTCTGTCTGGTGACTCTGAGATAGCTCTCAAGGTCATAGAGATCACTTAGTTACCAAAGCTTTGAAAATTCTGGCAATACATTCTTTCCCACAGGTATCCTTAATGAAATTCCCCAAACTGCAGGCTCACAGATATAAACATGTCACACAAGTCGGAGATGTATTGTGTGCTTGGCAGTACATTATCTCAACAGATTTCTGACCTGCCAGTTACATTTTTCAGACCTTCTTGCCTGATTTTGAAACATTTGCTTTCACGCTCACAGGGAAAGTAGCAACTAATAAAGGGCTGATTTCCAGAAAAGCTGGGATTTTTTTATGAGGCAAATATCCAATTATGCAATTTGCTAATTTGTAAGAAGCTTTAAAAAAAATAGAACAAGTGATCACCAATCAACTTCACCACTTTTGAGAAATACAATGCCAGCAACACACTCTCACAAAAAAGACATCAGTCCACATAAAGCAATCTTCTTCTTTTTTTTTTTTAACCATTTCAAAACATGTTGGTATGAATTGCTGAAGTTTGCAAAAAGGTCTTGTGTTCCTTCTTGTTGGTTTCAGATGCTCAACAATCCATGGTCATTGTTGTATTGTGCTGTTGAAATAACTACAAACCTTGCATGAAAAGTCATCATCTTGATGGTTGCACATGTCTCTCCAAAATTCTTTGCATAAATAGCACTTTTAAACATATGCACGGGATCCATGCCATGGAACCTAGGACACTCTCATCTTTGACGTGCATTGTCCATTTTCCCAGAGGCAAGTGGAAACATGGACTTATCTGACCACAGAACACATACACGCTGTCTTTCTGGCCATTCAATATGAGCTTGTGCCCAGAGAACTTGGAAGCATTTCTAAATAGTGATGATATGGCTTCCTCCCTTTTTAAATGCAGTTTAAGGTAATGTTTTGGGTTTTTTTTTCATGTTTTCAGTAACATTGGTTTTCCAAGGTATTCCTGAGTCTGTAAGGCTGTATTGATTGAGATGACATGGTAGTTTCTCAAGCCGTGCCATCTGAGGGCTTGAAGGTCACAAGGGTCCAATAATGGTATCTGTCACATAGTGACATTGTTTTTCAGATTTTCTAAATCTTTTATCAATATTATGCTCTATAGATGTTAAAAAGTCAAAGGTCTTTGCAGTTTGACATTTTTTTTTAATTAACTAAGCAAAGACTCTGGCACGCAGTGGTAATTTATGACCCATTATTGATTGGAAAGAATAAATCTTTGGTGGGTGGTTCTTTTATACCCAACCTTGACACCCTCACTTGTCGCCCATCAATCTGCCTTTTGTAGAATCTTCCAAAATGATATTTTTTAAAATTTCTCCTATTTTTGTTGTGCTGCCAAAACAATGAAAATATTTTCAAATATTTTATATCTATCCATATTTCATATATACAGTTCATCTTTGACCATTGGTCATTAACTTTGGGTTCAAACCAATAAAGAAATTATACATTCCAGTATTTGTTGAATCTTTGACAATCTTTAATGTATGGGTGCACTGTTTTCAAATACAACCATATATGGATGCACTGCATGAATAATGAAGAAAAATTCTGCATATTATGCCTCTACTGTGGAATATGTAATATACTTGTCTCATTCAAGATGAAAGGCTCCATGTATTCTTACAATGGGCCTTATAATGCAACCTAGTCAGGGCCTTATGTGCTCTCTGTGCAGGTGTTGTGACTGGTCCAGCCATGTGGGAGCTGGAAAGATGCGACTGTCCCATGGACTGAGATTAGAGAGGGCTTGATAGCACTGAGGTCTGCTATGTCTGCCTCTCCCGACATCCAGTGTGTCCCAGCCATCGCAGACAAATGCTCATTGTAGCAATGCAGTCTGGGGAGTGAGTGTTGGTCAGAGAGAGGTCATGTGAGCACCAGAAAACAAATCTGCCAGACTGAGAGACCTTCCAAATCATTTGAGTCTGTATTAAACTGGATTTGGGTGATGTTAACTAAAAGGGTTTCTTGTATTTAACAAATGAACCACAGTGGTTTTTTTTTTTAAAGAATACATTTATTTTTCTTGCTATAATTTGGATTAAAGTATTTAATACATGTTTGAAAACAAAGCAATGGGTGAAAAGAAATAGCACTTAAACCTGACACTGTGCTGGAAGATAGATTCTAGATTGCTCCTGTATGCAAGCGCAGAAATATAAAACAAAACATAAGAAAATTTTCAGTTTTTCAAGCCTACTTTTTTTTTATGGTTCAGTTTCTGTTAAATTCTAAATGGGAATGAGGTGTTGCAGTCAAGGCAGCAGACAGATATTCTGCAAGGGACACTGCTGCTTTTGTCACTCCAGAGTTTTTCCAGACACTCCAGCCAGGATTGCCCCAGAGTGTCCCTCTGGGCCCCGAATCACACTGACATATATAGATAAACAGACACACACACGCACACACACACACGCTCAGCAATAACAGCCGCCTGCTGGAACTTCCTGGGCCTCTTAGTCATGCGTCACTTGTTTTCAGTCCCACCCATTGAAGACTCTCCCTCCCTCCCTCCCAACACACTCTGTCTGAGGCCATATGTCACAAGACCTGTGCATCAGGCACTAACACACACACACACACACACAGACAAGCACATATTGTAAGATCCCTGCTCAAAACATAAGAGGATCAACATTAGTAAAGGTCAGAGTTACCCCTAAAAAAATAAACTGAACATATCCATGAAGATGTATACACTCATTTCTGCTTCACAGCAGGTATCTTTTCTGTACAATGTTTTTCCACTCTACTTGTGTTCCAGTACAAAAATCCCATGGAACAGCGTAAGTACATAAATGTTTTGGATTACATCACTGAGCAGCTAACAAAATATAGATGTTGCTAGAGGAACATATGTGTACAATTATCAACTTAGGTTCAACTGCCTTTGTTGTAGTGGAGTTTGTGGTTACTCACTGCAGATGTTTCAACAGAGTTTGACTTTGTCTGCTTTTATTGTTTTAATGAATCGAAGTAATCTGCCTAACCATTAAAAGGGGGGTTTCTTGCTCCTTCCTTTTTTCAGTGCTGCAATCTGTTTTTTTAAGGTTTAACATGTTTCAGCCAAGTATTTTTTAATTCTATTATTATTTTTTATTTTTTACTTATTTTTTTTTTTTACTTTAAGAGCCCACCAATAAAACATGAGTAGGTCTTAAGTCATATTCTGAAAGTTTTAAAATAAATGATGAGCAAAGATCTCCGCTGATGACTAACTCTTCATGTGAAAATTAAAAAAAAAAAAAAAGAAGAAAAAACTAACTGAAAAAGACTAGTATTCAATGTTGGATTTGGACTGATGGGCAGTTTGTTATCCATTTTGAATTCACAAGATAGGCTGACAGAAAATGAGTCCAAGGTTTAAGCCATATGGTAACCTGGAGTTTTCTGGCTTTAAATCAGAGTCCATTTTCATTGACCCACATGTTTCTAAAGAGAAAAGAAAAAAAAGGGCTTTGATCTCCATAGCTATCTTTTGCACCCATGAGGCCTGCAAGGTGGATGAATATTTATGTACCTCATCAGTAAAAATGGTATGAAACCACAAATGTTTGCACAACAGCATTATGAATGCATAACAGTACAAATGTATGCAATTTGGAGACATCATAGACTGCAGTGAAGTCATGCCATCACTTTAGTCTACTTAGTATTTTGGTGAAAAAGCCGTGAATAAAACCTAAAAGAGCCTTTTCTTTTTATGCTGTTAACTATACTATTAGACCATTCTGGGAACAGTCCACTGGCAAATGTGATCAAATCCTTAACTTAGCTTATGGTAACCTATGATGCTAGACCCATAAAGGCCAAAATTCAGTGGCCACAAGCATGGCATGTCTTTTATCCAATTTTCAAATGGTCAGTCCAAATGCTTCCCAAATTTCAGCTCAAACTGGTTCAGTACACACCTTAAAATATGATTAATTGGATTCCCTTTACAGGACCAGAGCTGAGTGGCCAAAAGGCGATGCTGGGACACACCCAAGGGTGCCATCGCTGAGCCTTATTTTTCCAGACAACTGGGCCTGTGCTACGCTAGCAGAACAAAATGATGGAATTCAGGACACTATCAAAGCATAAACTGTCCATCTCTTTTTGAAACTATGTGAGAGTTGAAAAGAATTACCCACTGGAGTTTAGTTGCAGTACTGTCATCTACCATGTGGGAGGTCCTGGGTTCAAATCCCAGGAACATCTGGAAGGACATCCGTCGTAAAACTTGTGCCAAACCAAATATGTAGATCACTCCTCCGTGGCGACCCCGAAAAGGGAGCAGGCAAAATGGAAGTAGCAGCTTTGGAGTTTTGTGAATATGTGAGTGGTTGCTGTTAACGTATATCCATACTATTAAAATATTTCATCATAGTTTATCACATTGAGTTAATTTCATTTGATAGTAATTTATTCATTAACTTATTTAATGTTGAAATATGTTAAACTCTCTTCAAAAGATCTAAAATTGTCTCAGTGTGCATACTCACTGTAAAGTTGGTCACAAGTTATCAGCCATTAGCTACCAGTAGCTACCACTGGGGTTACTAGGTGGGTGTTACTGCAGTTATTAGAATACTTATTGCGATCAGGTTAATGGAACACTACTGCTGATCTGATATAGAGTAAATTATTGTTGTTTCTATCCATGACGTGTAGTTTGCCTCACAATACCACAACAGAGGTTGGCTTAAATAGAGCAGCTGTCAACAGTGACAAGTCCAATCAGAGCGCAGCCATGGCTGCTGCTGTTGTTTGTGGCCACCGCTGGAGCCTTGTTGTTAACAATTGTGCTTGGTTTACTTTCAATGTAACTGGCTGCATATGGCCTTCCTCTGGTGAAAACTGAACTCTATAATTTTAAAGGATATACAGCCCTTTCTCAGGGCTCAAAGGTCAGTGGTATATGTTTACAGAATCAAGAAGAAACAACGATGTACCGCAAATATAATAAACTATCACTTTCTGTTATTTTAATTCAATTTATCTGAATAGCTTCAATTCACAGAAAAAGCAACCCCAGGGCACTTTACACAGAAAGCAACTAAGTTCTAAACAGTCCAATTAAGTACAACCTCAATTCCAAAAAGGAATGCTTTCAGGATGCTGTGTAAAATGTAAATTAATAAAAGGCGTTTTTTTTTTTTCCAAATCTCATAAACCCATATTTTTTCCTTAACTGAAAATAAAGATCATATCAGATGTTGAGACTGAGACATTTTAACATTTCATGGGAAATATTACCTCATTTTGGCTTTGATGGGAGCAACTCATCTCAGAAAACGTATGAACAGGGTGGTGTTTACCATTGTGTAGCATCCCCTCTTCTTTTAACAACTGTCCATGATTTCCAAAAATAATATCAAATTTGGATTTATCTGATCACAGACGAGTTTTCCATTTTGCCTCAGACCATTTTAGATGAGCTTTGGCCCAGAGAATACGGCAGCATTTCTGGATCATGTTCACATTTGGCTTCTTCTTTGCAAGATGCAGCTTGCACTTGCATTTGTGGATAGCAGGGAGGCCTGTGTTCAGACAGTGATTTCTGGAAGTGTTTTTGAGCTCATGCAATAATGTCCAATAGGGAATCATGTTTTTAAATCAGTGCTGCCTGAGAACCCAAAGATCACTTGCATTCAGTTTTGACCTTTGACCTTGTCCCTTGCAACACAGATACTCTTCCTGATTCTCTGAATGTTTTGATGATGTTTTTTTTTTTACTGTAGATGGTGGGGTCTTCAAAGTCTTTGCAATTTACATTAAGCAACATTTTTCTGAAATTGTTGCTCAGTTTAGAGATAAAATCTGTGGCAGATTGCTGAATATATGCCCATCTTTACATCGAAGAGGCCCTGCCTCTCTGAAATGTTCATTTTTTTTATGTCCAGTCTTATTACTGACATGCCTCCATTTGTTTTTGATTTGCACCAGTTACTTCTCCAGCCTTTTATTGCCCCTGTCACAACTGTTTTTGAAAATGTGTTGCTTCAATCAAAGTTCAAATGAGCTAATATTTTCCATGAAATGGTAAAATGTCTCTCTTTCAACATGTGATATTTTTTTTTATGTTCTATTGGGAATCAAATGTGGATTCATTAGATTTGCAAATCATCGCCTTCTGTTTTTATTTGTGTTTTACACAGCATTTCATCTATCTATTTATCTATCTATCTATCTATCTATCTATCTATCTATCTCTCTCTCGCTCTCTCTCCTCTCTATATCTATATATATATATATATATATATATATATATATATATATATATATATATATATATATATATATATATATATATATATATATATATATATATATATATATATATATATATATATATATATATATACATATATTTATATTAGGGTTGTCAGTCAATTAAATTTTTTAATCGCCATTAATCGCAAGATTTTCATAGTTAACTCGTGATTAATTGCACATTTTTTGAAATGTTCTGTTTATCCATCCATCCATCATCTATACTAGTGTTTCTCAACGGGGGCGTTCTGAACCTTTAGGGGGGCGCTGAAAACGTCAGGGCTGAGAGGGGGGCGCTCAGGCACAAATGAGGGGCGCCACACCTTGAGAACTCCATTTTAAACTTCTATGGTTTCTTGAGTTTTTTTTATAGTTCAAATCTATTTATGTTTTAATAAAATGTTGTGCTTAAATTTCCTTTCAAAAAATAAAGCTGCTGTCTAAGACCAAAACCCCGCTGTTCACGAGATGTGTGCATGATGTTGTTGGCATCTTTAGTTAGCCTATCCCATAAAACAGATTTTCAACAAATTCTGCTGTGGTGGTGTTTTTTCTTAGTTCCAAGAATTTATTTACAAATGTTGTGATGAATCAAAAAATCATAAAAGGCGGTGAAGCCTTTCTCTCTGTTGAAAGGTCAATCTGATTTAAATTCAGCCTCAGAGTTCAATCTCAGAAATTCAGCTTCACAGTCCAGAAGAACAACTGAAGAGGTTTTGGTCCTAGTACCACTATAGCATTATAGTATTATTTCCATGTTATTTCCTTTATTTCCATTTCCACTAATTAAAATCAATGCTTACATACACACGCGCACATTTTTCTTTCTTCTCTTTATTTTTCCTGGGGGAGGGGGGCGCGTTAAGAGCATCATGGTGGCTCAGGGGGGCGTTTGTTCAAAAAAGGTTAAGAACCACCCATTTTATCCTATACAGGGTCACGGGGATCTGCTTTTATTTATTTTTTTTTTCAAGCCTTTAGTTTGAAAACCGGAAGTTCACAAATGCTGCCGTACTTTTTGGAGGCTTAATTTATCAGCTTCTTAGTGTATTTTGTCAGAGCTGCTGCTTGACCGCAGTAATTTGCTGACGGTCCCTAAGCTCCACGGCAGCAGTGACGTACTCAGAAGGACATTCAGCGCTGTTCCTGAGAGTTTTAGCTACACTCACTGAGCTTGGAGGGTTGATGACACTTGTGAAATGTCTGGCATACTTATATCTACAAAATTATACCAACCTGGATGGAATCGGTGCCGTTTTCATGACGCTATTAAAGTTTAAAGAGAAAAACCAAAACTAAAACACGCGAATGTCGGATGTGAAACTAACTTTACCGGGCCTCGCGGTGTTAACTCAATTCACAGCGACAGTAAATACAGATAATCTTTTTCTTCTCAACAGACCCATCTGGCAGCACCTTAAGGCTAAACTTACCGTTCATAAAACCCTTTTCTGTCGCCACGTCTGTCCCACACGTTGACTGTAAATACACTTATTGGCCGAGGGTCATAGTTACAGAACTGTGTGTGCGTTAATCTCGCGTTAAAAAAATAGTGGCGTTAAACAGAATTTGCGTTAACACGTTATTTATTTATTTTTCCGTACTGGAATAAAGTGTAATTGCACATGTACTACAGCAGGCAGGAGTGACGCTTTCATTGTCGCAGTGAGCGCAGGGAGTATTAGCTATATGGTGTCGGGTTTTTTTTGGTTTTTTTGTTGTTTTTTTTTTTTTTGCACACACGTGCGCACGCAGCACAGAGCAGGATATATGAAGAGAACAAACAGTCAAGAGACACCACGGAAAAATATTTAACAGGGATGAAAAGAAAGACAGAGAGACGGAGATAATGAGAAACGAAAGTCACCAGAAAGTTAAGACGAGGAAATATGGCGATGCTGATGTAGTGCTTGGCTTCACTGTGACTACGGTGGGATTAATGTACTTTATATCTTTACAGACTAAAAAACTATTTTAATTAAATTATTATTTGTTATAAGTTGTCTATTTTTTCTTTTGTGTTTCCCTTAATGTAAATAGGGATACAGTGTTATGCTGAGGTGTACTTATAACAAATTTATTGACAAATGATAATATTTATAGTGGTGGTGGACGGTTTGGGGGGGGGGGTTCTTCTTCCTAGGGGGGGCGCAGCAGAAAATAATTGAGAAGCACTGGTTTAAAGGGGGGCATTAGAAAATTTAGTGCAAATACAGTATTTACAATATGTGAATGTGAGCATGTTTATGTAACTCCATAGCAAGTTGTTTGCTTGTACTATCAAAAATCCAGTACCATGCAAACTGGTGCTCTTAATGGTATGTATGGGGTCAGTTCCTTTAAAACTAGGACGTGCAGCTCTGCACTACGGGGAACGGATACCACATGGGCCTCCAGAGTTTATTTTGGGTTAACCAACCTACTAGTATAAGATCTCCTGATGCTTGATGTAAGTTTGCCTTAGTAGCACTTGTAGATGTCCAGCTGGAAAAAAAAAAATATTGAAAGTGGAAAAAAAAAGTTATTGAAAGTGGAAAAAATCAAATGAAATCACACCCAGAACAACTTTCCCCTTCTTTACTAAATGTGAAAAACATACCATTATACATGGCAGAAAGAAGAATGCATTGCATATATTTTTCCATGATAATCAACAAGCTTTCTATGATAAACAAGCAGGTAACTGGCCAAAGGTTGTAAAAAAAGGAATTCCTGTATCAATGTGAGTATTGTGTAGGGCTTATGTGAAATTATCCTTAATCTCTAGTAATGCTCCAAACCTCAAACTGCACAACTGGACTCAATTTGGGTGACGTGTGGGAGCCAACCTCACTTATCACACTTCATTGACTTCTGTCAATTATGTGGCTTTTTTACATGAACTCAAACCAAACTTAATTCAGTGACCATTTCAGTCCCGAGGCAGAGAGGAAATGATTGCTATCATGCTTGTCTCAAGCATACAGGTGCCTCAGCAAACATTCAGAATAGTTGTCAATACTCTATTAATATTTAAGCTTGTGTTCTTGGCAGCCTACATCTTCCTCTTATGACATGTTAATGGACCAGACCACACGCAGAGGCCATCTCCCAAAAAGGTCACTGTGAGGAAATTTAGCAGCTCAAGAAGAAATCATTTGGGACAATTAGCATTTTCGCAACTTCCGATCCTCTGCCGATTAAAGGTTGAGTATGAAAAAACACTACAGATTTTCAGTAAACAGGCCTGGAGTTTCCACTGTTGCTTAAAGCAGTGGTAAAGTGAGTTGGCCCCGACAAGTACTACTGCAAAGTGTCTATGAGAAAATTAATCAGTGGTTTTGCTTTTCTGTTATGTTATTTATTTTTTTTTAAGGCTTCAAAGCCTAGCAGGCTACGAAAGCATGGACTTTCTTCAAACCAGCCTTGTAAAAATACATTGACACAACATTACCTCAGATAAAAGATCATGAAGAACATTTCCGAGAAATCCACGATATGTCATCTGTGAGAGTACGAGCTGTAAGACTGAAGTGGTGTCTGTTGTGTCGACATAATGATCTACTGTCAAACATAAAATATTGAGCACATGTGGAAAATTAAAAGGTTTGCCGTATAACATAGCAACTCTGGGAAATAATGCCTTGGGGGGGATGTATTGTGATGGAGTGATGGATCTGATATCTATTAGTTTCAGATGTGCGATGGAGCTGTTTACAATCCAGTGGCGCGTTCCAGGGAAGTGGGTGGTCTCTGAAACACTCCACTCTGCTTAGTTTCATCACAACATCATTTCAGATCTAAATGTTGGCCGTTAACTTACTGGAAGCAGCACGGCAAGTTAGAGGAAATGATACCATGTGGACGTCATTGAGAGAAAAAGCTCGACATGTCAGAGCAGCATGATTTCACATCCCTGAAAAAGGGAGCGTGGGTTTCACATTAGAGCTCCGTGTGTTTCCGGGGATGTAAACAACTCAGCAAGAGGTAGGGATGTAACGTGTGTGACTGATCCCATGGTCACCACAGGTGAGCTCCGGCAGGAGGGAGTCATTCATAATTACACCCATGCCCTCAAACGTACGACACACAAACAAACGCAGACGTACGACCACATATGCAATTGTGGAAAGGAGTCCAAGATTTCAGTGGACTTGTGAGAAACTGCAGAAAAATAAAGTAAAATAAGGCATTAAGTGAGCAGAAAATTCCTGAGGTCTTACCCTGAATGTAATCAGAAAAGCTCAGAGATGGCTCATAGATTTGCTTTGTGGTCATGTCGTTACTACTGCTGTTGTGACAGGAGCATCAGTCATTGGGCTGTCTGCTGCTGCTACGCAGGCTTTACCTAGTGAAGGCATTACACTGTCATAATGACAGCACCAAATGGGATTTTATTGGTCTTGAACAACATGTACTTTTCTGGACAGTTAGTGCAAAAAAGTGCCAAAAGTGCTGTTTCAACTCTTGTTTTATGTCCTTGTGTATTTTACACAATCACCACAGCCATTTCAACACATGCACCTCAAAGTGCAGCAAATCCTTTGGTTCAGGGGATGTTCATTGCAAATTCCTGTGGGATTGTAATACTTAAAACTGTGACATAAAGATGGGTTTGGAGAGTTTACTTTGAGGATTGTGGAAGAATTTATAGATGGTACAGATGTGAAAATAACCGTTTTTATGGTCATATGTTACAAATAGATTACAAATAGACGTCATGTAATGATGCACAATTGAGTAGAGACAAACACGATAAGACATAATGTGTGGAATACATTTCCTGCTCTTTAAACTAAATGTGTAATTAAAAAGGCGTGTGGCCAAATAGGCCAATAGTCCTCCTGTGCCCACAAAAATCTACTAGGCGTCATGTCTACATGACTAAGACAAAATCTGACCTTTATGTTTGTGTGGTAATACTGGCATCCAACATCCTCTGCAGTTTTTAATCATCGTATATGATCTAACACATGAAAAACATTAAGACACATTCCTGAAAAATGTGTTGTTTTTTTTTTCCCCGCCCCCTGTTTTATCTGTGGGCAAAGCAACAGCCCATTGTTGGCATTGTTTTTTGCCCGGTTTGAACTAACAAAAACATTTAATTCCCTTCCCTGCGTAATAAAAGGGTACTTGGACAGGAATATAAACATCTCCCTAAACGTGAACCAGATGCTGCTGCACGGCCGAGTGCAGGATTCAGAGGAGTGAGAGTTAGAGGCAGAAAAACAAGGGAGGTACTAAACACAGGAAAGTGAGTCAGTGCCCAAGCCTCAGCACTTCGAAACATTCATTCCTCAGCTGGGTCGCCTTCCATCCCCCTGACCGTTCACGTCTAATCCAGAGCAGGTGGGATATCCCCGAGGAGACAGGGGAGGAAAGCTGCCCAGTCTGAATTTCATTCTCTGCCGTCTCACGCATGACGCTTTCGGAGGCCTGTTTGAGAGTCGACTCAGCCACTGCACGCACAGTGGAGGGTATCTAAATACACTGGTCTGGCTGGCCACTAGTGTCTGATCCACCACCTTAAACCCCAGTGTGAGCAGGAGCTTTTAGGTGGAAAAATGATCCCACGTTGCTGATGCTTATTGTAATGATTGCAGCTTACAAACATTTATATTTCATTAAATATGTGTGTCAAACACTTCGATTTCACAGTTGCAAAGTGCTGCATGTGTTGAAAGTGCATGACAACAGAACCAGTGTGGTGAAATAAAAAGACGAGCAGACGCCATTGCAAATCACAAACTTTATGATGATTTCAAAAGGCAGTACAAAAATACAAAACTATGTTGATGCATTTATCATTCAAATTTCACAGTAGATACACAGACACGTACACAAAAGACTTATTTACAGGAGAATCATTAAAATGCTTCAATTCGAAGACTTAATTGTATAACATGAGTGTTTGTGTGGAAATGCGAGGGTTTACCCAGTGTCGACAACAGACTGAATTCTGAAGACACCATAATCAGGTACGTTCAATTGGCCCAAATTACAGCCCATTCCCTGACAAATTTAATTTTCCTTTAAGTCAGGTGGTGCTAATTACATTTGTCTGTCCAACAAGTTCTCACGAACAAAAAAAAAAACCCTATCAAATGAAAGCATGAAAAATAAAACAGGAAAAAAAAAAAAAAAAACTTGCATGACCTACAAAAAAAAATGCACTTATAAAACAAAGCCAAATGTTCAACAGAGGAGGTATTGTTGAAGGTTTGAAAAAAAAATGTTAAAAACAAAGCCAAATGTTCAACAGAGGAGGTATTGTTGAAGGTTTGAGGTTGTACCAGCAGTCTTCTGGTACTCCGACAAACACAACCAAACTTGGGTGATCAGCGGGGTGCCAGGAGTTTGGACTAGGTTCCAGAATAAAAAATATGTGGGATTTTGAGGAGGGGGTGGTGCAAGGTTATACAAGTTTGTTCATGCTGAATCCCCTTCCACTCACCAATTAAACTCCAGGTAAAAGTACATACAGAGGAACTGTAGCTGTCCTGTTCTTGTTTCTGGTCCAAAAGTCCAAAACAAATTAGCATTGCTTTCCATTAGTTTAAGGGAAAACTGTTTATGAGGAACTGAGACTATAAAACTGTAAAATGTCGTAAAAAGCCAATGCCAGTGACTGTTATTATACAATAAACAAGAAGAAAAAAAATAAATATATAATTTGTTTCAGCTTTCCCAAGGATCTATGAATTTCTTACTTGGATTTAAAAAAAAAAAAAAAAAAAACATAAATAGAGCTTGATACCGTCTCCAATAAATAGTATCGGAATTCTATTTACAGTATGCACACATCTCCCAAAGAGCTCATATCAAGACACATGCATTTATCTGTCCCCACTTCCCAAACTAAAACAACACAAATAGCTTTTTTTTGAGGCAGTAATGCTCGTATGTGTTTTCCAACAGAGGTGGTTCATATCATATGTAACGTCCTTTTGTGCACAAGGAATAAGGGGGGAGTGATTGTCATAATGAAGAGGTCACCATGGGAAGCTAGTGCTGTGAAAGGTTGCTCAATCAGCTCACATCCTCCTGGAGGCCTGTGTGGAGAATGGCCCGTCTACACCGCATTTTCCTCACTGCCATCAAATTTGAGAGATTTCCTTGGCTGATCTGCAGGAAAGAGTGAGTCAGAATCGAGTTTATTGTAACTACCAATATGTCTGTGAAATAAAGAGTAGAAGCTAATGGTCTTACTGTTACAGTGGCCATAGTGACGGACCCCTATGGAGCGGCCGAGGAAGCAGGTGGCCCGGCGGAGGTGGCACGCGCTCGGGTAAGTGATGTTGTCATTGCCACAGATTGGCTGCTCAGACGGCGTGGGTATCGGGCACGGTGCAGTGCGGCACATGACGCAGTGGGCGCTGTTGGTCTGGTCAGTCACGCAGGTGTGAGTTCCTGGACACACGACGTTGGAGCAGGATTCTGCAAAATGCAAGAAGAGGGCATTAGAATATCAGAATGTGCAGAATGGCTCAGCTGTTCGAACTCGCCGGATATTGCTTACTTTTGCACTCTCCTTGGTACATGACTTCCAGGTCTGGGTGTCCCATACAGCGGGCCATCAGCAGGGCACACTCATCCTTGTAGGACCTGCCATCACTGCCGCACACGGCATGCTTCCTGGGAATGTGAGAGCAGTCCGGAGAGCACACGCACTGAGGTCTTCCCATCTTCATCTTACAAACCTTCCCGGGACTGCATTTGACTCCCTCACACGTGTCTAGAAAAACACAGCGGGCAGTGTGCGTTGGAGCACTTCAGTTACCACATTAACGAATCTGCAGACATCAGGTGATCCGCAAGCATTTTCACGTAAAACAACCCTGAAATCTGAGGTTTTCCTAAACCATAACACAATTTTCACACTGAACAGTATTTACAATAATCACAACTCTGTGTTGACTGTTATACACAGACATGTCTCGCCTGATGGAATGTGAGGGTGGCGTGTTTTCATAACAGATCTATGTGTATGGCTGCACACGGAGTGGCTGGAGGTTTTGCAGTGGGGCGGAGGGGCTCTGAGGTAGATGGAGTTCATATAGCTGTCAGAGAAGTTTACAGGCTGACAAACGAGGAGGCCCTGGGCTCTTCTAACACCCCATATAATGCCAAAGCACAGGAGGAAGTGCAACCTTATACAGTGCAGAGTCAGCACATAGATCTTTTCCCAGGACCTTTCTGAGTCTGTGGAGATAGTGACCGATCAGTTTGAGGTCCTGAAGATTCTGTAAAGAATCAGGAACTAATATCCGGTCCCTACCACCACTGCAATATCCTGTTTTATTCAAACTCCTCTGATCTGTTTTTGTTTTTCTTTCTCCGGCTCTCTGTGTCTCTGATGTTCATAGCTGAAGTCTGGTGATGATGTTGACGTCCTCGCCTGAACTGACAAACTTTGTTAATGTGGCATTAATGATAACAATGTTTTCCTCCCACATTGTGATCCTCAGACATGTGGGCATGTGGCAGTAATTCCAGACTTCAGGAATGCATTTTAGTATTTTGTTTGTGAAAGAAAACAGCCTTTTTTTTTCTTCTGTTTTTTAATCTTTCAAAGATGTCTACATGTAATACAGTGGTGTAATGCAGGAGGAGGAGGAGCGATGAAAAGGACTTCCTTATTCTTATAGAGTCAGTCATTAGATGCAGCTGTTTGCATCAGTTGACTGCGGTCTTTTTTTTTTTTCAAGTATATCTAAATACAATTTACACATCTGTTTCTCAATGATAAGCCTGAAACCAAAAAAGAAAAAAATGAAAGCAGGACTGAGCTTGGGTGTGTTGTCACAGAACTTTAGATATAAACATAGACTTTTTTCCTGTCAGGCTACATCAGGGAAACGTTCAGATTGATCTTCGAGAGAGTGTGGCTTGTGCAAACAGAATTTATCTGCAAATGAACCTAAATGGAACCTCGCAGAGATTCTGGGGGAGAACGTTGCTCAGGAGCTGCTGGATTCGTAAGGAACTCCTTGCCTTCATCCACGTCTGCGTTTTGTTAGGAAGCTACATCAGGAACCCATTGTGCAAATATCAGAACTGATGTGATTAAAATGAATCTCTAGTAACTTTCAGAGCGATAGAAAGGTTATTTAGCACAAATAGCCAGTTTATAGAATTAAGACCCTGTGGTATTTAAAATTGAGATCTTCAGTTCTGATGATATTACAGATATTAAAGGAGTCGAACGACTCAATACTTACCTCAAAAATAACTACCTACAAGTAGCTCCCTTTAGCCCAGACTGTTGAATTTGAATCTAGGTTTAAAACAGTTTAGTATATCTTTCCACTATTTGCTACAGTGATTAACAAACAATGCATTTCTTAGTTTTTTTTTTTTAATCTGTTTGACAGATTCAAAGCATTATGGCTTGTTTCTTTACCTTTGCATGGTTTACAGGAGACAATACCCAGGAAGCCTAACAGGCTGACTTCATTCATCGGCAGGCTGGTGTTGGACCACGCTGTGTCCAGGCGGCCCCCAGCACAGCACTCCTCTCTGGTCACCCCTCTCATTAGCACCATGTCGCACCGTTGGTCCTGACTCTGCTGCAGCCAGCACATCCCAGCTGGAGATAGCACCATAAATATGCATGACAGAAGTTCATTTCAAATTTCAGATGATTTAAAAAACAAATGTACACTGACCTAGATAGATTTTAAAGTGTTCGATCATTTTGAATGATTATAATTGGAACCCAAATTTTTGGATGACTAAAAATGTGAATTTTTAAAAGTTTTGAGTAGTCGTCGTCTTTTTTTCATTAGGCTATACTTCTAATATCAAGCATATGTGTGTTTCAACAAGTTCAACTGCATTCTTGCTCTGCACAAAGGTACATCCTTAAATCAGAGGGATACATGATTTTTCTGAAAAAGCTGATGTGAACCGAATATCATGGATTAGTATGAATTAAGAGACACTTTGTTATTTTAAAAAGGATAAGACTCTGGTTAAACTTTTCCAAAAGAACAGGAAAAAGTCCACTCACCGCTGGCTGGATTCCTCCCAATCTGGCATAGAGTGAAAATCACCCCCAAAACAGAAATCAAAAGGCTCATTGTGTATTCTACGGTAGTATGACACCTCTACCCAAAAGGCAATCTAAGATAATATCTGCCAGAAAGAATTATTACAAAGCAAGTACCTCTAACTTATCTGTGCAAGTAGCTTCTCCACATGTGAATGGATGTGTTGTGGATCGGTGATGTCGTTCCTCCTCTGTATAAATATTTAGCCCAGATGGAATTATGCTGCTGGGATGGGCGATCCTCTCAGCCAGTAATAAGCCAGGGCAGGACAGTTTGACTCTGACTCAATTTCCAGAGTCGGGAAATGATCCATGCCCTCCAGCTCCAGACGCTGGGCACTTATATGACCTCACAAAACATTTTCACACCACATTAGACTAATTCTTAGACTAAGTAAGTCCTGAAAGGGCTAGATTGTCTCCTGCTAAACATATTTTCTTTATTTTATCTTTTTTAACAAAACAGTGTTTTTCCCTGTGCAGCTTAATTAATAAACTACATACTTTAACTGATTAATTTATCATGTTGTTGTTTTCAAACAGTATTTTTTTGAAGCACTAAAGAAATGCTAGATCCTAGAATTCCTTGGATTGTAGTTATAGCTGAGCACATGAATAAATAAGATCATTTGGCTTTCCTTCATCGCAGTAAACCTTTTCTTTTCACTATAGGGCTTTAAATATGAATGCTGATATTACAATTTACACGTCATTATTTTATAGTGATAGTATATATAGTAATAATGTAAGATAAAAATGACAGAAGAAATCGGAAATATTCAACATAATATTCAATGACAATGGAAATATTGATCTATACTATACTATTTATATGTGAACAGAAGGCACAGGCATGTTTGTTAAACTCCATCCATATGCTAATTTGTATTTCATTGGGTTTGAACATCTGCACCACTCTTCTCTCCTCCCGCACTCATTCACCCCCAGACACTGAGTGGTATGCACTAACAACAAAGTTATGCACATCTACTCATCTGTCTGTCACAACCTTCGTTAATGTTCCAGCTTGACTGCAGAGAAGATGAAGGTAGCATATGCTCTGGTATCTAACTCTTTTTGAATGATTTTGGCTTATTCAGCAGAGATCCCTAGGGCAACAAAAGAATGCTGCCTGAATCTAGGAGGGAAGGAAAGACTAAAAGAGGGTTGTGAGCAAAGGCCGTGGGTGGCCTGCGTGTTCACTGGGTCTCTGCAGATACACTCATCTCCTCATATGGTTTGGATCATCACTTCCATCTACACAAATGAATACAGCATGGTTGAGCCTTTGGAGCACCCACTAATGTATGATTTTTATTGGAGTGTTTACTGTGTCTCATGTTAGAGGGATACAAGTGTTTTTGAAGTGGTAGGGCTCTGTTGGAAAGCATGAAATTGAAGAAACCCAATGTAGTGTGTGTCTAATGTGAGACGGAGTGAAGGCATCGCAGAATGGCTTGTGTGAGAAACAATGTCATGGGCTATTGGACATAATTCTGTGATGACACAGAAAAGAAAGAACATTGTTGCCATCTAGTGGCAGACATTGGTATGCACATCATAAAGCCTTAAAGTAGTGGTCATACCCATATTAAGCAGCACAAAGGAGTTTTTTCATGTTAGAATATTCCTTTCATTTTCATTTGAACAAATTTTTGATTACTTTTAAGAAGTGTTTTCTACTCCATAGGGTGTCTGGACTTCCATCCTTGTCGTTTCCTCCAACAACAGTATTGGATTATGACAATATGTCAAACATCAACAACAATGACATTAGCTCACAAAGGTATGGTGGCCATCTTACTGAGGGAAGCTAAAACTGCATTTAAATTCTTGGTAGCATAACTGAGTTAATCAACAGTTAATGTTAACGACCACACTCAATCAACCTCAAAATTCTTCAAATAAATTAACTTGATATGCAATTAAGCTGGAAGTCCCTCCTGCAGTTCATTAATGGTGAATACCCATTTTATTATGGCTGCTGCAACCCTTTTCAGGGTCACAGGGGGAAAAACCTAGGACAGGTCACCAATTACTTATATTGCAAAGCCACACACATGGACCCTCACATTCACTCCTATTGTCAATGTAGAATCACCAAACAACCGAACATGCATGTTTTTAGACTAAGGGGAAGAGACACGCATATCAGCATGGTTGTGGTAGTGGGTAGAGTAGATTGCTCTCCAACTTTAAGGTTAAGGTATTGATTCTCTGCCATGTGTCAACTCCTTAAGTAGGACAGTCAATCAGGGTGTGATTGTGCATACTCCATACAGAGTGCTTATTAGAAGCACTGTGTGTTTGTATGGACAAATGAGACACATCATAAAGTATTTTGTAGAGGCTAGCCAAGGTTAAAAAGGTACTTTAAAGTGTACTCTATTGACATGTCGGAAGTTTTAGCTAACAACTAGCATAATAGGGTTTGCTCAGTGAACTTATGCAACTTATGCTAATGTATTTCAATTTATTACAAACAAAGGCTTTGCTTTTCTTAAAAAAAAAAAAAGCCTTCTAAAATCTAGAGGTTTAAAACATACCAATAAAACAATTTATTTTTCAGACTCTGAAGAATTCAGACAACGTTATGATTAGCTGAATGATACACTATATTGCCAAAAGTATTTGGTCACTCATCCAAATTTTCAGAATCAGGTGTTCCAATCACTACCATGTTCACAGGATTTATGAAATTAAGCACCTAGACATGCAGACTGTTTCTACAAACATTTGTGAAAGAATGGGTCGCTCTCAGGAGCTCAGTGAATTCCAGCCTGGAACTGTGATAGGATGACACCTGTGCAACAAATCCAGTCGTGAAATTTCCTCGCTCCTAAATATTTCACAGTCAACTGTGTTATAAGGAAATGGAAGTGTTTGGGAACGACAGCAACTCAGCCATGAAGTGGTAGGACACGTAAACTGATGGAGCGGGGTCAGAGGATACTGAAGCACATAGTGCAAAGAGGTCACCAACTTTCTGCAGTCAATCACTACAGACCTCCAAACTTCATGTGGCCTTCAGATTAGCTCAATAACAGTGTGTAGAAAGCTTCATGAATGGGTTTCCATGGTGGAGCAGCTGCATCCAAGCCATACATCACCAAGTACAATGCACAGCGTCAGATGCAGTGGTGTAAAGCAGCCACCACTGGACTCTAGAGCAGTGGAGGAACGTTCTCTGGAGTGATGAATCACACTTCTCCATCTGGTAATCTGATGGAAGAGTCTGGGTTTGGTGGTTGCCAGGAGAATGGTACTTGTCTGACTGCATTGTACCAAGTGTATAGTTTGGTGGAGGGGGGATTATGGTGTGGGGTTGTTTTTCAGAAGCTTGGCCCCTTAGTTCCAGTGAAAGGAACTCTGAATGCTTCAGCAGACCAAGACATTTTGGACAATTCCATGCTCCCAACTTTGTGGGAACAGTTTGGAGCTGGCCCCTTCCTCTTCCAACATGACTGTGCACCAGTGCACAAAGTAAGGTCCATAAAGACATGGATGGCAGAGTCTGGTGTGGATGAATTTGAACAATTATCACAATTATCAAAATTCTATACAACCGTTATTTATATTACAAAAACGAGTGATAAAGATCATACACAAAGCTGGATTTTTAGATCATAGTATTCCCTTCATACATCCATCTATCTATTATCTATACATGTTCCATCCTCTGCAGGGTCACGGGGATCTGCTGGCGAAAGGCAGGGGTACACCGTGGACAGGTCGCCAGTCCATTGCAGAGCATCTCTTCATACAATCAAAATTATTTTAATTTTCTTGACCTCGTAAAATATTATGCAGTACAGATTCTCTTCAAGGCATTTAATAAGTTACTACCAAGTAACATCCAAAGGTTTTTCACTGTTAAAGAGTGTGCTCATAATCCTAAAAGGCTTGGCCAATTTCACGTTATAAAAAGTCAGAACCACCCGGACAATGTTTGTCTGTATGTGGAGCAAAATATGGAACAGCCTGGACTTCAAACTCAAGCAATGCCAAAATATTCATAAGTTCAAGTCACATTATAGACAGAGGCTCTGGGATCAGTACAGAGTGATTGGGACTCAACAGTACAGCCATCTTACACTCATGGCTCTGTATCACTATTGTTGGTGTGTGCCACGTATGTTCATGTTTGTTTCCTTTTCTTACTATTGCCGGTATTGTTGTTCTCTTACCATTGTTGGTATGTGAGTTGCTGATTGTTTACCACATTAGTAGGGTCCTCGAAGTTCTTATTGTGGAGAATCACTAGAAAGTATTTATTTATTTATATATATATTTTTTAATTTTTTTTCCTCAGTTGTTTCTATCCTATTTAAATCAAATTGACAGGAAGCAGCTATATAATTTATGTTAATTTGGAAGAAAGGGGTGGGATTAAATACATTTTCTTCCTCCCACTCCTTCTTGAGCAGATATAATGACTTGTGTTAATTGTAGTTTTAATTTATTGTTTTGTCCTTCTGTTGGCATTTCACATTTTCTGCTCAAATAAAATGAAATGAAATAAAATGAAAGGCAGGTGAGCAAACACTTTTGGCAATATAGTGTATATGCTAACTTTTAGCTAACAAATGGCATGATAGGTTGGTTGGTTTTTGTTGAACTTCAGCTTGTGTATTTTAATCTATTGCAAAGTAGGGTTCTTTTTCTTTTTTTTTAAGTCTTCTAAAACCTGGAGGTTTAAAATGTGCCAAAAAGCATTACTTCTCAGCCTATGATGACATTTGATAGCAATAAATAAATTATATCCTTAGAGGTTAAATCTTTACTTATATTGTACCTTATGTACTATCAATATTTAAAAAAAAGAAAAAAACATATGCTATGTACTGTATGTGTGAATTTTGTCTGTTTTTGAAATGTTGCATATCAATCATGTCTTGAAAGATAAAAGCATGTATGTGTGATGATGAAGGGAATATGTTTTTGATTATTCAGTTACAAACAAACAATAAATACATATATGTCCCCTGTCTACTGGAGTTAACATATTTATCTTGTCATGTATTATAATGGTTGGATAAAGTGCTGGTGATTTTGTACCTAAATGTTAGGTTTTATGTTAATGTTTTTCAAGAAGAAGAAAATAATACAAAATTTATATAAAATGGGTCAATATATTGCATACTAGATTTTGTCTCTGAAGTCTAAGCTGTACAGCTGCACTAAACAGAAATGACCAGATGAGGGTGCCCCAAACATGTGTCTCAACTTTCCCTTCTTTGTGCTGCTGGTGTTTCTTGTAGTTTTCTTAAAGTAATTTTGCACATCAAAGCAGTCTAACATTTTAAAATTTATACATGTAAAGTATTCTTTATGTCATGTCCCTGGTACTGTATATAATCGATAATCATCATAGATCCTGGTCTAGGGAATGACAGCTCACATTTTAGTGTTACCTTGGAGCTTTATCAGATCGGTTAATTGATCTATTTTTCTCAAGATGTGGGTTCTTACCTAAATTTTCCATTCTTTGGTCATTAATAAAACCAAACTAGACATTAGACCATTTGCATTGGAAGAATTGCACTGTTCAAAAAGCCGGAAATACACCCACTCCACTTCTCGCCACTCACGCCTGTCCTAAGTCAAATTGTCTGTGTTTACGTCACACAGCTAAACAGGGCACAGCAGTGGTAATTGCTCTGTCTGCTCCAGACTGGCTGAAAGCAGCTGCATCATCTATCCACTCAATTTACTCCTAATGTATGTTACTGATTGAACCAGCAATGAGGGCAGGAAAATGACGGGGGTGGCTTGAGCCGCACAACTTTCTTACTCTTCACCCTCTTTACCTTTATCCCTTTTCACATGGACATTGCTTCCCCTCTCCAGCCGTGCCTGTATGAAGTCCCTCCAGCAGTTCATTAATGGGGAAGATTAATGCTGGTGCACACGCTGCTCATAAAAACAGCACTCTCTCCCTCTTCACCTTTCTCCTTACCCTCTCCCCCTGGCTCTTTGTCCCACCCCCTGCCTCCCATGTCACCTTTTCAGCTCTCTTGGGCCCTCTCTGTGCCCTCTCACTTTGCTACCAGAGAGGCACACTAATGTTGTCGTGACTAAGGGTCTCCCACAGGGACTGCAGTTTCGCTCAGCTCTTGATCTCTCTGCTTTAATAAACTGTGGTGTTCATATAACCATAGATGCCACATGTTCCTGCATTTAAGAGGGTTTTAAAGGCTCTTAATCACGTTTCCTGGTTTTGAATAACACTGCCATATACCCAATATCTTCAGAAATTACAGCTAAATCCATGATAATGTCGAAATTGCTGTGGTCAGGAAGGATCTTCTGTAGTGGTCTGTGTTGCAGCGGATCTGAGGAAGCCTCAGACTGAGGAAACTGTTTCTGAATCATTGTGTTGTAAAGAGGATGACACTGAAGCTTCCTTAAGAAGTATAGTCTGCTCTATTCCTTCTAATAAACAGCATCAGTGTTACATCTCCAGTCCAGTCTGTTGTCCAGGTGAACCACCTCAGCTACTTCTACCATGATGGAAATGCTGTTTGACTTGTTCCTGGTCCTACTAAAATCCACAATCATCTCTTTTGTCTTTTTAACATTTAAGATGAGATGATTGTTTCCTCGCCATGCCACAAAGCGGTCCACCAGTTACCTGCACTCAGTCTATTGTCCATCAGTGATACACCCCACAACTGCAGTCAGCCCTTACATCTCTCTTAGATTCATTGGCCATCTCACAAAAAGTGAAAGAACCAACTCACTGCTTCAATCATATTCTGGATCTGGTTCTCACCTATGGTATAGATACTCATCACTTGTTTGTGTCGCCGCTGAATTCTCTTCTCTCTGACCACTTTTTAGTTACATTTGAGTTCAGCATTTGTGGCATTAAAACAGAAAATGAAACGTGTCATTACAGCAGATGTCTTTCTGAAGATGCTGTGAATAATTTTAATGATGTCATTCTCTCTCATCTCCCTATGGTGGAATATGATAGAATAGCTGAGGGCAACGACCTGAATTTTACTCCGGCAGATATTGATTACCTCGTTAACAATACTGCCGATATGTTACATTCAGCCCTGGATGCAGCTGCTCCTCTGAGGAAGAGGGTTTTTTTTTTTTTTTTTACCTTAGGAGCTCAGCTCCCTGGTATAATTCACATATTCGCATGCTGAAGCAGAATGCACGTAAAATGGAAAGAAGGTGGTACTCCTGTAAATCTGCGGACTCCCATCGTGCCTGGAAAGATAGTTTAATAAACTACAAAAGAGCCCTACGCAGAGCTAGAACATCTTATTATTCTTCGCTAATAGAAGAGAACAAACATAACCCACGTTTTCTGTTCAGCACTGTAGCCAGGTTGACAAAGAGTCACAACTCTGTTGGTCCATGCATTCCTGCTACTCTCAGTAGTGAAGACTTTATGAGCTTTTTTAATGGGAAAATAATCAAAATTAGAGATGAGATCGGCCAGGCCCAACTGTCGACGGCTGTGGACATCCCTGCAGTTTCGTTGATCTCTTCCGTTTCTGATTTGACTCTGGACTGTTTTTCTCCTGTGGGCCTCTCTGAGTTGACCATAACTATCAGTAAAGCTAAACCATCTACATGCCTGTTGGATTCCATCCCAACTCGGCTGCTCAAAGATGTTATGTCCTCTATTGGTATATCAATTTTGGATCAGATGAACCTATCTCTACAATTAGGATATATACCACAAGTTTTTAAAGTTCTGGTTATAAAACCTTTGCTCAAGAAACCATCTCTTGATCCGGATATCTTGGCAAACTATAGACCAATATCCAACCTTCCATTTATCTCTAAAATTCTGGAAAAAATAGTTGCTAGCCAGTTAGGAGAATACCTGCATAGAAATGATCTATTTGAGGTTTTTCAGTCAGGGTTTAAAACTCATCATAGCACAGAAACAGCACTAATTAGAGTCACAAACGACCTCCTCATGGCCTCAGACAATGGATTAGTCTCTGTCCTTGTTCTGCTGGACCTCAGTGCAGCTTTTGATACCGTTGATCACAGCCTTTTGCTGCATAGATTGGAGCACACTGTTGGAATTAAAAGGACAGGAAGGAAAGGAAGGTTGGTTTAAGTCATACCTATCTGACAGGTTCCAGTTCGTCCATGTTAAAGATGTTTCTTCTACATGGACTAGGGTCTGCTATGGCGTCCCACAGGGTTCAGTTCTGGGACCAATCCTTTTCACTTTATACATGCTGCCCTTGGGAAAAATTATCCAGAGCCATGGCATAAACTTTCATTGCTACACTGATGATATGCAGCTGTACTTATCTATGAAACCAGAAGAAACAAAACCTTTGGCTAAACTTCAAGGGTGTCTTAATGACATTAAGTCCTGGATGTCCTCTAACTTTTTGCTTCTAAATTCGGATAAAACAGAGGTTATTGTCTTTGGTCCCAAACACCTGAGGAATGGATTAACTGGGTTTACGCTGGCTTCCAGCACAGCTGTGAAAAACCTTGGAGTTATTTTTGATCAGGATATGTCATTTAAGCAGCATATTAATCAGGTTTGCGAGACAGTCTTTTTTCATCTCTGAAATATTGCCAAGATTAGGAGCATCTTCTCCCAGGGTGATGCTGAAAAATTAATCCACGCGTTTGTCAGTTCTAGATTGGATTATTGCAATGCGTTGTTAGCAGGATGTCTGAAAAGCTCACTGAATAGCCTCCAATTGATCCAGAATGCAGTAGCAAGGGTGCTGACAGGAATCCGCAAGCGAGATTATGTCTCTCCCGTGTTAGCCTCCCTCCATTGGCTTCCCTTGAAATTTCGAATTGAGTTTAAAATTCTGCTTCTCTCATATAAGGCCCTTAATGGCCTAGTTCCGTGCTATTTACAAGACTTGATAGCACGCTATGTGCCTAATAGAGCTCTCCGCTCTCAGAGTGCAGGATTACTTGTCGTTCCTAGAATATCCAAAAGTAGGTTTGGAGGACGGGCCTTCTGCTACCAGGCACCTTTATTATTGAACCAGCTACCAGTTTGGGTTAAGGAGGCTGACACCATCTCCATCTTTAAAACTAAATTGAAAACATTTCTGTTTAGTAAAGCCTACAGTTTGTCTAAACTATAGTGTGTAGGGGCTAATAGTTATAACCGTAGTTGTAAGAGCTAAGACTAGAGTAGGCTCGTCTTAATCACAGCTTCGTCAAAGTTATGCTGCTATAGGCTGTCAAATGACCCGGAGAGATCGTTGGAATCGGCTCAGCTTCTAATCAATAATCACTATTAACTCTGTGTGTTAAAGGAGAGACGGATGTGAAAACAGAAAAAGTGGTAATTGATGTGATTTGGAATCAATCTATAAGCCATGACATGGGTGATTCAATAATTCAATGATCAGAACCGATGATTGATCAGAAAGATGTATTCGGTATGATTTGGGTCGGGACTGTGAGTCTCTGCTTTCAGCGGCTGAGTGGAGTCACTGTGTACTCAGGGGAATAAAAACAACCCATATGTTTATCAAAACAGGAGTAGGAGATAGCAGCCGCGGGTGAGGTAATGTAAACACGAGCCGGTAACTAGTCTAAACAAGTGAAGTAACAGAAGGAGAGGTGATTTACGTGATTTGTAAGCAATTCCTAATCAATGAAATGTATGAAATGTGTGTGTGATTAGTGTGATCAGAAACAAAATGTATTAGTAATTTTTAATTTTTAACATAGTGTATGTTAAAGGGGAAAACCTATTTTTGTTGGGTCAAAAACGGACAAGACAGAGCGGAGCGCATGTTCCTCTCTGGAATGTCAACAGGGCAGGAGAGAGGGCGTAAGTGTAAACATGAGTTAACATAGGGCCAGGTGTCTGGGTCAAATGACGATGTCATCCGCTCAGCTCAGAAGTGGCCTTGGCAGAAGTGGCAGAGTCTCTGCTGCAGATGGCAGATCATTTACTGAATTCTGTTATTAAACACGAACCAATCAATCAATCAGTTAATGTAACGTTGGAACATACGTTGGTATGTAGATCGTTAGAAAAAGGGTTAGCGTTAGCTGATAAGCTTTAGCTTAACGAGCGGTATAGCCAAGAAAAACAAGGTGACCTTGCGAGGCTTGTGTGTGCCATGATGTCATGATGATTAAGGTGAACGCCCCTGCCAAAGCTGTAAACATGTGAAGTCATTGTGGGATGTGTGTTATGCATGATTATGTAAAATTATGCACGCCTCTGTATATGTGAATAACCAATCAGAAGTGTCATGTGAAGTTTGAGGGAAATTATGTATGCATATGCAAAGGTGAGAGAACCAATCAGATGAAGGCTGGTGCAGGGCGAGCAAGGAGAGAGAGAGCACATAAAAAGAGAAGGCAGAAGGACTCGGTGTGGATTCCTGGAGCGATTTTCAGACGAAGAAGGACTAGCTGAAACCTGGACGAGCGACCCCATCTGGAGGATTAACTGGAAGGAATTACTTCAAGAAAAGAAGACAGAAAGACGCTTGGAACAGGATCTACGAATTTTTCCCAATTCTTGAAGGAATAATTGGAGCCTTTTTGGTTAGCCTAGCTCACCGCTAGCAAGGAGGAGGGGCCGAATCAGCATACCGGCCGGCCTGATCGTTTGAGCTCTCTCTCTCTCCCTCCCTGCCAGCGGCCTTGAAAACGCATGATGGCCACGTGTGTCTCTCAGCCTGTCCTTGACCAACCAGATGAACTGATCAGTAAGCCACAGCTTTAATCTGCCTTTTTAGAATTATAAATTGTATAACCAATCAATGCTGTTGCTTAACCTTGCTAATCTGCTTTAATAAATATAAAAACTGTCATAAGACGTCGTTGTGGACATTATATCTGTATTCAGAATTTTGAAGACTTGTTTATGCCTCTGCACTAACACACAGGTTCTTATGGGTTATTTTAGCCACATTTTTGTCAAATTGTCCCTGAGGCTCGCTGTCCGAGCCGCTAAAGTTTTCCTAGCCTGTAACAAGAGCCCGAATCGTGAGAGAAGAGCTGCCGTTAACAGACGTGACCGATAGCTGGACTTCGAGCCACCCGGCTATTCCTCTGAAGGACAGTTATTGGAGTGAGCGGGGCATACGTTTGGAAGTAGGCAGTGAGAGCTAGGCGTATCTTCTCGACACCAGCTTAAATAAGTTGAGGAAATCAAGTGAGGAACCTCTCCTAGACCGCAACTTCTTACCCGTAGGATGGAGAGCTGGTCCCGGTGACAGACTCTGCTAATCAGAGACTGAACCAAAACTGGGGGATTTTACAAGGCCTACGCTGCAGGGGGACGCCAACATGATCTGCTGAGTGGTGTCTCTACTGCTCTTCCCCCTTTCCTTCCCATTCCTCCTCCCTTCATCCTCCTCCAGATCATTCATAATTAATTGGGAGCACCTTGTTACTGTAACAGTGCTCCATATTCTTTGCTTTGGTTGTTTGTTGTGCTGTTTTGCCCCCCTTTTTTTCTCTAAGTATTTGCAGGCCAGAGTTTCCTGGGTTGCATGCTGACTTGCTGTTCCATCCTTTGGCCATCCCGGGATTTGCCTCCTTGTGTGTGTGGATGTGTTCGGGGTGCCGACTGGCGTGGTGATCGGCGACCTGGTCCTCTGGCCATCTCATAACAGTGCTGCTACCTCCATCTGTTTATGTTTATACGGTCATTATATTTAGTCATTTGTGTGCTCTTCTCTCTCTGCCCTACATCCTCTCTCTGTCCTGTCTCCCCTCTTTTCTTTCTTTATCCGGCTGGCCTTCGGCAGGAATGTCCCTCCATACGAGCCAGGTCCTGCTCAAGGTTTCTTCCTCTTAAAGTGGATTTTTTCCTTGCCACTGTTTGGCTTAAAGGTTTTTTTCTCCCTATGTGGGAGTTTTTTACTTGCCATTATCCTTGATTTGGATTTAATATTATAATTTTAGTTAATGATATTTGCTTGGGGGTCATGCTCTGGGTCTCTGTAAAGCGCCTAGAGACAATTCACATTGTAACAGACGCTATACAAATAAAATTGAATTGAATTGAATCTGAGTAGTTCTGCAGATGACAGTACTCTGACTGTTACTGGAAGTTTGAGGTGTACAGAGTGAAGAGGAATGGTGAGAGTACAGTCCCCTGTGGTGCTTATATGCTGCTGACCACCTGGTTGGACACACATCCATTCAGTTTTATGAACTGTGGTCTGTCTGTCAGGTAGTCAGTGATCCAGGTGATTGTAGAGGCATCCACCTGTGTCTATGGAGTTTCTTTTGTAGAAATTGGAGAAAATGAAGAACATGATCCACATAGTGCTTCCTACTTTGTCCAGATAACTGTGGGTTTGTTGAAGCTGGTGTATGATGATGTCTTCAACTCCAACCCCACGACAATAAGAAAACTGCAGTGGGTCCTTGGAGGGTGCTTGTTTAATTATTCAGGTGGACCAGTAAAAGTCTCCAGGACTTTCTTGATGTGGGGTGTTAGGGCTACAGATCTATAGTCATTGGGAGAAGATGGATGAGATCTTTTTTGGTACTGGAACAAGGCAGGATCTCTTCCACAGCACTAGAACCTTCTCCTGGCTCAGGTTAAGGTTGATAAGATGCTGTAGAATTCCACATAGCTGGTCTGAGAGGGCTTTAAGGACTCTGGGGCTAACACAGGCTGGACCTGCAGCCTTGTTCCAATTCAGTTTCTCCAGCTGTTTCTTCACCTGACAATGAGAGACAGACAGGCATTAGCATTTTCTTGACTTCACTTCTGTGCTGTGAATAAAGACCTAACAGTGCGTAATCATACTTATTTTAATTGTGCTAAGAGACCACCGTGACCATCTCTGAGTTGGCCTGGAAAGATTCAAGGTTGAACCTTAGCTAAGCAGCAGGCAGCAGCTGCTTTAACTCAAGACCCAAGGCTGCTACCTGAGCTAACCTTTGGATGGTCTTGAAGCTTATTGGCTGCTGGAACAGCTAGCTCCTCCAACCAGTCCACCCTCCAGGCTGGCCTGCACACCTTCTGATTGAGTTACTTTAACCAGTCCTCTGCCATCACTGGGCTTTCACAAAGCCCAGGGGACCCCAAGGCAGTGGCCAGGTAGCCAAGCATCAGTTATTCAAGGGTCTTGATGGTGGTCGATTGTCATTCCACCTCTCCCTGCTTTAATAGAGGCAACCCGAGTACCAGGGAATATGACATGTGAGGGGGCAGAACTAAGACTCATCTGGGGCTTTGTAGACACACAGCCCTCTCTGCAGTAGCCTGATACAGTAGAAGAAGGCAGTATCACCACTCATCTCGCAGTTAGTGTTCATCTTTTCCTTGCCGAATTTATGGGAACATAACCTCAAATTTTTTGTGAGGTCCAGCACATCAATAGTCTTCCTCGTTTTATTATCCTTGCACTAAATTGGAGCCTTCCGGATCAGTGGGAGTTACTTCAAGTTTATGTGTCACACAAAAGCCCCAAATGCAGAGGTAACAACCGGTTTCGACTGGTGCTGCCACCAAGTGGATACCATCTTCGTGGTACTCAGGTTTCACCTATTGCAGCACTTGTTTCAAACATCAGAAAAAAAGGATGGATGGACAGATCTGATTAGAATGAATGTAAGGAATGTAAGGTAGTGTAGACCTTGAGACAGCAAAGTATCCCAGTATGCATTTCACACTGACAAGCATAAGTATTCACAAAGAGGAAAGTTCACAACAGGGGAAACTCAACTACTGTGAAAAAACATACTCAGACTGCCAATATTGAAAGTTACAACTTCAAAATTCTACTGTTGTTGTGTAATGGAATGTAACTCTTCTCTCTTGAAATTTGTAGTAAAAGCCTATTTGAAGGTTTTCTCAGACTTTTTTGGAGACGTGATTTGGGTATGCTGGCTGATCTGTGATGTCATCAAGCACCCTCCTGTTCCAATAACAGCAAGACTGAACTGCATCATTCCATTCTCTTAATTATATTCTCCTGAGATTAATGCAATTATTTTTTTTTTTTTAAGAAATTCCTTTTGAAGTAAGTTTTGCATTTCAGAAGGCACATTCCAGCAGTGTTCTGATCACGACATCAAACATATTTATCTACATGCCCTTCTTGTCTAGTGATTGCAACTAATTTGCCAACAACCATCTTGTGTCTTCACACTTAAAGTTGCCTTACGTCGCTTTGAGGAGTCACTTTTAGAAACAGCGTTTGCGCGACCTCATGTTGAGCTGCCACATTCAGAACTACTAATTGCTATGACTCACTTAATGTAGGCTTCAACCACAACTTACAGCTCACTTTATCGACTGGTGGTGCCAAATTGTATAAGGAGGAGAAGTCTTAAAAAGCCATGCTGATAGTGTATTAGAAACAAAGAACAAGGAGATGAAAAAGGAACTTTCTGAGACCTTCATGATACTCATCGAATCAACACAGTGCCTGAATGTAGATGAGCTCTGTCAGATTCCGAGAATGATATCTCCATTATCTTTCATTAATCTTTGCCAAAGGATGCAAAATCTGCTCATAAATATATAAGTCAACAGGTTAGCCCTTGGCTGCGGACCGCTCCAATATCAGAAAGTTAGCCAAGCAGTCTCACATGAAGGCTCGTGTAAATCTCTGACTACATGACATACTTGTTGTCTTGAAAAATAATAATTTCCTCTTTGCTGTCTATGTAGCACTTCGACTCATCTTCCTGTAGGCCTGAGAGCTTATAAAAGGTGAGTACAAACATTTCACATTCAAATTGACAATGCTGTAAGTGGATTTTTGTATAAATATTTGTGTTTTTGGCTCGTTTTTTTTTTGTACATGCAATTGTGTTAAAGTGGACAATTTGTTCTGGCCTTTCACTATTATCTCGTATATGTCGTGAGTGGATTCACTGACTCACTAGCATGACAACAAATGATCTATCCATTTTTCTCTGTCCATCTTTCTCTGTCCTTATGCATACATATATAAGCTTTCACCCCCCCCCCCAAAAAAAGGCATCTTAGTATCTCAAAGCTGAGAACAGCTGCTGACTACAGCCCCCCCCCCCCCCCCCCCCCCCCCCCCAAAAAAAAAAAAAAAAAAGAGCAACATTTGTAGATTGCCACCATACTGTGTCTGGGAACTGGTCCTTTAAAAACTCTTGACTGAACAAGACCACTAGTTTCCATGACAACAAATGACTGAAGTGTATCTGTTCCCTGTGTAGTGCTGAAGGCTGTAAGAAATAGATAAATGAAATGAAATGGTGGAGGGAAAGCTTGGATTCTCACTTTCAGATCTGAGCAGCATGTGACAGCTCTGAAACTTTGATACACTGCTTCCTACCTGAAAATGAATCAGTTGTGAAAACAAACACCTCCATGCATCAAGTGTGCACTCCCCAATGTAACTTGTGGTTACTCTGACAGATTTTATGACAGCTCTGGATATTTTCAACTTTTTTATTTGAGCTTCCATTGAGCTTCCTATTCAGGCTATTCTTGTTATCAACAACAATGAAGAGAGTAAGATCAATTTTCTACCATATATAGCAGCTGGGAGATGGTGAATGGGAATAAATGGTAACTGAAAAGAAGATTGACTGCTGTATAAATATTTAAACAAGCAAAAGGTCAGATGGGTCTTTAGAATTAATTACTCCACTCAGGGTAAATACGAACGTTATAGGGCTGACTTCATGAGCAGAGGCACCATGCTGGAGTCTATGCAGTATTAATGACTGGGAGAAAAAGCAGCTTACATTTCAAAGTGGAACACGTTTCACTGGGGCAGAGATGCAACTCTTGAGGGTAACATTGCATTTAGGTGGAAGCCCATTTAAAGTGACTTTTAAATTACAAGTTGGGCTGCATGTTGGGGCCTTACAACAATTTCTCTGAAGTTTACGATCAAGGTCTCCTGTTGAGTCACTTCATATCTGAACAGTGTAGCAGGAAAAAAAAAAAAAAAAAAACGCCCATCCATTATCTTCCATTCGGTCCATAGTCGGGTTGCAGGGACAGCAGCCTAAGGGAGGAAACCCAGACCTCCCTCCAGACCTCCCTCCCCCCAGCAGCCTCCACCAGCTCCTCTGGGAGAACACCAAGGCACTCCCAGGCCATCTGAGAGATGTAGTCTCTCCAGTGTGTCCTGGGTCTTCCCCATGGTCTTCTCCCAGTTGGACATGCCCAAAACACCTCTCCGGGGAGGTGTTCAAGGGGCATCCTAACCAGATGCCCGAACCACCTCAACTGGCTCCTCTCGATGTGAAGGAGCAGCAGCAGTCTCTCCCGAATGACTGAACTTCTCACCCTATCTCTAAGGGAGAGTCCAGCCACCCTATGGATAAAACCCATTTCAGCCGCTTATATCCACGATCTCATTCTTTCAGTCACTACCCACAGTTCATGACCATAGGTGAGGGTTAGAACAAAGATCGACTGGTAAACAGAGAGCCTTGTCTTTTGGCTCAGCTCTCTCTTCACCACAACAGACGTGTGGACCCTGTACCGGACCCTCACCCGATGTTGGCGCCATCGGGTGAGGATTCTCAGCTCTTACTTGAGCGGTTCACAGCCGCATGTTGTCCTCAAAAAGTCAGAGACAAAATCCTGAGACCACTGTATTGGAACCCCTCAGTCCTTGGCTGCACCTAGAAATTCCTTCCATAAATGTTATGAACAGAATTGGGGACAAAGGGCAGCCCTGACGGAGTCCAACTCTCACCAAGAACAAATCTGACCAACAACCGGAAATGTGGACCAAACTCTGCCCTGGCTCTGTTTGTACAGGGACTGGGCAGCCCATAACAAGGGGCCCAGTACCCCATACTCCTGGAGTACCCCCCACAGGACCCCCTGAGGGACATGGTCAAATGCCTCATTCAAATCTACAAAGCACATGTGGACTGGTTGGGAAAATTCCCATGCTCCCTCCAGGATCCTAGTGAGGGTGTAGGGCTGATCCAGTGTTCCACGACAGGGACGGAACCCACATTGTTCCTCCTGGATTTGAGATTCAACGATCGATTGGACTCTCTTCTCCAGCACCTCGCATAGACCTTACCAGGGAGGCTGAGGAGTGTGATTCCCCTGTAATTGGGACACACCCTCCAGTCCCACTTCTTAAAAAGAGGAACCACCACCCCAGTCTGCTAATCCAGATGTACTGCCCCTGATTTCCACGCAATGTTGCAAAGATGTGTCAACCAAGACAGTCCTACAACATCCAGAGCCTTAAGGCAGTAGTCCTCAACCTTTTTTGTGCCATGGTCCGGTTTAATGTCAGGGAATATTTTTACAGACTGATCAGTAAAATGTGACGCAGATAAAAATAACAAAATAAAATGATACGACTGGCATAAAACTGTGATATTTTCTATATATTATGATAAATGTAAATCCACTGGATTTGCACCATTCACGTGCAACTTTATTAGAAGCGTCCTTGTAACATCGCATCAACAACAGAAAATCGGTAACATTCTCTGGAAAGACACTTTCTGAGGACGTTTGTTTTTTACTCATTTTGCCAGCTTGGGAGTTTAAACATATCACATGACCGAGACACGGGTCTTGAAGTCTTGTCATGTGTCAAGAGTAAGTCATAGACGGATGCAATAGAGAGAATCTGGTCATTTTTCAAAATAAAACACAATTTAGACTCGGATAATGACTCAGACAGTAATAATAGAGGTTATTTATTTTTTCTTTGTGGCCCGGTACCAAATGAACCATGAACCAGTACCGGGTTGGGGACCAGGGGTTGGGGACCACTGCCTTAAAGTACTCAGGGTGGATCTTGTCCACCCCAGAGACCTGCCACCGTGCAGCTTCTTAACTACCTCAGTGACCTCAGATCCAGCAATAGACAAATCCACAATGAAGTCTACAGGCTCAGCATCCTCTATGGAAGACGTGTTCGTGGGATTGAGAAGATCCTAAAAGTATTCTTTCCACCGCCCAACGACATCTACAGTTGAGGTCAGCAGCACCCCACCCTCACTATACACAGAGTTGGTGAAGCACTGCTTTCCCCGTCTGAGCTGTCTAGCGGTTTGCCAGAATCTTCGTCGGGGCAATCGAAAGTCTTTTTTCCATGGCTTCACCAAACTTCTCCAACACCCAAACTTTTGCCTCAGAGACAGCTAAGGCTGCAGCTCGCTTGGCCTGTCGATACCTGCCTGCTGATTCCGGAGTCCCACAAGCTAATCAAGCCTAGTAGGACTTCTTCTTCAGCCTGACATCCTCTCTTACTTGGGGTGTCCAACACCGGGTTCGAGGACTGCCGCCATGGCAGGCACCAACGACCTTATGGCCACAGCTCTGGACAGCCGCCTTGGCAATGGAGGTGCGGAACATGGCCCATTCAGACTCAGGGCCCGATCCTCCGCCAAACCTCCCAAAGCCGCTATTAAGGGATAGCGGGTAGCGGGAGGGGTGTTCCCCGCAAAGAACTCAATCTTCCACCTCCCTACACCAGCGATCTTACCTGTGCTAACCGCTACATTATGCATGGGAGTGGTTAGGGCATTCCACCTGTTAAACCAATCAGTGCGTCAGTAGCCATTGCCTTTAAGAGCAGGTTGCACTACCCGCAACCCGCAACCCGCAACCCGCTATGGAGCATCTTTTCATCCAGATCGGAGCAGCTCTTTTGTGCAGCTCATCTGGGACTCTGCTGTAGAGCTTCCTCCTCTTCTTTCCTTCCCCTCCTCTTCTGCACTGATATATACATAAAAATATTTTTACACAGACAATTCCTATCAGCAACCTGAAAGTCCCAGATAGTCGGTGCGCTCCTGGTAAACACGGCCAGGTAGAGCCGCGGGAAGATATTCTCAGCAGGGGTTGCTGGGAGTCTGAGACAGCTGTGCGTCTTGGCGCAGCTGATGTGCCTTTTAAAATACTGCAGAACGAATCATTGGATGTGCATTTAAAGATCACGAATAATTAATGTTCCTGTTCCTCCTCGACCACCAACAGTTTCAGACATATCGGAAATAAATTCCCGCATCCAACCTTTTCCAGCTTGACACCAGAGCCACGGAGCTCTATTTGATGATCTGACATGTTTAAAAACAGAAGTGACTGTGATGTAGGCCATCATGGATCTTGAGGGGAAATGTCCCAAAGATCTCCATGGTTTCCTTCACAGCAAACATCTGAATGAGATCATGTCATAGTTGTACAGACTGACGTGTCTGGCCGTGACTATTCCCACATCCACCACAACTGCTGACCAGACATCCTCTGACCTCAAGAGAATAAAAACGTATGCAAGCAATACAGTGATGTGTAATCGAGAGGTAGAGCCATTTGTGCACGTCCGCACGTGACCAGGTAGACACACATTTATGCCATTTGGACGCGCTCTTTTACGCGCCGAGATGCTGGATGCGCTTTCCGCAAACTCGGTATCTTGCGATCGCGGGTAGCGGGTGGTCTGACCACCCGCTACCAGCTATCCTAAACCCGCGATTGCAAGATACCAAGTTTGTGGAAAGCACAAAAGACACGCCCATTGCCACACCTACAATGTGAGTAAGGGAGTCGGCATAGTGGGTAGCAGCTTTAGGAAAGCAGAAGATTGCATTAGCGGTTAGCGGAGGTTCCTAAACCCGCAATTTGTGGGTAGTGGGTAGCGGGAGGTGTACGATCGGGGCCTCAGTGTCCCCCACCTCCCTCGGGATACGGTTGAAGCTCCATCGGAGATGTGAGTTGAAGATCTGTCTGACAGGTTCCTCTGCCAGATGTTCCCAACAGACCCTCACTACATGTTTGGGCCTTCCAAGTCTGGCCGGTATTCTCTCCCACCATCTAATCCAATTCACCACCAGGTAGTGATCAATTAACAGCTCAGCTCCTCTCTTCACCCGAGGGTCCAAAGCAAATGGCCACAGATCTGACAACACGACTATAAAGTTAATCATCGACCCATGGTCAAGAGTGTCCTGATGCCACATGCATTTATGGACACTTTTATGCTTGAACATGGTGTTCATTATGGACAAGCCGTGACTAGCACAGAAGTCCAACAACAGAACACCACTCGGGTTCAGATCAGAGAGGCCGTTTCTCCCAATCACGCCCATTGAAGTCCCCCTGCAGAATAAAGAAGTCCCCATCAGGGACACTTTCCAGCACCCCTGCCAAGGACTGCAAGATGGCTGGGTACTCTGAACTGTCATTTGGCACATAAGCACCGGATGACAGTCAGAGCCCGTTCCCTGACCCGAAGGCGCAGAGAAGCTATTCTCTCATCCACTAATTTTATCTCTGTTTTTATTATTTTATTGCCTTTTATTGTCTTGTTCTTGTCAGTGTTGTGCATGTATTGTTGTGATCTTGCTGCTACTGCGCTGCTAATTGCCCCTTGGGGACAATAAAGTTTCTTGATCTCTCTGATCTCACTGGGGAAATGTACAGGCTCCAAACTGGGGGACTATAAGCAAGCCCAGCCCGTCGCCTCTCACTTTGGGCAACGCCAGATCAGAATAAGGTCCAGCCTCTCTTTCGAGAAGATTAGTTCCAGAGCCTATGCCCATGTCTGTGCGCGCCCTGGCAGTGTGCGCACAGACTGTTTGGCTGGACACCAGTGATAACCAGTGTTAGGAGTTAGCAGTGTTGTACCTGAATGCTTTCATTGAACAAAGGTTTACGAACTAGTTCATATTTTGTGCAAATGTGACCTGAACGTGCTCTCTTTCTCCTTGACGAGCGTCGGGTGTGAACGAGTTCATTTGGGCAACTGTGAACGACGCTCTTTCAAAGTTCACGCACGGTCAAAACCGTGCCAGGTTTCCAGCGAACCCCATTTAAAATATTATTATTATTATTATTATTACCTTTATTTAAACTCGGAGATACATTGAGGTAGAGACCTCATTTACAATGCAGCCGAGTGAAACAACAATAACAAAAATAAAGGCACTTAGACACAAAAAAATGCCAAAGAGAAACTTACATAAAAGTAACGACAAGAATTTAAAAACACAGTAAAATTACAATTAAAATGTAAAAAAAATAAATAAAGACATGAATAATTAAAATTTAATTTAAATTTAGTTAAAATGTAGAAACAATAATCAGGTAAAACAGGAACAGCTAGAAGTAAAATGTGATACAGTTAAAGATTTAAATTGGCCTATGGATAAAAATGATGAAAGCTTGAAATAGTTCTGCATGCTATTCCAAGCTGCAGGTGTACAATATGAAAAACTGGATTTTCCAAGTTCACTAAAAACAGCTGGCACCTGCAGCGTAATCCAATCACGAGACCAAGTTTGATAAGAGCCCTCATTAAAAGAAAGCATGGAACTAATGTAAGGAGGTAAAAGACCATTAAGAGCTTTATAAATAAATAAAACCCAGTGTCTTTCACGTCTTACAGAAAGAGAGGCCCACCCAACATTAGAATACAAGTCACAATGATGGGTGTTATAGCTGTCTCCAGTGATGAATCTTAATGCAGAGTGGTAAACAGAGTCCAGGGGTTTAAGAGTCGCAGCAGAGGCATGCATGTACAAAATATCACCATAATCCAACACTGATAAAAAAGTTGCCTCAACAAGCATCTTCCTGCAATGTGGTGGAAATGAGAGCCTGTTTCTATAAAAGAAACCAATTTTATTTCTTAAAGATGTCACCAACTTAGAAACATGATGTTTAAAGTTTAATTTATTATCTAACCAGATACCAAGGTACTTGTATTCAGTGACCCTTTCAATATTTGTACCATAATTGGTAGAAATGATGAGATCATCGTGTATACTATTTTTTGATCTGGTGAACAACATGAATTTAGTTTTACCTGCATTGAGTACCAGTTTATGATTACTGAGTGCAACTTGGAGATCAGAAAAGCAGTGTTGGAGGGAATTTATGGCTGAGTGTACATCATTGGCAATACAAAACAAATGGTGTCATCTGCATAGAGATGAATATTACACCCAGTGACAGCTGAGGTAATATCATTGATGTAAATCGAGAACAGAATAGGCCCTAAAATTGAGCCTTGTGGCACACCTTTTGCTAATTGGACATATTCAGATTTAACATCACCAATAGCAACACACTGCTGCCTGTCGCTAAGGTAACTCTTAAACCATTTAAAAGATAAGTCATCAAATCCAAGACTCTGAAGCCTTTTTAAGAGCAATGTATGATCCACTGTATCAAATGCTTTGGAAAGATCAATAAAAAGAGCTGCACAGTGGTTTTTTTTTTTGTCTAAAGCTGTTAAAATATTTAAAACAAGAGTGACAGCAGTAATAGTGCTGTGTCTTTCCCTAAAACCTGACTGATGCCTACTGAGAATGTCATATGTTGAGAGGAATGATTTTAGCTGCGTGTTAACAAGAGATTCCAATATTTTTGCTAAACATGATAGTTTAGAAATAGGTCTGTAATTATTACAGTTGTCTGTTCCACCACCTTTATGTAATGGTGTTACATGAGCGACCTTCCAAACCTTAGGGACCGTGACATTTAAAACTGTGAGGTTAAAAATATGTGCAATGTAGCTGGCCACAATTGGTGCGGCAAGCTTTAAAAAGTAGGGGTCAAGTTTGTCCTCACCCAGAGACTTTTTAGAATCCATAGACAGAAGTGCATTGGCCACTTCACCAATAGAGAAGAGCCGCAATGAGAAACAGGGAGTTGGCATGACATGGGTGATGGGATCGACAGCAGACAGCGGGGGTCCTGTATAAGTTTCATCAAACAGGTTACCAGCTGATGCAAAATGTTCATTAAAAGCCATACAAATCTACTTGTGGTCTGATATAGAAGACCCATTTTCAGTGGTAAGAGGAGGAAACGAGATGGAGGACTTGCGGTTCAGGAAATTCACTGCCTTCCAGAAATTCGCTGGATTCGAATATGATTTTGGAATGAGATTTATATAGTAGTCAGATTTAGCCTTTCTTATCATAGACGTACATTTGTTTCTAAGCCTTCTAAAAGCCAGTAGGTGACCAGGGTCCTCAGTACGTCTGGCCAGAGTCCAAGCTTTGTTTCTCTCTTTAATCAAAGAAGAAATTTGTGATGAGAACCAGGGGCTTGACCTATTCTGTATTCTAAATTTTTTAAAAGGTGCATGCTTATCAACTATTAAGCTGAATGATTTACAGAAATGGTCAAGCGCGAGTTCAACATCTAAGATTTTAGCAGTATGAATATTGCTTGCCAGGAGATCATTCAAGAAAATTTGCTCATCAAAAAGTTTGAAATTCCTTCTAAATACTATACGGGGACATTGTCTTTTTATTCTGGTACTTCTGATACAAGCGACAGGACAATGGTCACTAAGACCAAGTTCAAATACTCCTGAGTGAGAAATTTTTTCTTCTCTGTTCGATAAGATCAAGTCCAGAAGAGATGACTTGGAGGGGTCCTTTAAGTTTGGTCTTGGGCAGTAATTATTTGGGAAAGATTAAAATTACCACAAACCTCCTTTAAAAACTGGGAGGCTGAACTCAACCAGTTTAGGTTAAAATCACCTAAAATGATCATTTCTGAATCTTTAAAAGGAGCTAAAAGATAAGCTATCTCATTAATAGCAGAAGAGGGTGCAGCGGGCGGTCTATAAATTCCAATCACAATAATAGAATTATTTTTTGCTATGGAAACTTTCAGTGCCAAGAACTCGAAAGATTTGTCCACAGACACTGCTTTCAGAACAGTACAATTAAGGCAAGCTCTAGAATAAGTGGCCACTCCTCCCCCTCTAGAGTTTCTGTCCATTCTGAACAGGTTGTAACCATCCAAGGCCACCTCAGAATCACTTACAGTGCTTCTTAGCACTGTACCACAAACAGGCCTAATATGTATCTGCGGAAAGCAATCAAACATGGCAATACGGACTGTCGCTTCTGTCACGCTAAAAATTGTGTCATCAAATGTTTAAAACAAGCATGGAGGAAGATAAAAAGCAGCAGTCGCCCAGAGCCGGAGGAGACCCCCGACTCCTGGGGGGATTGAAGTATTGATATGGGGTAAAAAACATTTCCACCATAAGTACCTGTTTTTGTCTTATAATAAAGACCATTTGGCAGCAGTTTTTTCTTCATATTTTAAACATACTGTAGAGTAGTGAATCCCAAACTGTCGGCCTCGCCCCCCCTGCTGGGCCGTCGAGGTACTGCAGGTGGGCCGTGAGAGGTTATTAAAATAAAACAAATATGTTTTATATTTTCGATCTTTTTTAAATATGTTTTGAATTACTGTAAAATATTCGTGACATTATTTAAAAAAAACATTAAAAAGTAATAAAACAAAGCAGTTAAGTTATTCTACTGTCATTTTAACTTAATATGACAAGTGTCACCTATTTGTTGACCCCTCACATTATTATCAGAACACAGGTTCTAGTCCTGTCTGGTGATCATAGTTGTGATGAAAGGTTTGGATGCACCGTGTATATTTTCACATTTCAAATTGGGCCATGGTATTCTGGCCAAGGTAACAATGAAGTTTGGGAATGGCTGCTGTAGAAAGAAGCTGAAAGGGAAATGACAGTTTTACATGGGCTGTCCCTTCAATGCTAACGTGAACCCTGGTTTGATTAAGATTCTGAATTGGACACATAGTTTTCGACAGATAAAATGGATAAGATAACTGCCGTTTGTAGTGGTGTAGTATGTGGGCAGTGGCAATCATTTTGACAAATAATTGCTTGCAGCAACATTAAAAAAGAATTTAAAAAAGAACTAAAAATGAACTGTTTAGTTCATTTTTTGAAATGATGAACTGAACTAGTTCATTTTAATTTCTGTGAACTATGAACTGAACTAGTTCGTGTAGAAAGTGAACTTGCCCAACACTGGGAGTTTGCCAATATAGTCATGTGAAAAAAGAAAGGATACAGTTTTTCAGTTTTAAAGTTTTAGGGATTAAAAAAAATGTTTTAAAATAAAAGAAAAATTCAGTCCTTGCCAGAGGACTGTTGCATGAAATCAAGATAAAAGATCAGGCCTGGATATGTCAGTTTTGCTGGCTGAATTTAGCTTCAAGTTGACAACACACAATCAGTGGCAACTGTGTTTCTATGGAGATTTATTCTGTGCAGTTACAACTAGGATTTCTTAATCCTGTTGCTCTAACTGCTCAGTCACCTATAAATTTAAACAACACCCATGATCCCCTGCGTGTATGTTACCTCGTGTTGTTCCTCAATTCATAGTCCACATAAGCTATAATTATAAGGGTGATAGACTTTATGAAGGCTGATTTTCATATGCTATCAGATGTTTGATCAACAGCCTATGTATGTCCCTCATCAATATTATTGCAGTTGTGATTTTTAGAAACTGCTGAAGTTGCAAAGATGATTTCACTAAAGTCTATATTCAGGGCAATAGTCTAGGCGATATAAAATCCCAGTAATGTCAAGTGTGTTTCTTCAACATTGGTATGTCCAGTTTTGAATGATGTTTTGTTCTTATTTTTGGATGAAGAAAACTATAGCAGTTAAACAATAATGAAACGCAGTTGGTAAAATACCAAAATGACAACAGATAGTCAAGGGTTTAAAGTGGTTCTTTATGACATGCAGCTTTGATAGCGTTACAATTTTAACTAGGTTTCATGACTTTCTGTGTAAATGTTAAAGGAAGCTTATGGTGTACCGAAGTTGGGTTTTTGGTGCAAACGTTTGGTGCTGTGGATATGGTATTTACTATAACGTCTGAATAAATTATCAATTTCACGCATTTCCATGCTTTCACTTTTCTCCATACTAAACATTATTGTTTGTCAAAGATTTTTTTCATCTTCTTAATAAAAAACATTTTCACTTGATAAAAATTATGAATGATTTTAAATGAGATCCCCCTTACTTTACTGAACCATTAGATATTTTGCCAAGAAATGTTGCTCTCCATGTCTTATTTTGTGGATGGCACTGATTTCTCTCAGACTGTTTTTTTTTTTCAACCACTTTGGTCCAGACTTACACTTTTCAACAACAACAGAAAGGGATTCTATTAATTTTTACACAGCTATTTAAGACACCAGTGGATAAGATGTCAAATGATTTCCTGACTTTAAATAAGCTAAGGTATTTCTTTCTGTCTTTCTTTCATCATTTACTCACTTTCCTACCAAGCTTAAAATTGCATTAAATGTTACTATTATGTGTTAGCATAATGTGTTAACATGTCGATCATACAAAACATTCCCACTGAACATTGAAATATTTCAGTTGTTCATCTTATCTATTAATCTATTTTCATAATGTCCTAGCATCATTCCAGAAAGAGAAGGGATCAGAGGCTCATTATAGAAAAAATACATACAGCAATTAACTAGAACATGCTTTTCCTAATGTGCCATTGGGATTTCTTTTCTCTCCAAAATATTTAACTAGAACCTATTAAAAAGTGACTTGATCCCAATGCTAATCACAACCTTTTCACAGGAATTAAAAAAAAAAAAAAATAGCTGTAGCTCATTAGAAAAAGTATATGCTTAATTAATCAAAGCTTGACATGTACAAGAAATCCAATGTTAATTAAACAAATTTATGATTCAGAGTAAGAAAAAAAAATAGCTGTGCCATGCTTTTTGCTCCAACTTCAATAAGCTTGAAATATTTAAAAATGTAATTCAAACCACCTAAAGGAAGACTGTTATAATAAAACATTTAAATGACAGAAGAAAACAAACAGGCTGAAAACCTGCTGAGCCCAAAGCACGACATAATGCAAGAGGGAAAAATAACAAAACAAAAAACATTCTATTGAAATTTCTTTTGAATCACTGTTGAACGTCTACAAGGTCTGACAAAATGACCATTTTTTATTCTTTTTGTATAGTTGTAGTGGTGTATGCGGTGCTATAAAATGGTTTGTCAAATGCAGGGCTCTTAGCCTCAGAAAAAAAAGGAGGAAAAGGTCATTACCGGAAATGTATGATGGGAATAAAAATAGTGGAGTTGATAACAAGGCTGGCAAACATGGACTGTACATGTGACAGCAAGACAAAAGAAACCAATTTTTCACCATTTTACAGTGTGTACATCTCTTTCCACAGCACACAGAAGCATACACATGGACATCCCACGCATCACACCCTCTCCACTACACTTGCACCTTCCACGCTTGCGCCCACACATATGCACGTATTATTTCGTACACTATTATTATAAAAAAAAATGTTCCTTCACTCCCCCCTCCACACACACACACACACACAGTTACTCAACTACCTACCTCATGCCCTTGAGGCTCAGCTTGCATCACTCATGCTCTGTGAGCTGTTAAAAAACAAAAGGTCCCTCCATCACTGAACGTTACTCAATGCTCGCACAAAGAGGATGCTGTGTCTTACGTGTACCAGCCTTCCCTATTTATTTTTTTTGTCAATAGGAAGGACATGCTTGCCTTTTTTGGCACCAGGGCGATATGTAACCCAAACTGTGGACAGCCACCCACTGAGGACACATGGAGAATTTCATTGACAGGAGATTGTGAAACCATTTTTGGTCTCTTTATTAATTTACAAACAGAAAATGCACTGGACCTATCAATCAATTTTTTTAACGATCGGCATTGGCTATGTCGGCCCATGTCGGAGAATCTCAGGATAACAAATTGACTCTGTAAGGAAAAGTCAGAGCCAAGCACAGATTGAACTCTTTTCAAGGATACTGTCCCATGCAGAGGTTTACAATGACCTTATTTATGATTTGCACAGAAAAGGTGTGGTTTGATGTCTGCTCTTTTTTCTGAAACAGGGGGATGTGAATGCAATAGTATTCTAAAATTCAAATGATTCAATGTTTTGATATTCATGAACGACAACGTTAATATTCATCCAAGTAAGGTGGGAGATTTGCCAGCTGTTTTCACCAGGCCCTAATTAAGACCACAAAAGCTTCATCACAATGTGTGTGTGTGTAATTGAAATGGGCACGCTTCATAATTAGATGACACTTGTCACGACCCCTTTTATTTATTTATTTGGCCACAAAGCACCCCCACACTCAAACTGACGTTTGTCAGCGAGTCCTTTGGGGACCTTTGAGCATTTTTCTTAAACACTAACAAGCTGTCAAAGCGTAGCTGTATTGCCTTTGTTCCTCGAGTAGAGTTATTTTCATTAGACAAAAAAAAAAAAAAAACACGTTAAGATAATGATATTTTCCACATTTTTGATTATGAAAAATGAAAAATGCTATGTTTTCAAAAGAAAAACAAAAAAAGAAAGACAGACAAACATTTAGGATTTCTCTTCCATTTTTCTGGATGTATGATGTATAATGGGGAGGAAGAGGAGGATGAAGATGAGTCTCCCTCTGGAGACAATGATGTCATTTGGCTTTGGGCATTGTGTTCTGCTGTACATATGGTTCAGCTCTTCAGAATACTCAGAACATGTAGGAATATAAGGAGAGCTGAAAAGGTGAAAAGTGGAAAAAATGTACAATACTGGCAATTGAACAAAAAGATCACTATTATAGTCAGACAAGAAATATTTTCAGGACATTATCTTTACATTAATCACATTTATGATCCAGTGTCACATAACTCATGTTCTGTAGTTTTCCTTTGGTTGTTTTTTGAGTTTCTTCAGACATTTCAAACAGGTTAATGTGAGCGCTGAAGGAATATTTAGAAGCAATTTGTAAAGAAAAAGGATATGATCTAATTATCAAGGCTATTGGGTAACACAATCTTATTTTTGCTCTCTAGTGCTGATATTTGTATTAAATTTTTTTAGTGGTAAAAATAGCAATTTTGGTCTTGCTCCAAATATGCGTGTCTCCCATCTTCATTCAGCTCTCTTTTATTGATCTTTTCTTAACTGTCACATATACAGAAAATATGCGTCCTCACTTCCCTGTCAGTCTTCTCTCTTTTTCCTTTTTAGGAAGCTTTTCAGCTCCCTTTCATAATTCCTTTTCCCCACTCCCTCTCTGCATTTTGCTCTTCTCTATTTGTCCTTGTCAGAGACAGAGGGAAGAGCTATTTTTAAGAAAGTATTTCTTCCCCTTCATGTGATGAGGCTCTCCATCCCAGCAGAGTTGGTTGTAGAGCAGCAGGCTCAGTGATAGGCTGCTAATTATCATCTGTCCTATTGGCCTGAGTTGTCTTTCACTTGGGAATTTATGCTTTTAATTCAATGTGGCTACATCTTACAAACACAAAGAAATAAAGATAGCCGTAGTCTGTGTATGTGTGTGAGAGATCAGATTTGTTTTTATTAAGCCTTTGAATTGTCTCTTTAGAATTTTAAGAGGTGAAAAACAAATCTGGAAGAGGTTACCTTTGGCAGAAAGCCTTTCCATTTCGATTTTCAATGATTGGTAACATGAAGGGTAACTCAAATCATGATCTTCTCTTATACCTAGCCAAGTAATTACGGCATATAATTCTAACAGAGTCAGCTGACTTGACCAGGCAAACTCACATTTGCATATCCTGCCAAAGAAAATTAAAGATGAACTCACAATTGTCCAGTTCTTGGGCTACAAACTAAATACATTAGTTTTTTGGGCTAAAACTATCAAAAATCCAAATTAAAACAACACAACACAAAGCCCTGGAAATAAGAAGACTGAGTACAAAAGTAACAGACTGGTTTGTTTGCCACCAAGAAAAAAACCATTGTACGAGCCATATTCATTGTTTGCCACAGTGATAAGTGGGGATTGGGTCACATGGGAATAAAAGGGGAGATTAGAATAATTAGAATAATTATAATGAGGTGCTCACTCAGCTGCACTCAACTTGGAAGAGGGAGGAGAGTCTGGGTAGTGATACTTTTGGTTGACCATACCTCTGAACGCATGCACATCCTAAACTTGACATCATTCAATATACCAATGTGTTACTGAAGCCGCTGTAAGCATATCCTTATTTTTATGCAATAAAATCAAGAAATCCATAAATCTGGACGCATCTGGCGTGCGTCATACAAGTGCAGAGTGTCAAAATGTCAGGGTCCTCAGTTTGAGTCTCTTTCTGCTGCTCCTCATGCCTTGACCATATTTGGATTTCCTCCTGCTCTCTGTCTGTGCCTTTTTTCAGCTGGCGCTCATCAACAAATATCAGTCGCACAGTCCACTGTTCTGTCACTATTTAAGCAACTGAACACCCTTCAACCTCTGCCAGGTTGTGCTGTGTCAAAATTACGTGTGCTTCTCAGCCTGTGTTTCTGTGGATCCCTGGAAAGCCCTGCCCTGGACTGCTTTGCCTGTTCTGATTCCCGCCTGCCCCCTTTCAGCACTAAGCTATTCTGACCTTGACCTGTTTCCCAGTCATTCTCTAGTTACTGGATTATGGCTTTTGGATTCAAAGGAATCGTTTAATGTGTGCTTACATGTGCAATCATGCTACGGCTACAGCTTCTCAAGGTTCTTTAATTGGAGTCCTTTTATCCAATATACAGGAAAGTGGAAGAATAGTAAACTGGACAGACTTTCAGCTTTAAACCTTTTGTATGTTATATTTGCTTCCATCCATTAACTTCTGCTTATCTGAGTTGGTATGCATTGGTGGCTCCAGCAGATACCAAAAACAACATCTGAGATCTCTGTCTAGAAGAGCGCATTACTGGGAACAGCCAAGATCCTGTGCAGAACCATCAGGCTCCCAGACCTCTGGCAGAGGACCTAAGACTGAAGGAGACAACAGCGCCCAGGTGGGCAAGGGAAAGATAAAAAATTATTATATAATAGGATAGAATGTGAAGTGCTCTGTGGTGAATCTTAGTAGAGTCAACCTCGTACAGAATGTACTCCTCTATCTGACCAGTACATCATGTAATGGGTGGTTCACATTGTCCTGGAGCTTGGACAACACCATTGTCTCTGACACTACCATCAGAGAGTTTAGTTTAACCCCTCACAATGTCTCTGGCCTTGTAGATCAGTCTGTTTAGTCTGGCATCCACAACCCTCACCCCACTAACCCAGCACACCACAGTAAAGGGGAAAATGCTGGGGACCACAGACTCAAAACATCCTGAATCTCAGTTGACTAAGATTTCTACATGCATTTTAAAATGACAGTTTTAGTCAGCCTAATGCAGTAATTAGTTTTTTGATTGGTTTATGATTTAATTTAATTTAATCAGTAAAGAGAATCTGTCATTTTATTTTATTTTATTTTTATGGATGGTGGCCCGCAAACGGATCACCTTTTTTCATGAATGCTGGGCAGACCTACACTGCTCTGATCTCAGGACCAGTTTTATTTGAATCAGCTAGTTACAAGTGTTCAGATTTTTCACTGTCCTAAGAAAATATTATCAAATCATATTCTCCATTTTAAGAACTTGAAACAGAAAAGGGTTACGGTGCTTTACAGAATGATACCATGGTTGTGTTAGCAGCTCTGGCCCGAAGAGAGATTTGCATGCTGACTAACAGAAGGTGCTAGCAGCGCACAATATGTCACTGTCTCTTGCTTGGCTTACTTCAGTGTGATGCTGGTGTCAACCCTGTAGCAAGCCAACACGCACGCACACAATCAAGCACACGCTCATGTAGACGCACAGCTGTATGCACACATGAGACAGTTGTGACTGATAAGTGAATCAGAATGCATGATCTCACAGTCAAGACATTCACATTTGGAGTGCAAGAGAGAAGATGAATGGTACTATTTAGAAAATTACATTACAACAAAGGATTTACAGTAAGAGGACAGCAAAAGTTTGGCTAAACCCAACTTTCCCCTGATTCAGCACGACTAATATTTGAAAGAGTGTGTTATTTATGGGTTTTCGTGGCCACAGGAGAGTGGTTTTAAAGTGTGAATAAGGATCTTAGGATTCCTGGGAAGGTAAAGCAAACTAAAGCAGCCCGTAAAAGTTACAAAGATTTAATTTAAATGGTACAGTCCTACTTGTGTTAGACTAAAAAAAAAAAAAAAAAGATACAAATTACTTTTGGAACTCATGGTTTATTTTCTTATTTGTAGTTGTTTTGACAGTTGGGACACGCTCCAGAACCAGATTGGCCATAAACTGGATGGATCGATGGATGGATTGATAATTGCTATTAAACAAGTTTTTCCCTCTCCGAGAGGGTGACAAAGGCTAGAGCGCAGCAGTCATCTCAGAGCTGTTAATAATCAGAGCTCTTCAGTTACAGACTCCAGGCAGGCGGAAGTTAAAGAGAATTATCTTTTTATTTGATGTTATTGCATGTTTGTCTGACTGCACTGCAATCAAACCTGTCTCATGAGGCCCATGGGAAATGATATATTTATTAGTTTATCTTCTTTAATCGTGTTAGTCTTCAAATTGGAACATGTTTTTTTTTTCCAGAGTGGAGCTTAATGAGCTGCCTCGAACTGTAAATATGTCCACATAAAACCCAATTAAATTGAACACAAGGACCATCATTCTTCTCTCCCCTTGTTTTTGTGTTTGGCGTTCTTTTCCACTTCCTCAGTAGAAGGATGTGGAGAGATACATGGTCAGATTCATTTTCTGTTGCCACTTAATTGTAGGTCAGATCTGTCAGACTGTTGTTTATGTCTGTTTGGAAAGTACATGAGTTTTTCCTCTGTCTGAAATGAGAATACACATTACAGCAACACAGCACAGCGACTGTGGACAGATTCTTTGTAGGGAAAAAAAATGTAATACTTTGGCAAGGGCTAAGCCTGAAATTTGCAAAAAGTCTGCAAAATATTTGTCATACATACTGTATGTCCTTACCAAAGAAGAGGGCAGGTATGTCGTCAATAAAAAGACATCAAGGGCATCAGCATCACTTAGACCAGTGGTTCTCAACTGGTCTAGCTTCAGGACCCACCATCACTCTTATTGACAAGCCGTGACCCAAATCAAGGAAAATTTCCAACTTCTCAAATTTATTGAATGAAAAGATCGTGCAGTTTAAATCGGAGATAGTAAAATAGAATATCACAGAATGCCAACACAAAAAAATAAATTTACTGGTGAACCAAAGTGGCAAAAACCAAAATGGCATAACCAAAATGACTTCAAGTGGGAAATATTTCCTTTGATGCCCAATTAGCTGCATTTTAATTAAATCCAAAACACTTCACTTCAGTAACTTCAGCCTTTTTTAACAGACTCAACATGCACAAATGTAGCATTTGCTGAGTACCCACTTCCTGAATATATAACAATTTCCTATTAAAACTATCTAGTCACTTATTTAAGCATTAATCATAAAGCTGACATAACAATCAGAACATTTCAGTAACAGCCATTTTTAAGACTCAACAGTGTTTTATGCACAAACATGAAATAAAACAATGCAACCACTGAGCAGTAGTTTCAAAAAGAACTTAAAATATATAGTTTTAGCTGAATTACCACTCACTGACCTTTGTCTTCAAGATAAGAAAATCCATATCTCATATATTCTTCGTTGGATCTGTGTTTCACCATGCTCAACGTATGTAAACGAACTTTGCAGGTCTTTTTCTATGGTGTGAACTGGCGGGTGTCAACTCGCATTACAGAGCATTATCGCCACCTTCTGTTAAGGAGTATGAATGACACACATTTTTTTTTTTTTTAGCATTTCCTTCCCGAGGCAAAGGCCCACGACCCACTGAAAACGGGTCTGCGACCCACTTTTGGGTCGCGACCCACCTGTTGAGAACCACTGACTTAGACAATTCTATTAAATACAGGAAAACAATGTGGAAATTCAACATTTTTGTGTGTTTCACTCTGCTGTTTACAAACAAGTAATCATGATCACGATTAGCTCTGATAATTGCAATTAGATAATTAACTGTAAATTGTGACAGGCCTATTGATGGACATGTAGGAGTTGAGAGAATGTACACAAAGATAAATAACCATATTGTGATGCTTCTAGTACTGCTGCCTCAGTACGTAGCTGTTCAAGTTTTCTTCTGGTGTTTCACTTTTTTGAGAATTTATTTGAGTCATGCAAAGTCGGCCTTTATTATTTCAGATTTTGTTATATTTGTCATACTGTACATTTGGAGATAAAATTCTAAAAAAAAAAAAAGAAAAAAGAAGTTTCTTTTTAGTTACTTGTGATGCCACAACTGGCCTCTAGGAATGACACCAAAATCAAGTTGGCCACAAACCAGTTGCAAGTCAGAAAATGAGTAGATTTGTCCATGGACCAGCCTATCACAGCCTTTCTCTGTACTTTATGAAAATATTGAAATATGAAGTGTTCACAGATGGAGATGGGACACTGTTGTGCAACCCACTTAATAGCTCACAATTTCATCATCCTATTCATTTGCATTTGTAAAGAGTACCAGATGTATTAGCACCTATTGAGGGCGTACCAATGCATCCCTACCACCCACCACAATCCCATATCGCCCAGTGACAACTAGGATGGGATCCAGTCCCTTCAATGTGATGCAGCAGGTTTAGCCAACCTAAACCTAAACCTTATCCTCATGTGGTGTGCACTTTCACTGGTTTAATCCGGCATGTGTGTGTGATTAGAAATGATTGGAAATGTAATGTAGGAATATTTCTTGTGGAGGAGTGCAAAAATAGCCGGAAGAGTCAAAAACTTTCCTGAAAATGATCTCCAAAGGGGTTTTGGTTTTAGAGTGGGAGGCCAGACTCTATACTTTAAACTTTACTTACATGACTTGTTACTTATCAGGGGCATTTGAGCTGCACACCCACACACATTAGTCCACTACAGCAGAGTAAAATCAGCCACTGGGTCCTATACTGCAGTGCTGAAACACACACACACACACACACACACACACACAACATACAGTTGTGGCTTAAAGCAGAGTTTTATTATTATCTGTCACTTTTTTTTTAGGCTTTCTGTTTGCTTCTCTGACCTCTCTAACCTTTCCTTTTCCCTCAGGGATTTTCACAAAAGCACATTTTCTCCCCCATAGCTGCCACTTCCACCAGATGTTGAAATCGCCCATTAGAGGAGAGCGTGTCTTTAGGTTTCCATAGCAACAGGGTGAGTCATTCTGCTGCAGTCACTTTAGTCACCCTTACACTGACAGTATGTTTCCTCACTTCCCTTTTTCCATCTCACTGTCCACCTGCCTTGTCACCCCCCAAGAACACACACACAAACATACACACAGACTTAATGCTTGCACAATAATCCATTTCTCCAGCTGTAACACAGCAGAAGTGGCTCAGATTTGCCTATTATCCCTAAATGATACAAAATAAAGCATAAAGAGGGTGTAATTTAGGATCTTAAAAAGATGGATTTATTGTGTGTGCCTATTTGTGAGCAGACTGAGAAAGAGAGCAGACTGATGATAAGGGCAAGGGGAATGTTGCTCTTGCTTTGATTACTTATTTATGGCTCAGGCTAATCAGTAAACCCACAGCTGAGAGGCACACTGTGAAGGAGATGGGAGGTGTGAAAGGAAATGAAGGAGGCACAGAGAGGCAAGTGGCCCCTAACACTCATTTTCTTTCACGAATACTTGTTAGCACTAATAAAACAAGCATTTTATTTTTTTTTCTTTTTCATTTCTTTTCTTGCCATTGTGATAAGCTATTTCCTTTTTGTCAATAACAGGACTGCATAGGTTCACAGCTGGATCTTCCAGCATTTAAACTACTCTCCTGCTTGCCTGAGAAATGAATAGCTACACCCAACAGCCATTTGGGACGTCGACAGCTAAAACCAACATTTGGACTGGAAAGTCCCTCTGCAGATGTCTGCTGGCAGGTCTGCAGCTCCTCCAGCAGTCAGTCATCCCATGTCCAGTCGGCTGATGGCGGTAGGGTTGCCTGACAACAGCTTGTGTGTTGAGAGGATAGACAGCCAGCAACCAGAGGGTCCCAGCAGAGCTCTGGCGGTCCTCATTTTAGTTCTGGAAGTACTTTCGGATGTCGTTTCAGTAGCAAACTTGAAATGAGGATGTTTGGACAGATATGAACAAAATGAATGTAAAGTAATATTAATTATCATCCCGGGTGAACATAAGCCAGCCAAACTTAAACAGCTAACTGTAATTCAACCAAGGTGGGCCCCCCCCCGTACAAGGAAAAAGAGGTGTCAAAACCTATGGGTGACTTCAGAGAGGGTTTGTCCTCCTATCATGCAGTCTGTGGTCCGACTGCAGTTAATGCACAAGTCCGAGTCAACGGCGTTCAAGTCCTAGTCAAATCCTTCTAATCCTTCAAAGTCGGACAGTCTGAATCTGGGATTTGAATACTACAAGTCTGACCTGATATAAAAAGTAAGCCAAAAAAGCAAGGAAATTTACGTTTAATAGATGACTTCTTTGTTGTAACAATGCTTCTTGAGAACAAATACTCTATTTATGGGTATCCTCGATTCGAAAGCCTGGTTATTTCCTATTATACTATTATCGTATTTTCCCTAAATTGACTAGGGTCAAAGTGTGGAGAGCTCTTCGGTGATTGCTGAAGCTAGCCAAACATCTTTTGGTGGAGGCAGTGTGGTGATGTGAGGCAGCATTTGCCTCAGTGGAAAAATGATGCTTGTCATCATTGGAGGCAATCTCAGCACTGAGAGATATTAAAATGAAATTGTGCAAACAGTCTGGGACCAAATTCAATCCTCCAAGATGACCATTTAAAATGGAAATAATTAGGCTTTCCAATGATCTAAGATTTATTACCAAGAAGCATTGTTCTAACAAAGAAATAATGTACCAAACACAAATTTCCTTACTTTTTGTGCTTAGTTTATTTGTCATTGAGAACCTTGGTGAAAATATTCATGCATTTGAAAATGTGCTTGCATGCGAATTACTTAGATGCATCCTGATTTTTTTTCTCAGTAGTTTGAAGAGGCAGGATAAGAATTTCACACTTTCAGTAATAAAGTCTCTTCAGAAACATCCCTGCCTTTTGGAACTCACATGATCCCATCTCTGCCCTTAATTCGCCTGCATCCACAGCCTTCTTAGGGAAGTGATTCCCATTAGACCGATGAAATTTTTTATCCATCATATTTTCGGTGTTTGGGTCAGTTAACTGGCCTGTCACTTCAGGTTAAGGACTTCAGCCGGGCTTTTCTTACCCTTTAGTTGCACATACTTCTATGAGATGGTGCACAGAAACCCGTATGTATAGCGGCTACAAAGGGAAAGAGAAACTGCTGCTTTCAGTGCCAATTAATGATGCTGCAAACTGAACTGAGGGAGTACCATCATTGGTGAAATAATGAGCTGAAACTCATCATTAGGCAATGGAAAGCTGAGGGAAGCTGTTTTTGTATTTTGTATTAAAGTTCCTAACTATGGGTAATTACTATTGTTTGCACAATATTACATCCAACAGCATGCTAATTAAAGGCCCTTTAACCCACCTGTTTTATTCTATCTTTTCTATGAGACCTGCAGTTACCTGGCCATAAAAAGAAAGCATAGTTTAAAGAGTCAAGTACTTCTTAATTTCCTGTAGACCAGTTTCTTATCCCTCTCATTCCCTTGTGCTGTGGATGACCTGGACATGTATTGATATTTCAATCATGAGGATAATTTGAGACATAACTCTCCAGTCACGTCCCTGAGGTAGTGTTGATATTTTGAATTAGATGGCTCAAGATGCAGTGAGTCACTCTCATCTTTAATTTACTTCAGTGCTGACCTGTTCCTCACCCCGGCCAGGCTTAACGATTGACAAGATCAAGATGGTCACTGAGGTTGACCCTCCAGCCCCCCCATCTCTTTATACAAATCCAGACACATCATTTATAAATATTCTTTCAGTTGTCCCCTGGTATTTTACACAAAGATGGAAATGAAAGCCTTCAGAGTCTAGAAGTCTGAGTGGGTTCTTTCCCTAAGCTTTGAGACAAATGACTGCAACTGAATTGAAGTGATTCTACAGGCTTGTTGATGACTAAAATTAAATAATGTCTGCATGCGTGTGGGCGTTTTGCTGTCTTTCAGCCCATCATGAAACAGAGGCACTGTAACAAAAAGCCTAAAAGGCTTCAGCCTGAATGTCACAACACAGATAGGTTGTGGAGAGTTTAGCTCTGCCCCCAGAGAGGTGGAGGGGAGGTGGGAGTGTGTCCACGCTGAAGAGCTAGATGACGCAGCTGAGAAAGGAAAGGGAGGGATGCATGGAACAGAATCCCAACAAGGAGAGGAGGAAGAGAAACAGAAGGATGGGGAGGAGGTGGAGGAGGTGGAGGAGAGGGAGTGTAGGCAGACAGCGTGGGAAGGAGATGGTGCATAATCAGCTTTCTAGGGCTTTCTCCTGTGTTTCTCTGTTCTTTACTTTTTATTTCTTGTGAACGGCTTACTTATATTCACTAACCCTGTCTGTGTCTGCTTTACTGTCTCTCTCTTCTTCCCTTCTCCAAGTATTCTTAAAATGTACTTTTTGATTTTACTGGTTTACCCATTTATGGCCGTTTTCTCTGAATAAATCATTTAACCACATACGTTTAGGTGCTTTAGATAGGTGGTGAGAAATAATCTGGTCTTGCCTAATCATTCTTGTGTGTGTCTGTGGGCATATACCTCATATCAAGCAGGAGTGACAGCTTTTTTTACAAATCTATTTTTTCCTTAAACTGAATGGAAATGCAGATAGTTAAAACAGTGTGTTTTACCTTGGATGATCCACAAACACAAAACATTTTTAGATTTTTACGGCTGTTGATTATGCCCTGAAGGTTCTGCTCAGCACTTATCTGCTTTTGGCATCACATTTATTTAGCTTCTCAAAATTAGTATGCAACAGAGGAGTTATCAAATCGTGAGCAACCCGATGAGTCATCGGCACCTATCACACGTTCAAACAGCTCCTGATGCTGTTCTTCTAAAAGGCAATCTGAAGTGGGAGGGAGACGGGGGAATGCGTGGGTGGAGGGGGAGCCGAGAAGCAGGTGGTGGTGGGGCAGAGTGAGGCGGAGGGAGAGACGGGGTTTTCCTTTACGAAGCATCCCCTGAATACTGAGCAACTCTCTGACAGTTGACGCAGAGCCGACGGGGTAGAGGAGAGGTGGAAGCAATTCAGATGTGTTCGATCACGTGTGTAAGGTGGATTTTCAATGTGCAGCATGTGGCTGGATGCTTGAAGAAGAGAAACAAAGCAGCAAAAGTCATTGCCAAGTTTTAAAGATGGATTCAGTTTGGTTGTGAATGGTGAACCCAGAATACAATACACTGTTTACAGAGACACTGTGAAGTAAATGCACCATTCATTCAAAAAGCATGACAGCTGAGACAACTTGGCACAATTGCACTGTTGCTCGCTTCACACTAAAGGATTTTAAATCTGATTTTGAGCCTGATTTGCCCTGCGATGTAAGAAAGTCATGTGAAGTCTTAAACCTTGTTGTACTGTTATTACGCTGGATTCACACTGGTGTGTTGCTGAACACACGGGGGATGGTGGCGTTGATGTTTCTTTGTCATACCAAAAACAACCAGATTTCCTCCTGCTCGCTCCATAAATTAGTCCCACCTCTGTGTACGATTTCATTGGCTAGCTCTAGCTGCGTAGCTGCAACTCAGTTGGGACTCGTGCGCTGAAGTGGGAAGAATTGAAAATCCCCTAACTCAGTGATTCCCAAAGTGTGGAGCGCTGGCCCCCTGGTGAGCCGTCATGATTATATTGAATATATATTGGAATGTAGCTTTTAGTCTTGCATGTTGATCAAAGTGGCGTTTAAAGGTTTCCATGGGCCGTGGTCATTTTTCACATTTCAAGATTGGGCCTTGGTATTCTGAAGTTTGGGAATGGCTGCCCTAACTTTTGACGGCGCCAATGCTACTGACGTGACGCACAGAACCCGCAATGCAGTTCGGCAATGAATGTCGCCACCCCATTAAAAGTCTATGAATTCATACACAACGCTGCTGTATGAATTCAGTGCTAGCGCTTGTGGTTTAAGATGCAGCTGAAGGTTAGCTTAAACTTAATAGACATTATCCAAGTATCATGAAATGGCGCTAATTTTATCTGCTTGTGCCAGCAACATGTTGCATTCGGAGCTTTTTTTTTTGGACACAAATAACCTCCATAGAGAAAGCAACAAGCCAAAACCAGCGATACAGATTATTCATTTTATGTCATTTTCAAAGTCCTGAACCTCACAAAAAATTCCAGACTATGGTCCCATAATTTCAACAAGGAGAAGATCAGCACTACAAGAGTGTTGATTGTATTTCCTTAGTCTGGTATAACTGGAAGAAGCCACTAGTGCAGGGAAGACTAGAAAGGTACATATCTGCCAAGGTCTAGGTGAGTGTGAGTGCAGTCCTCTTTCACGTCAGGTAGCCTCTATTGCCATGTGCTTGCTTAAAAAAAAATAAATAAAAAGGCGAACGCAAAAACACATCAACCTCCAGACATCTCTTTTCCTGTAAGTTAGTTTAAATATGGAACAGGTACGTTTTAACAATAGTCTAAGTAACTGCTTTAACACAAGGAGACATGCGCCTCACTGTACTGATTTTGTTAGTTAGGCTGTCCACAAGACAGTCAGCTTTGGGTTAATCTAAAATTTGGTGGAACAAACAAGTCTGGCAACTGGTTGGAACATGCCCACCCAACCTTAGTCACCACAAGCTAGCTATTTTAACTTGGCTATCTGGTGTTATATCACATTGATTCTGATCAAATCTGTTCATTCATGCTCATCACAGATGTACACCAAATCAACATCTGAAACAACAAACTGCTGGCGCTGGAAAGAGCACTGGCTCCGCTGGGATCCCCTCAGCTTTGACTTTGACCATCGGGTCACAGTGACCAGGTAACTATCTGACTGTTTGCTAGCAGTCCAGTTAGTCAAAAGTTCAGGGTGACCTGGAAGGATGCCCGGCTGAAAGATCCAGCTGCTGCGAGAGTTAACAGCTGACGAGCTTGAGGCCATCTTGCCAGCCATCCTCCAGATAACCCAGGTTACCAGCCTTCATCTGAGACAAAGGATCTGCCAACCCAAAGCTGGTCACAGCAGACTTGTACAATTAACAGAATGATTATGCTCTGGTAGGTCTCAAAAATCAAGATTACCAAAAGGGCTAAGTAGCTAAAGTGACTGTAGATGTAGATGACTGTACTCAAGAAACCACTCCCCTAATTATGAATCTGTCACTGCATTATGGTGTTTCACCTCTTTTTTGGGTTATGTAATCTCCCCTGGCAAGATAGTAATGGACTCTAGCAAAATGGCTGCGGTGAGAGACTGGCCTATCCCTGAGACACGTAATCAACCACACTGCTTCATCAAATACTACAGTACCGTAGCTTCTCTCTTGCATAAACTGGCATAATTTAAAATGCCTTTCACCTGGAACACAAATGCCAAACAGGCTTTCGTTGAACTAAAGTCTTCTTCTTTTTTAAAGCTCCAGTTCTCACGCTTTCTGACCGTCAGCTTAAGTAGTAAACTGCTGTGTCAAAATGCAACTAATTTTGCCACACGCTAACCAGTGCTGCACTTGGTCCCTCATATCTGTCCATATGTGTTTCTGCTTTTCATGACATATCCCCTGAATGAAATCAGCATCAGTTTCTGTAGTAGAGAATATCTGGCTGGGTGCTAGTTCAGTTTATATCACTAGGTTCACACAGGAGTGTTGGCCAGAACACCACTTATGGCCGTTTTCCAGAGTATGGAGGACAGAAGACTGAGAGGCTGATGTGATGTTTACTCCATTTACTTCTTCTTTGCAGCAACATACATAACTTGCAGTGTTGTAGTAAAGCTGGATATTACACTTGTGATTGTGTGGTTTTCTATAAAGAAGAATAACAAAATACACTTAATGAAGGATAACATATCCTCACATTATTATTCAAGATTCAAAATTCAAGATTCAAGTCTCTTTATTGTCATTATGCAGCCATAACAAAATTTTGCACGACTCCCGGCAGGCACACACACAATACACACATAAATAAAGCACTCAAATAAATAGTAGAAAAAAAAAAATATATATATATATAAGATAAAAACAACACTCTTGGTAGATGATATTTACAGACTGTACATGAGTATTTACAGAGAACATATTCCCCATATGGAGTAATATAAATGATATTACCACCTAATATTAACTAAAACAATAATTAAGCCAAAGGAGGTAATCAGATTATTACAATCCCACATTTCTCTTCCTCATTTACACAAGAAAGAAACAGAAACATACCCCAAACACTCAATATACAGATTTCTAAGGTTTATTAACACTGTATCAAGTTACCGCTAATGTGGCCATAACACTTCCTGTAGTGTATAAACCCTCCTGTTGACAACCCAGCAGGATGCTTTTATTGTGAAATCAGTGTGCCACTTCCGGTGGCGAGTTACCCTTAGCTTTACTATCGGCACAGAAACGGCACCCCACATCAACTACTCCGTACCCCAGCGTAATTATAAAAATCTCTTAACAGCACTATGTACAGGTAACTCATGTAAACATAGTTTGAACTCTACATAACATATTTTGACCCGATGTGCAGAGTCAGGTGAGCCAGGGGCGTTAGCTAGCGTGCATGAATGGCATGCATGGCAGGCAATTAAACTCCGACCTCTCCGCCATTAACCAAGAGGACTTATCTACAATTACCTCACCATAACGAAGTACAATATTAGTAATGTAGTAGATAAATACTCACTCTTTCATTCACGCACAGATCACTTGTACCGAAGTTATTGTACTGCACAACTTTAGTTTACGGTTTGACCGAAGCGCAACTTTATTTACTGTGTGACATCACTCCGCTCAAGATAGAACCCCGTCACGTAGGTTGACGGGGTTACGTGCCCCAACAATATTACCACACTGAATGAACAGATATCTAACAGCACATCAGACATAGGAGCCCATATAGCAACAGGACTTAATACTCTTAATACTTATAACTGTGGGCCTTTTCTACAGTTTCTGTGCTGATATGGAGTGAAGCAAGGGATAGACTGAAGCAAAACACAAGAGAAAAGTGACAGGAAGAAGGGGAGAATAATGATGGGAGAGACCATCACCATCATTGACACACAAACTCAGCAGATGCTGTGCTCAGAAGATAGATAAAGCAATCTCTCATTTAGTATTACACCGATCTGTCTCTGGAACACTAAGCATGTTTCTGAAGTTCTTTATTCTTAGAGACAAACTGGTCACTTTCATTACATCAAACACACAATGATATGAAGCCCAGGGGCATTTTGTTTTCTAATAGAAAAAAATCTATCTTCATTCATGCCAATTGTCCATTTTTTTTTTATCTCTATGTGAAGATGATAGAAAAGCTACCAAGCACAATTTCTTGCAACCTGAAGGATCATTTTTCTTCAATTGCAAGCAAAAGTAAGCCCAAAATAGACCTTAAGATGAGGACTGCACTCTCCAAATGCAGTCTTTTATTTGTGATTTCACTGTTTTTATTTATTTTTTTTGTATATAGAAAGCACACTTAAGTCCCATGTGAAATCAACCTCCAGTTTATTATACCATATGGAAATTCTGACTGCAGAATTTTCACACAGAGAACTACTACAATACAATGCAGGGTCACATCATCATGTAACAATATATTCATCTTTGTCATGTTTAATACTTAAAGAAAGTTGAAAGTAATCAAAGCAGTAAAATTCACATGAGAAACTGAACACGGAACTAGGAGATCTTTTGTATTTAAGTCAGTATACAGGGCTGAGGTAGGCTAGCTCCCCTTGACATGACAAGTATCATTTGTAGTAGTACTCTTACAGATGTGTATTTATCTTATTTCTGTCACACACTGAAGACTTGACAGGTCTAAAGTATGTGAACAACCCCAGTGGATTTGCCACAACCTTGACAGTCTTGCAACTGGCTGACTGCTGAGATGTTGAGCTCAGCTATTGAAGACACATACTGAAGACAGTGCTGCAAGTAAGCTTAATGATGATGCAAAACAGGGAAACAAGTATGAGGGAGGGGGGGGACTAGAACTGCTTTTTTTCTTTTAGAAAAGTTTAAAATCAGATTCTCAGAACATCCATACTCCATATTTTTTATGAATTCACTTGACATGTTGCAATCTGTTTTTTTTCTTTTCTTTCCTTTTTTTTTCTTTAAAAATAAAACCAGTCCACTGACAGTTCACTGTTATCTGACCATCACAATATGCTATTATGGCAGTTGTGACTTTCCAAATGAACAGAAAGCCTGAGGAATTTAAGCACATCACTCTGTTTCGTTTCATATTAACCTTTTCATATCATTTTGACTGTTTTTTTTCCTCCAATCATCTTGAATTATTATCTAAATTCATGATCATTCATAGACAACTGATGAATGACAATAATGTGAATTCTACATTTAAAGCCATCATTAAATGCATGCATACTGATGGAAGGAACCAGCCATCAGCATGCTGTCCTTCCCTGCAGTCTCCTCCATCTCAGCCAGCAACAAATTCTTTACCTTCACCCTGATATATGGATTTGACTGGTACGTTGGCCGTATCCCAGATTTTGATAAAGCAATTTGTGGCTTACTCTGTGACAAGCCTACGCCAGTGACGGAAGACACTTCCTTTTAATCTGGTTCAGTCCATTTCAATCACTTCCACTCCCTCATAGTCCACTGGGTTTTTTTTTTCTCAAACCCACACATTTCTGCTCAGCTGTAATTCATATGAAATTCTTGTACAATATTTATCAGTTGTCACATCTTGTCACTTAAAAACCAGAATTTTCTTCGTCACCCTGTATGAAAGAGAAACCCAGAAGATTCTTTCATGTTAGCAGTGTCGATTTATCATTGCTAACATATTGGTACTTCAGTGACAATAGTATGGAAAGCCATGAAATGTTTAACACAGTTTTTTATCATTAACAGATTATGAATCCACCTTCTCTGTGGAGTTCTTGAAAGACACCACAAGGCTAAAATGAATTTATATTTACAGGCTGTCATTTTCAGTAGTAATCAAAATAATTTAATTGTTGGAGGTCTTATTGTTGTAGTATTAGGCAAATGCAGCCTCAGGTGAATGACAATGTATAACTGTTTTTGTTTTGTTTTGTTTTCTTCTAATGTGCCATTATACATTTAACAAACATGGAGCCAGAAAGACCAAAAAAAAAAGAAAAATCATGTTGGCAATGCTAAGTATCCCCATTATTCAACAGCTTGGAGATGTGTGTTGATGGTGTCCACTGTTTTCAGCAATGACTTCAAGTAGTTGTTATCTCTGTTACTTATTGATCCCTCACATTTTGAAAGTGTTTTGGCTTATTCCTGTTTACAACATTGCTTTGGTTCTTTGAGAATTTTGAGCATTTGCTGTTGCAGAACTTTCTTAAAAACCAGTCACTGGGATTGTTTTTGACCAATAAGACCTCTAAAACCCCCTATGACAATCAGATGATTTTCATTATGTTTCTAATAAAAGGATTAGAAGAATAGCATCAACTTTTGCCCATGACTGTATATTGCTGGTTGATTCAAGTGAAGGGATCTGTGTCCTCACATTAAAGTGGACAGATCCCCTTTAAACATCAGAAACGAGACTGTAATTTCATAATATGTATGCTCAGGCAACAGTGAATTGTGCTTTTCAGATTATCTAATGTCCCAAAGTCTTTCCTGCTATATTCCCATGAGCGCTATTCTTCAATTCAGTTCAATTCAACTTTATTTCTATAGCATCTGTTACAATGTCAGTTGTCTCTAGGCGCTTTACAGAGACCCAGAGCATAACCCCCGAGCAAATATCATTAACTAAGAAATAACATTGAATCCTAAACAAGGATAATGGTAGGTAAAAAAACTCCCACAGAGGGAGAAAAAAAAACATTTAAGCCAAACAGTGGCAAGGAAAAACTCCACTTTAAGAGGAAGAAACCTTGAGTAGGACCTGGCTCATATGGGGGACCTTTCTGATGAAGTCCAGCTGGGTAAAGGAAGAAAAGAGGGGAGACAGGACAGAGAGAGGAGAGCACACAAATTACTAAATATAATTACCATATAAACATAAACATAAACAGATGGAGATAGCAGCACTGTTATGAGATGGCCAGAGGACCAGGTCGCCGATCACCACGCCAGTCGGCACCCCGAACACATCCACACACACAAGGAGGCAAACCTGGAATGGCCAAAGGATGGAACTGCAAGTCAGCATGCAACCCAGGAAACTCTGGCCTGGAAACACACAGAGAGAAAAAAAGGGGGGCAAAACAGCACAACAAACCACAGGAAAGTAAAGAATATGGAGCACAGTTACAGTAACAAGGTGCTCTCAATTAATTATGAATGAGCTGGAGGAGGAGGAAGGGAGTAGGAAAGGGAAGGAAAGGGGGAAGAGTAGTAGAGACACTACTCAGCAGATCATGTTGGCGTCCCCCTGCCGCGTAGGCCTATAGCAGCATAACTATGACGAATCTGTGATTAAGACGAGTCTTAGCTCCTACGACTATGGCTATAACTAGCCACCATGATGCTCTTAACACCCCCCCCCCCCCCCCCTACCCCCCCCCCCCCCCCCCCCCCCCCCCCCGAAAAAATAAATAAATGAATAAAATTAAAATAAAATAAAAATGTGCGTGTGTATGTAAGCATGGATTTTAATTTGTGGAAATGGAAATGAGGGAAATAACATGGAAATAATATTATAATACTTTAGTTGCACTGGGACTGAAATCTCTTCAGTTGATCTTCTGGACTGTGAGGCTGAATTTCTGAGTTTGAAATGCGAGATTGAATTTAAATCAAATTGATCTACCTACAGAGAGAAACGCCACACCGCCTTTTATGATTTTTGAATTCATCACAACATTTGTAAATAAATTCTTGGAACTAAGAAAAAACACCCACCACAGCAGAATTAGTTGAAAATCTGTTTTATGGGTAGGCTAATTAAAGATGCCAACAACATCATGCACACTTCACGTGAACAGCAGTGAATTAACTAATCAAAACCCGGAACCACTCGTGCGTCAATTAACGCGCCTTAAACATTTCAAACGGTCAATTTAGGATTAGACTACTGACAAGGCCTGGCCTGGCAACGAGAAAAAAAAAGAAGAAAAACTATTTACAAAAGGGTAACGACTGCTGCTCTTCATTTTTAGTGGGAGCCCTGCGCTTGGTGGGCTGCTGCCAGCTTTTTCTCCTCTGGACACATCGCCATGAGCTTCAGCCTGAGTGGACCAGAGTTTACGAGGTTCAGACGATTTTGGTATTTTGTCTGAATGTGGAGACTTTGGCTGAATCCCTGTTCAGTAAGCAGAGTCTTTAGATACCTTGTCTGGATGTTTTTTAGAAAGATGCTCCTGTAATCGCAACGGCTTCATGGCTTCATTGGAGAACACCTGCTCACATAGCAGCACATCAGCAGATGTACATTGCTTGGTGATGGAATGAATAAATAATTTATGTAATTAGCATTGTACTGCCAGCACTTTTTCTTGTTTTACCCCATTTTTGATTGTACTGCAAATGTTTGTGATGAAACATGATTTCATGATGTAAGTTTTCATTGGTTGTTGAATGAAGCCCGTGAAATGTGTTGGAAAGAGGTTTCTCTACTGCTGTGTGTTTATGGGCGTTACTATGGCAACCGATCAGGCTCGGCTCGTCTGATTGTGACGTAGAGAGAGAAGTTTTACCGGGTCATGGAAGCAGCAGATTCTGGGTTTTGGTTTCAGAGAGCAGCTTTATTTTTTGAAAGGAAATCTGAGCACATCATTTTATTGAAACATAAATAGATTTGCACTATAAAAATAAAAAACCCTGAGAAGCCATGGAAATTTAAAACAGAGTTCTCAAGGCTTGGCGCCCCTCATTTGTGCCTGAGCGCCCCCCCCCTCAACCCTGATGTTTCCAGCGCCCCCCTAAAGGTTCAGAACGCCCCCTGGGGGGCGGTACCGGCCCCGTTGAGAAACCCTGGTTTAGACTAACTGTAGGCTTTACTAAACAGTAATGTTTTGAATTTAGTTTTAAAGATGGAGATGGTGTCAGCCTCCTTTATCCAAAATGGTAGCTGGTTCCATAATAAAGGTGCCTGGTAGCAGAAGGCCCATCCTCCAATCCAACTTTTGGATGTTCTAGGAACGACAAGTAATCCTGCACTCTGAGAGCGGAGAGCTCTATTAGCTGCATAGCGTGCTATCAAGTCTTGTAAATAGCGCGGAGCTAGGCCATTAAGGGCCTTATATGAGAGAAGCAGAATTTTAAACTCAATTTGAAATTTCACGGGGAGCCAGTGGAGGGAGGCTAACACGGGAGAGACGTGATCTCGCCTACGGATTTCTGTCAGCACCCTCACTGCTGCATTCTGGATCAATTGGAGGCTATTCAGTGAGCTTTTCAGACATCCTGCTAACAACTCATTGCAATAATCCAGTCTAGAACTGACAAACGTGTGGATTAATTTTTAAGCATCACCCAGAGAGAGGATGCTCCTAATCTTGACAATATTTCGGAGATGAAAAAAGGCTGTCTGACAAACCTGATTAATATGCTGCTTAAATGACATATCCTGATCAAAAATGATTTTTCACCACTGTGCTGGAAGCCAACGTAAACCCAGTTAATCCATTCCTCAGGTGTTTGGGACCAAAGACAATAACCTCTGTTTTATCCGAATTTAGAAGCAAAAAGTTAGAGGACATCCAGGACTTAATATCATTAAGACACCCTTGAAGTGTAGCCAAAGGTTTTGTTTCCTCTGGTTTCATAGATAAGTACAGCTGCATATCATCAGCGTAGCAATGAAAGTGTACGCCATGGCTCTGGATAATTTTTCCCAAGGGCAACATGTATAAAGTAAAAAGAATTGGTCCCAGAACTGAACCCTGTGGGACACCATAGCAGACCCTAGTCTGTGTAGAAGAAAACATCCTTAACATGGACGAACTGGAATCTGTCAGATAGGTATGACTTAAACCAGCCTAATGCTGTCCCTTTAATTCCAACAGTGTGCTCTAATCTATGCAGCAAAAGGCCGTGATCAACGGTATCAAAAGCAGCACTGAGGTCCAGCAGAACAAGGACAGAAACTAATCCATTGTCTGAGGCCATGAGGAGGTCGTTGGGGACACTAATCAGCGCAGTTTCTGTGCTATGATGAGTTCTAAACCCTGACTGAAAGACCTCAAATAGATCATTTCTATGCAGGTGTTCTCCTAACTGGCTAGCAACTATTTTATACCAATAGAGGACATAACATATTTGAGCAACTGAGTTGGGATGGGATCCAACAGGCATGTAGATGGTTTAACTTTACTGATAGTTGAGGTCAACTCAGAGAGGCCCACAGGAGAAAAACAGTCCAGAGTCAAATCAGAAACAGAAGAAATCAGCGAAGCTGCAGGGACGTCCACAGCTGCCGACAGCTGGGCCTGGCCAATCTCATCTCCAATTTTGATTATTTTTCCCTCTAAAAAAGTTCATAAAGTCTTCACTACTGAGAGTAGCAGGAATGCATGGACCAACAGAGTTGTGGCTACAGTGCTGAACAGAAAACGTGGGTTATGTTTGTTCTCTTCTATTAATGATGAATAATAAGATGTTCTAGATCTGCATAGGGCTCTTTTGTAGACTATTAAACTATCTTTCCAGGCATGATGGGAGTCCACAGATTTACAGGAGTACCACCTCCTTTCTATTTTACATACATTCTGCTTCAGCATGCGAATATGTGAATTCTTGGTCAACTCTGTGAATGTTGTATGGTTTAAAAACATAGACCCCGATGGATTCAGACAGGATGGTTTCAAACTGAGCTTTCCAGTGTTTGTGGCCAAAACAACTGTTTCAAATTTGTTGTCATGACTTGTCAAGAGCTGATTTTGTGATGTTCTGCCAATTTGTATTGATGAACAAGAATAATGATGAGAAAAATTTTGAGAAAGCTAATTTAATCAATGCCTCCCGATGAATTTAAACATTTTTGGAGCATGATTTGGTAAAAATGTCAGTTTGACATTTGGTTTACCTCCAAATTCTGATCAATCTCAGCTGTGCTAAAACGATGCTAATTATCGAAAGTTGGCACTGGAGGTGACCAGGTCCATCCAGCGCATGGACAGGTCACCTAGTTGAGCAGCACCTTATGTATAGAGACAGCTGGCCCAGGTTTGAGTCCCAAGTTTGCAACCCTTTGTTGTGCATCCTTCTCCTTTTGTTGCCCCTTTATCTTCTCTGCTAGCTGTCAATATGGGCTGCCAGAAACATAACATCTTAAAAAGAGAAAAACAAAATAACAAAATAATAATTTCCATATAAAAAAAATGTAGCAGCCTCAGTCCAAAAATATGTAATTCATTCTCCTGTTCAAATTTGTATTTCGACAGAGGGACACTCCAGAGAAGAAGTAGTGGAGTGGAGATGCTAACTCTACCACCTAGTGCTTGAACAGAGGTGTAAAGGTATAATTTTAAGGGTGCTTCTTTTTCCTTAATCATGTCACAGAAAATAAAAATTATATACTGTATGTCTCTTTTAAAGTGCAAGCCCTCCAGTTTAAGATGACCAGAGGGATAGATAGGAAAATGTGAAGAGGGAGGCAGACATTTGACAAATCCAATTTGTAGATTTTACATTTATTTACAATAAATTTTGAGAAGGTGATGAGGGCTGGCAATAAATTGATATGTACCAACGCAACAGAAAAATGAAATGAAATTCAAAATAGCAATCCACTTGATTAAGAATCATTGCCTTGGGAAAAACGCACACGACACCAAATAGTTATTTTTTTCATTTTATTCACAGATTGTAAAACAAGCCTAAAATAACACTTTTTTTCACCCAAATGATTTGGCCCCTCGAAGTCTCTATAGATTTGAATCAACAAAAGCAAAATTGCTAAGAAAGCTCTTTTTAAAATGTTTTTCCTTGGAGAAATAAAGCAGCTTACTAACAAGCAAGGTATACAGAAATGCCTCCACTTTTTAAGAGTTAAATCTCATAAAATCTCATCACTTACATCATTCCAGCATGAAAGTAGATTCCATAAAATATGGTACCAAAACTCTGGTCATACCAATATTTGGTCCATTTGCCTTCAACAAATGAGCATTAACTATAAACTTACCATATGGCTGAGATAAGATGAGAATTTTGTACTAAAATGTTAACTCTCATGCAGACCTACACATGGCTATGCACCAATGCATTTGACAGGCTACTGCTTTGTAGACAAACACCATATGCCACAGTGTCCCTAATTTTAAAGCATCTGTCTAAATCTATTGAAAAACATTGGTTTAGTCTAGCTCTCGTGACATTGTGCTTTTTTACGCAGCAAACTCTAATATTTGTACAGATGCACTGATTCAAATTCAGTCAGCATGGCATCTTCTTAGTGGCTGCTGTGCTATTGTCTCATTCTGACTAAATTTGGAAATATTTTGGCTTTTGATTTGTTGACTATGCGGCGATCTTTCCTCTTTCACTTGAACCGTGAGCACATGTTGAACCATTTTTATCCTCCAGAAGAAGCTGCTTCCAACCTGGAATAGAGGGAGATACCTGTATCCTATTCCCCTCGTTGATTTGCACCATTATGCATCATTTGGTGGCATAAAATTGTTTGGGACATAATTCAGTGGTCAATGCAAGTGATGTGAATGAGAGGAGAGAGCAATAGAGACACAGGGCTCTCTGGTCTTTATTTGCATTCACCTCCTTTCATCTCTGTCATGTGAGGAACGCAGCTTCCATCTACTTAGCCTCAAGGGGAGACTCTTTCATGCACAGGAGAAAGATATCATCTGGGCAGGGAGGAAAAGAGCATTTTCATCCACCTAAGCAAACAGATGAGGGTCTTATTTTGTCATCCACTTTACGCCAGGCCTTTGAATATACTGCATGATAACAGACTTAAAGACTATAGAAAAAGAGATGGGTGTTGCAATAAGGTCTTTCCTTTCCCTCTTATGATTAATATTCAACACCATTTTCTGCAGTGGTCCCCTGCTCATGGGAGAGACAGGGATGGGCCCTAAGGCCCACATGAGAGAGAGAGAGACAGAGAGATTTTATGGGTGAAACCACACTACAATCCTCCCAAAGCTGCAGAGGATGTAGAATCAGATTGCTAACATACTGTAATACTTTTACTCTTCACCCCTGAGACACAGTCTCATAATATTCGTGAATTTATTCGAAAGGTGGCTCCGGTTTGATCAAATCAATAATAGAAAAATAAAGCTGATATATACTTAATTGGCGTCTCTGTGTAGTTTGGTTTCATAATATGACAGGAAGTGATGTTCTTACATTCCAAGAATTCCACCTATTACAATGTCACTTATCTCAGCAGAAGAAAAGGAAACAGGGGGGAACTATGAGGATGACAAGCATAGAAACATTTTGTGGGGCCCCATGCATGAGAAAATATGCCTCTCTGGTGAATTCAATACACAGGAAATGTCCCTCAACTGCCATGATCATGGCTGTAAACCTGTGCACAAAACAGAGTCTGTTTCTTCCATTAAGACGGGCACAGCAGAGATGATTGAGTTGTACAATTCTGTCATATATGTGATGAGTTGAGGGTCATCATGCCAGAAGGCTGGAGTGTGTCTAGTGTGACACTTGTGTCTGTCGGTGCAGGATTTGTCCTAGTCTAACTTGCCACGCTTTCAGCTTTCATTGTCACTTAAGCAAAGCAGACATACAAAATCATATATTACCACTCATTAATCGGATAAACAAAAAGTAAACAAGAATTCTCCCACAAAGCTGCCAAGCAATTTCAGTCCAAAATGCAACTGATCACAAGTCAGAGTCACACACTTGGTAAAGAAAATCCGCATCAAGCATATCTTCTATTTCAAAAGAAGGAATTCTGGGAAAATCTTAATTTTTTTCTTAAAGTCCTGACATACAGGACAGGAATCACTTGAAACAATCAGTACGAGTCGTTCGCGTGCAGTTTCTGGAATGTCTGGATTTGCCTGGGGTTCCTCGTGTAAGTTTCATGGATTAATTGGGGTTAAGGTTTTTGATTAAACCTTTTGCTCATAAATAACAAATTATCTTCCAATATTGTATGATCAGAGGACGGGTAGCCAAGTGTTGTGTCCAATTTGGTAGTTTTCCACTAATCTAATAGCACCTGGTTTCACAGTGGATCATTGAGAACAGAGGCCACAGCCGCCCTCACCATCACTTATTACCAGTACCAGAGAGCAGAAACTGGAAGGACAACAGTGGACACATAAACAGAAACAGATAATGATAAAGTTATAATTAAAACCATATGATTTTTGATATGTAAGCTTTGTTCATTGACTATTTTTTTTCTTTTTTTTTTTTAAATTGCAACATGAAACACTGTTGTAATGCTAACACTGGATGTGTTCTTATGGATCAGTTTCTAACACGATAAAGAGATTTGCATCTTTACAGCAGCACAAAGGAGTTATTTTCCATGTTAAAATCTCTGTCTTAATTCCATTTGAAGGAATATTTCATTACTTCTAGGAAGCGTCATTTGATTACTTTTACAAAGTGTCGTCCAACTCTTGCGGTCTCCCATCCCTTCTGTTGGCAACAACTGCGCATTTGTTCATGGCACTATGTCACACATTAACAATGATGAAACCAGCTCACAGAGCTACAGTGTCCATCATGGCGATGCGACTGGACACAAAAAGTCCCAAGAAAGACTCAAGGAAGAGAAAATGGAAAAAGTGACTTACTACGAGATTTAACAAGAGTAAGTCTTGGGTAGTGTCGTGGAGGCATCCTAACCTCCAAGCCAGAAGAGGACTGTCTGAGCTGAAAATTGCATCGTTCCTTTGTGCCGCTTTAACTACTTGATTGATGTAAAGCAATTTTTTTTTTCTGGCATCTACATGGGTCTAGATCTCATTATTCAAGCTATACACATTAAGAACAAATTCAAGACAATTCGAACTGAACAGAAAGCGCTAGAAATGAGGCCGACAAGATGGATGAATGGATGAGCCCTGCTACACTGGGCTGTGGTCTGGAGAGGCATGTGTGGCTGTCAGTGTCACACACTCTGTGGCTGTGTCCTTGGTCCTGCGAAGGCTTGTGTACAGCCTTTCATTCAGATTAGAAGTCAGTTTGTCTGTGATCTCTGCTGTGATAGTTTGTGGGCCATAGCCCAAGGAATCGGGTGGCTGTGGGAGTGAGCAGTCATCCAGGCCTTCAGGAGGGTTTCCATACTGTTTACTGTCCTCCTGAGTGTCAGGTTGCCCAATCAGACCTCCATCTTTTTCAGAGATGGAGGGATGAGGAGGTGGAGGAGAGGAGGACGTGTCCGTAAAAGCAACACCTTGCTCCTTGCTCTTGCCTTGATTCAGCATTGTTGTTGTTGTTGCCAATTTTGGAGTTTCAGGAGTGCTAACAGCTCCATCACTGGTCTCCTCATCAGGGGCACTGACAATGCGGGGCAGCGTACTGTGGTAGCTTGTGTCCAGGGGGTAGTTTACACTGTCCCCTCTCCGCAGTGGGGTCCGCTGCCTCTCAAAGGAGGACTGGAAGTGTCTGACGCCAGGGTCGCTCCACTGCTTGTGACGCTGCCACTGCTTGCGTAGGTGGATTCGGGACCGGTGCTTTCTTGGTGACTCCTGCTGGTCAAACTGAGGGTCATGGCGGAGAAACTCGTGGAAGAGAGCGTCCGTCTTCTCATCTATGCTGTAATCGCGATGGTGCAGAGTTAGTGGCTGAGTTGAAGGCTTCACAGCCTCTCGAGGTGTGAACATCTGACCATATGGTAACCAGCTCAAAGAACCAGCACCTGTTTCAATGGAAGCTCCTTTGCTGGCACCCAGCAGCATCTCATCTTCAGGCTCCTCCTCAAAGAGATGAGACTCAAAACTCTCACCGATCGTGCCCGTTCGCCCCGCACTGGTGAAATGGTGCCTTTTCTCATGGGCTGTTCTTTCCTTTGGGCTACCAGTAATGCTGCTGCTCCCAAAGAGTCGCAAGTCTTCTGGACCTCGAGATGGAACCTCCATTGACGCATAGCCACTGTCCATCTGCAACAACTTACGTGTCCCTGATTCTCCATCACTACCCCCTGATTCTGTGCTTCCCTGTTTCCTCTTTCTTGAATCCTGTGCCAACTTTTCCTCCCTATACTCAAAGAACTCCTTTTCATCCTCTCCACCGTCTGCCTCATCTCCTAAATCCTGGGATGGATAGCTGGGAAGCCCCCCTCTTTCTGTGTCTGTTCGTCCACCCAGGGAGCACACACTGTCTGCATCACTGCAGACCGAGTTCCTGTCGTTGTTGCTGCTTTGGTCAGAGGCTGCGTACTGTTCAAGTGTTGCACGCAGTGTCCAGATGTCTTTGTAAAGTGATTGGTGATCCTGGGGTTGAAGGCGGTCCAGAGAGTTTACACTTTCCCTTCTTACCACCGGGAGTGCTTCTTCTTGGGGATCAGGGGACAGGCCAATCACCCCTGGTCCACCATGGCTGCAGGTGGGCTCTACCATCACTTCTACCTCTACCCTGCAGTGTGCACAGAAGGATAGAGAGTTGAGATTAAATGAAAGAAACAAAAGTTTAAAAAAAAACAGAAGAAACAAAGAGACATGCAACGCAAGTGTCAATGTCAGAGCATTCACCTAGACAACACTGTCATCCGAGACACGGCTGTGTTTACAATGCACTGAATGATTTTTATGACTTGCAATGGCTGCAGCTGTAAGCTCTTGTAAAGCTGAAGTCACGTGAATTTAGAAAATTAGCAGAAAATCCATGCATGGAACATGAGTAAATGAGCATGAGTCTCATCAAATTTCTTTGCTCATGCCAGGTTCCTGGATATTTATATCATATTACACAATAATACAAGCAACATAAACAGGAAATACTTAATGATTTAATGTAATATTCTAAAGACTGAGGACGATTGGTTATTTTTGCTGCCTGCACTGCTGTTTTAACTCAAAATAGCAGGACTCAACTTTTGAGGATATTATGACATCACACTATGTTAGCAATGGAATGGTGTCTTATGCCAGATATAAACTCTGCGTCTGAATTCTCCACTCCACTCTGGGAAAAAAAGAAAAAAAAAAACAGCACTCTGGGAATCCCCTGCATCCTGTTTCGAACATGAAATTAGTCTTAAAAGACCTCTTGTTTAGTGGATTTCTCTCTATGAAGATCAAGCTGTGGTAAGAGTATTTCTGCAGTTATTCAACATAAGGCCAGATTTACCAGGCTTTGTGCCTGGTGCCAACGTTGTTTTGGCATTAAAAAAAATAAAGATACTGTCAATATTTTTTAACAAGGCACATGTTAAGGCACCTGGTAATTTAACAACTTTCATGGATGGACAATGTGATCTTTGTGTCTGGCCCTGTTGCATATAAATTTATAGGTGTTTTACCCTGACAGAACGTAGAATGGTGGGATGGGACTGTGTAAATGAACTGCACGGATTTATTTACAAAGCTTTGGATTTACATTTCACTGCTGATGCACAATTATTTACCCGTAAGAAGAAAAAAAAAAAAAGCACATCTTAAATTTTGTTCTTGATATAGCTCACACAGGAAATTTGGCCATTCAAATGAATTCATTTAAAATCTCATAAGACATGTAAATTGATTGACAAACCATCTTATTTTTAACTGACTGGAGGACTGTTGACTAAAATAAATAAAATACCTTTTAAACCAAAACATTTAGCTCCTTTCTTTTTTCCTTCTTCATTTAATCCAGGTTTTTTTTGTTTTGTTTTGTTGACAGTAAAAATTAACTACAGCAGGTTCTGGATACTTCCCTTGGTGCTGCTCTTAATTTGCAACCACATGCAAAATTTTCCCACCTTAGTAAATCTGGACCACGGTATTTTAATCTTTTTAGGTTAATTAAAAAGGATAGTAGAGCAATGATTTTAAAAAACATGGAGTGGACCATCCTTTATCCCTGCATGTACATCTCTCCCGTATTAGCCTCCCTCCATTGGCTTCCCGTGAAATTTAGAATTGAGTTTAAAATTCTGCTTCTCGCATATAAGGCCCTTAATGGCCTAGCTCCGCGCTATCTACAAGACTTGATAGCTCGTTATGCTCCTAATAGAGCTCTCCGCTCTCAGAGTGCAGGATTACTCGTCGTTCCTAGAATATCTAAAAGTAGGTTTGGAGGATGGGCCTTCTGCTACCAGGCACCTTTTTTATGGAACCAGCTACCAGTTTGGGTTAAGGAGGCTGATACCATCTTCATTTTTAAAACTAAATTGAAAACATTTCTGTTCAGTAAAGCCTACAATTAGTCTTAACTATACTGTGTAGGGGCTAATAGTTATAACTATAGTTGTAGTAGTAAGACTTGAGTAGCTCGTCTTAATCACAGCTTCGTCATAGTTATGCTGCTATAGGCCTACGCTGCAGGGAGACACCAGCATGATCTGCTGAGTGGTGTCTCCACTGCTCTTCTCCTTTTTCTTCCCTTTCTTCCTCCCTTCCTCCTCCTCCAGCTCATTTATAATTATTTGGGAGCACCCTGCTACTGAAACTGTGCTCCATTTTCTTTGCTTTCCTGTGTTTGTTGTGCTGTTTCTGCCCCCTTTTCTTCTGTGTATTTGCAGGCCAGAGTTTCCTGGGTTTCATGCTGACTTGCAGTTCCATCCTCTGTCCATCCCGGGGTTCTCCTCCACTTGTGTTTGGGTGCCGACTGGCGTGGTGATCAGCGACCTGGTCCTCTGGCCATCTCATCCCAGTGCTGCTGCCTCCATCTGTTTATATTTATATATCGCATCCTGCTTGAAATCCTACCCTTCTCTTTTCTTAAACCCAAACCCCCCCCCCCCCCCCCCTCCTCCCCCTTTTCTTGCACACACCTCACCTACACCCCACCCGCACATTACTGATACTCAAGAGCCTATCATGGCTCATTACGCTGACCACACGCCCAAGGGCCCTCCATAGCTCGCTTGCATTCACCCTACAACAATTCCACTACTTCTTTATTATTATTTTTTACTTTTTCTGTGCTCTCCTCTCTCTGTCCTACATCCTCTTTCTGTCCTCCATCTTCTCTCTGTCCTACACCCTCTCTCTGTCCTGTCTCTCCTCTTTTCTTTCTCTACCCGGCTGGCCTTCGGCAGGAAGGTCCCCCCATATGAGCCAGGTCCTGCTCAAGGTTTCTTCCTCTTAAAGTGGAGTTTTTCCTTGCCACTGTTTGGTATAAAGGTTTTTTTTCTCCCTACGTGGGAGTTTTTTACCTGCCATTATCATTGATTGGATTTAATTATATAATCTTAGTTGATGATATTTGCTCGGGGGTCATGCTCTGGGTCTCTGTAAAGCGCCTAGAGACAATTGTCATTGTAACAGACGCTATATAAATAAAATTGAATTGAAATTGAATGTATGTTCTGAGGAAACATTCTCTTTGAGAGTTCATCAAGTGAGGGAGGATTGGGCCGAGACGTAGCTTCCTGTAAACCATTAACAAAGCCCTCTTACTGCAGTAAAGAAATGAGTGCAAGGCAGCGAAGCAGTGGACGGGATGAATGGCAAGGGAATTAAAGATACCTGCCGAGGGAGGGAGGTGGCGGGGATGGAGGTAAGAGGAGGCGGGAAGTTGGCTGGCTTGGACAGTAAGCAATGTCCTGGGTGCGGGCGATATATTGGATGAGGTCTATGTGGTGTGCATCATTGTCGTCCTGGTCCATGCTCTCACTGGCTGCTCGCTGGCGCTGGAACTGCCTCCTCTTTGGAGAGCCTGGATAACACCGAACATGAAGAAAGAGCAATGAGTGCTACGAGTTGTGTGACAGCAGGCGTGGAGTGACACTTAATTCAGCAGAAAGCTTCAATCAACTGTTGAGATTTCCGCAGGGCATTTTGTGGTCTTTTGCAGGGAGGAGTGTGTGTACGTAGGATGAAAGGGAGCGACAGGGAGGATTCACTCAGGGGCTCACATTGATTTGGAATGACCAGACTTTGCGTCATTGAGCCATCTGTCTAGGATGCTTGTGTGTGAAGATCCAGCTCAGCGAAAAGGCAGCTCACAGTTGGTTGCTGGAGCTCACTGATAAACCAATGTCTGTTTACCAAAAAAAAAAATCATTTTGACAAAAATATCTGGCACACATATATACAGACAAAATACGGATACAAAAACACCAACTGTATAATCGAGTTTTTGTCGGAGCAGTTATAAAAGAAACGCTTCACTCCCACACTGAATTAGCACAGATCTTTCATATTATTCTAAAATAATTACATAAAAACACCCTTATAGCATGAAGAATCCATTACCTCTAGTGTCCAGACTGGAGGCTCTCTGGCTGCTGTCCAGCTTCCATTTCTTTATCTTTAAGTAAGGACTGGCCCCCTCCAGACTAGCATGACGCCGTAGCTTCGTGAGGAACTGCATCACAGGCCTCGGGCTTCCCGCACTGCTGCCAGCAGGAGAAGCACCGTTCCCGACCACAGTTCTTTTGCCAGCGCTGACACTGCTGCCTCTACCCCGGGGTCCCACTGCCAACATCTCAATCTGAAAGAGAGACAAATGTGGTCAGACAGAAGACCTGCCAAGAGCAATAGTGAGTGTATAATCCTCTCTGACAGTGAGGTTCTACACAGGCTTCCATGTTTACCCATCAGCCTTCACTCTTTTTGATAAGACTGCGTGACCCTCTAATTTCTGTGGGGTGACTCACTGCTTGACTGGCTGGTGGGTGTAAAAATTGCCCGACTTAAGAAGATGTACCACTCTACTAATGTTTAATGGTTACAGCATGTTAATCTATTTTCCAAACTCATCTTTTACCTTTTTTAAAAAAAAAAAAAAAAATCAGGAACCCTTACAAATTCTTTGAATGCAGACTTAGAATGTTTTCATGATTGGACTACTTTTAATTTAATTGAATTTTTTTTAAGTGTGTGGGTCCTTTTTCCTTGGATTCCATTGGAATCAGATGATGTGAAAGACATTATATGGCAAATTAGCTGGAAGTTACGTACAGAGCTGGAGCTTGGCTCCTTGGTGCCAAGAGCCACAGTGCTCTCACAGAAGCTGGTGTCCACCACAGAGTTAAGAGCATCTCCAGGGAGAGCGGAGCTTGGATTTACACTCAAGCTTGTCAGTGCCGTTTGTGGTAGAGGACACAGCATTGGCTAAAGGGACACACACACAGGCACACATAAAAACAACATTTGTTACCTCATCATATATTGCATTTTTTTTTTTTTTGAATCAAGTAATGCAGCCTCTCACCTGGAAGATGGAAAGTGCTGACTTGGCAACAGGGCGCGTTGTCATGGTGATGGTGCTTTCAGCTGAGTCGCACTCGTGGATGGTGACTATCTTGAGGGCTGGTGGAGGGATGTGGAGGTTTGTGAGCCGGGCATTCTTCAGGTGGTGGAAGTCGCCTTCAGTCAGAGTATACCTGAGGTTGGGGGTGTAAATAAAAAGCTATGACTACAAGATGAAACGTAAGTTTCACACACCTGTAATATGTTTTTAAATCATGAGACTCATTATTGCACAAGAGACGAACAGCCTGGGAGACATGTGACTTTAAAGCCACCTACAATTCTGAATCTAGACCTACAAAACAATTCCTATTGACAAATGTGTGTATTAAACATATTAAACATTGTGTTCAGCGCATATGTAATGTAATGTAATGTAATTTGGATTCATTCTTAACTCTAAACCAACACAAATGTAAATTGGACACAGTAAAATGTTTTGATGTAAGAAGGCTGGAAGCATTTTGTGAAGGAGGTGAAAAAAAAAAAAAAAGAACTGTGAGCCTCTGTATGTGATGGCTGTCTGACCTGCGGCCCTTCTCCTGTGTTTTCTTGCCATGATCAAAGAGTGCAGCCTCATTGAAGGAGACACGGCGGCCTGTGGGGCCTGTGGACAGGAAGCGCTCCGTCTCTTGATCGTGAGAGCTGGCCATGGACAGACAATCTGACTCATCCACCCTGATAGTGATTTCTAGATAAAAGGAATTAAAACATGGCATAGAAAGTTAATCAGACAGACAGATCAGACACTAATAAAAGAGGAGGGTTATATAAGAGGAAAGGCAGGTAAAAGAGCATGTTACAGTTGATACAATGTGCAAGGAAGTGCTTAGTCAGTCTACTGCTTTAGTCCAATCTAAAATGACTGAACGATATTCATAGTCACCAAAGATGACTCTGACTGACTCTGTGTTTTTAACCCAGTACCACCTCCAATCTAATTTAGTGACATTTCCTCAAACCTATAAAGTTAGCTGGCACCTAACATTTGTAGTTGAATATTAACAAATACCCGTGACCCTGTATAGGACTAAACAGGTATGGAATGGATGGATGTTCACAAATAACAAATTTTGGCAAATAGTTGACTGAAAAATGAATCATTAAGGCTTATGAAAACCCTTTGACAAACTGATTCATTTAGATTTTTTTTTTAATTTAAGTTGTATTTAATTTTTTTTTTTTTATTATTGATTTTTTTCTCAGATTTTTGTGGCTTTAGTTATCTTTTTTTCCACAGTCAGAGAGAGTGGAAATCAGGGCAGAGAGAAAACAGCGAAGACACACAGCAAAGGGTCACAGGCTGGGAGTCGAACCTGTGACCAGTTGCAAGCAGACTGTGCCTCCATTCATGGACCACCTGCCTAAACCACTGCCCTACATTGTTATTTTTATTCAAAAAGCATTTAAAAAAAATATGAACTCCCACCTCTGATCTGGGGGATAGGGATGAAGTCACCACCCTGTGTTTTTTACAGTTTGCCCATTACGAATAAATGGGCGATTTTCCATGCCTTTATTACTGAGGCAGGAGACCAGTCCTATGTGGCTACAAGATCATCTGTGCCTGCCACAGTAGCAGTCCTCAAATCCAGTGATGAACACCCCAGGTGCGAAAAGTCATCAAGCTGAAGAAGGAGCCCCGTTGAGCTTGGTTAGCTTATGGGGCTCCAGAAGCTGATGGGTACTGGCAGGCCAAACAAACTTGCGCTAGGAGTTTGGTGAAGCTGCAGAAAGCAACTTTTGGTCAGCTCTAAGAGGATTCTGGCAAACTGTCATTCCACTCAGGTGGGGAAGGCAGTGTTTCACCAACACTTGTGTACAGAGGAATACAGAAGGAATACTTTGAGGATCTTCCAGATCCTCCAGAGAGGAAGCTGAGTCTGTGGACTCTATAATGGGCTCACCAATAACTGGAGATAATGTTACAGATGTTGTCAAAAAGTGCCATGGTGGCACAGCTACAGGGGTGGATGAAGTTCCTCAAGGCTCTGGATGTTGTGGGGTTGTCTTGGTTGACACACCACACAACATTGCATGAACATCAAGGGCAGTCCCTCTGGATTGGCAGATTAGAATGACTGTTGTGTTCCAATTACACCAAATTTATACTCCTCAGCCTCCTCACGAAGGTCTTTCCAGGGGTGCTGAAGAAGAGAGAGGATATCTTGGTGTTTTGTTCACAAGTGAGGGACTAAAGGAATGAGACAGGCTATTTGATGCTGTGATTGCAGTACTGTAGACTCTGTACCAGTCTGTTCAGTTAAGAAGAGAGCTGAGCCAAAGAACGAGACTCTCTGTTTACCAGTCAATCCTTTACCTTCGCCTATGGCCATGAATTGTGGGTAGTGATTGAAAGAACGAGATTGCAAAAAAAAGGGGGGGGGCTGAAATTAGATTCCTCTACAAGGTGGCAAGACCTGCCCTTAGAGAAAAGATGAGAAGTTCAGTTTTGCGAGAGGGACTGCTCCACCACATTGAGAGAAGCCACCTGAGGTGGTTCAGGATACCTTCTGGACACCACTTTGAGGAGGGGTTTTGGATATGTCAAACAAGGGACGGGCTCCAACATAGACCCAGGACACACTGAAGAGATCATATCTCTCAGATGGCCAGGGAATGCCACCACATTTTCTGGAGGAGCTGGGGGAGGTGGGAGGGGAGAAGGACGCCTGGGTTTCTCTGCTTAGTCTGCTGTCCCTGAGGACTTGAATCCGGATAAGCGGAATTAATGGATGGAAAAAGAGCCTTCACTCATCCAAAAATATCAAAATGTACTTCCGTTTGCCAGGAATGGCAACTACTTCACCTAATTTGCTTCCATCAGTCCAATCTCCTTCTCCCAGCTTCCCTGCTTGCAGTTACCCCTCCTTTCCCCAGTAAGTTACATCTTTATCTGTGTTTGTCTCCCTCTCTTCTTTGTCTATTTTCTTCTTACCGTGGGTGGGCTGAGTCTCCTCGATGTAAACTGTGGTTTTCTCAGGGTCATCGCTGGCTCTGGGGCACACAGAAACATTTAGATCAATGCTGTGACATGATTAACCTTGAAGTCAGTCTTTCATGTGACAGACCCAACTGATGCAGAGGTTACCATAGTACAACGCTGCATGATCAGTGTTGCTATTCAAGCTTTCTGCTTGGTGAGAAGGATGTACATTTTTTTTAAATACAATTACAGATTATCCATTGAAACTTCAGCTTTAGAACAACATTAGACACAAGGTTGTCCAACTCTTTAATACCGTTTGTCGAAATGGCTACGTGTGTAATCAATGAAGGCTTAAATAATTCCCCGTAATCAGAAAACCTCCAGGGCGAGGGCACCTCTTGAAGTGAGAAAACACGGTGCTTTATTGGATTGTACAGTCCCACTCATCTTTTGGATCTCAGATTGAATAAGCAATAAAGGTCATGTTGATAATTTGATACATGCAGGATATTTTTCCTCAAAAACGTCTGTCTTAACATCTTGATCTGTTGATTCTCTATATATTCTCAGTCGTGTTTCTTTATTCTTATGTAGATTATTTATTTAATGAGGCAGAGAAAAAAATGTGAAGACTCTTAGCTTTAATTTCTCTGCTTCTGGCTTCTTTGTGCAAAGACCACAAGTTACATGTGTGCTTGTGTGTAGCTTTGTGTCTGTGTGGGTGTGAAATGACTAGAGGGATATCTCCATCCACCCAGATCCATGCTTTTCCTCGTCTTTCATTTCCTTTGTGGCTCCTGGTTCCACTGTGTGAGTGTGCACGGGTTTGTGTGTGCATATCCTCTGTGTGCTCACAGCGCTGGGTCGAGACACAACATTAATCACCGCCGATGGCTGCTATGAAATCTCATTACACTCATCATTTGTACCAGTCTACCCGATTCTCCTTTTTCACGCTTTAGCCTCTTGTTCTGTCTGTTTATCTGCATCTCGCTGGTAAGCTCTCATGCATCCAAGCGTATGCGGTGGCGTGTGTGCTGCTGTAGAGAGGGTCAGCCATTTTACTGCTGAATAAACACAGATGACTCACAAATAAATGGACATGAATATGGCAAATGTGTCCAATGAAGTGTTCTTATTGCAGCCTCATGGGAGGTCTTGACATTCAAACAGCAGCCATGTAGATTGAATGAATGTGCTGTGATGTTATGCTTTAACATGCTAAGATGCGATTGTAAAGTTGCTTTAATTCACTCGATGGCTCACTTTTTGCTTGTTAATGGAATCACATTGAGCCATTTATTACCTATTATGTATTAATAGGTAACAGGTATAAGTACCACTTTTTTTTTAAAGAACACTTGCATCTGAGCTCAGAGACAGCAGCGCTTTCCAACAAAATGTGTGTACTCTTGTGCTTGCACTGTAAATGCAACACCTGTGCATATATACTGAAGTGTTATCTGCAAGCCTTGTTGAAACTGCACAGGAGGAGTGCTGAATTAAGTTTGTGGGAGTTTTCAAGGATGTAGTGCATGTGGGGGTTTGAGGCAGGATAGATAACAGGAACACCAGGCTTCCTGCCTGGTGTTCCTGTAAAAATATAATAATATAAAATGTAATGAAAATCCATACAACACCACATTCTATAGCCCCGAAATCAGCAGCGTTGACTCAACAAGACTGAAACACAGGTTCAACAAAAAGTAAGCGCAATAGTCTTTTTGAGCCTATCACGTATTACAGTTGTCTTGTTATTAGATCATACAGCTGCTGCTTTTATTACTCCTCTCCTCTTATCAGTCCTAGCTGGTCTTATATCTTCTCAAAGCTTGTGTAACTCTAGACAAAAGGCTTAAATTAACTGAAGGAGCTACACCCACTAGTGTATTTTTGTACCGTACCTGGCACAGAATTGCCCTCCTCGACCGCAGCGACGGTAAGCGATCACGAAGACAGAGACGAAGATCAGTGTTCCTACCAGGAAGATGGAGAGGATCACCAAGAGGAGCACATAGCCATCTTTCTGCTCCTCATCCTCAAGTGGGATCTCCTGTAGTAAAACAGATGGAAAAGAAATCTTTATCTTGATATAAACAGCAGCATTCTTTATTTTAATGTGAATTTCTAAGCAAGTAAAGGATAGCATGTTTTTTAGAGCGCATTAAGTTAAAGATTTCACCTTTGTTAATTGTTTTAAGGAATGTTACTATTTTCCAACATATATATTTGTATATCTAACAATAAAAATGGTATCTTCCAGTGTTGATATTAATTATAATGCCATTTTGAAAAAGGTAGAAAATGACATTAAGAGATGGATACCCTCCTCAGTACCTGCAAAGGCTACTGAAGAGGGAAGTAGTTAAAATTAATGTTCTGCCCAGACTTAGTTTCATGAGCTCAATGCTGCCACTGTCTCTAATTAGCTATTGAAAAAAAGGTGGAGTCCATTTTATTCTAGATGAATGGCTCCAGTAGATGTCCATGAATAAAATAGTCAACATTACAAAAACCTTCTTTTTTTTGTTAAAAGACTTTAAGGATAGTGGAAAAATAATCAGGGGGGGGAAGTAAAATACTGCAAACACTCTCCTTGTGTGTGATGTGTGCAGAGAGTTTAGGGGGCGTGGCCTCAATACCCCTGCAGTGAAATATTCTCAAGTATACTTTCATGTAATCTGCTTGTTTTAGTCAAGATGGCATTAAAAATATATTTTTGTCCACAATACTAAAAATCCCTGTGAAGGGTCAACCTTCAGTTTAGTAAATTCCAGGTTTATTCCTGTTCATTCCCCACAAATTCCCATGGAAGGTTTCCAACTTTGAAAAGTCCTGGAATTTTGCAACCCTAACCAGACCTAACAGCTAAAAGGTATATAAGAAGATTAGATGCATGGCATCAATGTGCCTGCAACATTATTGCTTAATGGAGTTTTGAAATGTAACAGTTTTAGAAAATTGATAAAAATGAGGTGGATATGGCCAATCAATCAATATATCAAGGAATGATTTAATCAACATCATACTGATGGAACATGTTGTCAAAATATGTCTCATTAGCAATAATAATAATAAATTTAACAAGTAAATTAGACTCCACAATGATATAATGTGTTACATGCATGAGTACAGTTGCCATGCAAGCACTTGACCAGCCAGTAACCAAAAGCAAATGCCACTGACTGTTTTTAGGAGTTGATACATGATCCTCTCATTCAGTCACTCTATACATACACACCAAAAGCGTCTTTATAGTGTTCTACATGAAACGATGACCTACGATATTACACTAAATAAAATGCCAATTTTTAAAATCCTACCATCTCACAATTCTAACCAAAGTAGTATTGTGTGTATGGTATAGTATAGTATAATGTCTATGGATCCGAGGTGGCTTCTTCATAGCCAATAACCAATATTGTTCTGTAGAAGCCTCTCCTTTTATCTGCAGTTTTTCTTTTTGGTTTTTTTTGTTGTTGTTGTTGTTTTTTTTTTTTTTTTTTTTTTACAATAATGTTTGCTTCCAGGTGCAAATGATATTTCATTTAATGCCACAAGCCCAAAGCATGATCAGCTCACCCCCAGTCCCTCCAAATATACCTTAGCTCATTGAACCAGGCTATTTTGACAATCCTGGAGATCACCTTGCATTCAAACAAGGGTTTGAATTTGACATTGAAGCAATCCAGCAGTCCTTTCTGTAAGTTTTCTTATAGACATCAGAATGATTTCCACTTTTCCTGGAATGTTTCCTATATTTGAAAATGCTGTTCCACCTCCTTTTTTGTGAGCATCAATTCATTTAATTTTGTAAGTGCCGGGCAGCTGGTTGGAGGTGCTCAAAGCTGCTGATTAATGGGATGCAATTTAAAGAGGCAGAGTTTTTATTAAGCCTTAAAATCGCCTGGTCTTAGCTAACAAGGTCTATGAACAAGCCATAGCTCTAACAACCTGATTAAGGTCTGAGACCTTGAAAAGTTATTTGAGGGTCCAAATCTCAGTTTTCCTTGTTTTTCATTAGAGAATAAATCTGTACAAAAGGAAAAACAATACATTAATGTTTTTTTTAAAAAAATTCAGGTAATGTTTCATCTTGTATGCATCCCTTTTGGACAGCAATTCTTTTTCTGCCTACTTAAACTCTAACGCTTATTAAGCCTGACATTTTTCCCACAAACTATTCTCATGGTTTGAAAAAAAAAAAGGAATGGATAAAAAGAGGGGTATTCATTTCTGCACATGACTGCATCTATCTTAACTGTGCCAATTGATCAATTGTTCATTCATTTGCGCTCTCTGTCTTGTAAATGTTTTATTCTTCCTGTGGTTGGGGGGCGAGGGGGGGGTGCAACAGAAAAGGATTGGAAGAAAGACAAGAAAAAATGAAAAAAATGAAGGTGAAGGTGAAAAGTGTTAAAGTGTACATATCTTTAGTTTTTTTTTTTTATCTTTGTAGTTTTGTGTCATTTCTATCTCTAAAAGGCCAGGCAGTGTAACATTAGGACCATATGGCAGCTTTATTTTGACTTGCAAATTAATTTTTATTTTTCATTTCATGTAATTTTCTCAGTTTTTTTTCTATATATATATATATATGTATATATGTATATATATATATATATATATATTATATATATATATATATAACATACATACATAACGATAACCACAAAGATTGCTCATAAGAGTTTTATTTAAGGGCTGATATCTTACCATTTTCCATGGTTTTCTTGATTATAACCTAAATCGCTTAAGTTTTTACATCAATAGCTATGGCGTTGTACTGCCAAAAACACTGCTTTTATGCATTCACTGTTTTCTTTTCTCTGTTTTAGTCACATGATGACGTTTAGTGGTACCAGGTATTAAAATGAACAAGAAAGTGAAGAAAAAATGGTGGTCTAATAATTTTTTCTATGACTGTATATACAAATATATATGTGTGTGTATTAGAAATACCCCCTCGTACCCCCTCTTTTAATCCTATGTTTTTTTGTGTAATAAAAACTAAATAACTCTTCTGACTGAAAAAATTCTTAGAATGAGGCAAGTACAGCTTTTCTGAAGTCATTTCTCTAAACATGGAAACATGAGTGAGATTTGCAGAACTACATCTAAACAAACCACAAGTTTATTGTTTTACAAACAGATGAGACCACGGTGGAGTTGTCAGGCCCTAGTGACCAGTGAGCTGACCTATAAACTCCTCTGTATACCAGACTATTCTGGAGGCAAACCTGAGGCCATCTCTCCAACAACCAGACCTCAAAACACTTGAAATACAATGGTGAGACCTTAACAAAGCTGTGTGCAAGCTAATGTCCCAAAAAAAACTAAAGCAATGTTGAATAATGAACCAAAGTGCTTGACAATTATGTGAGTTTGTCAAAATATGTCTCACTATTTGCATTTTTTTTTTTTTTTTTTTTGGGGGGGGGGGGGGTGTTCTGGTGGTACTTTGTATTGCCCATATTAGTATTTTCTTTTAATCTCATTTTTATTGGATAAATATTACACAGTGACAAAAGTTACATGATGTTGTTCATCTGCAGCTGTGTTTCCCTATAAGATCCTAAGAAAAAAGACGGGTTAATATCTTTTGCATCTGGCTACAAACAGATGGACTGAAGGTCAGAGAGGTAGACATCACAAAATAGATAAATAAATCAACCACTGAAAACACTAACTTTTAAAGGATGCCGAAAATGCTTAATAAGCTGAAAAGCAGAAGTACACAACATCTCCACCTGCTTCCTAAAAGCAACATCATACAGAAGTGTGCGCTTTTCAGGATCATTGGTTTGTACCGTCTTAAACAGTGTAGCAGATCTGCAGCTGTTTTACCTTCTCAGCAGCAGCATGCAGCTTACAAGCCTGATTTTTGCTGTTCTTTTTTTCTTTTTTTTTTCTTGCCCACGGGTTGGTTGGCCTCTAAAGTGAATCTATAAATACAACGGTGCAATTCATCAATAAATGCTTAGGCTATTAATCTGTCTCAGTGTATCTTAGCGAGGGGAAATGCTCTCACAGGAAGGACAGGCGTTTGAGTAGATTAGCCGCACACAAAGAGCACAGGTAGATGATGCAGTTTACCATCTTAAGTTTCAGTTACTTTCATCAAGATGACTACTTTTCATAAGAGGAGGACAGGACATCTCAAAGTCTCTCTGTTTAATTAACTTAAAAAAAAATCTCCAGTCAATCCACATAAACAGATGGGAAGCTACTTGTGAAAATATATCTGTGTCAAAGAAACCAAACGACTTCTTCTTGCCCACCTGTGTTACAGTCGGGAGTATCAGAAGTTTGTTTCAAGCAGCTTTGTCAGAGCAGTCGTCTTTATTCCTCCTCAAGGTCCATGTGAAAGGTAGGGAGACACAGCAAGGGGATGGGGTATGTATAGATGGCAATATAACAGACTAGTGATATCATAATGATGATCTTATAGGTGGAACATTGCCCTGAGCTCTATGAGGGAGAGAACACTTCAAATACAAACGAGTACTACACTCTGACGTCACAGTGTAATTTTTCTGCAAGGGGAAATTAAAACTGAGATTAGATCAGAGATTTAATTATTTCAGGTCCAGGTCAGGATGTTCTCTATTAGCCAGTCAGTCAATTGACCAGAAGATATGAGGGAGAGCGTGGCTCTGGCGGTGAGCGGTACACAACACACGCATACACAGGAAGTTTGAGTGCAAGTCAGTGGTGAAAGGCAGACTCACTGTAGAGTTTTCTGGCAGGATGTTCCAGACGGTAGACTCATTGCTCATGGTCCAAGCCAACTAGAGAGTCCCCCTGAGAAACAACACACATACACAGAGGAAATGCCTGTTACTGAAGCTGTTCATCAAATGTCAAAGTCCATCACAAACTGTAGAACCTTTTTATCCAGGCATTTTGGATATGCAAGTCTAAAACAACCATATAGACTTGTGTCTAATAGCAGTGGACAAAAACATTACTATAACTTTGTGTAATGTGAATTCAGATACCCACTGCAGCAAAACTGATCTTCTGAAAGTAGCTCTGAGAGAGTGGAAACGGAGGTAGAAACCAAATGTGCTCGTATTGTGCTTCTACACGTGGATCGAGCACCCTCCAGAAAATGTATAAGCATTAGCATATCGGCTGTAAATCATCACCTATGATTCCAGATTACCCCAAAGACGGGGCTACCCCTCCCCTTTCCAGAGACACAAAGAGAAACGGAGAGCAACATCAGTTTTTACTGCTACTGGCCCTACTACTGCTACTGCTTTGCTCTTATAGATCACATCCATTAATACAGCTACTGCTGCATCAAACGCCCACACATAGGCACACATGGATAGATCTACTCACCCAGCAAGGGAGAAACAACATGCCAGCAGCGTTCAGCACTCCTCGCTTGCCTGCCAGTCACTGCAGCACTTAACTTCAGCAACACAACCTGTAATATCTGGTGCCTGACTCCTTGCTGCCTAATTTTATTTTATTTTATTTTTTTTAATACCATCCAGGCATGAAAACTGTTAAAAGAGCTCATCAGGCTGCACCCAGACAGCTTTCCTTTGCAGAACTGCTGCACTACATCCTGCTTTCTACCAACTCAGTGGTCTTACCCTGATGGAGGGCAGTGCGCAGCAGCAGCAGCAGCAGCAGCAGCAGCTCTGGATGTGTGTGTCTCTGGCTCAGGAGTCTCCTCCTCAGCTCACTTGCTGCATCCTCAGCCGTTCCAGCTGAAGCAGTTTCGCACCCCTCAGGCTTGGCCCCCTGGCCTCAGATCAACAGGACAGCAGTGCTGCATGGCTAATGACAAACACACATAGCAGAATGAGTATTCCTTTCATGGCTAAAGTTGGATGAATTAAATAACTGCACAAAGATAATTTGCCAGCATCATTTTACAACTGTTTCAGTAGTAATACATTAAAATGATGTTTTCTCCACTGTTTTCTTACTCTTGTAATGATGTTGTATTACCTAAATTCGTTAAAGTAATTTACTAAATGGCAGTAGTGAAACTTCACAGGTACAGTAATCTGCATTCACTCATTAACACAAACTCTCAGGTAGACTTAAAAAGGAATATGACTGAAATGGCTATTGTATGAAGCTATGGAAATCAGTGTAGGGTTACACTCACTTATATGGTACTAAAAAACCTTTGTAATGGCTTTGCTGATTAGTTGCCAGAGCAGATGGTGAGTCACGGGTGTCCCAGCATTGCTGTATCCCATCATGCTTAAAATCTCCATGTACACCAGCCGCATTACTGGTACCACACAGCGCATCGTTTCGCTTTTTGATCTATCATTTTAAAGCAGTTAGCTGAATATCCATCTACAATTACCTCAATGTCCAGTAATTACTTCTATATATATTTCTACAAAACAAGTGGAAATATAGTGGCTAGTTTTTGAAAAAGTAAAGCAAAAATGAATAGTAGAAATGTATTATACGTTAGAAAGATTACAGTTTCTTATTGTTAGATTCATCCCCTGACCAAAAGCGCGGGTAGCTTTTTTTTTTCCATAAACCGCCCTCCCCCCTAAAAAAAAAAAAAAAAAACAAAACAAACAAAAAACCTGATCAACAGAGCTGTGATCGGATTCAATCTTGTTGTTTTTTTTTCCACATGATTTCTATCAGTGCGATGGCACCGAAAGCAGCGCGGCTCACGAACTGAACTGGCTGCACAAACATACCGAACAGGCACGCGGCACTCACCTACTGGATCAGCCTGGTCCATGCAGGAGTGGAGGGGCGAAGCCAACAATACGGAACTCTTCTGCGAACACTTTAATTTGGGCTTTAAAGCTAAAAGTATTTATGAATGAAACCCCGCCGTTTAAGGCACGCCCACCATCTTGTCGTAGGCGCGCCACGTGACGCAATCTGTGAGGTAAAAACCGAGTGCTTTTCTTAAGCTTTCCCAAGGCGCATCACATCTGCAACAGAGTCGGGGAAACCCGACCCTCTCAGTTTAATGTACACCACAATAGACCCTATCTCTACAATTCACTCCCAGGACAACAAGTGCACAGAATATGGCTCATATGTTTTGTTTTGTTTTTTAACACATTATGTGCATTGCATGGTCGCAACTGTAGGAAAAATATATGGCAGATTCAGCTGCCTCCTTGGTTTGATCATTCATTTCTCTCCTGTGTTGAATTTTTTAATGCGCCATTCAAAAGACGAATAAATAAATTACACAATAAACAGTGGCCCCTTGACTTTGGCCACTCCTGCAGAAATGTAGGAACGTTGACGCCATCTCCTGGCGGTGAAGGCTTACTAGTTTAAAACAGCGAGCAGTGAGCAGGCTGTAGTCCAAGTATGGACTAAAGTTAAATTAAATACCAGCTGCTTAAACTGAAATTGCTGTTAGTTTACAGTTCAGAACAGAATACAGTTCTAACTTGCGTTGAATAATTACGTCACACGTCTATAGAGTCAAAGCACATCCTCAAACGATCAACAAACCCACAATGCGTCTGTGTTTTTTTTTAAAGAACTACATTATCCTACGTTCTTCGCGCGCCCCCAAAGCCTGATGGGTAGCCGCTGAACGTCCTTGTCCTACCAAGCTCACACTGACTACCTTCACGCTCGGGTTTGGGGATCACTGTCATTCACTTGAGTTTGATTAAAATAAGACTTTCAGACATGATGGCAGCAAGATTTCTCCGCCGTGCTCTCCCCGTGCTGAGGCAAGCTCGCTCCTACGCCGAGGCCGCCTCCGGTGCCCCGCAGATGTCCTTCACTTTTGCTTCTCCGACGCAGGTAGAACACCGATGTTACTGGCGAGGCTTTGTAGGCCAAACTAGCTGGTCCACTAACCCAAATTGATTGTTTTAATACGGCGTCGGTATTTGCTTTGAGCACTTCCCCTGCTGCAACTGTGCAGACTGGAATTAATATATTATTTTTGTTGTAATTACTGATCATGGAATAGCAATTAAAGCGCAAGGGAAGGTTTGATCGTTGAGAATGGGATAGCATTAGCTTCGCTAGCTAGCCTAGCTGTCATTCACTGAGCAGCAGTGTGATTATGTTCTATATCATCACTGAAGCGCCTTTCCTGTTTCCTTTTTGTTTCCTTTTTTCGTGTATATATACGTGTATGTATATATATATATATATATATATATATATATATATATATATATATATATATATATATATATATATAGTGTCAGTGCTTTTCTAAATCACAGTTCAGCAGTAGTATGATGTTCAATACAAACCTGTAACCTTGAATTTAAACTTAAGAGTCTACTTCAGAAAGATTTTCTCCCTTTCTTGTCTTTCTGCTGCACAATGGATGCACTTGACCCATTAAGGTCATGCCAGCTCTCAAACAAATCAGTTTAGGTCATCTTTTTAAAATCTTTTCTTTTTGACTTTTATTTGACATTTTAAAAAAAATTTAAGCTGGTAAAAGAAGTTAATCATTTTGAGTACCACAGCAAAGCTTTCAAGTGTGTGTGTGTGTGTGTATGTATATGTATATATATATATATATATATATATATATGTATGTGTGTGTGTATGTGTATGTGTTTATGTGTGTATGTTTCCCATGACCTTCTGTTTTTATTCTAAAATGAATGTACAGTTTTGCACTTGCATCTATTTATGTCAGTTAATGTCATTTACAGTTTAATGTAAAATCCTCTTTCTTTTTTTTTTTTTCTCACTTACCAGGTGTTTTTCAAAGAGGCCAGTGTGAAACAAGTTGATGTTCCCACACTGACTGGTGCATTTGGTATCCTCCCTGCCCACGTACCCACCCTGCAGGTGCTCAGGCCCGGTGTTGTCACAGTCTTTAATGACGATGGCTCCTCTGTCAAATACTTTGGTAAGATTTTACATCGCTAAATTCAGAGATTAATTTGGGTCATGCTTGGAGTCTACATCCTGCTCTTAAAATAAACCAATCAGTGAATAGGACCTGTGTGTGTGTGGATGTATACAGATATGTTTGTTGTTTATCATCTGATGCATCAGGTAGATTTGATGAAGTGCAAAGTCCTTAGTTGGACTGCATGAAAAAGGCAGATATATTTTAAAGTTGGTGTAAAATTTGGATTTTTTTTTTTAGTATTTTGTTTAAGATACTCAAAGAAGGTAAAGACATTCATGATAGGCGGAGGGATGATGCACTAACAGAGTCCAGGAAGACCTTTCTGGCTGTAACACTATGCATCTCTGTACAGTGAGCAGTGGATCAGTCACGGTCAACGTTGACTCTTCGGTACAACTGCTAGCTGAAGAGGCGGTCCCCCTGGACCAGCTGGACATTGCAGTGAGTATAATGCATGCCTCATTCCATTCACCTTCACCCCAAAGCCTCAGTAAGGTTGGAAGAATACTATTAACTGTTTGGAAATTTTACTCAAAATGACTTTTTATCTTAACTGCCGTTTTGCAAATTGAACTGAATTAGTCATTGCTATTACATTCACCAAAGACCTATTTACAAAATCTAGCCACATGTTTTACAGTCTGTAGTTTGACACTTTGAAAGCCAGATGTTAGATATTTCTCCACACTCATCGCAGAGTTGTTGTGTAAAGTGTGCTTTATAGGAGAAACCATCTTTCTCTTTGAGTAACAAATCACTTGTCACTGAAACTTTGAATACTTGCTGGATATTAAAGATTATCCAGTGCCTATATAGTAGCTTTCTGGACAGATTTAGATCAGAATTTCAGAACTTTGCACATGTGAATTTAGGCAATATTTCTTCCGGAAGAATATTTCAGGCTCTGTCAGGTACGTTTGGAAATGTACTGAACTGTGATCTTTAGTTGTTCTGTCAGATGTTGTGCTAAACTGAAGTCTGGGCTGTGACTGAGTTGTGATGAAAGGGGAGCCATTCCAACTCTCTAAGGTTACATGCACTCTGCCAGTTTTCCTTAAGATAATTTCTGTTTGGCTTCTTCAAGCTTGGTCCAGCGTGCTAGACTCTGCAGCTGATAGTCATCCCTACATTATTATGACACCAAATGCAAATAATACGGGGATGTTATTGACTGGATGATGAGTAGTTGAATTTGAAGTGCTGAAAGCTCTCTCAAAAGAGAAGCTCATCTGTCTGTTCAAAGCTTTTCTGTGAGATAATATCCCTTCTTTAATTAATGCTTCAATACAATTTACTTGTGAGCTTTTTGGATCCTTAATGTTGGGGTGGCGAACTCCCATCCAGTTCTAAATCATTCAAGAGTAACTTCAGCAAACACTATACACTTAACTGAAACTTACTATTACACAAAAACATTTTAGAATCCTCAAAAAATAAGACTAATGACCGCACCTATGTGTAGGTTAAATAATCACAAAAACTAAATGACTGCTCTGCTTGTAGATGATCACCACATAGGGAAATCTCAATTTCTGCCATAAAGTTAAATACTGAAAGAGAGTCATTCCTAAAGCACAAACAACTCAATCTGAAATCAATTTTGTGGACACAGTGTCTGTTGACCTTTTATTCCATATTTTTAAGACGGCATTACAGTAATCCCTCACACTTCGCAGTTAATGGGGGCTGTGAACCCCCCCGGAAATGGTGAAAACCGCAATGTGGATGTACATGTATATGCACATACAGTATACATGTACGTGCGTACGCAAAATCTACCGGAACGTACACCCACTTTGATGATCTCTCCTCTGTGCATAGCTGACGAGAGCAAGAAATTGGAGATGCGGGGACACGTGTCAGCCAATCAGCGTCCAGACAACCGACGGCAGCGTAATGCCCATCGTAGCAGCCAATCACAGGCCTTGATTTTTCCTTCATGGGGCCTCCCGTGTCTGGCTCTTGTTGCTTCCTGAGACTCGTTCTTGATGTGAGGTGTTTCGCTTCAGCCTTGCACGCTTTCGTTTGAATTTTTTTTAAAATATTTTTTTTCCATTAATATTTTTGAAACCTCCGCGATGTACTGAGACCGCGAAGTGTTAGGGATTACTGTATGTAGGAAGTTGGTGTTGGTTGAATTTATTAGGTATGAATGCCGTCTCTTTACCCGTGGACTGAGATTTTATGTTTGATCATATAGAGCAGTGATTCCCAAAGTGTGTGGGCCGCGGCCCCCTGGTGGGCTGTTGCGGTACTGCCGGTGGGCCGTGAGAGGTTTTTTAAATACTTAATTTTTTAAAAATATGTTTATTACTGTAAAATATTTACTTACATGATTTGAGAAATATTTAGAGATAATAAAAAAAACCAATTAAGTGTTATTCTCCTGTCATCTTAACTTAATATGACAAGTATCACCTTATTTGTTAACCCCTTATATAGCTTTTAGTCTTGAATGTTGATTGAAGTGGTGTTTATAGGTTTGCATGGGCCGCAGAGATTTTTCACATTTCAAATGGGGCCTTGGTATTGTGAAGTTTGGGAATGGCTGATATAGAACAAAGTCTTTAGTCAAATGCTGTTTCAGTAAATGCAAAGAGATGAATTAATAGCTTAAACTTCTTAAATGTGCTGTGACCAATAACTGTTAGGACAATGTGTATTTTTTTAAGAGATGTCTCATAATTGGATTCCTCATCATCTAACTATTTTTGTTTGTTTGTTTTGTTTAAAGCCCTGAATTAACTTCTGTTTGACTCAGAAGGTTACAGATTTTGCCATGTTTTTCCACAACCAGCTGTCTTTCTGAACCAATCTGTTGTTCAGTAGATGACTTTGGATCTTGAGTTTCAATTGCAAAGCAATTCAATTTCTCCCATGCGTGTGGGGATCAAGTTTGCAGCTTCAGGGTTGATGTCATGCTTAATCACTTTAAATTTTAGGAGGTGATAGCTTCCCTTCAAGGTACATTTTGTCACAAATTATACAAGGAGGAGAGTTAGAAATTCTTTTGGCTGTTTTCGCCAGCCTCCTGGTTCTCACACACGCGTTACATATTTGTGGTACATCTTTTTGGGGTAAATGTTTCAAACCTGAGCTTTGTCTCACATTTTCAGCATGTATAACGATGAAAGCGTTCCTGACATATCTGCTTGTGCAATTTGTTGTTGGTAAATATCTTCAAACGAATCTTAAACATGTCAGTGGAATTCTTCGTGATGGTATTTGTTTCCCGTTTGTTGATTCATTCGCAGTGCCTTGTTGTTTATCACACTTGTGATATTTCACAGTAAAGCCCATCTTTTGAACTGAGATGATTTTCATTATCTCGGCTGAGTAGCACCTCCCAGCTGAAGATTATCCATCTGATCATTGTTGCAGCTGATCCTTGACACAGAGTGCTCATTTAAATGTCGGCCTTATTAATGCTAGTTCTTATGCAGTCATCGTTGAGTTGTCTGACCTTGGGGCAGTGCCGCTGTCTGTCAAATTAACTTCATAGCAGTAAATGAGTTATTTCTTTCTCCTGGATGTCTTCCACTCTGTTGTAACAATGCACATGGGCCCTCACTGTTAATAAGGAGGGAAAGGTCAGTCACTGTTGAGTTATAGCAGATGTGCCAAATTCCTACTGAGAGACCTTTAACTTCCAGCTATGTTTGGCATTTCTTGTTTCTAATCGCGACTGTGACAAATGGAGCTTTCAGAGCAAAGCGGCAGTGGGGATTTTCTCTGCTCCTCTTTCTACTCACTTTTGGCTCATTTTTGCTTACGTGGTTATATAAAAGTTTACCTCTCCATTAGCTTTAAAGATGTTTTTGGGGGTCTTGCGCCGAGAATTTTTTTTTTTTTAAATTTTTAATGAATAGCTGTCATTTTTCTGTCCATTTTTAGGCAGCCAAGGCCAACCTGGAGAAGGCCCAGTCTGATTTGGCCTCTACAACTGATGAGGCAGCGAGGGCAGAAGTCCAGATCAGCATAGAGGCTAACGAGGCCATCGTCAAGGCTCTTGAGTAGATCTCTGGTATGATTTCTCAGCTGCTGCATTATGTCCTGTTATGATATTGAAAAAGAAAGTGTTGACATGGAATTGGTGCCCCTTTTTATTCTCTCTTCTAGGAAATGTTTTCCTGTGATGGATTCAGTTGTCCCTCTGTGATTCCGGCTCAGTCCAGAGGATTCCATTCTTCCTTTGTACAGTGAATGAAACTAAAAATAAATTTATTTGGAATTACCAAGTTGTGGAGTTTTTGTCTGTTTGATCCTTTTCCTCTCTTACTGCTCAAAGATGATGGCTTAGTATTTGTTTTTGGATGGTTGAATCAGATTCAACCATCGCCAGGGTTTATCATAATGAAACCACACCCTTTGCCATAGAAACATTTCAGTAACCTCATGCAGTATCACAACATTTTCATTTATTTTTTTCATTAATTTCTTCCATACTGCTGTGTTGTTGATGGGAGAGTCGAACCACTGTTTAATGTCTTCTTCAGCACATCCCAAAGATTTGAAATTGATTTAAGGTCTGGATTCTACGGTGGTCCATCTATGTGTGCAAACAGTGTCTCATGCTCTGAACCAGTCTTTCACAAGTTGAGACCAATTGAATTTTGGTTTGGTCTTTGAATTTAACCTTTGCCTTCAGGAAAGAAGAAAACAAATTAGAAAAGACAAACCATTTGGAATATTTAGTCAGTTGACATTATTTTTATGGACACTTAATAATTCTGAATAACCTGCAGAAGACAAGCAACCCCACATCACTATTCTGACCCCAGTGAAGGAATTATATTGTGTACACTACTCACAAAAAGTTAAGGATATTTATGGAGTAAGGCAGATGTCAAAAACTGTACAAGTTAGCATTTGTGCATATTCATCTAAACGTGTGCATAGTTACAAAACAAAATTCTCACATGAGTAAAATCATATACAAAAACATTTAATTTGTATTTTGTATGAAGTACAATTTTATGATTGCAGTTTCTTCAACATACAACTGAGAATTCTTTTTCTTTCAGCTTTTCCTTGAGAATTTACTGTCAAAAATATATTACGAGGTCACAGGCATCGTCTATGGAATATAAGGTACAATTATTTCTCAGGCTACGCATCTGCTCAAAATCAGTTAACTCGAGGGATGAGCAATACTAGTGATTTCTGTTTAGATCCAATACCACATAATACTAGGGCTAGTATACTGATATCGATACCGATAGTTTTATAAGTCTTGTAAACACCAAAACATTGGTTATTTGTCATTTTTATGTTGAAATTCCATAAAATAAAATGTACATCAAAGCTTGCTTTTAGAAAATTACTTTGGGCATTAAGAAAAGTAAACTTCTCTATTTTGTTTTTATTTTTCACAAAAACACAAAACAGTTTGTTCTTCAGCATTAAAACAAAAAATACTAAATTGTTTGGGTTTTCTTCATAACTCAGAAGTCAATATAATATTAAGCGCTAAGTTTCTAAAATCATAATAGCTATGGCTAGCTATGGCTAGCTACGCTAGCCAACCGAAGAGCTAGTGGTTAGCTGTTGACCACGTGACGTGTGGGCATCTGATTGGTCAGCTATGTATTAATAACTCAATATAAATTTATCTGATGTGGGTTAAAAAAAAATCACCCCCCTGTACAGTTGTCATGGAAGCAGAATCTTTGTATTCATGAAAAAAATCATTTTTGATCCAGGCGATGGTTACAGCTTGGTGCTACCAACTGATTTTGAACACGTGCAGTTTGAGGAATTGATGTACCCTCTGTTTTATAGATCAGTGGTGCGCAAACTGTGTTTCAAATGAAATTCAGGTAACAATAAATAACCACAATAAGGAATAAACATCTCTCCTGTGTGTTTAAAGCTAATTGAGAGGCATATATGGCTATATTTTAAAATTGGTCATCATGGTGATACTCGGAGAGCTCAATAGTTTCTCAGGTGGTACGCAGCATTAAAAGTTTGAGAACCACTGCCATAGATGATGCCTGTGAACCTGTGACGTATTTGTGACAGGGAATTCTAAATTGTATGTCAGTATTGGTAATGAAGAAACCCCAACAATAAAACTGTACTTAGTATTCAGTCTTTCAAGGTTGTAACTATTTGAATTGTATTCTTACAAACAAAATACAAATTAAATGTTTTATATATGATATTACTCATGAGAACTGTAAAAAGTACATGCTACAGTGAAATATCATGCGCATAGAGGATTTAAGTAGAAAAAGCTACAAAAGCTAAGAACAGGGGTATATCACAACAAAAAACACCTGCATGGTACTGTTCGTAATGAAGCGGTCTTCAGCATGGGGTGTGACCAAGGATGTCCACTTTTACACCTGTCTATGACCTTCCCGCCTCTCTGTTGCAGCCTGCTAAGCTAACTTCTCTGAGAAAATCTCGTTTGAAGCCTCGCAGGTGGCCTGGTACTGCTGATCGATTGTTAGGTGTTGTCTTGGTCTCCTGATGTCATAATGTGAAGAGCATGATGAAGAGGACTGTTTAAATACAAACTGTCAAACCAGAACATTCAGAGGTTGATTCATGGATCAAACAGTTCTGATTTTTGCAGTTAGAGAACATGCTGCTCAAATGCTGAACAGCCAGACATGTGCATTCAAAAGTTTAGAGAAGGTCAAATTAAATTCACCAGTAAAGGTTATAGTGTATAGTGTTTAGGTGCATCTGAATGCTGATTATCCCTAACTTTTCGTGAGTAGTGTATATTGTTATTGTCTGTGTTTTATGACAAGTGTTGCTCTTAGCTGCTGCCTGTTCTGACAACAGCACTCTTGAAAAAGAGAATTTAAACTTTCGGGGGTTTTTTTTTCCCCTGGTTAAATAAAGATGAATAAAAACATAAATAGCCATGGTGAGCGTATCACTTCATCCGCCACTCTTCTGATGCTCACATCACTGGAACACACAACCGTGGGTCCAATCTTTTTGCTTCCTTGCAAATTAATTACTTATTTACTGGATTCTGATTAACCATAAGGCTACAAAATTATTCGTACCATATCAACAGTTAGTGGAAACTAAAATAATCATAATCAGACTGATATCCCAGAAGTTTTACTTGATTTTGTACTATGAATATTAAGTGTTCCCTTTATATTTTTCAGTAGTATTTTCACTACTAATGTTGATCTGAATTCTATTGTTGATTTTCACCAAATGTTTAAGTTATTAGCGATCATGTTCTTTAAGAATTAATCTTTTTGGCCGGCCAAATGTCTCTCAGTGCTTCACCACCATCCTTTTAGGTTCCAATAATCCATTGTTTAGTTAGTTTTAACCCCAATTTTATTGGGCTGAGAAATCTCCTAAGTTGTTACTTTGACTGAGACCAATAATTTGACCCTTCTAACGACACTGACATCTCTTCCACCACAGCAGGATGTCTTCTCACATGGTTGTTTAAGAAGTGAGAATCTACTTACTGCATCAGATAGGGTTTAAACTTGCTATCAAGAATGTATATATTTTTTTGTTTGTTTGTTTTGCCTGAATGACTTTTCTATGTAGTGAAACTTGCTCCCACATGAGGGCAGCAGACAGTAAAATTTTGTAGCAGAGTAGTTTAAATAATCCCATTTTCTCCCAAACATTTCCATGGAAGGGAATTAGGAATACATACAACCACTTCTCGACAGCTCTCTGTGTGGATTACTTACTTTTTTTTTCCCTTTTTGATGCCTGTATTTGACTAAATGCTTGATTTAAATACTCGATACTTGATTCAAATATGTCAACAGGGCTTGTCTGGTATTGATGATAACCTTGGTCTTTATAACAAAGCCAGGAAATGCAACTCACAGCCTTTTCTATAGAAAACCCGCCTTACTTATGTTTCATAAACACTGGATGTGACGTCATTCACGTGCTGCTCAGAAGCTGTCAGAGAATGAGTCACAAACTATTTATCTTGAATGTTAGAGCCCCCAATGGTTTTTAGCAAGTGTGAGTATGTTGGCTGCAGTGGTGGTTACACAAAAATACTTACATAATTACTCATGTTCATAAGGAAATTGAAAATATTTTATGCTTTTGAAAGCGCTTGACGTCATGACTTCTCTTTTCGCAACTGAATGTTGGCAATACAGAACAAAACTTAAGCGTGTTGCAATTTTTTTTGATTGAGTCAGCATTCATTGAAAAAAAAAAAGTTTTCAACACCTTTCTCACATCCTGCTCTCTGTTCTCCTTTCTTGTCTCTCATCAGAGTTCTGTAGTCCAGTACGTACACTCAAAACTACACACTCATGCTCACTCATCAGTTTGCCTTCGAGCCTGAAGGCATGTGAGTAACACTGCACACGAACGGGATGAAACAGTCATGTCAAAACCACCACTTCTTTAATCCAGGTTTATGATCAGGGATGTTGAAACCAGGCTTCGCCTTTTGCTGCTCTGTGATTTTTAACACCAGTCTCATCGAAAAAGCAGAGTAGAAAATGACCTTGTGCTTTCCATTTGAATGCGCTGCTCTCACAGTCATATATCTAAAACTCTCCAGGATGTGGGTGGAATTTAAGTTTCTGTGAATGAGGAAACAGCTTTTTTCACTTTGTAATATGTTCTGTTAAAAAGTGACAACGAATACATTTTTAGGAAAAGAAAACATTAGAGTCAGAGTCAACATTTGCCTCTTCCACAGCCACACATCCTAATGAGGTAAATGGATCACGAATGAGTTAAGTGCTGCACACTGATATGGAAGCAGCAAAGCGCTGCACATTGATAAATGAGAACAAGTATCCTGTGAGAGCCCTCACTGAAGAGCCATTTGGTGTTGTTTCAGGGCTGATGAGGCATGTGATAAGTTACTGTCTATCTGTCCTGGATGGCCACGTACTGTAATTAAAAGATTGTACGTTCTGCACCGGAGAGAGAATAACATGATACACACTATGACAATCCATTGTGTCATTTTTAAGTGGTACTCCAACACAAAGCAACTCTCAGCTTTCAGAAAGCTTATTACTGTACATTTAGTGAGTCAACCCTATGAGGAGTAAAAGAAACAAGACCATGTGAATCATTGGGTTTGGGATGATGTCAGTACTAAAACAAACAATAGTAAAGCAGAATGAGATTACAGCCTGACCATAAATGTGTAAGGAGTCACTGAGGAAAACATTTTATTTTTTTTATTTTTTTGTGGTTGCTTGTGAAGGGTTCTGGGTGAATTCCATGTGAAAATGGAGAAAATAGACAAGATCTGAGTTTCTGAGTTCCTTCCCTATTATGTAAACAGTGTGCAAGTCAAGACCATATTGCTCAGAAGTGCACCATTTTCTTTGGTGTCTGCGATAGTTAGCAGATGACCAGCTTCTGGTACAACCTCCAACATAAATACCAAATACCACAACCAAAAATAGTGTTATCTATGGAAAATTGGGCCAAATTGCATGATTGGACTGAAGAACAAGCATGAACATTAGAGTATTCTTACTTCACATTGCCACTGAAGGTGGCTAAGTGCTAGCTCCAAATGATATGAAGCCCTGTGACATTTCAAAAAGTGTAAACGTCCCCAATGAAACATTGAGTCAACATTTTTTCCCCACAGGAGTTACTCTGGAAATCCATTATCTAGATTTACTCCTGATCAGTGTGCTTGTCCATTTATGCTAAGTTCAAGCTTCAAAAAGACCAAAGTGCCAAAATGCAGGAACTCAGGTTTCAAAAAAGCTACTTATAATTATGCACAGCAGCGACGTTTTTATCTGTTTGTAGAAATGGATTTAATTAAGTTCAAATTATCCATGGTTATTTGCCAAATTACATTTGAGCTTCTGAGAAAAGTGTTCATCATATTAAAGAGCTGTAATTCCCAAATATTTCCTACAATTTGCATGGTGCACCATAAATTTAAATCTGAAAGTCATTTTAAACCAACATGACATATAAAAAAAACAAACAGACTTTCAGATGTTGGTTTATCAAATTTAAAACTAGAGTCAAAAATGACACCAACATTCCTCAAATCGTTGTCAGTGATAATGGGGTGATTAAACCGTCACAACTATTTAAAATGTCTGACTGACCAAAAACAATCATTTCTGTCTTATCCCCGTAGTACCCAAGCATATGAATAATCATTGAAAAAAATCATTTTTCGGCAATTTTCTGTCGGTCCAATTTTTGAATGCAAGTTTGTGTCTGGGCGGGTTGAAGCGTGGGAACGCAGTCGCATTGGTCCCTTGTTGCAGTTACAAGATATGCCCGCTCAGATATATCTGTTTTAATATCTATTTTAACTTGATTTTTATTAGGAAAAATGAAGGTGTAGAATAACTGTTTTGAACTCTGTGTGGAGTTTTTAATTATAGTTAAATATATATATAATATATTTATATAGGGGGGGGGGGGGGGGGGGGGTGGGGGGGGGGGGGGTGGGGGGGGGGGGGGGGGGGGGGGGGGGGGGGGGGGGTCCTGGATTGAACCTCGGGGTCTTTCTGTGTGGAGTTTGCATGTTCTCCCCGTGCTTGCGTGGGTTTCCTCCGGGTACTCCGGCTTCCTCCCACAGTCCAAAGACATGCATGTTAGGTTAATTGATGATTCTAAATTGCCCGTAGGAGTGAGTGTGAGTGTGAATGGTTGTGTGGCCCTGCGATGGACTGGCAACCTGTCCAGGGTGTACCCCTGCCTTTCGCCCGTAGACGGCTGGGATAGGCTCCAGCAGATCCCCGTGACCCTTCAAGGATGAAACGGGTATAGAAAATGGATGGATGGATGGATATATTATATATATATATATATATATATATATATATACAATCATTAAAAAATATTTTTCATTGTTTTTTTTGTTTTTTTTAATCAATCACTACAAATTTCAGGCGAACCCATTTGAATTCCAGGCGACCCCACGTGGGGTCGGGACACCAAGGTTGAAAAACACTGTAATAGACCTTCATTAACTATTCTGAATATAAAGTGCCGAATGAAGAATGGAGAACAAATCAATGAATGTTATGTAAATAAATAAAAATGTAATGTAAATGAATATAAATAAAAAATGTATACATGAAGCACATAGGAAATTGCAATAAAAAGTGCAAACATGTTCTGGGTAACAGTAACACAATGAACTTGTCTTTGAAATGATGTGACCTTTGACATTAGCTGTCCAAACAACTGTCCTATGTTCTTTATCTAGATTACTGTACATGGTAGGCCCTGTAACAGTTATGTTTCTCTTTGAAGCATAATTGGACATCACACTTTTCACAAGCTGTGTCAGTATACCCACCCTTGCAAAAGCTGCATCTGCCATGCTTCTGCAGTTTAGAAGAGCTTCTACTTCACTGTCATCAACATTATCAAGAAATTGGAGAACATCTTCAACTGTGAATTTCTTTCATGACAATGCCATCATTGCTGGAAAAAAGCAAATTATGAGCTATACTAGTATATACTTGAAATAAACAACACTAAGTCTATGCTTTGCTTAGATTCTTACCAAGAAAATAAAATGTATGATCAACAGCAACTGCAAGGTGAACATGTAGCGCCAATGATTGTGCTTCAGTTGGGCCCAAAATCAATAAAAAAAATAAATATGTTTTGATTTATTTATCTAAATGATAAATGATAAGCAGAATCTTCAGGACAAACCTAAATGCACAGTGTAAGCTATCATTTTGTGCAGTATGTACAGCATACACTATCCACATAATTGTATACCTGAAAGCCCAGAGTTGCATATTTGCAACACTTTTATAACTATGGTTCTAACTAAAATGTTGTTTCAGGAAAATTAAAACAAGTAAACTGTATGATGTCTAGAGACATTGTTTTAACTAGATTTATTCAATTTTACTTGATTACTTACTTTGAAGTATGTTATTTTGGTGTCTCAAATGGTGAGCCAGGGCAAGCACAGGCCTCACATGAAAGAAGCCATTTTGAAATCTGTAGTTCCAAGATCAGGAGACAGATGGCAACAATTCTGTTGCATATTTGCAACTGAGGGACATAGACGTAATAAAATATACATAAAAATATTGGAATGGAATTTTACTTTTTTGGCCCTGCCCCTAAAAAAAGCTTGTTGCATATCTGCAACTCTGGGTGCTACAGGGAGTAATTTTGCGGTTTTGCGGTCGGGGTGTCGGTGTGCTGTCTGCGGGTGTGGACCGGTCCTCTTGCGGCTGGTGGAGACATGCCACCGCGGACATGGACGGTGTCGCTGGGTGCCGGTTTCGGGGAAGCTAATCCTGAACTGCTACCCGCAGACAACGAAAGGAGGCAACCACCGCCACTGCATCCGGGCTGCAGCGTCGACTGAGCCGGGACTGGAGCCCCCGACGTGGCAGCGGCGGCTTGCTGCCCCTATCCAGCAGTCTACATGCCGGGGTGAGTCAGCTGACCTGGCAGGGGCCGTCTGAAGACCTGGTTGGCCCTGCACTGCCAGGGTTGACGCCAACAACCGGTCCGCATGATGAACCGGGCTCTGGGACGGTCGGCTCCATCGCTCACCGGACTGAGGGAGCTCGGTCTTCCTAGAAGAGACAGTTTGGTTCATCGGAGTTTGGTTCATTGGTGTTTCCTCCTCTGACCTGGAGATATCTCACTTAATTCTGTTAACAGGTTTTAACGGCTGTTATCTGGAGTTAGCACTCGGACCACAGGACCGGGACATGAAGAAGGAGCGCTGGATGCCAGCAGCTCCTCAAGTACACCAGACTGCAGCATCTGGTGTACTTGAAACTTGAATTTCCCCCTTGGGGGATCAATAAAGTATATTTGATATGATTTGATTTGATTTGAGTGTTATTCAGATTGTGGAAGTCCTTATGACAGTTTGGCAAAGGTTGCATAGATCCCTTCTTTTCCTGCATGGGCAGATAAATTTAAAAATCATCAGCAAAACAGTAAAAAAACAATGTCGTGCTTCCAAAAATAGAACTCAAAGAAAGCATGTACAAAGCAAAAAGAACTGCACCCAGAATGGAGCCTTGTGGTACCCCACAATTATGTATGGGGTTTCTTGAATGTCAAAAATATGTTTCAAGTGTTCACTGTTTAAGTCCAGTAGTCATTTGTTAAGACATTTCTCCCATGTTTATTCAACTTTCAACAATACTCTGGTTGTGTCAAAGCTCTTTTAACAATTACTATGTCTATGTAGATTGCTCACTTGGCTCAATGTTTGGTTATGTCTATTCAATTTTGGTTTACACTTTTGTTGTCTTCTTGCTGTGTCTGTGTCACGTGTGTTGTTCTAATGTGTTGTTCTCATGCATCGTTATAATGTGTCATCACACACTTATTATCCAGTGTGTAATGCCACTGCGATGCGTCATTGCACTCTGTTGTTCTAATATGTCATTACTATGTCTCGTTGTGATGCATTTTTTACGTGTTGATTTGGTGCACTGCGTGTTTTTCGGAGGTGATCTTGTCGGACCAATGGGCAAAATCCACGCTCAGAAAGCGGCAGTCATTTACGTAAAGGTAGTAGAAGGAGTCAAAATAGGTTTCATGCACATTAGACATCACCCTGTTGTCACTCATGTGTGACTAAATGTCCAAACTTGCTATAGCATACAAACTATTTTCCATAGCTACATTACACCTAAATAAGTTTCCTGCATCACCTGTAATATAATTCTTCACTGTCAACTAATGTTTGACTTTTTCTGGATTAGCACTATTCAGTTAACCTTCACATTTTGCTCACTTTGTTGACTGTAGCCAAATACAGTGGCTCTTCCCGGAAGTGACGTACCATATTTACCATTGTGCAGCATCCCCTCTTCTTTTAACAACAAGACCAGTTTCTGGAGTTTCTGGGTCTTTGTTGCAGGATTTTAACTTTTTATAATGCACCAAATGTTTTCCATTGATGAAAGGTCTGGACTGCAGGAAGGCCTGTTCAGCACCCAGACTCTCCTCCTGTGAAACCATGCAGTTGTGATGGATACAATATGTGGTTTAGCATTGTCTTGCTGAAATATGCAAGGCCTCCTCTGAAAGGGACATAGTCTGGACGGGAGCAGAGATTGCTCTAAAACCTCTATAACCTCTTCAGCATTGATGGTGATTTTCCAGATGTGTAAGTTGCTCACACCATAGACAGTAATGCAACCCCAGAGATGCAGGCTTTTGAACTATCCGCTGATAACAAGCTGGGTGGTCCTTCATCCATTCATCCATGGTTTCCAAAAAGAACTTCAAATTTGAATTCATCGAACCACAGAACAATTTTCCATTTTCCCTCAGACCATTTTAGATGAGCTTGGCCCAGAGAAGACAGCAACATTTCTGGATCATGTTCACATATGGCTTCTTCTTTGTAAAACACAGCTTTAACTTGCATTTGTGGATTCCGCAACAAACTGTGGTCACATACAGTGACTTTAGTTCCTAAGCCCATGCAATGATGTCCAGTAGAGAATCATTCCTTTTTCTAATGCAGTGCTGTGTGAGGGCCCGGGAATCACACACATCCAGCTTTGACCTTCAGCCTTGTCCCCTGTGCACAGACACATTTTTTGATATGTCTGCACAATTTTACATTGAGGAACACTTTTCTGAAATTGTTCCACAATTTTTAGATGTAGTTTGTGACAGGTTGGTGAACCTCTGCCTATCTTTACATTTGAGAGGCTTTTCCTCTCTGAAATGCTTTATACCCAGTTATGTTCGAGAGCTGTTGCTAATTAACCTTATTAACTGTTTGCTCTGTGATGACACCACCAAACTTTGGGTAGCAGTGAGAGTTCCTTTTATGTTTTTGTTACTCAAATAAAAATTACATCCTTCAAAATAGAGCATAAAGTTAATAAAATGATGATTCAAGTGTGCATCCAGTAAGACTTGGCACTTAATATGTAGACTTGTGACTGTCTCTCCAGTAGCTTAGTGGTAGCGCTTCCACCTATCAACTGTGCAGTTTATTCCACTGCGGTGACCCTGAATAAGGGAGCAGCCGCAAGGACTAGAAGAAAAATGTAGACTTGTGACCAAACGTGTTAGAGCAGTGGTAAAGTGGGCAATTGAATGAGTAATGAAGCCACTGGAAAGAATGGAGGCATGAGATTTTCTTTATGTGCTGGCAGAGCCTCCTACATGACACACACTGGCTCTGAGGCAGCGTAATACTTTCCTGCATTCCTTCGGAGCGTTTCCATACAGGATTGGCTGGTATATGAAGTAACTTTAACTATATCAGAAATGAAGTGCAGATTAGACTCTCTGAGTGAACACTCAAACCAAAACCCTCTTCATGTGTTTTATATCAGTGCTCTTATTAGCCTCCTGAAATCACTGGACACACTTCAGTTGTGCCCCCACTGACATTTCAGTCTTGGTGTTAATGGTAATTCATGCAGATGACAGCCCAGAGATCTGTTGTTTTAACAGTCACAATTATGACAAATATGGGGGAGTGATCAATGACAAGTCAAACTGATTTAGTGTGACTCACTTGAAGAAGCTTCACCTTGATTAAACAGACGATGCAAAAACCTGTCTAGATTCTTATTTACAGGAAATCATGTAACTGTTTTGATGTGATGATGCAGCAAGAAAAAAAACAAGTTAACACATTTATCTGTCTTGTTTTTCCTGTTTTGAGTCTTTACTCTCTCTACAGACATCAGTGAAGTCTTGGAATCTTAAATAATATTTAAGTCCAATTTTTTTAACAATCTGCAGGAGAGATATTTTCGTGTGGCAGGTGGCAAGCTACAGGATATTAAGAGTGTCTGATGTGTGAAGGCAAATAAGAGACCTGAGAAAGAGCGAAGAGGAAATTAAAGGTCTGGAAAAATTTAAATGCTCGAGTGATGAGCCAACTATGACTTTGAGGGTGGCAATTTTCCACACACCAAAGTGCAGCAAAATTACACATATGATCCAGCATACATAATCATCTGCCTTGGAAATTTAATATCCTGTGGATGTCACATGGTTCGGCTATATAAACACATTCTCGCGTTGCTTTCTTGTGTGCGAAAACTGCAAATTTGCACCTGTAAGATACAGTCAAGCATGGCTAAGTGCGTATCAAGGGGGCAAATTAAAGTTTTTCAGCGGTGAGAGAGAAAAGAGAGGCATCCAGGGAGTGGAGCTGATTGAAGTGCTGACCTTTTGGTGGGGCTGTGTAAAGAGGGGGCCTGCAGACTCTCAGTCAGCTGTCAGATACTGCATCCAGCCTGGTAGTGGGAGTAGGGCCCTGACACCAGCCTCCTACCACTGTGCCCTGTTTGTGTCATCCATCTCTCCATACTTACAGCCTTCCATTCCACATTAACACACACCCACCCGCCACACACACACACACAGCCAGACACAAACATCCACACAAACACAAATATATTTCAACCTGCACCAGCTAGGTAACATTTCTACAAATAGCAGTGTGGGCATTTGGGAGAAAAATTGCGAAGCCGCAAACAGCCTGCTGTAGAGGTGAGATAATCGGCTTTGTGGAAACAGCAAATGGCCCCCTCAGTGGCAAGGCAGGTAATCATTGCACTCAGTGGCTCTGTGTGAGAGGGATAGAGTGCTTTTCCATTCTTACGCAAGTGTCTATGCATATTCTCTCAAAAAATGAGCAGTCCGTTTGAATGCGGGCAGTTATAAAAGAGATAAAGATGAATGGCACATTTACTGCTTCACAAAAGATACTGTCAACAGTCAAAATAAGAATTAAAAATGAAAAATAAGTAAACACTTAATTTTGCGGCCATGAAAGTGTTTAGCTGCTCCATGGGCTGCACAGCACAACACTACAAAGAGACAGAAAGAAAAGTCTCATGTTTGGAGCCACTTTCTTGTTTTGTAGAAGAGATTCAGGTGAGGCACATTTGCATGAAAACGAAAAAAAAAAAAAAAAATCACCAGCTGCAAATTGGCCTAAAACTTAGCTTGGAGTAATTCCATATCCTCAATCTGTTTTTCTAGTTTTGCCATACTTTGATGATCTTAACTGAATGACTCATTACCGAAGAAAGCATCCACCCTTTCCTTTTTGTTAATTCAAGGCTCTAATTAGCAGATATGAGTGGTTTCACGCACATTTTTATAGCAGCACACATAAGTGATTGCTGAAGGATACAACAGCTGTCAAAAACAAAAATGCAAATGGAATTAAATCTTCTGTTGAAGAAAGATCAAATAACGAGAAATAGGGAAGGTCTGCATCTGTGAGAGTCTGTAAGGTTTTTTTTTTCCTTTCATGAACACATTCACACAAGCCAACAGGAGATTCTCTGTGAGATACATGATCTCATGCCTGCAGTCGCTCCTGAGTGGTGCCTGAAATGCTGCAGATGTATCTGCTGTATCGATAAAAGACAGGAAAGCAATTTATAGAAAGGCAGAAAAAAACTATTTAGCAGCAAACAATCATTTTCTTTTCACACACATGATCAATTTTCTGGACTTTAAACTAAAGAGCTACTAGGGGGAAGAAAAAAAAAATCATCACAGTGTTCCAGTCTGTCTGATACAGATGTATGTGTTCTGAATTGAGGCCACTTGTCACATGAATGACTGATGAGAGGATACGAGGTTTAACTTTGGTTCTTTAAGTGCAGCTTCTAACAGTGAGAATTGTGGCTGTACGACATTCCCGCTGTAGGTGCTAGAAGGGAGTGCATCAGCAGGGCGGGACCCATCCCGTGTATGTACAGTGCAAATTAAGAAGGTTGAGTGCCTGTGTGAGGACACAAAAGAGGTTTGAGAGCCAAAGATGGTATAGGTTTAAAAAAAAAAAGAAAAGAGAGAGAAGATCTCTAAAAGATTGTTACAGGTCCTGTCATGGATTGGTTCAGTTCAAGGAAATGTCATGAGAGCCGTTTGGCCTTTATGGCCTTAGAGATGTTACTTAAAGATCTATGTTTAGTCACAGTGTCAATGAGAAGGCCCAGGCTGGATATACATTTCTCATGCATCAACGTAAATCATCAACAAAAGAGTGAAGCACACCATGCATTTGGTGTGTTGGTATACTCAAGGGAGTCTCTCTGCAGATTCTTTGCGGAAAAAAATTGCCTAGATTTTCAACTAATCTTAAACAATGACAAAGAAATGACAACATTTATTCTTTCAGTGTTAGATCAGTTTATAAGCAGGTAAAATTGCTAATAAATCAGGGAGTTCAAATAGCTTGTATTAATGGATTAAGAGGTAAAATAGTTGGCTAAGATATATAGATACATAGTTGAAATGTAGAATATTTGAATGAGCTCAAAGAATTTGTTGGTTCTGTTTAAGAACCAAAGAAAGAGAGATTTTAGTAGGTCAAGGCACTACTTTACATGGCTTGGCAAACTAATCATCATATAGTGACTGAGTGCCATCACTAACAGGTGATACTCCTGCCACGTGCATCGCAGCTCATGTAAGTGTCGCAATGCACTTACTCCACCCCCTACAGCCCTCGAAAGGGGGTGGAGGGGGCACCTGAGCTACTGGCTGTAAAACAAAGCTTAGACTGGTACCAGCTAAATGTCACCAATCATGGCACCTGACTCTTTCCAAACAAGGGACCAAATCCTGATCCCCCCATGGCTCCACTGTCCTCCTGCAGGGCAAGGCTATTCTAAAATAAATGCAATTTTCCTCTCCTAGAAAGGACACTCCTTCCCCTTTCCTCTGTTCATATCTCTCTATCCCATGTGATCTTTCCGTCATTCACAGGGTGTGGTTCTTTTTCCGCCACCTGGGGCAGCAGTTTCATGCGCATTTTCTTGCTGTATGTCTTTAACTGGGCTAAGCTTATACTCCCCCTTTTTCCAAAACACACACTGAATGTGCCCGGGCGTATGATGACACATACACACGTGATCAGTGTTCAGTAGATGAACGAACACAAACATTCATTGTGAAAAAGCAGTCAGTTACTGTCGCCATTTTAATTGCATGTATAGTGCAGGTGAGGGCCCTCTTATATGCCTGTCTTTTCATGTCTTGCATGTGCCTTAACACAGTCACAACAAGCCAAAATAGAGGAACTGGGGAAACGTGTGAATAAAGCCATAAATAACGCCTCCGTTTTGCCTTCCTTCCTCTTCCTCTGCGTTATTGAACCTCTTTTGCCACCTGTACTGTTTTAAAACTTTCCACCATACTAAGGATTTCTGGAAATCATAAGAATGATTTGACATTTAATGAATGTAGAAAAATGTCTCTTAATCCAATTCATTCCAATACTGACATTTATGGCACTATATATCGTGGAAGGGTGCTGGGGACCAGGGGTGGAGCTTCAGGGGGGGGTGGGGGGGGGGCAATACTCCCCCGGCCCGGGCCAAGGAGAGCCTGGTGGAAGATGAAAACACGGGCCTCTCCCCAGGCATCAGTAACGACTAGCGAGTTAATGGTTATAATATCTTCAGCGACAAATTAACATGCACTAAGCATGAGGTTATATATAGGTTTCCCCAGCCAGAATGAGTCATGGTTGGTCAAAAAAATTCAAGACTGACGGGTTAGGGTTAGGGTTAGGGTTAGGGCCCGGTCATGTGCCCCGTCCCCGGCCCAACAGTGACATGTTCCGCTGCTGCTGGGGACATAATGGAAGTAATGTAAATACGGGTCTAGTACTGCACTCATCCAGTTGACTTAGAGATTGTACATCTTAATCATTACAAGACACTTTTGTTGTTGTTTGGACACTTATTCAGTAGCCCATGTCTTCAAACATTTCATCAGAGGAACAGAAAAAAAAGAAAGGAAACAGTGATCACTTAACACGTGAGATGCTGTTGAGGTCGACTGCTTCTTCTTAGCCAGACCAGTTAATCCTTGTGTGCTGCGTTCCATTTGCTCTTGCATCCAAAATGACTGACAACTCATAGTGACTTCATAGTCACAAGCTCTGAGCCAGTGTAGGAAAATATGCCACTGAGCTACTTTCCACTCAGGACACCCAAAGACAGCAAAAATAACTTCCTTGCTTCTGGATAGTATTCTAGTGCAAGTGGCAGCAGGTCCTGTATGAATTATTAAATTCAAACAAAGAGCTATAACCTGAATGCAAGCAGTGAGATAATGCATTATTGTAGTTAAGAAAGTTGATCATGCAAAAGATCCCATTTCTCTTTTAAAACACTTGCCTCATTATTCTGTATGTTCATTTACAGTATGATGTGTAGGTGACAGATACTGCGCTGCTTACTTTTGCTTTCTTCTTTGTCAAATGAAGAATTAGCCATGTATATTCTGTTGGGACCTTCCGCTGTGTTCCTTTTTCCACACTACCTTCCTCTACCATCTCTACCTCCTCTAAACTGTCCTTTCCACCTTGGATTTTCCAACGGTTCAGTACTGGGACAGCACAGTAATAACATTGACTGAGGGTCAAATGTCCTATTATATCATTATGTGCAGAGTCATGTAGGCTGCAGAAATCCAACACTCAACTTTGCTCCACTTTGTCAACGAGCCATCAACAGCAACCCTACTTTTAAATACTATGTTGCAACATATGGATCATAGAATGAATAACTGTGACTGCATGTTTCGCATGAGTTGAACTGGGGGCAGACATGCTCTTCCTGTGGTTCAGGGGTGGGGGGCTGGAGGGGTGAGGGTATTCCATGACTGCAAATAGAAAGCCAAAGTACTTTTTAAACAGCGCTGAAAAGGTCAGATGGATGGTTTCCAGTGTAGTCACTTCTACGTAGAGTAACTGTATGCAGTCAAAGTTCTACATCAGCATGCAGCCTTAAGATTCAAAAACAAAATGTTTTTCCTGATATAAAGTGGAATAGGTGCTGGTAGTCACCTCGATATTAAATATTTATTTTATGCTGAAGTATAGTTGAACTATAACCAGACCAGACCATAAAAGCTGTAACCTGTAGGTGGTTAACTCAAAAACCATTGATAACAAAAATGTATCTGCTGACAGTTATAAAGCTCATATACTCTCTTATTTGTGTAGTCTTAAATCAGCAGAAGAAATGGCTTAATGTTTCTTGCTTTTCAAATCATGCTATACAGAAACTTGTCACGGTTTAGGGTTAGGACCCAAATACGTGAGAGTGGGAGGCAGGAGTGTCCAACAGAAAGTCTTTTAATAAGCACAAGGAAACTTACCCCAATAAAGTCCACAATGAGCAGAGAAACAGCAAGGCAGCAACACAAGGAACAAACAGGAGCCTATATCAACAGGATGAAGAACAAGACATGACAGGACTAAACTGAACAGGACAGAACAGATGTAGTAGCCAGGAGGCAGGGAAAGACAAGACAACACAACACATACAGACAGGTGCTGACGAAACACAGGTGACAATGATCAGGGCTCCCAGACGAAAACAGTCCAGAGCAGGGCGGGTGGACGGGCTGGAGGCGGTAACGAATGGGAGCAAAAGAAAAGACCAGGTCAAAGGGCAAGAGGTCGGACAGACAGACGATACAGTTCAGGTGGGTAGCCACGGCGCAGGGCGGACAACAAAGTCAGTTCTGGTGGGGGCCCTTGGAGCAGGAATAGTGGAGACTCAAGCCAAGGAAGCAGGAAGCAGGAAGCACTGAGGCTGAGGGAGCAGGAACCGTGGAGACAGGAACCAACTGCGAGTCCAGAGCTGCCTCAGAATGCAAGGGACCCGCCTGGACTGGCTGCTGAGACCTTGTCAGTGGCTGCTGAGACCTCGTATCGCGGACCACCTCAGGAACAAAATGGGGTGTGCCCAGGGACCACCGCAGAGACAGGCTTGATGCATTGGCGGATACATAGGGTGTGGTGCATCATCCGGGTTTGGGTAGCAAGTTTGAGTGAGCCTTTAACTGCCTTGGAACTGGAGGGCAACGAGGATGCAGAGGAGCATGAGCACCTGCCTCACCTCCTCCTGGAGGGTCCTCTTACAGTGTCCAGGGAGACCCCTGCCAGGAAGCAGGCCGGCCAAAAAGCCTAGCATTGACTCACCGCTGCTTACTCTAGGTGGTTAGTGGACCCCAACCTTTTTTCTGTGGCATGGACCAGTTTAATGTCAGGCAATATTTCATGGACTGGTGTGTAAGATGTGTTGCAGATAAATACAACAAAATAAAATGATAGGACCGGCAAAGAAAACTGTGGTATTTTCTATATATTATAATAAACGTAAATCCGCTGTGTATTCATCTCCAACTTTATTAGAAACATCCTCGTAACATCGCGGCAACAACAGAACATCAGTAACATCTTCTCTGTGCAAAGACACTTTCTGAAGACGTTTGTTTTTTACTCATTTTGCCACATGGCCGAGTCACGGGTCTGGAAGTCTTGTCATGTGTCAAGAGTAAGTCATAGATGGATGTAATGGAGAGAATCTGGTCATTTCTTCAACATAAAACATAATTTAGACTCAGACAGTAAATCAAACGGTAACAATGGAAGTTATTTATTTTTTCTCTGTGGCTCAGCATGTTCTTCTTTGCCTCCCAGAAGAAAAATTCAAAAAGGGTGAACATTTCCATGAATGTTTGGTCGATTCTGTCACAATTTTCAGGGTGTGGAACAAATGTGGGAGAGCATGAGGCAGGAGTGTCCAACAAAAGTTCAGAATTAATTCAACAGAGTTACCTCAGTTAAGTCCACAATGAGCAGAGAAACCGCAGAGGAGCAACACGGGGAGCAAACAGGAGCCTAGATCAACAGGAAGATAGACAGCATGAAGAACAGGACTGAACCGAACAGGACAGAACAGACGGACCGGCCAGGAGGCAGGGAAACACAAGACAAAAATATACAGACAGGGACTGACAAGACACAGGTGACAATAACCAGGGCAGATGGGACCACGGGACGTAAAACAGAGCTCAAAGCACAAAGATACAGATTCTCAGAGAAAAAAGAGGAAGTCACAGAACGGGAGACAAGAAACAAAGAGAACCCAGAAAAATCCCCAAAACAGAAAAACCAAATCACCAGACCCTGACAGAAACTCATTCCTTGGGACTACTTAAACACTTGGACTTACACTATATTAATTAAAGAAAAACAAAACAAAACAAAACAAAAAACAAAACTTCTCACAATAAAGCTAATGACTAGAAGGTTATAGCTACTACCGGTAGATCAAGGGCCAAGAATCGATTCATAGTGAACATTCACAATAAAAGTGTCAGGGGGTTGGACCAAAGTAAGATAATAATAATGATTAACTTATATAGGATAATTTCTCCACAATCATGTGGTAGACTGATAATGGCATACAGAAACTGTTACTTAATGTTAGTATAGCCATTGAATGAAGTGTGCTCAGTTTTTCAGACATAACATTTGCATTCTGGCTCAGTTTTTGTTCAACAAATTTTGAACAGTGTAATATGATTTGTGTAAGGCTTTTTTAAAATCATTATGTCTTATCATATAAAACCTTAAAAAAAGGAGTACTTTCTTTTTCAGTTAAAGTGTAAGCGTGTTCTCTCCATGGCAAGAGTCACGGGACTAAAGGAAATCCCCTGTGAAGTCAGAGGTCAAAGTCTGGATCTCGATAAACAGAAGACTATGAAGCCAGCACCTATTACACATATCATATATGCCTGAAGGCTATTTTACTTCTTTAATTCCAACTAATTAGTAGGGGTGCAACGGTACAGGTGGCTCACGGTACGGTCCGTACCTCGGTTTTTGTGTCACGGTTTCGGTACGGATTCAGTACAGTTTCAGACCACCCGCTACCATAAACCCGCGATCGCAAGATACTGAGTTTGCGGAAAGCGCAACTCGCATGTCGGCGTGTAAAAGAGCACGTACAAATGGAATAAATGTGCGTCCACCTGGTCACATGTGGACGTGCACAAACGGCTTTACCTACATTTTTATTCTCTTGAGGTCAGAGGATGTCTGGTCAGCAGTTGTGGTGGATGTGGGAATAGTCACGGCCAGACGCGTCAGTCTGTACAGCTGTGGCATGATCTCATTCAGATGTCTGCTGTGGAGGAAACCAAGGAGATCTTTGTCAAGCTGGAAAAGGTTGGATGCTGGAATTTATTTCCGATATGTCTGAAACTGTTGGTGGTTTTTGTTCGTGATCTTTAAATACGCATCCAACGATTCGTTCTGCAGTATTTTAAAAAGCACATCAGCTGCGCCAAGACGCACAACTGGTGACAACTGGATCTTATGCAGGTAAGATCGGGGTTTAGGGAGGTGGAAGGTTGTGTTCTGTTAACTGTTTTCACTCTCTCGCTGGTGTATTCAACAGCAAAACCAAAATGTTCCCACAACCAGTGATTAAAAAAAGTTTTTCCCAATTTCTCCGCCACCGCTGGCCATGCCTGCTTGTTTTTTTTTTTTTTTTTTTTTTTAAGGGCCTGTTGCCTAAAAGGCACCCAAGCTCACATGCAAGTCAAATGCAAAGTTATTGGAACATAAATACCATGGGACATAAAAGTGTATTGTCCCGTGCAGGTCGTACTGAATGGTTCGGTATCTTTACCGAGTACCGTTGCATCCCTACTAATTAGCATGTAAAATATTTTGACTGACACATCTTACAGGATTGAACATGACCAGTAATGTCTGAGGGATATTTTATATCAACAGAGAGAGGACAGCTGAATTCATTTGATGAGAAAACATTTGGTTTATGATTACACGGTTTATCATTCAATTGCTGCCTCCGGCCCCATTTGTAGTCTCAAATAACGCTTTAAACTGTCTCTGAATTTGGCAGATAGCAGCCAGCCCACCATGAAATATGTCTGATGTTATAAAATTGCATTTTTTGCTACTGTGTAACAACTACAAGTGAAGTCTCAATAAACACATCTTTAAGGACCAGTCAACACTCGACACGTCATCTGGTAAAACAGAAATAGACACAACTGGCTAATTAAGTGTGAACTTACATTTAGCTGACTGGGTATATCAAGTAACATCAAATGGAAAGAATAAGGATGACTAAACATAGACAAGGCCAAAGGCTGGTGGAGTGAGCAGCGAGGTGAGGTGAGTTGTGTAATTTATAGTTCAAGCATGTTAATGAACCCTTAGAGCAGGATGATATTGAGAGACGGGGAAGACAAACATCAAGTTATATGGACTGATGAGCTCCTACGAGTCTGGTACCTGATACATTAGAACATTAGAAAGGAGCGTGCAATGTTGATATTAATGTTCTTAATATCACACCTTTGATAACACAATCATTTCACTCATCTTATTATGTATTTCATTTAAGAAATAGTGCAGGAGGAGAAGTAGCTGCAATGCCTTGAGCCTGGCTCCAAATGTCAGTGACAATAGATAGTTGATCTTTAAGCAAATCTCGCATTTTGAAACACTGGAAACAATTGCCGAGAGGGTTGGTGGGAGACTATCTCTAATACAAAATGTGTGAAGAATTTTTAAATGAAAAATGTGACAACAACCTCATTAATAACACCTACAAAGCTTCATTGATTTATGTCCTCAGGGATATATCTTTGATTCCTACTGTCTGCAAAGAAATAAAAGTCAACGGAAATAATTCTGACGGTCGCATTTAGAGAATTTCCCCAGTGGAGATTTTGGATGACTCTACATTGTGGAGGTCATGAAGCCTCAGGGAAGGTGATGTGGCGTGGGCGACTGGAGCCAGGAGGCAAACAACTGTTCACCTGCCAATGGTGATTCTGGTGGGACATGTCTGTGTGATATAACCAAGCCAGAACGTTTTGCTGCTAAAATGTCTGATGTCAAGGCTTGAGACTGTTGCTTTGAATTTACATTTAACATTCATTACATGCACACTGAGTCACGAATAAAGAAAAATCAAACACTGCAGTTGTGACTATTGCTTGGCATATACAGCGTTTGGCCTATACATACCAAGGCTAGCAACTCACACCTTTTTTGTGATTTGAGGATTAAGTTGTACAGATTTGCTAAAACAACATTTTTAACATGTTGATCTTAATTATGAGTTTTTCTCCCATGTTCACATTATTAGTTTTATTATGCTTACACTCAGTGTAAGCAAGCTAAACACAGTAAAGCATGCATTACACAGTGTTACAAAGCTAATGGGATACAATCAGATGTGTTCCACAGCTTTATTTATTTTTATTTAGTAAGGTAAGCCATTTGATAATGCCAGACAGGGAAGTTATGACAGTAAATTTTAAAATATTTTGTATAAGGCAGGGTCTCTTTATTTATTTTTCTTCTAACATTGGATGTCTAATATTAGGCATTGTACAAGGAGATGGGACATTTTAAAAAAAAAAAGACGAGCTCTACCTGGGGTACATGTAACTTGTTTATAATGTTGATTTATGTATGTCTTCAAATACAATGCCTCTATCACACAGTGATGCTTTGTAAGATATGTTAAGGTTCTTAAAAGACAGTATTTTATCCTAAACCATTTCATTTTTTCTAAAGTAGTTTTTAGTGTTCAAGTATTCAAGTTGAAGCTAAGTTGAAAAAATGGTTTTACATCCAAGCCAAATAACGGTCTAAAGGACGCAGACCCGGCAGCTTATACCACCAGTGGTCCCCTTACCTCCAACTGAAGAATCTTACTGTTTTTTTTTTTTTTTAAGGGTGCAAAGGGTGTTTATAAGTGTCTGCAGAGGAAGCTTCAAATTATATTTACCCATGCTTTTAAAAATGGAAAATGGCTTAATTCCAGCAACAGGTTTAAAGTTACTGCAGATGCTGCCAAAATGGTGAAACAAATGACAGGCTTCTAAATAAAGGAGGAAGAAATACATCAGTTTAAAAACGGCATCGTTGCATGCAATTAACAAACGGTGCCGAAGTACCGTATGTGTCACTGTTTCATTGTGCCCAGGTTTGCTGAAATGAATTGCTAAAAATCAGTGGCTTTGCATTAGACTATTTTTATAACCTTGAAATGAAGATGATCATTTAAGAGTCTTCTTTTACACAGCAGCATTGCTCCTGTGTGAGCAGTTGAAATGTAACATCACAAAAAAATGCTGCCTTGTTTATGTGTGGGGTTAAACTGAAGCCTTGCTGTCGATCAATAGTTAAATAGAAGGGGTCAGCGCAACCTTCCCAGTGTGACTCTTTTGCCATCCACCCATGGGTGGTAAATATTTAACTACACACAACTGAGAAAGTCTCTATTCAGTCTCTAAATGTACCTTATCTCCAAAATGGCAGTGGCATTTGGGTTTTCATCAAAAATGTGGTTGGTGGCAGAAGGCCACATTCATTTGCATGATATTGTTTTTCAGAAAGAACTCTGAATGAAGGTTTTCCTGATTTAGACCGTTATAAAACATGTTTTTCAGTCTCCGACCATCAGTCTGATGTCTGCAAGAGACAAATTGACACAAAGTCCAGTTAACTTTCTTTAATGAAATGATTGCAAAACAAGGAAGGGAAGTGGCAGAGCATGGAAAGTTTGGGGTTGAGGGAGTGGAAATGGAAAGGGACAGCATTGGAGCTGAGTAAAGATAGAGAGAGAGAGAGAGATTGAAAGAGTAAAATGGGGAGGGGGGGGAGCCAGAGGGAGACAGGAATGGATGACGTAGTCAGTGGGGATGGAGGGCTATTTTAAGAATGTGAAGGGGGAAAGCTGCTGTGTACTTCTGTAAGCTAACGTCACAGAAGAGATCAACTCTGCGTGACCTGTCAAGCCGATCATGTGACTGCAACTGACCTTCCCTATCAGTAATTAGATTACTCCATGTCAGCTGTGGAGTAAAGATCTGCTGTAAGGGGACAGACAGACTTAAAAAAAAAAAAAGCATAAGGAAAAAAAAATGAAAGAAAGAAAAGAACAAAGTAAAATGAGCCAAAAGTCCTTTGCATGTTGAAAAAAAGGGGCTAAAGGTGTAAGAGAGAAACTTATTAGAGCGCAAGGACCAGGAGTGGAGAACAAAAAGACAACAAGAAGGATGCACAGAGAAGCACCAGCCAAGATTGAATTAGCCTGCAGCTTTGGCTACCCCTAAGTCTGGGATGGAGGAGGATTAGTGGGCTGGGATTCTAGAGTGTGTGTGTGGGAGTGTGTGGAAGTTTTCAACTGTGTGGGTGGAGAGCAGGGCGATTTGGCAAGTTCTGAACTTGCACTAACAAAGGAAATGCCTGCATCTGGTATTCATCTCCAGTGTGTACTGTACACACACACACACACACACATTCATGGTTATTAGCTCCTATCTGTTGTCTTTCAGTGCAAAACTGCTGGGAGTACTGGTGCACATCCTAACATATTGCTAGTAAGCAGATTTGGTGTCCCCGTGCACACACGTTGACCTTAAAGAGCACATTTTTTACAACTGATACTACTTAGTGAATGGATAGAGCCACTGCAAAAATCATATCTTTGTTTTACCAGAAGTAATACACAAGAAGTCCATTCTGCTTTGCCAAAACCACCTACCCAGCCACCCACACTTCCTGCCCTGAGTCTCTCACTCCTCTCTCTTTCACGCCTGCTTTCTCCAGTCTATCTCTCTGCTTTGTTCTACTGAGTTCTATTTTCTGTTCTCCAAGCTGACATCTAACCTTTGTCGGACCACCAGTCCCTCTAGTGCTAAGTTGTGGGCTGTCAAACAGACAAATAAACAAACACATTGAGCTTACACCCTCCCAGCTTGGTTGAGTTTCACAGCTATAAAGGTTCTTATCGTGGCCGGCTTGTGTCCTGTGGGTGGATTTCATTAGCTTATTTTGCACATTCAGCCCAGTTTCAGGCTGTCCTATTGTGAGCCTTTTAGTGTGAGCAGACCAGCTCTGTAAAAGGCAGCAATTATCAGGTCTTCTTTGTGGGGGTGTCATAGTTACACCATGGGGCTTTGGGAGTACTGGGCGACACAACGAGTGTCCTGTGAGCAGTGCGCGCGTCACGACACAAGAGAGACTGCGAACAAGGCAAATGTTTCACTGCACACGCAAAGAGTATGGAACGCAGTGTGAAATATCCTGTTACAAACGTGAAAGGCTAAGCCATAACAGTACATTGCATTCTCACGGGATTCATGAGGAGGCTCAAGTCACAGTGGAGTTCTTCTTCACGTCAGTTCCCAGTTTCAAGGCAGTGGTTTTGTTGGTAATATGAAGGTCCAATTCCAATCTTGTAATATTAATATTTTTGGAAAATTTTTAATACCCTTGTCAGAACGTTTAACTTAAAGCAATCTTGGGTTAAGTCTCTTTGGACTAGTCCAGGGCAACAGTTTCTTCCAAACTCTAACCCTTCCACTCTTTAAGCCAAGGTAACCATTTTCTCACTGGTGCTCCATAATCACAAAACAGACATGATTTTTTTTTTAATCCCTTCATTTTAAGTTTAATTAAACACAGTTAATAAACCCTACAGTCAGGAAACAAATATAATCATCCAGAGCAGCATGCCAAGTTATGAGAAATGGGATTCTGATTACACACTTGTCACACAAACTACATCTCATCATTATTCCCTCCACTTGGGAATGTGTAGACTGAGGATGGAGAGACTAAATGTAATGAAGAAATAAAACACAGACACCACATAATTTTACTCATCATTGCACACAAAAACACATAACTACTCTACACCATAGCATGAGATGAGTGTGCTGTCTGGAGAGGCTGAATGCAGCGAGGGTGATTGTGAAATACTTGGCTCTTATCCAGCGTGCCTCTGGGTGCTTTTCAGTTTAAAGATGTTGTTTTCAGCATCAACTGAAAAGCATGCACTTTATGGTACCCACCCATGTCGATCATGCGAAATTCGATTATTCCTGATGAACTGTGTTTTAATCTCAGATAGTGTCTCTTGAGAAGTTTCAATAAAAAAGTTTCCCGGACAAAAGCCCATGGAATGTCGTGACTCGCAGTTCCTGAAATGGGGTTTTGGTTGTAATGTCCCCAGCTTCGATGTTCACAAGTTACTGTAAGCTGTGACTGTGACTAAATCATAGTCTGAAGTGCCACTTTCTTTTCTTGCACACTGTTATCGCATGTTTTGCCCAACATCTATTTCGCTCTTTCTTTCTCTGACACTCGCTCCGGCACGTTGTCTGGCTCAGTGCGTAAAGCTGCCAAGCTTGAGATGTGTCATCAATCATCTGTGCTGTGAGCCGTGAGGCAAAAGCTAGCCGCACTTCAAACGGAGCTCTTTCTGCAGGTGTGGGATCAGAGGCCTCGTCCACGCTGAACCCTTCCCACTCAGCTTCTCACCCCTCATATGACACTTAGTTTTTTTTTTTTAACTGTCCATATCTTGTGTTCTTTTATGCTCTGTTCAGAGATGCAACATTTTCCTCACATGACATTTGCTACGAACTGCTCCTGTTAAGACCAGAAAACTTTGAGTTATGTAATGACCATCCTGAGCACTCTCTGTTGCAAAATGTACCAAGAAACACCATGAAATTTTCATCATTTTTTAAAGGGCAACTTTTGTTTAAGCTGTAGCAATGAAAGTTCATTTCTGGCTTATTTTTGTGTATATAGTTTAATCCTGTTCATTTGTCACTCCACTGTGTATACATACACATATGTATACATACATAGGGGAGTCGCAGAGTTTGGAGTTCACTTTTTTTCCCTCACATTTATGTGTTTTGTGGTTCCTCTAAAAAAAAACTAAAAAAAAAAAAAGAAAGAAAAAGTCATGAAGGATTGATTGGAAAATTCGCAAACAGAGCAAACAGCCCAGTGTGAAGATCAACATGTCAAGATTTTCAAAATTGTTTGTTTGTAGATGAAATACCATCAAAAATACTTTCAACATGCCTTACAAAACACTCTGTGACTGTAATACTAATTGCTACATATGCTGCAAAGGCATATGTCATCAATGCTACCTAAAAGATTAAGCGAATTTCTCTGAATCCTCTACTACTCATCCTACAAGTTATTATTGGTCAATACATGCACATCAGTCATGTAATAATACGGGAAGCTCTGTGCCACTCTAAACAAAAGGAACTGCTAACTACGTCACAGGCTCTACTAGTGCTGGGCAATATGATGATACATATTGTGGTGACGATAGAAAAGTGTGTATCATCTCTTCTATCGTTTCTGACCTAATTTTATCAATTATTACAGGAAATATGTAATTGAATAACCTGCAACTATAAATTTGATATAATCATATCTACTTCTACAAAGTATCCTTTTATGTTTGCACTTTTATTCATGGTTAATGCCTTAAACAGAGTTCTCTTCAACCCTGATGTTTACTTTAGACTCTTTATATTGGTTTGCAAACTTTGCACTACAAGGTTACAGATTTCAGAAAGTTGAAAAATAATTTGTTTATTTTTTATAGCTGAACTTCAGTGCAAAAATGTGTTTTTCCTCTCAGAAACTGTTGTGCACTTTAAAAAAAAATGTGAAAGCCACTGTACCTCTGTACCTACCTGTTTTTGCTGCACTAAAATGTATGTTTGTGACAGTTCAGCTAAATGTCCTTTCAAAATAAAGTTGAAAAGTAAGCAATGAAATTTTTGTCAAACTTTTCAGAGAATAACTGAAAACATATTTTATTATGGTATATCGTGATATATATCGTTATCATGATATAAAATAGTCCATATCGTGATATAAGATTTTTTCTATATCGCCCAGCACTAGGCTCTACACCGTCTTGGTTAGACAATGATTTCTAGCTATAAAGTATCAGAATTTTCTTTTCAAATATCAATAAAAGTGGAGAAGTATCTGTTTATTTGTAAAAACAGCCATGCATATACACGGAGAAAGATACACAACCGGCCAACCAGCAGCGTCAGACCCCGTGAATTTATTGCAATGAGGCATTAGTGCTGAAGACTCTTGAAATGTTCTAGAGAAACAAATGCTGGATGAACGCCTTAAAATATAATTGTAGGCTGCAAAAAAACAATGGACAAATGATGCTTATGTGTCATACATCACTTTAACTGATTAAATGCCCCTTAGAGAGAATCGACTCTCATCTCATATATTCCTCACCTTCTCCACTCATTTCTCAGGTAGGATGAGCAGAGACCTGGGGAGTAGAATCAAGAGTCCACAAATTGTGAAACAAGATTACCGTTCAGAGGTTTAACTACAAAAATAACAACAAAAACATTCTGTCTTTAAGAAATCATCAGGACCGAGAGGCTCCTTTGAACTCAACTTATTCTGCTGTCTATTATTTCCTATATCCTCCTCTCTAGTGCAGCAATCGCCACCTCTTTGCAGTCTAGAAGTCCCATATCTACTGCAGTAACCCAGCATGGTTTACTTCGAAGAAACTATCAGAAACGTTATCATTGTTGGCTATATTCTTAATCTTAACAAAAATACAGAAGAACACTTGTGTATCTAAATCAACTAAGACACAAGCCTCAATTCTATACATGATTATTCATAAAATAATTAATTATGTGTCAAATAAACTTCATGAAATGATCTATCAGGGACAAACACTTATAGTCTGACCTGTTTTTTTCACCCAGTCTGTATCAGCATGCAAGATATGCTAGCATCTTGACTGCATGTGCCAGATTCTTGTGGCAGTATTGTGAGTTAGTGAGGTGTGTCTTACCGACTCACAGCCATTCAGGGTGAATCAGGAGGAAATGGTGGCAGGAGAACAACAGCAGCTGGCTGAGTGCGCTGGGCACGGTTCATTTTTCTCCTGAGGCTCAGGGCGGCCCACGGGTGACTTTGATGGATAGGAATGCTGCTCACCCACACACGCCCACACATGTCCCACACGCTCAGTCTCTCACACAACAACACACACGTATATGATCACACAAGCGCAAGCACAATCACACACACAGGCCGCGCTGTCCGAGCAGATCTGATGTTCAATGTGAAATGTTTATGACCCGCCCACACAGCCTTCTTCTCCTGTCAATAAACTTTTCCCAGAAGTATATGTGATGCATTATCATGAAGATGCCTGTATGTGTGGGTTGCTCCTGCATCCTTCATCACTGACGTACCCGTGTGCATCCTGGTGCAACACGCAGCAAATTGCGGAACACATTTGGCTTTTAAGCTGCATGATGACAAATTTTTGCATTAACACATTTTTTTTTTTCTATTTAATCACAATGTGATTTGTGACATTAGCGCGGACATACTGCACCGGGTAATGTAGATTAAAACAAATGACATACCACAAGGAGGTGCCTTTTCACACAGTCAGAAAAACAGACCCCTGAGTTTGTTGAGGACAAAGAATCCACCAGTGTACAAGACAAAGCTGAGATCCAAATGAAATGTGGTGAGAGCTGTCACATAAAGCACCACATTCTCAGCTTAGATGCAACTTGGGCAAACAGGTCGGCGTTATACGTGACTTCAGCTGTGTTGACAAATAGACCTGCTGATGAGCACAGTCAAGATACTTCACGCCTGAAAGAAGATCTTGACTCCCAAGCGGCCAGATTGACAAAGATCAATGCCACTTAGTTCCTCCTCTGCACCAACGTCCCAGACACACTGCTCCCATGATGTGCTACTGCCAGCAGGGCAAGCATCCCAACAACCTATGAAGCATAGCGTTGGACTCAAACAAGGGGTCATGTTTCAAGTGAGAGTTTAACGAACTACAGTACTTTCTTTTTCTTCCACTGAGTCAGCATCTTCCAGTAATGAAGAAAGAGATCAGACAGATAAAGAGAAAGATGGAGCCAATGGACTTATGAGAAGACAGACACCTTTGTCTGCTCATGGAGCCTCTGCAAGATAACCTGTGTTTCTTTTGAACACACTATCTATCTCTTCCAGGCACATACACACAAACACAAAGATGATTCAGCGCTCAGGCAGTGTGATTATATGCAGGTGGGGCCCAGCGTCCCCTGCACTGTGGGGAGGAGTGTCTTTCTGTTATCAGACAAACAGTCTGTGCTGGTCCTGAGCCTGAGGGAGGATGGAAGGACAGTTCTTCGCTGATGCATGTTAGCGTTTTCTGTCAGATCTCAACCTAATTGTGATGATTATTACAGAGTGGAACTACGTGAGGGTGTTTACCCCATAACTATACTATCACCGGATGCCCTACCTCATTTAGTATTCACTGCTGAAAAGTACAAACACTGCAGTACTCTGATATAGTTAAACTTAAGTAAATACTTCAGAGAGACTTTTTAAAGATGGCATATTTTGAGAAGAAAAAAGATATTTTCTGTTTTTATGAGCATATAACCGGTCTCTAAAGTATCTAGGGGACTGTTACATCACAGATTTAGCTCAGAGTAGATTTGTGCCATTTATTCTCATCTCCATCCAACTTCAAATCATGCTACATGTGTCGCACCTCAGAGGTTGGCAGGTTGAAACTCTGATACTCTTGCTGTTAACAAAGCTTAGGTAAATTAAATGTATACATCACTTAACTTAAAAAAAAAAAGTTAGTTAATAACGCTCTACTTAATAACACGTTTAGCATTTTATATCTTGACTAGGAAACCTGACTTCTTGTTGCTATTTTCTTTTGTTCTTTTTTTTGTTTGAAGCTGTGAATTCTCAGTTCTCACCAGCTGTTGTGCCATTAAAAAAAGAAAAAAAGACTAAAAAGCTGGAGAATCCATATAAGCAACTGTTTTTAATGCTGGCTTCCAAAATCAAAAACTAAAAAAGAAAGATTGAGAAGCGAACCGATAACTGAGCCCAAAGTTAATCAATCCGTCGTGCTAAGGCAGAATTAAAACATGATTTTTGACTGCTTGCCGTGACCCTGTTTAGGATTAAGTGGGCATAGATAATGGATGGATGGATGGATGGATGGATGGATGGATGGATTTCTGACTGCTAGTATGGCCCTTGTTTTATTTCAGCATTCTCATCTGTGGAGCAGTGTTGCAGAAACCTGGTCAGTTTAGCACATGACTCATAACGAGACTGTATCTTAAAGAAGGATCAGTACCAGTTGCCTGTGGCTAAACTTCAAACTACAGAAACCTAAGCAGCTGAAAAAACAAACAAACAAAAAAAAAAAATTTCCAGGCAAGTATTTTATTTATTTATTTATTTATATCAGTGTGCTACTATGCACTCTAGTACACTAGTAAGACACTTCAGGAATTAATGGGTGTCATTTCTGTCCAAAATTACTTTGAAATAACAGCGCAAAGCTGTACTACTGAATTCAAATAAGGTACACTCTTGGCGAGCAACAACTTTAAATTAAAATTTTGACATATGCATGCAAGTTATTACTCAAAACATAAAAAGAAAAGAAATAAAATGTTAGGTGTTGTTTAAGAGTAATCTGTTGGAGCTTTATGTACATAGCATTAAATTCTACCCACTGATTTTACATTGTGTAACTAAGAAAAAAATTATAATTTAATATGTGAAACAACAGAGCTAATCTAAGAGTTCATTACACCTTTAAAACTCAGCCACATTTCACTGACAACAAAACAAACATTAATGCACATTTCCATCAAATGTAACTAAACACTGTGGTATTTGCACTCTGAAATACACAAATCCACTTAGAAAAAAAAATGACCTTTTCATCAAACGATATGGATTTCTTTGCAAAATAAAGCAACTAATGCTCACAGAAGTGCATCACTTCCCCCCAAAACAGCTATGAACGGTGCCAGCAAAGTTTTTGTTTACCGGGAACAGACCCAGTATCCAGGGAACCTGTTTACCTGTTCTGTTGCCCGGTGACATTTTTATGTCGTCAGAGACAGGCAACACCCCTGACATCAAGAATTCATTTCATTCACATTTATTTAAGGTCGTACGTTGTTGTCGGTCGGTATCTTATAACTGTGTGGACATTTATCGTTGTAATAAAACGCGTCTGCTGTACAGAGAGCCACGCGGTTGACGCAGTTGGATGTTTTTTTTTATCTGTTGCCGTTTCGCGAATAAACGTTTTCTTTCCCGCCGAGACCAAACTATCAGCAGCGGCAGCGGCGAAACCGGACCACCTTAAATCATATGTTGACTCAACAAGAACGCTGCTCTCCACCCATATCCGAGAAGAGCCAGATAAAGAGGAGTCTCACCTTCCCGGCTACGCTGTTATCACCGAGAAAAACGCCGGTGTACCGAGAACACGCGGACGCTTTGGGACGCAGCTGCTGCTACTGGTCAGGACTCCCCGGCTCGAGCGACTATAGCGGCGCGCTGGACTCGCACGAGCCTGCCGGAGACGTTAACAGAGAAACTGCTGTGGATACTCAAACATTTGGATTGATTGATTGATTGATTGATTGATTTAGACTTTTATCGCTGCTCGGGCGTACTTTACATGCCAAAGCTGGGGGAACAGACTGGAGCAGAGCATACTTTTCCGCGAAGCTTCACGGTTTTCGCCACAATAATTGGTAAGTCTGCTTTACAAAAAAAAAAAAAAAAAAAAAAAAATCAAAGTTGATGTCAGTTTTGTCCTAAGGTGAGACGTATTGATTTATTGTGTTCGAGAGGAAGGAATTGGCGGGAGACAGAGCTGTCTGTAGCATATTTGGCGTCGTATATAAGCTATATTTTGACTTGAACATTGTATCGATATTAGGATAATGTGACATTATACTTTGCAGTATAATGCAAAGTTGACCATCGTTGATTAAAAGCCGCTTATTAGAGCCATATACAGTGACAAGTAGTCAAAACTTAATGCTTGAGCCTGAAACAATGCAAACTCGAGTTAATCAGCAAAGATAATTGCAAAAATCTAAATATTACAGTATTGAGAAACACTTGGGAGTCTGAGTGTGAAAGCGTCCTCATCGGCCATCAGATGGCGACCGAACATCTTTTTTAAAAGTAGGCTGCCTGTCTGCAGAGACAAAGCTCTGTGAGGCGATATGTCCCCCTCCGAGCGACTTGTTCCCAGTCAGCCTCAGCTTCTCTCTGTAGTTAGATACTCTGTTTACCTTTCTTGCTTGTGACATTTTATATATTTGGTGAGTTCAGCTCGGGAAATTCTGAATTGCGACCGCATCCGTGGATGATGCAACTCCGTCCACCTATGAACGAACCAAGTCAGATTTCATTACTCCGGATTCAACTGGAAGGAACACGTGGCTGGATATAGGAAGAGCTATCACGAGTTCCCCTATAGTCTTCTCTCCGAGAGGAATGTCCAGTGTTTAATTTGCTTAGTGTTTCCGATCTCTGGTTTCTGTGTCCTGCTGAAGTCAGTGAGGAGAGGATGGCGTCAGCACTGTTAACGTCACTACGGCATATCTGATAAAGCTTTACAGGGTGTAGTGATCTTCTCTTTATCACAAGCATGTAAAAATGCCTCCATCCTTATTGATTTTGCTGTTAGTAGAAAACCTAATGATGCTTTAGAATATTTTTTTCGAGCTACAGAGTTTCACTAATCTGTAATTGCTATTTTAAGGACATATGCTATTTTAAGCCTGTTGCACAGTTCTCACAGTGGAGAACCTTCAAATAGTCATAATTTTTCGAGATGCGGAGAGGAGAGAGTTTTAACCTTTAATTAAGTTTTTAAAAATAGCAGATATGTATTAAATTAGCGCTAGTAGCATATTTTAAAAATAAAGGATTTCTAATTTGATGGGAATAGTCTTTAAACCCTCCCATGATCTCAAACATCAGTTTAGCGTCGGCTGCTTTAGGCTATAGGTACTGCGCTAGGGGGAGATAGTTTGTCCTATGCTGTAATTTATCATGAATGGCCCAAACTCGTCTCTCCTACACGTTGGTGTGGATCGTACATTTCTATTGGCCGACGCCATCGGCGTCCCGAAGGAGCTCTCCTCTGATTGGCCGCCTCGGGGGCTGTGGGCGTGTCCTATCGCTGATGGAAGTGGGATACTTCGTGCCTGCTCATTGTCGATATTTTCAGTGGAGCCGCTGTAAGGTGCGAGAGCGCAGCGGAGCGCCTAGCTTTGCATCTCCGGAGCACGCGCCCGGTCCCCCAAAGCTCGTGAAACAGTCTCGAGGATTTTCACGTTGCTTTTTTCAGTTAGGCATTTCAGTTTGTTTTTTTAAGGTGACCGCCGGCTTAAGAGCGTCCATGTTTTTGCTGACTGACATTTGTCACACAACTATGTAGCATTTCGGACGACTTGCTTTGCACCCTGGAAGACGCAACAAAGACAAACAAAGAGCAGAGCGACTCTTCCATGTAGTTGATTTCTTCTTTTTATTTTTCTCCTGGAGGGATATTCTCATGATATTGACCGGATAAGACGGGCTCGGGTTGTATGTGGACTCTCGGGGATAAAGCAGGAGAGAGCGCTTTCTGAACGCTGCCTCTGATTTGCAGGCAGAACCAGGGACGGTAGTCGCCTTCCTCTTCACCCGCTTCATTTCCGACTCTGCTCGTCTTCTCTCTCCCCCCACACGTCCCCCACCACCACCCTCCCCCCTCTGACCACAGGCTATCGGATGGACCAGCATCCCAGTGCCCGGAGCTGCACCAGTCGCGGGGCTTCGTCCTGCGAGACAGTCCCGACCGAGCCCTCCATGAATCTGTACATCCACTCCACCACCGGCACGCGCTTCGAGCTCTCCCTGCCCCTGGAGGAGACCGTGGACGGACTGAAGAGGAGGCTGTCGCAAAGGCTCAAAGTGCCAAAAGAGAGGCTCGCTCTGCTGCACAAAGAAACGTGAGTGAAACGGACTGTTTATTTCACTTAAATGCGTTCATTAAACTGAAAAAAGTGCATAGACGTTGCGTTACTTTATTGGTTTTCTTGATGATTTTTCGATCTGCGGGCTACTTTCGAGTTGCATGAGGTTGGTGCTGATCATCGATACTTTCAAGGAAACCACTGACCGCCGGGACGCACGGTGTTGGAGGAGCGCACAGGGGACCCGCGGGTCACTGGAGGAGTTTGACGCACACATGCGTCGATTCAATTCCTCCTTTAAAAACACAGAAACTCGACTGAACCGCTGTGCAGTCAGTCATGCTCTGAAGGAGAGAGTGACTTGGTTACACATAATTTATGCAAAGACATTTTTTTTTCCCACCTTTGAGGTGTTAATGCATAATTGGATGTATCTCACGGTTGGGTCAATAATGCAAGTGTGTAATGGTTTCATTATAGCCTGTGGGGTATTGGTTGACCAAATTATTGAGTATTCAGAAAATCCTCTTGTTAAAGCACATGAAGACAGAGCTGCATTCGGCAAAGAACTAGTGATAAATCCTTTTATTATTCAAAGTTAACCACAACTTAAAGATCCCGAATGAATGAGACCCAGGTAAAACGAGCTAACAATAGTGCAGGTGGTGTTATACAAAGAAAAAAAAAAGTGGGTGGGTGGCTTTAGTAAATGCAAACAGTCAGCATTGTTTCTCCCCCTCGCCTGCATTGTAATCACCCTATAAATCATCTCTTAAAACCTGAATGCCTTTTTTAATCCCTTCCTTCGCCTCAAACTGTTAGACCTGCTGCAAGTCAGGGCTGGGAGCCTTTGTTCAGCTGCATGAGGTGACATTTGGGTCACGTCTGTAAAGCAGGTTGTCCTCGCTAACATAAAGCCAGCAAAGAGGCAGACACGGATGTGAGTGTTTATAGTTTTTTTATAATCTGGAAGAAAATACTGTGGGATGTTGCTGTTCAGCACTTAAGACTAAACAGCTAACAGGAAACACGTTTCACATCCATAAGTTTTCCTTTGACTTGCAATTATAGCCAATGTAACATGACGCAGTTCAGCTGAGAGGGATCAAAAATACCTTTCATCCTTTTTGTAACTATTTATACCATGTTTCAGAACGGGCTCTTTGTTCTTCATTTGTACAATCAGAATAAAAATACTTACCTCCACTTAGGAAAGTGGCAGCGGTGCCAAATATCTGCTGTGAGTACTTGTCAAGCTCCACTTTACTTGAAATTGAAATATGACAGCCCGATCGATACCTCTCTTTCATATAGCTTTTCACCCACGGCTCTTTTCCAAACTAGTTTTGAAGTCTGTCTGCCTGCACCCCCTTGGCTGAGGGGTGTTTGTGTATCTGAGGAGAGGAGATATTGTCAGCACAGTCTAATTATCTTGTTCTGTCTAACCCTGCAGGCGTCTAAGTTCAGGCAAACTTCAAGATTTAGGCATCTCTGATGGGAGCAAGTTAACACTTGTACCAACAGTTGAAGCGGGATTAATGGTAAGGTTCACCTTAATATTATTTTGTTCTAAGTTTGAAGCCAAATTATAGATGGTTATTTGAAACAAATGAAGCTAATTTTTCTGCACATATATCAATATTTATGTGTATACCCTATACGATGAATGTAAGCGCATTTTGTATGGTTTTTGTTTTTTTCTGTGCAGTCTCAAGCATCAAGACCAGAACAGTCAGTAATGCAAGCCTTGGAGAGTCTAACAGAAACTCAGGTAAGGATTTGATTTTTCTTTGTGTTTACCCTGAAACAATATGGATGTGGCAAAGTTAGTTTCTTAGTCTAACATGAGCTTCAGAGCTTTTGTGCATTGTTGTCCAAAAAAAAAAAAAAAACTAGGCCGGTAGGTCCAGTGAAGTACACGCAATGTTCCGATATAACAGCGACATGCATAAGATGGACAGGCTGCACAAGCCTCTTTTCTTGTCTAATCTCAGCCTCTTAGCAAGCCAAGCCGAGCTAGACATCCAGTGTGAGCTACTAGGATATAATAGGCAGCAACACCCTTCTGTATCCTAGTAACATCTGTGATGCTGTGTGTGTGTTTGTGTGTGTGCACGCACACACAGCACTGCAGGAAGCAAAGGAGAAAACTACACAAGAAAGCCTTGTTTCTGAGCCACTGAGAAGACTGACACTTACTTCAACCTTTCTGTTTATACCTTTATCTACAATCTCTCTGCGCTTCTTCTCTGTTACACAAACACACATGCACACGGCGACCACACACACACACACACACACACACACACGGGCCAGCAAGTTTCCAGGAAGTGTGCTGTGGCTGCATGGAGATTGAGTATACTGTATTCTCACTCACTCATAAACAGAGTGCCGGATCATCAGATGACAGCCTTCTCACTCGGTATTAGCATAGGGTTCCTGGAAGCCCTGCATGCAGACGTAGCCCGAGTGGGGCCGACACCCTGTTCTTCACAGCAAAACAACTTGGTAGACCTGTTTAAGTACAGTATGTGTTTGAGTCAGTGCAGCATGACTCACCACAATGATCAATAGTGAGAGTGAAGCATGAAAAAGGCTCTGCGCCGGCCAAGGAGAGACGCTAAGGAAGAAGAGCGGAGATAAGGCTGAATGCACACAGTCAACAGTGTGACGTATGAAAGAGTCTTCAGCTGACTGACTCAGACGAACTTCCTTTCGTAACATTGGGTAATACTGAGATGTACGTAACTGCATCAGCACCGCACCACTGACTGATGTCAAAACAGTACAACATGTTGAAACCGAGCGCTGATGCCTGGGGTTAAGCATGTCAGCCCTGCAGATGTTACGTCCTGATGAATTTGTGCGGTGAACGATGCCGTTCATTTTATCGGATTTTTATCAGAGGATGTGGTCTGCTCAGAGTGTGGTTCTGTACGGGCTTTTTCCCTGCTGTTACTTTTATGATGGAAGTCCTGGCCTTGTTGTGTGTGTGTGTGTGAACTCAGCATGTGCCTCGTAGCACTGACATCAGATGACTAGATGCGTGTAGGTGTGTGGACATGCGCACGTCTGTTCCTGTATGTGTGTGTGTATGTCACAATGTTGGCTGACTGGAAGCCAGAATTGCCCATCATGCGATACGCCTTTGCTGGGCAGCCAAGAGTGACTGTCATTTTCGCCAGAGGCAGATGATAATTCAAGCACCGACCCAGAACAGCCAATTTCTCACTCTGCCATTCTTCCTCAGTTTCTTGGGCCGCACAACCCTGTTTCTCTTTATTTATTATGAGTCATGCTTGTGGTTTTTCTTCAAAAGTCCTTATCACACACGACCGCATAGATTACTTTTACATTCATAATTATATTTAAATTAATCATCATCCTGATTTTGGTGATAAATCGAATATATGGCATAATAAAAATGTTAGCAGGGGAAGAGATTCAAATAAAGGCATAAAACTGCTTTAGTGTGTTTATGTCCGGAGAAAATGATTGCATTTTATAATTCATGAAGCAAAATCGAATGATTGTGAGGTGATTATGAATATGAGTAAGATTACCAAAAAAAAAAAAAAAGCAAAACAAAAGCTTTCCCTCATTTCCTCCTCCTCCTCTAGCTCAGGGGCTATCAAAAATCAGTCAATGCACTTGGTTTGTAAAAGTGTCTGACACTGCAACTGTTATGCCCACACACTCAAAAAGAACTTCAGGGAAATTTGGGGTGGTTCTTGGTAGTGATAGCCACAGATGAAGTGGGTATTAAACTCCTGGACCCTCAAGAGGCCGTCACTTCTCAAAATAACTCTGGTGATGTGAGATCTCATTTCAAGATTGTGTTTTTCTAGGACGTGTATGTTCATGAAATCCTGGGCTGAGTAGGTCGCCTTATGTCACGTCCTTTCTCGTGATTCTGTGGAAGGACGAATCTAGCTGCTTGCTGGCCGTCAGACTAGGCAGAACATGACGGCCTGCAGAGCTTTCTCAGAACTTCTTGTCATAAGTCAGAGGGGAAATGTGTCATGAAAATTGAGCCCCTGCAATTATCAGAATGTGACACCCCCCCTTTTGCCCAGTGTCCCCTTTTCCTTCCTTTTCAGTTTAGCAGCTCTCCTCGGGCACTATAATTTTAAATGTGCTCTGATTTGCAAGTTTGGCTATAGCTGCCTCTGTGTGACCATGATGGCTGGCTTCTTTAGCTGCTTTCATTCCTTGCCTGGCATCTTACAGCTTAGATGTCATGCAGAGTCTCATATTGAGCTATTGCCTCCTGACAGACCATCAAAATTCTGTTGCCTGCAGTACTTTCATCTCATTCTGTCTGCAAGATAGATGTTGTGCTTATATTTACACTCACACACCCAAATTTAAAGGATATACTTCGGATGATTTGTCGTCCTGATAAGAGAAATTATTTAAATAAACAAATGCATCTTTTTATGAGAAACTGTGAAAGGGAAATGAAGGCAATATTTAATATTTCTGGGCACGTTAACACACTGACATGCTTTATCTACTTGATGTTAGTATTTGATGGAAAGACGAGGGACAAGGACTTATTTGCTCATTGATTCACATTGATGCTTGAATAAAAGCCAAGCGGGCGGGCAAGCATCACCCTTACCATCCCCCTCCCACTGCCCTTCCCCCATACAGTCCCCTCTTTGTTTCAGTCTTAAAGCATGAGCACCAAACCTGCCCAGTTTACAAACCCTCAAGCACACGCCGGTGATTGAGTGTGATGCTTTAAGTTTGATTCTCCCTTTATCGTTCACGCATCCTTTGGCTTTAACCATCCCTAATATAGCACAGCTACAATGGTTCAACCTGATTTGATCATCGGTGAGCTTCCCAACTGCAGTATGGCTCAGTGCAGCTGCGGTTTGACAGATTTTGCTTTGAACACTAACATCAGTGAGTCTACCAGACAGCCACTACTCCTTTGGTTATCTGTACAAACTCAAGTTTCCTTTTCATTCCAGAATCTGCTGAGTGACAACAGCTTCATGAGTAATATCTCGTGATGTATGATGCTCTACTTTTCTTCTTACCATGACTGGTATGTCATGCTGAGAGATTCAGGAAGAAAGTGTCTGTGTCTCAAACATGACTGTGTGTCAGTCATTATGTAGACTCTGAACCAAATTATTGAGATGCTAGTTAATCATCAGGATTGATACTTTGTGAAATCAATGAGAGTAATTGTATTGTTAATTTGGGGCTGCAAGAAACGAAAGAATTAGCAAGAGAGCCTAGTGGTCAGTGTGAGAAGATCCTCCTCTTCTTTTATTTTTAATAGAATTCAGTTCTCTCTGTCCTTTCTGCCTCTAAAATAAAAACATCTTATGTGCATGAAGCTTGAAGTCTTTGCTCTTTAGAATGGTAATTTCCCTTTTTTGTTTCCTCAATGAAAGCTACAGAAATTAATTTGCTACTGAATGTCTAAATCAAATTGTGTACACAAGAAAGACAATGGCGATCTAAAGGCCTATTCAGTCTGTATTCATGTAAATCCTGGCCCTGGAAATTGCATTAATAAGCTGATCATGCAGTATTTTTGCACCTGTGTAATCCCCTTTGTGATGCTTAAACACACAGTTGGAGAGGGATGCTGGAATGGGCTTAGGGAATCAAGGTGTATCATGGGGCAATCAAGACAGGGATGGATTTTGCAGCATATTTCATTGTCCTATTGTGCACATGCATCTGGTCGCGAGGGTTTATGTAGGCGTGCGCATGTGTCAACATCCATTTTTAATGTCTGTATCTTTGTGTGTTCCCTCACGGAGCGGCCAGGGGAGTCTTATTTCTCTATATTTGAGTCGTGACCGTCGTTGTGTTCCATTCCCTGGCGACACAGTGCTTTTGTGATTCAAGTAGCAGGCATCGTGACTACTGGGGCTACTGTGTGGGAGGAAGAAGACCAGGGATATAATGTCCAATCACCACCAACATGTGCAATGAAGTCAGTTAGGAATATGCTACTGTTCAAACAGAGGCAGGGGTCAAGGGACCCAGGTCGTTATAGAAACATTGCGAAGAAAGAGGCTTTCTGAAGAATCCAAATGTTTTTTAGTTGTTTCTTTACAGAGTTTTTGACTGTTGTATTTCCTTCGTCCCCAGTTCTTCCTTGTGTCTCCAACCACCCACACAGATTTATCAGAGATGGATAGGTGTTTTATCTGAAGCATTTGTTCTTCCCAGCATATGATATTGTTTTTACAAGTGTGTACTGAGTACAGACATTTCTGCGAGTCTAACCTCCGTCAACACAGGCTCCTGATTAGATTGTATGAATCTCTTATGGGTAAAAGTAAGAGATGCAGAAAAACATGTCGAGTGAGGAATTTCTTTGCTATTGCTGGTTTAACTTAAGATGAATGCATTAGGGCCTGGAGTTGAGAGACTTGAGCTCATCAGCTGCTGGCAAGTTGGACCGAGAATCTGATCATCCTGAACTTTGCCACTCTGATCTCCGTTTTCACTCAAGTGATCGAATTCTGTGATGACCAGCTAGTCTTCTCTTGCTGCTCTTATACTGTGGTGTTCCTTATCAGGCTCATTAGAAAGACACTCATTTTTCAAATGGGGCCTTTGAGGAGCACATCTGGCTGCCTGATTTTTTTTTTTTTTTTTTTTTCTTCCTCTCTCTTTTGAAAGGCTGTTATTCTGTCTTTAGCTTGTGAGACTATATCAATAATGTCCTGGTGCGATCAAAACATCAAGGTCAAGAGGCAGGTTAATAAGTAGCTTTTTGAGCTATACCGTTTCACCTAGCTTTACGACAGGTGAACAGCTGCACTGGAATCAGAATATGTCTGGAGGAGACCACTTCCCTCTCTCATGGCTTCCATCTCTCCTCCCCCCCCGTCCCGCCTTCCAATCCTCTATCCTCTTTTCTCTGGCACAAAGCTGCTCAGTTGTTCATGAATGTCAGCTCAGTGCTGCCAGCACGCTTTATCCCCCCCCCACCCCCCACCCCCACCACCACCCCCTCTCAACCTCCCTCGGTTTCTCAGCCTCTCTCTTCCTGCCTTACTCCTTATCTTCCCTACCTCACTTCGCTTAGTGTGCAAAGAAAGAACGACTGCAAATGAGTTCCTTGAACCACAGGGACCCCAATAAATAAAACTGTCAGCTAGAGATGTCAGGAGAAAAAAGGGGGAAGAAGCCAGAGGCACACTCTCGCTGAATATTTCATCACCCACCAACACCACCATCACTCTGACACCCTGCCCCCATTGCCCGCATCCCCCATCCCCCTTCACCATCCTCGTTCCCTCTGTCTCACATGCCACCCCCCACCTTCTCCCTCTCCTCCATCTTGTCTCCACCACCCCTTATCATATTCTCTCCCATTTTTGCATAGCAACCAAAGCCTCCCGCTAAACAAAATACAACCTCCTGGACACCGGTGTCAGAAACAAAGTGATTGATGGTGCTGGCTCTGAGGTCAGCCGTTAATGAAGTGTTTGTGGCGTCTGTTGGGCTTGTTTTCAGTACCAGGACACTTTTCAGCTTTGTATGTTGCACAATAAATTTGTCCGTGCCATTTCTGTTGAGTATAATCAACTATGTGTGTCGTTGTTATGACGGACAACACCTGGTTTTTCAGTCATGACCAGCTCATCACTTTGCATACCATTATTGCTTCATGAGAAAGAGCAGTGATGGATTGGTTTCTCTCTCTCACACAACAAGAGTGGGGCCCTCTGTTCTTCCTGTCTTGTGGGCTCTCATAACAATCCAACACAGACCGCCATAAGTTGAGTGCTCTGCAAAGAGCAAGCAGGAAAAACAAATGGAGGATGGTTTGAGACTTAAAAGACACGCCACGAAGCTCTCTTTTGTTTGCTTGTGATGTTCCGGAAAGCTCTATCTGCTGTTTGTCCTGACGTCAATGGTAGTCAGCTACACAAGCTGCCTTGGCTGTGCTCCTGTGAGCAGACAGGCATGTTTGGACTGGAGCTGAGCTGCTAGCCGAGACCTCTGGGAATCATTCACAAGCCAGCTCTCCAGCACCAGAGAACCCCTTCCCCCCCCTCCGCACATATGCACATACACTCAAATGCATTTCCTCCCCTTGTTCCTCTCATAGTCTCTGTCTGTCTGGAAGAGGCTTGTTGTTACACGATCGCTCACCAGTCTAGCCTCTGGCAGGGTGTACTGTATCATCCTCCGCCTCCTCCCTCCCCTCAGGAAACGGGCACTATTTCAGGTGTTCCACTCCATAGCTCCCAGCTACACAAGCTGTTCGCTCTAATTTTCTGGGATTTTTGTGGGCGTTCAGGACTGTCAGGGAAATGGCATGATGGGAGGAGAGGAATTCCACACCTGAAGCTTTGATTTGGCTTTTTATTTTTTTTTGTTTTCATTTATCTTGTAGGGGAAGTGAAAGATGACCACAGACATATGAGAGTGCCTGATCAAACAGTTGTTGAGATATTCCCTGTCATTTTCCCTGCTAATGAGACACATATGTTTATGTGGGTTTGTGGCCTTGTAATTTCTTGCCTAAGGTCGAGGTGGGCGGGCGATGTGTGCATCTGCAGAGACCCCCGATGAGTCACACACACGGTTACAAAGTTTTAGCCCTCATGCATGTGAGACTTAACATATCCTGTGTGAACTGCTAAATTCACTTTATGAGTCAACAACGGAGAAGCTGAGACCTGGAGTGACAAAAATCAAACGGAGGAGGGAAAAGAAGGAAAAAATGTGAGAGATATGAGGAAGACTGCCTTCTTCTGTCGCAGGCTAATTTGAAGCCTGCTACGTGGTGTTGGAAGCTCAGTAGGAGTACATGATTTTCATCTTGGTGGTTTTGAATAATCCACACTAGTCATTATAAGGGTAATCAAGCCTCCTCTTTGTTTTTCCTGCTGTCACTCACTGTCATCTGTTTTCTCTCACTTTTTCTTGTCTATGCTTGCACACATACAAGCAGAAAACAAGCAGAAAAGGAAAACAGTGATAAAACAATGGCTCTACTCATACTTGAAATTAAGTAACATCTCAGATGATCCTGTCAGTAAAGTGACTAAGGTCACAATGCGCTGTCTTTGGGATTTAACTGATAAATGTTTCCCTCTGACATGCACACACCAATCAGAAGTAGAAGTGCTTGAAGGTCGTTGTTGTCCCCTCCTCCTACTGAATGACTGAACACAAACTCCATATTTTTATTTTGCATTAATTGTTGTTTCTCCATATGTACAACTTAGTTTGTCCTCTGAAGTAAAATATAATCCCAAATGGCTGAATTGAGACAGACTTTGATGCCTTATGCGAAATGGCATCTGTCTCAATTGCAGTGTGGATACAGAATCAGACACAGAGACAAACAGAAACTTAGTCAGGAGTGTCCCCCACCCCCTCATGCACTTTTCTAAACGCTGAGCTTGATGGCCTCCCTCAGGGTCTCTTGTGTTCTGTGGATTATTCTCTTGACAGCTGTCAATCACTGACACACTCATGGCCTCCTCCCCCTCCTTTCATCTTTTCACCTTCCAGTGAGTTTTGCTGCACCCCCCCCCCCCCCCCTCCCATCTCTCATGATCACAGATACACACACCTTCTCACTATGATGCAACCTTTTGTATTTGGAGTTTCCTTGAACAGTGTCACATAGCGCCCTGCCCTGCTCTCATTTTCACTTCACACCCCACCTTAGGCCCGCTGAGTTTATTGCTCTATCATGAGAAAGTCATCACGGTGGGTGTGTACTGTATCAACAAGCTGTTAGCGGCCGAGTTTCTGTTTGTCTTGTGCCCTCCTGTATGCTGATTTTTGCTGCTTTAGTGTTTGATTATTTACATTTTAAACTACAGCCCTGAGCTCAAACCAGCCTCCTCATCCTTTCACCTGCCACTCCTGTCCTTCCGTACTCTTTTCAACACCACGTCAATACCGACGTGCAAAGGTCACCCTGGCAACAGAGAGGCAGCGGTCGATAGAGAAATAAATAAGCTGAAGAAAAGGGAGAGAAGTGACGGCAGGCAGGGCTTGATGGTTCTCGGGGTTAACAATGGACCAACATCTTAGAAACACACTCTAAAGCTTCACGTCCAGCGGTAGCGAGCCCTCTGCTCTCTTTTTCTGACTTTGAAAATGTATTCTTGCTATTTCTTCTTTTTTCTTCTCTTTCCATCTGCTGCCATCCTTTTGCTGCTGTCCTGATGTATATTTTTGATGGTCCTCCTATCTTCCTGTTTTGTTTTTTTTTTTTTAACTAGGCTTCCTCCCTCTCTGGGGCCTGAAAGGCCACAGACAGTATGGGTTGTTGAAATCTTTTTGGATAAGGGCGTCACATAGTATTTACTAGTAAACTTTGTTTCCGCTTGCTTTTATTCATGGCAGAACTTCAGTTGTCTTTACTGTTGAGTCTTCAACCCCCAGCGAAGCTTTCTGACCCACAAATGACTCATATTCAAAAAAAAAACTACACTCATGCACAGACTGTGGAAACACACAGCAGTGGAGCTCAATGGCCGCAGGAGGACAAAAGAATGTTTAAAATTTTGTCTGAATCCTCCAGCCAAATCGTGACAACTGCTATACTGCATGTGTGTGTGTGTGTGTGCATCCGGGCCACGGGTGGGTCAGCGAAGGCTTCCACACTTGGCCCTTGTTAGCTGCTGCCAGAGCTCCAAAAATGGGCAGCCCTTCCAGATCCGCTGCAGATCCACAGACAATTCACTATTCTGTGTTTGAGAGGCGGGCGGGGTGTATTTCCTGAACGTGGGACTGATTTTTCAGGCTGGGGGCCAGACAGAAGGGTGGCCTTTGTCTCTGAGCTGAATGACACTGCTGACTAAGAGCGGACATAGAGCGGTTGGAAACGAGCAAGAGTGGGCTCTATTGGGGTGTGTGTGTGTTTTCCAATAGGTCTCCTTATCTCCAGAAATAAATAGATCCCTGTTACAGAGTGGTGAATGATTGTGTGATGGTCTAATGTGTCGTGTTAGTGTCCCTATAAGAGGGGGAATTGTTGTGTCTGTCTTAGGCACAGATTGTTCATTTACTAAGGAGTCAGCATGAATGGAGAGTTTTTATACTTTTTGGGTTTCAGGTGCAAGTTTTTGGGACAGACGGTTAAATATACCACGGGACAGACAGTTTAAACCAATAATACCTTCTTTTTGTTAAAATTTTACTTGTGATTTTTATGAAAGCAACATAAGTGAACTGAACTTTTGTTTTTGTGTATGTACAGGTCAGCGACTTCCTGTCTGGCCGGTCCCCCCTCACGCTGGCGCTGCGTGTCGGCGATCACATGATGTTCGTCCAGCTCCAGTTGGCGGCGCAGCAATCTGGTGGCCCCCAGCTCCAACACAGGCACCTCATCACCCGGGGCAACACAGAGGCCACCATGGGACAGCCCACAGGACAACCCCGTGTCCCCCACAGTCACCCCCACTCCCACCACCACCCCCACCACCCACATAATCCCCCCAACCCCCCACTTGTCCCAGCCTCAACCCGTCCCTTCCCCCCCCTCTACCCCAGGCTCTCCTTCTTTCCCTCTGCCCTCCACGCACCAGCAACCGCTCCCTCCCATGTACCAGTCGCTCTCCTCCTCTCACTGTAGCCCCCCTACTCCTCCACCCCACTCCCCTCGCTCTGCCCAGATCCCCGGGATTTTTTTCCGCTCTCCAGCCCATCATCACCACCACCATCATCACCACCACTACCACCAGCCCTCCTCAGGCCAACCCAGCCATGACATTGGCCAGGTCAACCCCGTAGCCCCAGTCTTCTGCCCTGAGGTTGGAGTCTAAATACAATTTCTTGCTGTTCAAAATCTGTCTTTGTGCCACTTATGTGTTTTTTTTTTAAGGAGACAAACATTCTTTATGTCTAATATATTACCCCACGGTGTTATGAATAAAAACCCTGGTGGTTTGACTTACTTCCATATATATTTAAGGAACTCATATCATCGTAGATACTTGGTCTTCAAATGCAAGGAATGATGGAGAGGGCAAGTTATGACTATGTTCCCTATGTGCCATGGTCACAATTAAATCATTGGGAATTTCATTAATCACAGTAATTGAGGGTTTGCCAATGTTGTAGGGATTTGCTCATGAATGTCCCTTCATTTCAAATCATGGAGAATTTAGTCCTAACTAGCATGCAGCTTTTATAAACAGGCTATCGCACCTTCATACAGTATGTAGTGTGCATCACAAAGGAGGTGTGATTAAGAACATGAGAGGAAAGTGCTTAGGAGGGGCAGAGTAAAATAAAGGAATCAGAGTTGTTTTTTTTTTCTTAAAAAAAATTTGTTTATTTGATTTTAATAAAATAAACTTTATGAACTCTGGATAGCTTGTGGGACAACAATCCCTCAGCCATCTGCATTATGTGGATTTTCACTACCTCCTTAAGCTGAAGTCCTGTGGAAACTTAAAACAAATGATATTCTATTGACATAGTTCTCTATAGATAAAACAGAGCACCTTTCATTGTGGTTGCTCCATGTTCCAGAGCACCATGGTCACCAGAGCGGAGTGATCCACGTGATTGAAGTGTCAGAAGTTTTAAGCTGGATGCCCAGCCTGACACAACCAGGATTCAAACCCAGAACCTCCCACATGGGAGAGAGGCCGATAGGAAAAAAGGGGCAAAAGGCCACGTAATAGTTAAAAAACTGAAAAGGTCATTCCTCATCAGGCTAAGACATACATGAGACGAATGCAAACAAACTCCCTCAAGCACAGAAATCTTTACCTAGGTTTTGATTTTTGTCTCGAATGTCAGTAGAGAAATCTCAGTTGAGCTCAGGTCACAAAAAGGGCAAGATTTGATTAATCACAGTTTGAAATAACTTGATACCTGTAGTGTTTTTAGAGCACGGTATGGCAGGAAACTCAAGTTTCCTGTTTTCTCTGGTTTCTCAAAGCTATTAGCTTACAACAGAGGTTAATTACTCACTGCAAATAGTAGTTACAACTCTGAAGTCAAGGTCACTTCCAGAACTTCCAAGTCTTCTTTTACATGTATATATGTTTGTATAATTACATATTTACACCATATATGAAAGACGGGTCACATTAGATGTGAACATTTTTGCTCCTATTAAAGTGTATCTGTGCTCTTTTAAAACAATGCTTTTCACCCAGAATGCTAACTGTGTTTTATCTATTTTCACCAAGGCTAACTGCAGCACCAACAGCACCAACAGCCCCAACAGCGGCACGAGCCCCTCACCTCGCTCACGTAAACCTGGTGCCATCATTGAGAGCTTTGTCAACCATGCTCCCGGAGTCTTCTCAGGGACCTTTTCAGGTGAGTGGACGTTGCACTGCCATTATGATTTATTGCCGCTCTCAGTTGGCCATGCTTACCATGAAATTTAAATTAAAACCTCTTTAATTAAAGCTTCTTTGATTTAACACACTCCTCTGTCTAGTCTCAGGGTTCCTTGTGGGAATACATTTATAGAACACCATATTCTGTCTGTATTTTATTTTTATTCTTTATTTAGTTGAAACTTATCAGATTCCTCTTGATTCATCTTTTAGGCACTTTGCACCCCAACTGTCAGGACAGCAATGGGCGTCCAAGACGGGATATTGGTACCATACTGCAGATCCTCAACGACCTCTTAAGCGCCACACGCCACTACCAGGGCATGCCCCCGTCCCTCACCCAGCTCCGTTACCAGACCCAGTGTGGCTCATCTAACTCCCCATCCCCCTCGCCACCTCCTTCCCCCCCAGTTGCTGGCATGACAGGCCTCTCTGCCAAAGCTACCTCTGTGCCTCCTGCCAGCCCGAGCAGCCCTCCTCCAACTCTTCATCCACTGGTGCGGTGCCAGAGCCAGATTCGCATGTGCAAACCCCCTGGTGAGTGAGCCTAACCCACACATACTCTTATCAAGAAAGCGTGTCATGAATACAAACAACAACACCCCCATGAACACGAAGTCCTTGTACGTCTCTTGAAGCCCTTATGCCCTTATGAAGCAGATGTCCCTGCAGTTGTTGCGGATTAGGAAGAATGTATGCGTGTCTGTGCAGTTGTGTGCTAAATGACAATGGAGCCCATCGTTTTACTGAGCTCTGCTCTTGCTTTGCAAACGACTGAAATATTTGTTGTCATCTTTGTTTTTCTGTTTCTACTTTCACAGCGAATCATAGGTAGCTCAGTTCTGTTGGGATGATTTTACATCGCTCCCTTCAAGTGCCTATTTTATCTTTAAAATACTGACAAAGCAAGAACAGTAAAGCCAGATTAAAGAACAAAAACCAGTCATGCATATATGTCTCTTGGGTTTTGAAGTGGATGAGAAGAGGAAGAGCGTGGGGGGGGGGTCCTCTTTAGTAATGTAATTCAAGCTTCTCCAGGCCTGTTCAGTCAGGCTTCATTTGTCAATCAGCAGAGTTGGCTTTGTTTTTGTGCGTCACCAGGATAGGTTTACTCCTTCAAGCCCAGACTAAGCTATGTTTAGATTAGATTAGGCTTTTGGTGATTTAACCTGTATTCTAAGAGGAGCTCCAGCTGGACACCTCAATATACCCACGCTGGAGGACTGAACTGGAGAAAGTACTGGAGTTCAGATGACATGATGGGCTTTGATATTTTAAAATCCCATTTTCCTTGCAGTGACACAGGATGTAGGGTATCAGACAGATGTCCAGAATTGATAGCATTCAGTTGATGTTGTAAGGTTAGACTGTGCTGAGAGAAACTGCATTGTCCTCTGCTGCCTCCTTATCTTCTGCTGAGGAAATTGCTGGTGAGGTTTGTGTAAATTTACCACTAGTTGTGCAATTGTCTTTCTGGGATGGTCCTGAAATACAGTGATTAATGTTTAATGTTTTCTTTTGTTTGAAAAAGCAAAGGCATGCACTTCCATTGTTGTAGTCCAACTTTGTCCCTTGTGCATGACCCTCAGTTGCAAATACTATGAAGCCATTCAGTTTTAACAGCTGAGCATAGACTCATTGGGAATGTCCAGTATTATACCGCATCGCCCTTACAAGTGTTCAGTGAACAGTTGGAATAACACTGGCTTATTTTCCTAACTCAGGGAAGCCCATTCCTTCAATTCCCCCCACCTACCCGCTCCGCCCTTCCCCTCCTTTTCCCACTCTTGCTATCTCTTCGTCTGCACTCAACAACCCACACCACTGTTTTCCCCATTTGCTGTCCAAAAACAGTCTTGTCTGTTAAATCCATCTCTGTCTTCCCCCCAAATAACCCCCTTCTCTTTCCATGTCTGTGTTGTGCATCAATACATTGTCTGTGTTCATTTGGCCTTTAAATAGATTTATTCCGAAATGCAGCGCTGAAAAGAATTTGCTTTGTTGACTCGAGGGCAGTGAGAGGAGGAGGACGCGGAAGACGGGGGTTGTTAAAACCACATCACTAAGCCTCCATTCATCATATGGGTGTTTTATATCCTGTCCGTCAGTCTACCAACTGTTCACATCTAAATCAAGGGCAAAGGGTGAAAGAATAGCCTGTCACATACTTTTTTCCTATTTAACTCACTTAATCTGACTTTCTGATCACAATATGTAGATTGTTAGCTGAATATGTCACATAGTAAATCTCATTGAGATAATGAACATACTGGTGTTTGCCTGAATACATTTATACCACACACTAACACTCTAATCACATACGTTTGGCTATTTGTATCCTGTTCCACGTGGTACCTAAAGAAGCCTATGATGACATCAGCCGTCACCTGATGGAAGACTTACTAGACTTAATACTGAAGCTTACATGGGCTTCACAGAAACCTGCCTTCATTCAGCTACAGAGAGAGAGAGAGAGAGGAAATGTTAACTTCTGATCTGGCTGAGTAAATGTGCACAGTCAAACTCAGGTTGAGGCAGCCGCTTGAAAATGTCACATAGCTTGGCTGTCTCCTGAGAGTCTTTACCCTTTCCACTGCAAGTTCATGTGTGGGGTGGAGAAGCTAAGAGTAAATAAAACTCTGGAACATACACACATGCACAGACACTTGACCACGAATGCACAGTGAAAGGCTTGTATGAGTAGCTTGGTTTCCCAGTTTTGATGAGTTGTGGGGATTTGCCTCGTGTTGCGTTTGAACAAGGGAGCTGTAGGATGGCCTGGCAGACTGATTGTAAGCTAAATTCCTTTACTGACTTGGATGGAGCTCCTCACCACCCCCCTCCAGCTCTCTAACCCCCTACCCAGGCTAACCCATTATGTAGTGGCTGGGGACAGGGGCTGCCTACAGGGCACCATGCTGAACCATTGTGGTGGTAGAAGCAAGGAGGGATTATGCAGCTGCCTTTTAGCCTCACCTTCACTGCAGCTGACTTGGTCCTACACTGGTGCATACAAAGGAGCAATACAGGGGCAAACAAAGCTTTAAAAGCCCCCCCCAAAAAAACAAACAAACAAACAAACAAACAAAAAACTCTTGCCTGTATGTCTTTCCTTACTTGGCTAAGGCAGGGCACACAGTTTTATAAGTCGATGAGTTAGCGGGATACATGTGCAACCACCAATTCAAATAGTTCCCCAGCACTGCTGCACAGCAACAGAAATATCTAGGAAAACCAGCCAGACACAGCAGGTACCCTTTCATTGTCCACGAGGAGGACAAGTGAAGGAAAAAGGATGCAAATGAAGTCTAAAAGTCATTGAAGAGCTTGTGTCCCCGCAGGGCTGTCTGTGCCCTTTCACTGGCTGTCACAATGCTCATATTTAGCTCTGATTTGATGAGTTGCTTCTATAAGTCTGATTAATCAGGTTAATTTTTGGTGCATGGAACTGGATGCCTTATTTCCAGACTGGTGTGTTTTCCTTGTCTAATGCCTGAATTATGCTGACCTGTACTTCAGTATTGACCTACTGGATCTTAAAGGCTTTTCTGGTCAGTGAGATTTACAGGTTTGATTGGGTCTAACATATCAAAACCAGTCATTTTGTTTTCATTGAGCCCATATTTGTAATCAACAAAGCATGCTTAATGTTTAGTGGCTCCATGTTAGGAAATACACCGAACTTTATATTACTTGGCAAGTTTTTTTTTAGAAGTTTGGGCATTGTGGTAATAACACAGAAAAATGTTTATCATCTTTTGATGCAGAACGTATGACAACAAAGCTGATGTTTGGCGTGCTCCTTCCCAGATGTAGTTTCACATATTCATTTTGAAAGCTATTATGGAGACGGAGGCTTCAGCTGAGCACTCAGTAGTACAAAGGCAACCATGGCAGACGTTGCTGCAATGTGATTCTCTTTCTTCTTATTCTTCTCGTCCCTCCACGGTCTTTCTGCCTCTGTGCACTGCCCCCTCTTCCCCCGGGTTCCCTGGATGCTGAGCAAACACAATGTTCTCTCTGCAAGATCACAAGACTTATTAAGGCAAACAAACAAACAACAGCAATAAGACAACTGCAAATGAAGGCCAATCTTTATACAATCAATAAAAGGAGAAGCTCCTTTAATCTCCCTCTGCATCCTGCACCCTCCTCACTTTCTTCTTTTTCTCCCTTCATCCTCTGGCTCTCCTCCACCCATCCCACCTCCCGCCTTCACGTGTGCTCCCTATCTCAGTCCTTCCTGAGTTGCTGGGCTGGGCTCAAAGGCAAGGGAAAACTGAATGACGCATCGATTATTCATAGATCACCCTCTCCGCCTGTTTTTTTTTTTTTTTTTTTTTTGTCTCTCTCTGCAATGCCCAGTGCATTTACAAGGTCTGCTCCAAAGTCTCTGTAGAGGAGGATTTGGGGAAGGAGAAATGCACTGCTTGTAGGTTTTGGTGTGACTGGCAGGCATTGGAGGGTGAGGTGGGGGGTGGGGGTGTAAAGAAAAGACAGATGTGGGAGAGGAATCTGGCATTTCCTTCCTCTCTATGCCCTTGACCTGTCTTCTGTTTGATGTCTTCCCCTGTGTGTTTCTAAGAACAGAACAGTTGTTTCTTCCTCGTTTGTCTCTCCGTCTCGATCTGTATGAGGATGGGATCTCACTCTCTTCCTCTCCTTCATTCTCTGTCTCTTCTTCACCTCTCTTTGGACCCTCCAGGATTATCGTGCTGACAGCAAACCCTAGTCTTTCTAGTCAGGCTCTGGGCCAGCTTGTGCATATATGTGTGCATGTGCAGTGTGTATAGTCTGTCCTTCTTAACCGGCCCTAATAATAGCCCTACTGTCATAAACATAGCCTGGAGATCCCTGCGGCCAGCTGTGTCCGGCCGAAGCGCCCAGGGCTCCGGTAGTGACGCTGATGAATGGCCACATAGACACACACTCGTGCGCACACACAGCACAAGTTTGGTGTAGCGCCAAAGCACATTCCCAGGGCTCTTGCCAAGCCAAAGGCCAAGACCTCCTGCAGCACTGCCAAACTGCTCTTTATTGTGCATCTGCGTGTGTGTGTGTGCGCGTGCGCCTGTGTGTGTGTGTGTCTTCATTCCTGTAGATTAAAGAGATGAGAGTAGGTGTACCACTTGGATACTGTGATCATGTTGGAGAGTCTACCCTGGTGAAGGCAAATTGTATGAGAAAAACAGATTTCTTTTTTTTTGAATGGAGCGTGTAATAAGGGGGAACTAGAGGGCTGGAGAAAAGAAAATTGTGGCTGCATATGTGGATGCCATGTGACAGTGGAACAGTGGCTTTAATGTAGGAGAACCCCCCCCCCCCCCACACACACACACACACACACACAGAGGATGTACTCCTCTATTCTGTCGAGATGAAGCACCGTCCACACATCAGGTCAGAACAAATAGGCAGAGAGTAGAAAGGTCCCAGTGTGTCTGTGTGGCTGACTTTAATGTGAGGAGGGGCTGTTTTTTTTTTTTTTTTTTTTTTGAACCTGTGCCACTGTTTACATAGTTTCTTTTTACAAAAAAAATGACATCAAAGCTACTTGTCATACAGTGGTAAATATTTATAGCTGGAGAAAAGGTTGTGCACCACTCAATCCAATAAGTAAATGAGTATAAGAGGGAAATTAATTCCACACAGAGTCCTGAATTCGTTCAGATATAAGGGGAGAATTCAATCGATTCTGCAAAATGACACCTATGCCTGCTCCTTTACCCTCCACCTTTTTCCTCCATCCTATTCTCCATCTCCCCTGGGGGAGGAATTCCTTAACCCACAGTGCCACCCCCCTCCCTTCACTCCTTGTTCCTCTTCTTCTTCTGGGGAAAGGTGGAGCAAGACCTGAGACTGGTAGAGAGAGAGAGAGGGGAGAGGGGCCCTGTGTGATAGGTGAAAGGGGTGGGGGTGGGGGTTAGTAAGCTGAGATTTAGAAACTAAAGTCATTATGAAGAAAAAGAAATAGAGAAAAAAAACTATTTCAGTCTCTCTCTCTCTCTCTCTCTCTCTCTCTCTCTCCACTTGCAATTTCCATTCGCTTGCATTTTCTATTGAAAGCCAATAGCGTTGTCCTGGTCCTGAGATGGATGGCTGCACTAGAGCTAAGGTTTAATCAATAGGTCTTTTTAATTTGCCATCGATCCACGTTAAAAGCTACTGCGGCTGTTGGTGCTGTTGCCGTGTGTGTGTGCGTGCACGCATCTTTGAGCGACCGCTTGTGTGTAGCTTGTGTGTGCGTATCCGTGCATGCATACGTGCAATGTGTATGTGTTCTCTGTGTTAACACATGCTGTTCTCCAATGCGGGGCTGAGCGTCTTTGTGTGTGTTCTGCAGCAGAGACGGTGCTGCGGTTCAGTTTATTGACATTCTAGCCCGTTATTTAATTATTTAATTCCCAGACAGATACTAATGGAGGTAGCTAATAGATTGCGGTTGCTTAGCCCTCCTTCCAAGCCCCCGAATATACGTATAAATGAAATTAGGCTTGGCTCGGCCAGTGGTGGAGAGCATTCACAGTGCAATGCGAGGCCTCTCCCTTGAGACTGGACTCTCCTATAGGCACATCAACAGCTAGAAATGCACTTAGGAGCACATCCAGTCGCCACGACGCTGGTAATTGTGTTTGGAGATATCGCAAGGAAGTATCAGATGGTGTCAGCCCTGTCATGTGTTTCTATCTGTTTGACCGTCCTGCTGGTTTCAAGGAGGCTTTGGTGTCAGTAGGTTTCTCCTCTCAGTGATAAGGGGATGCAATAGCACTGAGAGAGGTTAACCACCAGATTGCAAATGTTACATGGGGTGTGTTTGTGTTTTTGTGTCATTGACAAGAAATGATTACAGGATGTGTCTTAACATCATCATAACTTTTACATACATTTTATTTCAGTCCTTCTCAAACCTGTTATTTATCTTAGTAAATGGGCTGTTCTGACCGAAACACACCTAACTGACCATCACTGCTTTCCTGTCCTCTGTTCAGGTGACCGCGTTCGGCAGACCGAGAACCGTGCAACTCGCTGTAAGGTGGAACGTCTGCAGCTGTTGATGCAGCAGAAGCGTCTGCGCAGGAAGGCCAGGCGGGACCAGCGAGCTCCTTATCAGTGGCTGCCCAACCGCAAGGCCGGGCGCAGCAACAGCAACAGCAGCATGTCCAGCGAGGGCTCTCTGGACCTGGACTTTGACGATTCAGGTGTGGAAACCCGACGTAAAGGCTGACTTGAAGTCGGAGTATGTCATGGCCTGAATGGTGTGCCACTGCATCAAGCTTCAAGGATTTAGAAAGCCTCTTTTGGATAACTGAGAGATGTATGTGAAGGGAGTGGATTGGTGGGAAGTGAGACATAACTGCAAAGAGGACATCAGTTGTCCTTGTGTTATCTGTCACTGAAAGGAAAGACTCCCTGTAGACTTTAATAGCATTCTCTTTGTCACAGCTGACATTTTTAGAGCAGCAACAATAGCAAAGGAACTGTGGTGTGATGCTTGGATTTGGACAGGCAACAACTGGACTTCATAGTGTACAAGACTTTTTGTTTTTCTCTTCTTGGGGGTATGACAATAGAGATCATACTTCTACTCGAGCATAGCAGAATTTAGTGGGTGGGTGGTGTTTTCAGATTTTTTTTTTTTTTTTTTTAGTGCACTCTGGGCAGAAATGAAGAGATCCACACTGGACATTTTAACAGGACTGGAGTGCCAGATACTGTGGAATATTTCAATGGGCATTCTTATGATCTCAAAACTTAACAACCAGAGTCCAATTTTCACCTGTTACGGGGTGGTTAAGCTTCTTTTTTTTTCCACTTTTTAACATATTAATTTTATAAACAAAATAATATGTAGCATTGTTCACAAAGCATTCAGGTTTTCATATAACAGTTCAAAGTAGTTGTTTATTTGCACAATTTCTTGATTTATAACAGCTGGTCAAAATGTGCAAGAAGGAGGAGGTAGGGCCTGAAATAGAATTAAAAATGCTTATGGAAGTATTGATATCAACCTCTGTGACATAGGATATCAATAGGAATGATTAATGAATAAGCAAAATTAATTAATATAAACAGAAAGTGCTTTAGAGGATTTTAAAATCTTTAAAATATATATGAAAAAAATCTATTTTTGTTTCTCTGCCTACCTGCTGTTTTCTAAAAACAGCAGCCCTCTGTGGCTTTAGTCAAGTTGTTGACTACCGACAAATATGTGCATCCGTTCAATCATCTGTTTGCTCACTTGTGAATTATCTCATCTAGCCACAGCAGATTATACATAAAGGTCATCGTCATCCCTCCTCCCTGATGGTGTGTAGACCTAAATGGACTTGTTGAGGAATTTGGAGTTTGTGTACATAATTGTGACAATTGGCAAGCATTTACGAGGGTGTGTGTATGTTTGACGCTGTTGTAAATGGATTTAGAATATCCCATGTTTTTTTTTTTTTTGTCCAACTGTCTTCTCCCAAATAACTCCACAGCTTCTCAAAATCATGAAAACTAGCTGTAGTGAATGCATCGCGCACACTTGATTACCATAATAGGATAAAACGGCAACTAAGATCCCAGCTTTTGCCCATTTTTATGTGTCCCTTTATCATGAGTCCTCTTGATGAGGACTTTTTTTTTTTTTTTTCTTAACGGTAAAGAGGGAGGAAAAGCAGAGGGGTCTTTTTCCAGCATCATTATCTAGTGCCTCCACCAGTACATCCATTGACATATCAGGTTAGGCCTTTCACAGTTTTGCTGCTACACATGAAAACTAAAAAAAAGCGAGATGGAAGTGACTTTTTTTGCATGCAGACGTGTGAAATTACACTGATGTATTTTCTATTGATGGAAGAAAAAAAAACAGGTGCTTTGGGAATGAAGCTTAACAACATGCATGAATTTGTGAAGAAAATAAACAATGCTGCTTTGGTTGGTTAGGATTTTCTTTTTTTTTTTTTTGGGTAACTTTTCAATGTTAACAGCATCCTGCTAAAGTATTACCACACAAAAACCAAAACAGATGAAGTTAAGTGTGGACTCTTGTTGTTGCTCAGCACTGAACATTCCTGTTGTGTGACAATGAAGATGATGGTGACAATGAGCAAGGAGCAAATGACTCTTTCTCATCTCCCTGAGCACTGGCCACACCCCCAACCGCTCACAAGGATCCAGACAGCCACCAAACTGTTCAGCCAACCCTCCTCCTCCCAGCCTGATAGCAGACAGACTCTCTGTGGACGTTATCCTTGCATTGAACCAGCGGATTCAAAGAACTGTCCGTCAAACCTGCCTGAGAGAAACATCTGGTCTGTCTCTTTTACCTATCTGACTGACGACGCTACCACAATACAATTGCACTCCCAGAGATTGCAGTGAGAGATTACCTTTTTGGTGAACCTCATCTTTTTTTTTTTTTTTTTCTTTTTTTTTTTTTTAAGTGGCCTTACCTTTCACTAAAATGACACTTGGGGACAATGGGGACGGGAATGTTTTTTGTTTTGATTTTTTTTTTTATACACACAGGTACCATTATCTGTGTGAATCAATGTCGGACATGTTTTGTCACTGAGGACACTGGGCATCTGTTGTTTAGTGCTTTTAGCTGGTGGAGTCTATTATGTCAAGGCTTCTGTGCCTTAAAAATGTTGCCCTTTGCAGTGTCATTGTCAGATTTAAGCTTGTTTTTGTTGGTTGGTACACGCAGCTGTAGTATTCACAACAATGAGAGTCATAGATTTTAGGCGTAAAGCTTGTTTGGGTGAATCAAATACTATTCAAAAGTGGGTGTTGTTCCTCAAACGTTGTCTTTGTCCCATTTCATCATTGTGTTGCCATGCTTGTTGGTCTGTTATTTGAACCTCACATCCCTATCTAACTCAGTCACCCAACCAACAAGCTGCAAAACTTGTAACTGAGGATGTTTACACCACAGTACTTAGTTGGAAACAAAGAGTCTTGATTGACAATAAGAGAGATCCTTTGAGGACTTCAGATTTGATGCACTTCCTGTTTCCTTGGATACAACAATATTAAAGGATGATTGAACCCGTGCCCCTCCCAAATTTTATTTACTTTTGTTTTTGTATATGTATGAACTATACTCTGTGTGTGCCTCACTTCTGTGTGAAACTCAAAAAGATAAAAAAAAAAAAAAAAAGGAAAAAATGGCAAAAGCATTACAGAGAGGATTAAAAACAGTATGTTGTTGGAATTCAGATCACATCATTTAAGTTGCCTGTTCTTTCTTGTAGCCAACTATTGAAAATAACAGGATTCAAGAATACAATTTACAATGTTCTAGCTCTAGACCGGTGTAGCACATGTGTGACTGTATTAATTTATGAAACCAAAATGGTAACTGTGAATTATGTATTTCTTTGTACATTTAAAAAAAAAAAAAAGGCGAGGAAGAAAGTTGTCGACACACGGCAACATTGATGCTCGTGTCTGAAAACAAATGTTTTTTTTCTTTTTCTTTTTCTCTTTTTTTGTGAAATATAATGGAAACTAAATGTGTTTCCAAAAATTGAAAAAAAAAGAAAAATATTTAAAAAAAAAATATATGAATATATATTTTTTTTCTTAAGCAATACATTTCAGTGTGACTTGTGATAGAACATTTTTCGTTTTTTAGGTAATAAATAAAAAAAACAAACAAAATGAGTACATCGGGTTGTCTCCTTGTGTATTCTTACAGTAATGATTTGATAACATGCTATTTATTCATGTAAGATCTACTTCATGAAGTAACTTGATATAAATGGCACATGGGGAAAAAAATGAAGAACCTTGGAATTGTAAAATATTGAATTGTTGAAATATATTATCCTGTATCAAAAGAATTCCTCTCGATGCCCTTTGAATGCTTTTCTTTTTTGGGGGTCAACCTTTTGAACTTGGTTCACTGTGTGTACACAAAGTACTGAAATCTACATGCAGCTTAGGGAATTCTTTAAAATGTTTCAAATAAATAAAGAAAACCCTTTACATGTGTGGGGCGGCCAGTCTTAAGATGAGAGAGTAATTAAATTAAGTTGTACACTGGAGGAAACTTCAGTTCAGTTCAGGTTAGTTCAGTTCAATTCAATTCAAAAACACTTTATTAATACCCAAAGGGAAATAAATTAAATCACGACCCCTGTACTGATGGCAAGAAGTTCTTTACCTTCAGTAAAAAACCAGAATTTGAATCAGAACCGTAAGAAAACACCAAGCGTTGTGCAAAATGGAGGGTTCTAGTCTTTAAATCGCAGTCGTGATCATTTAAGCATGTAGTCTGTACACCAATGGAAACCTTTATTGGCGTGAATACAGTAAATCTTCTCAAAGGTAAACACTTAAATAGACTGCTGAGTGTAGGGCTGGAACACTGGTCATGGCTGTACAAGATGCAAACGTTCAGTATACTGTAACTATCCGTTCCAAACTTAAAGGTTTATAAATCACAAAATTCCTTTTTATGTTAACATAAAAGCGCATCTTCAAATTTCATAACTATATCTGGATGAGACCGGCTTAAACTTCGCAAAAGGCAAGCAGGTGTAGCAAAACTCTCAGGGCAGAGAGCGAACAGTTGATGTCCTCAGCCAACATGGCGGGAAGATCATTTGGTGCAGCGATATCAGATAATGGTGTACTCACTCAGATGCCCATCAATGGCCCGTACAGTACAAATCATCTTGTTAGTTTCCTAGACAGCCTAAACAAGAGTACCGTCCCTGATAATGAGAGGGGTGTAATCCTGGATGATCTGCCAATATACATAGTAATTTGGGATAATGTGAGCTTTCATCGTTCAGCCATCATCAGGCAACGGTTTGAAACTCACTACTGAAGGAGACTGGAGTTGCTCCCACTTTACTCCCCATTCCTGAATCCAGATGAGGAGTGCTTCTCAGCTGGAAGGTATACAATCAATGTCCACGTACCCAGCAGGCTCTGCTGGCTGCTTTGGATGCAGTGTGTGAAGATATCAGAGCAGATGCCTACCGAGGGTGGATCAGACGTTCCAAAAGATGCTTTCCCTCTACACATCGTAAGACAGGATATCCGCTGTGATGTGGATCTTTGGCCTAATAGAGATGTGAGGAACAGTCCGACGAGTTCTGTCTAAAGGGTGTCTCACATTTGTATTCGTGTTGTGTTTTTCTCTCAAAATGTCTTTTTTTTTTTTTGTTTTACACTTTTCAACATGTCAGCACAAGATCAATACAAAAATACAGTAGTTTGTAAGTTTGTAATATATACCATGTTTCTGCATTAAATGTGACCAAAACCTAAAAAAATCAGTTTGAGCGTCATATTCAAATTCAGTGACACAAACACATTTGATGGCACTGACATGGCACTGACATGTCCATTTACTTTAGAGAGAAAGACAACACACTTTGAACAAGGTACAAGCTGTTCCAAGTAACCCATTGTGTTGTTTGTACAAGTTGTTCTGAGGAATATGAAGAATGATCTGAGTAATGTGTCAAAGCGACTATCATCTTTGGTACCGCTAGAGTACGTCTGCACATTGCATAACTCAAAAAGCCTGTAATTATTTCAGATTGACAAAGACTAACAAACTCCTTCAACCTGCAGGGATGACTCCGGGAAGAAAGCCTCTTATTAACTTTCCTTTTGGAGCACAAACAAACAAAACTCCCCATTCTGTTCCATGGCCTGTGGAGAGGACAGGCCATAGTTTGATAAAACAAACTGAGAATATCCATAACAGCTCATTCATCAATGTGCTCATAAATAGCCAATGGTCTGAAACTGAAGGGAATGATAAAAGAAAACTTAAAAGAAAATTGAGCCATTAATAATTAATCTACCTGGTTTGAGGAAGATGTGTTGTTGTTGTTGTTTACCAAAAAGATATAAAGTTTTTTTTTTTAATTATTATTTCTTGGGACGAACGAAATAACAGCTCCTGTAAAAAAAAAAAAAAAAAAAAAAAAAAAAAGAAAGAAAAGTATATATTGTGTTTTAATCCCGAAACATGTACACCTATTTCAATCTGAGTTGTTAAAAATATTTTGACTGTATTTTGCACCTGTCCTCTGCCACCCCCCAAATAATTTTGAAATGATAAGGCCAATGTTGCTTATAACAAGTGGAACACATAAACTAACTTAAATGAAGGTCCTCAAAATGTCAATTTCGTGATTTCGAAAGGAGAGAACTTTATTAGCACCATCTGCTAATTCATGTGCTAATTCATTTTTTTTAATATCACACAACAGTGCGAGAGAAATGTTAGCTTCTGTAGAGGCTGGGCATCAAGGGCGTGAATCTATTGTCTCAAATCACCATTTACATAAATCTGCAAGCACTCCTTCAGCAACATGGAACAATGATGGTCCTAATAAAGAGCTTGGCGATGTGTATGATTTCATATTTTCATGCATACTTGTCATAAAACAAGAATGAACAGTGCATTTGGTTTACAGACCATTCTCTGGTTTACAAATAATGGTCTGAAAAAGAAGAGATGAAAATATCCAGTAAGCAGCAGGTGTGTGGATGAAAATGCCTTGTTGATGTCAGAGGAGAATGGGCAGACTGGGTCGAGGTGATAGAAAGGTAACACTAAGTCAAATAACCAGCTCGTTACAACCACGTTATGCAGACTACGACCTCTGAATACCACTTTTCAAACGTTGAACCAGATGGACTAGAGCAGCAGGAGACCACACCAGGCGCTAGTAAGAACTTAGAACTTAGTTCTTAGAACTTCAGCTAAGAACAGGATGCTGATGCTACAAATCACACAGGCTCACCAAAATTGGACAATGGAAGACTGGAAGAACATTGCCTGGTCTGATGAGTCTAGATTTCAGCTGCAACACACAGATGAGAGGTCAGAATTCACCTTAAGCAACGTGAAAATATAGCTCCATCATGACTTTTGTCAAGGTTTCATGGTGTAGGGGATATTTTCTTGGCACAAACCAATACAAGCACAGGGAGAACATGCAAACTCCACACAGAGAGGCCCCTGCTGAGATTTGAACCAGAAACCTGCTATGAGGCAACAGTACTAACCACCAAGCCACTGTTCCCAATCATGGCAGCTTTGAATGCAAAAGAGGGTTTAACCTGGTATTAGTGAGGTGTACATAAAGTAGTCGGCCAGTGTATATACTGTATACAGCAGTGGTCTTCAACCAGAGGTCCGTGACCCCTAGGGGGGCCGCGGAGGTACTGCAGGGGGTCCTCCAACTTAAAAAGAAATAAAGGCAATTTTAACCAAAATAATTTGAGTTAAAAAAATATATATATGTGTATATATATATATATATATATATATATATATATATATATATATATATATATATTATATATATACAGGCAGTTCTAAATATATAACTGCCTGAGGTTAAATGTTTCATTGTTGGAAAATAACAATAATAGAAAATATTGTCTCATACCAACTACTACTAAAATAAATAAATAAATAAATAAATAATAATAATAATAATAATATGCATGAAAGTTTTATCAACCATAAACACATGTAGGCTAATAACCCAGTCAGGAATTGGTTAATAAGGTGAAATAAGCATCTAAAAGTTATTATAAGCCAGGCTTAAAATGTGACACATTAAAAAAAAAGGGGCGGGGGGGGGATAAGAATTACAAGCAGGGGTCCCTGCTCTGTTTTTCTCTCATCCAAGGGGTCCCTGGGCTAAAAAAGGTTGAAGACCCCTGGTATACAGTATACAGTATATATAGTATATATACAGTATATATACAGTATATATGGATAAAACGTTTTAATCTGATTGACCTATCACTGGTTTTGCACCTAAGATAAAAGTAATGTGTGAAATCTAAAAAAAAAAGAGAGGTTGAAAATAGAACCAAAGTTGATTATTCCTATGTGTTGCTTTGAAGAGTGGGTTACCCCTCCATCTGTCAGTTAGGAGATACAAATACACAACAAACCACATGTGAGAGAGTCAACACACATTTACAGAGAAAATTGCAGGTGCAGAGTCCTCATACTGATTCTGGTCTTTTTTACTGTTTCATCGCTTGCTGCTTTACATTTTACTAGACGTATCATGGGCAAGAGGCGCTGTAGCGCAGTGATGAATTCTCATGGCTTCCAGTCATACTGCTACTACCAAGAGCCTCTTCTGAGAAGTCACTGCCTACTTCTGACTACATCTGACTGTCAAGCCTCAGCCTCCACAGCTTTCTGCAAGCTTGCTGTCTGTGGATGTAACTGTCTTTAGAGACAGAGAGCTCAGCTGCCACCGCAAACAGAAACTTTGTGGTTCTTGGGAATGAGAGGAGTTCCGCCGAGTTGGGCTTTCACACGTCGTTGTGTGATCTAAGATAAGACACCTTCAGCTGTATCCTCCCATCACTTAAAACGCATTGGCTGACACATGTGTGCACACAAGCATAACGGAAAATATTCCAGGATGTCATGCTGCAAAACAGAAAAAAAGCATTTTCAGTATACCCTGAAAATGCATAACATACACAGAGATATATTCATCTGGATATGTGTGTATCAGTGTGTGTGTGTGTGTGTGTTGGGCTGAATAATTCTGTGGCTAAACCAATGGCTATATAAGAAGGTCTCTAACACAGAATGATGTTGTTTCCGTGCATTTACTGCATATATGATAAGGATGTATTAAGAGTACGATTACACTTTTTGGGTTTTCCCCTCATCTTTATTGTGCTCTATAGGTTCAATGTCTGAAAGAGCTGCAACGTTACACATCAAAAGAAGTTATTCTTTAAAAACCACAAAACAAACAAACAAAAAACCCATTTGCAAGACATTATCTTCCCCAATAGACACTTTTAAATGTCTCAAACAAATGCTATGTTCACATTTGTTCATCCGTCCATCCATCCATTATCTATGCCAGTTTAATCCTCTGCAGGGTCATGGGAATCTGCTCTCTTCTGGCCAAAGGCAGGGCTACACCCTGGACAGGTCTCCAGTCCATCACAGCCACATTCATATTTGCTTTAAAACACACTTTTAAAATTCAACCAAGTTGCACCCATATTAACATTACAGCTCCATGTTGGAAAAGATATCAGTCCACATTAAACCACCGGAAATGGACATCACCATGGTCGCTAGGCATGTACGCACAAGTGAAAACAGTCTGGAGAACGGCTATGGAAACAATCTTTGCTGCAGATTGCTGCAGTAATGGTTTTCCTCCCACACATCAAGGCAGTTGCAGCATTATTAAATGCAGGCTTTAGCTGCATAACAGCTGATGCCAAGGACAACAAAGTCAGCAGCTGTTGCTGCTCCAATTCTATGTTTTTTTTTTCTTTCTTTTCTTTTTTTTTTTTCAGTTTTTACCTAATCATGAGGGCACGTCTGTGTGTTATATTTTGGTGATGATCACATTAAGTAGGCTTGGTTAATTAGGGAAGGATACGTACAACCAACAAGAGAAAATCATGATGAAATGATAAAATTTGCCTGAGAGGTGTGGATACCTGGTGTAACTGTAATAAAAAAAACTGTCTTTTAAGACTCTAGTGGCCTTTATTTACAATGAAAGAGACAGGGAAGACATGCAGCAAAGGGTCACAGGCCAAGAGTCAACCCCTCACAACTGCTTCAGGACTGTAGCTGCTACACATGTGCTGCCTGTTTAAACCACGGAGCTATCCAGTGGCCCAAGGTTTCAGCTCTTTAAGATGAAAACAAATGAGTGTGGATGTAGCTAAAAAGAATTCAGCCTGACACAATTTTAAAGCAGACGGGGTTTTTGAGAGTGAACTCTTAAAGAAACAGGCACCCTTCTGACAGAAGGTGATGACGTGCTGCATCCGTGTACAGCCTGAGAATATTAATGTTGTGTTTTGTTTGAAAAGCAAGCGTTTGGTTTTAATTTGATTCCCCCAAATAAATTGACAAACCTGTAAATGAACACAACAGAGGGGCTTTATTGTAGGTTTTTAACATACATATCTAAATGACAGTACTACAAATTACAGAATACATGTTAGTTCACCTTTTGCAAGGCAGTGCACAATCAAACACGTTGAAACAATTGACAGTTTAATTTACATTATATGTTTTTTGAGAAAAGATTAAAAAAGAGAAGATTACTGTCACAATTTGTCTGTTAAAAATGTGTTGGATATGCATGCCTATATTATTGCTTTCAACAATAGAGAGCCTTTTGTTCCTTTTTTTCTGCGTGCTTAATTCCTTGTACGTTGCACAAGTAACCAGCTGCTGGAAAAAACAACAGGATGAGATATGAGTTCATGTACATTTCAATCCTAGTTGTCCCTAGATACCCTCTCCTTTCCTCTCCTTCTACATTGTGTTTTCACTATTGTCTAAGTGCATGCTTTTATCATTTTACATAAGAAAAACAGCGCTGATGAAAGCCCCATCTGCACACGAGTGTAATGGAGCAAACACACTGAAGATGCATTTTCCTCAGGTCAGGGCATAAACATCAGAGCTCATCCTTATGTCTCCTCCTCTGTTAAGACCCCGGGCTGTTCACTCGGTCAGCAGGGACCTTGTTGTCTTTTGTCTATTTTTGTTTGTTCCCCACACAGTTGAAAGAGAAGAATATCTTTCTGTTTGAAACATTACCTGATTGATATTTTTGCAGCTGTAAGGCTGTGAAGAGAACCTTTGATATCTTTTTCAGACACCGAAACACGCACGCGCTCAACAGTCCCTCAGTGAAATCCTCAACAAGTCTTTATTGGGCTGCTGCAGCACAAGCAAATCTTGCACTCAAAAGTGTTCAGCTGTCTATCCTCATCAGTGCGGCGTTGACCCGGAGTGAGACCTTGCAACTCAAGGGGCAATAGAACAGAGGTCATGGATAAAATAAACCATAGAGACTGGGTAAACAGGATGTGTACACCCACCCAGGAATATGGCATTCACTAATCAACCAACACAGTTCTGGCAGGGAGAGAAGAGGAAATCATTTCTGTGGAAACCATGAAGTACAAACATACTGTTCTGTAATATAATGGATCAAGCTGCTTAGCAACAAAACCAGATCCTGTTGCTCAGAGAGGAATTACTCCCATCAAGTGTACTGTAATTTATTGTAAGAAATTTATTGAAAGAATACTTATGAAAGTAAATTAAAAATTCCAATGTATTACTTCTAGAGAGTGGAGTTTGTTGGAGCTAATCACAGACAACTATGATGCACTCATAATAAATCGATGCAAACACTTCTGTCAGTAACTTATTAGTCATATGCATGTTAATACAGCCCCCACTCATGTTAGAGTGACTAATATGTCAGCGCACTTCCAATATAATTTTAATATTTTGAGTTTGTTCAATCCTGGTCACTATTTTTGAGCAAGACACAATTGTTCTCAGCCCTGCTTAAATTCTGAGTGGTCAGCTGTGTCATCAATAAGAACAAATCACATCTACATGAATGAATCAGAGGTATGTGGGCAACAATTCAGGGACTGGAAAGACCAAGTCAGTTTTGACCTTTAAATTTGCCTTTGATTATACTAAGCTAACAAATTGCGCATATGTGTATATTTCGTGGAGGGGTCTAATTTTTAAGCTATTTGTCATTGTTGCAAACAACAATGAGCTTGAGACAAAGCCATGTAGTGTTTGATCACATCAAATGATTCCTCCATTGCTGAAAAAAATCATCAGGTGATGTTTACATGGCCTTTTTTTTTTGTTTTTTTTTGTGCCTCGATGCAAAGAGCTCTCCACCTTCAATTCTGATGCTACAGATTTAGCACTTGGGTGGTTTCTGGCAGCTGTCATATGTCAAATGCTCTTTTAGTTGGTGTCCTCCACCTCTCTGTACTCTGAGAGGAAGATCAGATACCTTTGAACAGTTGCTCCAGTGACCTTTAGCAGCTGTGGGGGTGAAATTAGTTGAGCTTCTAGTTTTCTTGCTCTTGTTCATCTCCATCTCTATCTATGGTGTAAAACACAGAATTACAAAGCTAATTTATTATCAGTTTGCAATGTAGGGAACGGACCTTGGTTTTATGATGTTATAACACATATTTCTACATGTTTCTACTGTTACATCCTGTGTTCAGTACATGGCAGAAGATCATTGCACATTAATTCCACACACACATACACACACATTTCTTGACATCACACAATTAACCCTACCCAATTGATTATACAATACAGACTATAGTATAGCAGAAAACAATAACCCAGAGCCCAGGAAGTGTACAGTGTAGTATTTATAAAGTACAAACTGGGTCTCCTCTATGGCCTGGCACACCTTGGGGTCTCCAGAGTGTCACCTTTGTAGATACTTGTCACCTAATTAGGCCTGTCTCTGAGTTAATTGTGGAAGCTGTACTGTTGCTGCTCCATGCTGACTACCTGACTTCCTGCACAAACAATGCGAATTCTCACATTAAGCACACCATGAAAAGGGCAGGCCAATGGCTTGGATGCCCTCCAACAGGTATTCACTGTTGCTGGAGCATTTTTGCTTCTTCCACTTTGCCATTCATGCTCACCTTCTGATCCTTCTCAGCCCCCCTGGTAAGCCACCCATCCATCTATCCGCCCCTGGCCTCTATTAGTGAATGTGGTGCTGTGAGTCAAGGCATGGTTTTACAGCGTGCTGAAACAGCTGAGGTCATGGATACAGACAGAGTGCATGCAGTCTTGTGCGCTGAATGTCAATGAGTTGGCCTTCCTGCAGCCAAGAGCTGAGCAGAGTTGTGCCTGCCCCTTCTCCTTCCTCTTCGTGACGAGAGATAAACAAGACAACTGCAAGACAACAAAGAATACAGTAATATATTGGGAGAGAAGACAACATTTAACGTTTACACAGACAGAAGACACATTTGGCTTTATCTGGTCTACTGTTTGCCCTTATAGCTCAGTTAACATACTGGTAAGTGCTTTGTGGGCTAGACAAGTCCCAAAGTTCATGAACTGTGCCAAACTTGGGTTTGGGGATATGTGTTGTTTAAGCTAGATCTGGCCCAAATCTCATAATCTAGTGGTGACATTGGACATGGCAAGGGTTGTGAGGGCCAAGTATGCCCCAAAGGCACAAAGACAATGAAGAACCAGGCCATGTCTGGTGCATATGTTGAGTATGCATATGAGGGTGCATATGATGATGATTCTGCTGCCATACTTACCTTGAGTCAAAGCTATCAAAGCAAAATGCAGGCCACAGAATACGGCAAAAAAAGTCTGGGCTAAACAGTTCTTTGCCATTTAGGTAGAAATGGACTAAAACTTAGTGGAGGGAAAATCCAAGGTCTTGTTAAACATAAATGCTGTGTGACAATTATCCCCCCCCCGGGCTTTATCTTTTTTTTTTCTTTTAATTGCTTTGCAGTGTGTAGCAAGGAAACACCCGTTGTATGCGTGGGCATGACACAGTTTCCACTGAAAAAAGGTGAATTTCAAACCTCCCCCAGAAAGAGACATGCAGCTGAAAAAATGGTGAGGGAGAAAAGTTCCAATTATGGTTGTTTGAAAGAGAAAAAAGGTGCTCTCACAATGTTTTGTGCAGGTTACAAAGACCCCTGCAAAAGCAGCCTCAAGATCAAATAAACTGACATATGCTTCAAGTGTTTGTCCCACAGTCTCTTTAAATCGTATGTAAAATATAACACAGGATTTACGTTCAATTCTACTACAAATGGGAATACTTTGTGCAAATGGGTGCAGTTTTGAATGTCTGATAAGGAGCGCACACACAGGGATGTTGGTGTGTGTCATCAGGCTTTAACATGTATGTATGTGGATACAGTTAATGTTGTTTATTTAACTATGGGGGAAGCCCTGTGTTCATTGTTCACAAAACCCCATATATGGTAATGTAAACACTGCACTTCGTAATTCCTCTGAAACGTGCTCGCAAAACTGAATGAACACAGGAACTCTGGCAGGAAGTGGCAGCTGCTGCCATGGTAACAAACTGAAACCTGAAACAAGGAGGGAGACTCGCCTTTCTGACTGTCTGGACGTCATTTCTAGTACGTTACGTCTAAAAGGCAGCAGCTGCAGAGCACATGCAGAACAAACAAAGACATAGGGAACTTTTGAGGGTTTAAAGAAAATGATGAGAGAGCAACTAGTTTTTTTTTTTGCTCAGCTTCAACCTTTAAAGAAAATCATGGACTAGAAAATCCCCACGTTTTGTACTTTCATATTCAATGATTTAAATGAAGCATTGAAAGCAGTAACTGTTAGAAAAGTACATTATTGGCAATGTGAGACAAATGAGCTCGCAAGTAACAAAGTACATTTGCAGCATGCATCACTTTTACAGACTGGTGGTGTGAAAAAAGTGCAGCTTTTTTGTTAACACTGTCTCTCTAACCTCATCAAGCTAGATGCTAACTGGGCTCTGTATAAAGTTTGCATCCCCTTCATTCAATAAGAGGAGGCCCTTTTTGCTTTCAGTCTTTTTGCCTTGAAAAAAAAATAATCATTTTTATTGCTAAAAATAATAGGAGATGGGATAAATATACAAATCTGGATGCATTTGGGTCTTGTATTTACCTGATTTTTTGCAAAGAGGTATTTGTCTTCTCAGATATTGAAAAAGTGTGCTTACAAAAAGCCTTAACTAAATTAAATTTTCTTATGATTTCTTTGTTTGAAAAGTTACCAGTTTAGGGGGCTTCCACACCTCAGGTAGTTTGCTCTTGTCTACATCACATTGAGCACTTGACTTGGTTTCTTTTTACACAGACAAAAAAATCAAGCCAAATAAAATGTTGATACTTCAAAACCACACTAGGGGATTTTGTATTTACGTTTATGCGTTTTATAACATGGTGATTATATATCATCTTTAAAAAAAAAATGGTTGAATTTATCACTTTCTGTTTTCTGTTTACAAGTTAAGGTTTCAAAATCATGTAAGATTGGAGCAGTAGTCTGACTTTTAAGCCAAACCTCCCTGAACATGGTTTAAAGTCAATTTTAGAATCCACTGGACCAATTATCCACAGCCTCCACAACCTAATGTAAGCACAGACATTTCAGTGCACTTCTACACCTACTGTGTTCACACTGGACAAAACAAACCCCATTAAGTTAGAACTTTAGCTACTTTTAAGTACACTAAAGCCTGTAGATCTATAAGCATACTGAATATTCAGAAGATGTTCCCACAGAGCCTCAAGAATGAAAGTATCCAAATTTGTGCTCATGTTGTCATCTCCCAAAGTATTTATATACTCATGACCTGCTGTCAGAGACTCATAAAGGCTTCAAATGGGAAATACATAAAACACATACAGGAAACAGATAACTGTCTCATTTTAACAGCGTCTCATTCAGACAGATCAGTTGAGTTTGTCAGTATAAAGGTCAAATGTTCACAATGCAACATTTAGCTGAACTGTAACCACTGACTAAAAAGAAAGAATGAGTAAAAATGGAGTAGCATACGTTAAATTAACCTGTTCAACCCGGTAGCTCCAGCCAACTTATAAATTAGCCAAAAGCTTAACTGTTCAGTTTCCACTGATTGTACTGATTCTTCAGTCATCTGATCTAACTACCAAAACTTGCTGACCTAACGTCAGGCACTGTTCAGCACGGTCAGCACGTTTAAGTGTCACATGCATAACAGCGCTGTCATCTCACATGAAACAGAGCAGGACACATTGTGCAACATCGCACTATTCAGAGGAAGGCATTTACTATTTGCATCATGCTGTTTAGTTGGCATGAGCCACTAATGACAAAAGGATGCTCTTAGTCTCTGTTGCTCTGAAACTGCACTTCCTAATGATAGGTTTTGAGGTCAGTAGGCCATGCTTGTGCAAAATCATGAATGCGAGCACCTTAAAAAACAAGTGTGGCAAAAGAAATCTCTGCTTGAAACCATTTATCTGGGTGTATGAAGTCATTGCCAACCCAAAAGCTATGATATAACACAACCTGTTTCTTCTTTTGGCACGGCCTAGATGTAAAAATATGTTTTCAGCTCTATGTATTCAGTTCTTCAGCTGTGCAGATCTGCATCACTGACATCACTGACCCGGACCAGAAAGTAATAGTGAAGCTTGTCCATCTTTATCTCCAACCCACTTGTCACCATCGTGCATCTGTGGTACCTCGGAAGAAGGTAGCATAAAGCTAAAACACTACAGATGTGTGAATCCTTGTAGATTGAGATTAATCATACATACCTGTGGGCGGGATCAGGAGTCCTGAATCCCATTCCAGTACTAGACTGTTACTCACATCAGGGAGATGCAGGAAATGTATATCATTGATGTTTATCACTTAGTTAATGATTTATTCATCACTTTAAATATACCTTGTGCATTACAACATGCACAAAACCGAATTGTCTGAATCCACGGGCTTCTTCAGGTCCACAGATCCACACAAACCTCTGTGATTTGTTGAATGATAAAGTGTCAGAATAGTTGTTCTGTAATAGTAGTTCTCATTTCTTGTAACTATGCTTTCCCTTCAGCTCCTTCTGCACTGTCATATACTTAACCAACTGTCGTGCTGTCATGTATTTAGATGGACAAATGTATTTGACAATAAAGCAAAATGCCATTAGTTTGTTTATTTAAACAAGTGTCTCAAAACAATGATTGCATATTCTTTGCTACAGATATAAGTAGGCTGTCAACTTCAGAAGCTGTTTGTTCGTATGTAGTTAGAGACAATGGGTTCTTATTTTACTGGCAGAAGACAGCAGATCAGAACAGCAGGGGAAAAAAATAGAAAATGAGAAAAATGAAACAGCTTTGTTGCATTGATTGGACTCAGGAGAAGACCTTGTAGGAAATAAGGACAGCAACTGCTTTAAATCAACGTTGTTTAACCAGGTGTAGTTATGTAAATCATGTTGTGATATATTCTAATTTTACTTAATTTCTATAAATTGATAGCCCCCGATTGGCTGTAGTCTATTAACCTGCCAACCCACATCTATATTAGGTTACATGGTGTTGGTCCTTGGGGTCCAAAGAAGACTTCTTTGTGTTGGTAACTCATGTGTGGGCTGCATTATGTCATAATAAACACAATTCCAAATGAAAAAAAAAATGTTCTACTCATGTATATGGCAGATTTGATATGTAGCATTAATCAAAATCCTTAATCTAACTAGTCTAGAGTAATTTTGGCCACTGTTTCTTTCATTTCATGCAGTATTTGTGGCTCAGGCTAAAAAGCAGTTGTCTGCTAATCAGAAGGTGGGTGGTTTGGTCTCTGGCTGAACCCATATTGCCTCCAATGTGTTCATCGCTGAGACTAAAAGTGCCTTGTAGTGTAAAAATACTTTGGGTCTGCAAAAAAAGACTGGAACACGGTTGTGTAAAAGCACACTACGTTTGGTGACTTGAGAGGATTCAATCTGAGAAGCAGCAAAAGAGTTATTAGCACCAGCTTGACGCATGTTGACAGTGGAAACGGAAGAGGATTCCAGGCTAAATGTCAGGAATGGGGTGAGGGGTGGCATTGTGACTTTTAATAAAAAAAAAATGCCTGAGGCCCACTTGTCATGCTTTTAGATATTTAGGTCATGGTTCAAAAAGAGTTTGTCATAGCCTTTGATGCCCTCCAGGCTGAAGCATTTAACTTATTTCTGTAAGTATTCCTGTTTGTGACAGTAAAAATTCCTCAAAATTAGCCTTTCTCTTCAGAGGTAAATATGTTTTGTCCTGATCACTCACTCTATGGACACATTTATCCTGGGCAGTCATTTTCATATATATTTATACTATAATGGCTACCCATCATCCAAAGACAGAGTTTACCCTCCAAGGCTCAGAAAGCAACTCCCTCAGCTTCCACCTCCAAGCTCATCTTTCCTCCAGCCTTCTTACCCTTGTCATCTAATTAAAAACTCTGCGTGCATACAGATTTATTCGGCTCTGTCTCCACAACTGAGCTGAAGCTTTTGTCCTCCCTAATTAGCTGTTGCTTCTTAATGCTTCTGCTGCATAGTACAGCGAAAGGTTTGAAGAAAAGGTGGGGATCTGATTTTGCCTCAACCTCAAGGCTAAATCCACAGATGACAAACCTCTTTTAAATTGGGGGGGGGGGGGTTACAATGGAGTCTGTGCATATCGCTGAGGGTGGTTATAGACAATGAGACACGTGCAGCAGGATAGAGAGGCTTAAGAGGAGGCGTGGGTGAATGCAAATAGGGGTAAACCCCAAGCCCACCACCACCCACACTGACCCTGTCCAGCTCATATGATGGGAGGCTTTTCTCCAGTTTCAAGCACATACATACACACGCAGACAAAGCATACATGCATGTAGTAACAAACATCTGCCTTTTTTTTTGGACCAGTAATAAGCAACACCCCCACCCCCTTTTAAAAGCCCTCTGAAAAGCGAGGGACAGGTGCGAGAGCCTCATGGGCTTCAGCTCCATAGAAATTGTCATTAGTCCCATAAATACATGCAGCCACACAGGAGCATTTACACCACTGCTATTCCATATCTGTCTGTAGCTGTGATTTATGATGGCGAATCTCTCACTAGACCTCCACAGTGAAACATCTGTGTCTGCAGCAGTTTGAGGGATGAGGCAACCAAATCATTTTTCTTTTTCTTTTGGACCTTACATACTCTGTCTGTGAGAGAGACTACTGGTGGCTCCCAGTTAGCTTTTTCGATAGACCGAAGAAAAGACATTGGAACGTGTTCCTATGCCAACAGGCTAAAACAAGCAATACAGATCATTCATTTTATGTAATTTTCTACCTAAAAACAACCATGGTGTACTACTGCGCTGCTGCTCAGAGTACATCACATACCTCCAGAGCAAATAAGATACACATTTATCACTTCATGGCTGACGTGACGTGGTTAAAGTGGCCAATAGATCTCAGCACAGCGATGGAAGCCAGTGATTGGGCATGAGCGCAGGACAAAACAGGGAAGAATGCCGATGTGTTGAACCTCATAAGATACTCCCAGCTATGTTCCTGTCACTTAGACAGGGAAAAGATGACCACTGACAGCAACACCAGTGGTGATTTACAAAACTTCCAAGAAAAAAAAAAAACCAACAATTGTATTCTACAATCACATGAAATTGGAACTTTCATTTCTGTTGAATATAAGTATCTTAGATGAAATACAGCTCTGGTCATGTAATGGTCATTAACAACTGCTCTTCCTTTGCAGAAAACATGTTTTCTAACACTTCACAGAGGGCATAAGAAGATTATCATGAACAATTGGGCACGCAAAAAGCTGCTGGTTTTGAAACGCAGTACATTATAAGTCGTTATAGGTGACTAAAAAGTAATAAAAAATAAATATGTTGTTGACTCAAACATATTTGGTTGCATAAATTACTCTTTCATTTTGGCTGCATATGCTAAATGCTACACTGATTTTAATTATGATACAGTATTTTCCTGATGTCCAGTAACAACAGACCCATGAGAGACTTATCACCAGTCTAACAGCAGATACCATTAAGTGTGATCCAATTGTCTGCGGTGGGATCAGTGGATCATCCGGGACCCTCCTGCTATGCTGCCCCCTCTCCCCCCCTTCTTCCAAAACAATGGGAGGCCTCTGGTGCAACAGGGGGGCCATGATCAATAGAGATTTGGTGTATTTGTCTCTGTGTGTCTATGCTGGTCAGTTGCTGGTTCCCAGTCTGTATTTGTGTGCTTCCATCTGTGTGCGCTTTTAAGTGATGCAAAGAGGGGGATGTGGCGCCTTTTAGTGTTGTGCTATAGTTGTGACTGATAGGGTGGTGGGCCCCGGCATGCAGGGGCCCAGGGGACCGGCTCCGTATTGGCAGACTCTACAGAGAGGGTTTCTGTTCCCCCATCGATCCAACATGTCAATTAGACAGATTCAAATAAATGTGCCCTCAACCTCAGCAAAGCGGCTGTATGCAGAGACTCCCATGTAAATGACACCAACGCATCAGCCCCCGTGTCACCGGAGCCGGGGCCATACCAAAAGGCCTTGTGGGTTAGAATTGACGGAGAGCTTTTCCGTTGTACAGATTGTTTTTCACTTTGACCCCGACATTTGCTTTTGAGAAGTCAGACAATGTGTGTGATGCTGCAGACTCCATGTAGGTGAATCACCGTTCATTGCTTTCACTCTGTCTTTGGTTTTTCTCTAAAAACATCTGCCAATTACAAAAGTGAAAGTAGGACAAGTTGTTTTTCTTTAGGGTGTAAAAACAAAATCAAGAATAAAGAGCCAAGGTCGCTTTTTTCCTGGGGAAATAACATTTGACAGTGTTTAAATTTATTTTAACCAGTATAAACATTAATCAGACATTACTACAGAGGAGGAAAACCCAGTTGATATTGATAGAATTCAAATGGTTAATTACTAGAGCAGCTTCAGATAATTGACAGCAGAATAATTCACAGCAGAAAATAACTGAGAACCACTGGTTTTGGGTCAAGTGAATATAAGATAATGTGTTAGGATCCAAAGATGTTTTTTTCTTCTTCTTCTTGGTCTTCTTGAGCCTTGCAGGCTTTTCTTCCGTGTGAGTTTTTTTGCTGTTGCAGTTGGCTTTACTTCCTATTTTGGTTTGACCGTCTGTTTCCCTGGTTCCCTCATTGCTGTCTCCTATCCTGTAGATATCGTCTTGTCTTTTCTCTCTTGTTTGCTGGTTTGTTCTTGTTGCCTCCTGCTCCTTCCTGATGTTTCTCGTTCTATGCCCTGTTCTCTGTTTTGAATTTTCCACAGGTTTGTGCTTCAGTTTGGATCTGTTAGTTTGGTTTGAGGTTTGATGCTGTCCTTGTTAGCTCTGTTTCTGATGATCTACTGGACTCCCTGCTCTGGCAGCACTTTTTGTTTATTAAAGGACTTTGGTGTGGAATACTCCTGTATCTTCTTATCCTGCATGGGTCCCATGATCCATTAAAAAAATGAGCGAGCCAGTCAGATTTGTAGGGTTATGTTGCATTACATAACCAGTTCAGAGTAGAGTTATCCTTCCTCTCCATTAATTATCTTTTCATACTCTTAAGTATCTTCCACTGGACCTGTATGTTTATGTTATGTTTTTCATTTTATGTGTCATGGTCTTTGCGCTCAGAGACCAAGTTACTGTACTTTACTGTGTACAACTCCTGCTGTTAACTGTAAATGCTATATATCAGGAAGAGTCAAAGAAATTGTTTGCGAAAAACCGACTCAACAAAAGAAGCATTTGTCAATTGAAATAAAATGTTTGACAGTTGTCACCTGCAGAGTAATACATTTAGCATACGCATATCTCATAGCTTTTATTAGCAGTCAGAAATGAATATGGTGTTTCAGTTTACGCCAACCAAATGTTTTGGTGTAAAGTTAATTATAAATACCATTGCATCTCTGCCTCTAAACAAAGGCTGCATGCATGAATGCATGCAGACACACACAGACTCAAACAGACATTTGAAGAACAAGATGGGACCATAAAATTGACTGTGTCCAAACAAGCCCACCATTATAGAGATAGATTGAGGCTGAAAACTCTTGAAGATAATGACCAGGAGAAGTGAGCAACCCCCTGACTGGAGGTAATAAACTGATAGCTTTGTCTCCTCCCCCTCACCGCATCACTTCTCCTACTCCATATTCACCGCTCTCCATCACCCCAACTCTTCTCCCCTCCTTCTCCTGGGCAGAGACCCCTATGAGAGGATGCCCCACCCTCCTGTCTACCTCTCTGTGCTGATCAGTAGGATTTACTGTGCACTCGTCTCACAGGTCTCAGCCGGTCACACAAGCCCTCTGGGTCGATCCAGGTCGAATTCAATTTGTAAGATATTATGTATTGATCCCTGTGCTCGGTCCCGTTCCCCTCCCAACCCTTTGAGAAGCGCTGGCAGTGAAGCTTATTGACCCACATGCATGATTCCTTGGATCATCATCATCATCACAGGAGTGTGGCCGTCTGAGCCAGTATTAGGGTCGGTGGCCTTGAGCTTTTACTGGTGACCTCTCTGTTACATCTGCTGCCTGAGATCCTCTACACATGCACCTAACACAACATCTGTTGGGACAATGTTCATGTTTGCTCATTAACAGGACATTATCATCATTTTAAAAATTTTTGTTTAAATGATTAAATTTTTTTCTGGCATTTTTGCTGATCTTTATTTTGCATGCTTTTGCATTGAAAAGCATTAACCAGACCTCCCAGTGCTTCCACTAACCATCTCGTGCAACCATTTAGCTTAGCCAACAGGCTCTAAATCTTTCAGATCAATAGTTACTCCCCAGTCTCTCCATCAAACCCACAAGTAAATAATTCAAATGAGATAGTTAAACCCTTTGGAATATAAATTGTGGGAGGAATAAAAAAAAAAAACAAAACAACCTCTTTGTGATTTGGATGTACGATTTACGGGCAAAACATTCCCTGTCATGAAGTGAGGACTGGGGGAGGATGATGCCTTCCATAAATTTGCAGGTTAAATCGATGATTGCTCTGACTGGATAAATTGAGATCTTTTATGACTTTCCTATTACATTTACATCAAATATTAAAGAAGCTCGATCACTTTCCCATTAGGCATATTGTGGTATTACACTGCCGTCAAAAACAAAGCAGCAAAAACACATAATATACACACATACCACACACGCACTAATAGCCTAAACATACACATGTCAGCATTTAAAAGAATTTTAAAAAATCTCAAACCCAGATTCTGTTGTATATCCAGTATTATAGCGCACCACAAACAAGTGACACATAAACAGATGAGCAGAGGTCTTGCATGGCTGCCACAGATAAGAGAAATAAGGTCATGCACTAACAGGGGAGAAAGAGGTACGCCAAGGTGAGCAATGGCTATGACATTTCCAAAACTAGGCTAATTCCCCAGAAAATTCAGAAAGGACACGTTTCACGTTATTGCATCACGATGGTGATCGTGTTCAAAGCAGATCACTCTTTTCTCCCCTGCAGCTCATTTATTCTCCGGGCCTGTAATGTTCTTTGTCAAAGAGGCACCATCAGTTCTAACAAAAACACGTTTAAATGACCACGTTTCATGCTGTGCATTCTAAAACAAAGCTTAAAAAGTGTGTATTCATTAAAGTTGCCGAGTGGAACAAAGCAACAATCTTTAAAAGAGCAAATGTGATTTCAGCTCTTATCTCCGTTGGAGCATGAAAGCCTAGGCCCCAACTGAGGATATCAGAGACACATGTGCATGCGTGCGTTTACTTAAAAGGAAAACAATCCATCCATGCATGTTTGTGCGCGTGTGTGTGTGTAGATCCATGAAAGCGACACAAAGAGGAAAAGACAAGAGGCTGTCTCTGCTGGATGAGTGTGGGACGGCACTGTGGAGTTTCCTCATCATAGTGTGGGATTCCCTCTGTTTACCCCTCCACATCCTGTCCCAGCAAGGAAGCATAAACTACTCTGTGACTCCCCTGGCAGGAAACATGACACCGGTCTGCTTTGTGACTCACCATGACCTCCAGCCAAACCCTCATCACATGACTCTTTTAGAAGAAGCCAGCAGGAAATGTAATGTGCTAAAAATACAAATGCGCATGATGACAGTGTATTTATATATCTATTTCTGTGTACTGCACACGTTTCTGCCACAACACTTTAACAATTTCTCGTTGCTGCCGTTCAAATTTAGTTTCAGCTAAAAAAAAAAAAAAATGTCACTGCCCCTATTTTCACAGAGTCATCATCTCATTTCAAGCGTAACATCTTTGTAACTTTCCATGGCTCTTTAACGGTGTTTACAGGGTACCAGCCTACAAATGGGCTGGTACCTTATTTGAAAGTGGAGATACTCATTATGTGGTACCCCTGTGAAACTATTGCTCTCTATAGCATGTGCTGCTTTGATTGTTTATATTTTTAGCCCATAAAAAGATTCACCAGCCAAACATATACTTACTCTGAATGTGCATGCTGCACTGGCCTCCAGTGCTATTGTGAGGAGACTTGGAGTAAGTTTTGATTTGGATTTGTCCTTCATCTCTCATGTTAGCATTTTCAATTTTTTTTCTTTTTTTTTAACCTTAACAAAATGCAGGTAAGTTGCATGTTTCCCCAAAGCAATACAGCAAAGCTGGTCTGTGCATTTATCACATCCAGGCTAAATTACTGCAGTGCAGTTTCAGCCAGAGAGGCATCCATCTATGCTCAACCAGACTTCTGATATTTTAGCTTCTTTGCCTTGACTTTCTGTAAATCTAGAATCGAATTTATAATCATTCTTATACCTCAATGGCCTCCCCCCAAATTATTAAAGATATCATTGTTCCTTAATGCCCCCTCTTTGTTCTCATTATTAAACTTACATTTCTTTTTGATAGATCTTTTTTTAAATTCACAAGTTAGAATTCATTTTTTTTGGTGTGGAATAACTGTTTTAATATGCTGAGAGTACTGCCGACTATTAGCTTTTTCTTTTTAATCAATTTTTACTACTTGCCATGTCAAATGTATCCTCCACAAGGTGTTCATCGTGTATATTTCTGTATCGTTTCCAAACTTATCTAGTTTTAGTTTCTCTTGGTTCTTTTAAATATATCACAAAAACTGAAGTGAGACTCCTTGAATGAGCCTTTCTTTAATATTGCAAAGTATTTCCACATATCATTTTGTGATGAGAGTTCACTAAAAACACATTGTAAAGCAGAGTCACACACTTATAAAGGTTACTGCTTCAGGAAACTCAAATGTATGCAGCTAATTAAAGACCAACAGCAGCATATACAGATCATGCAGCTGCCGGAAAGTATTTAAATTATATCTCACTTAATTGTCGTATTCACTTAAAATATGTGATTTGTCCTAGAGAAGGGTATTTTGTTACACTTCTAACATTACTTTTCCATAATGGTCCCAGTTGTGACAATTTAAAGCTGATTTAAAAAATTTAAATCATTCAAGCGCGTTCGCCTGATCAAGGCAGTAAAAGTGGAGAAATTGAACTCATTTTAAAACTTCTCTTCTGCTTGATCAGGATTATAACAGCATCGTTTATCAAGACTGTACCTTCTGCTGACTGATTAAACACCTTTACTGAGTAACTCCAGCAACACCGGGACTCAACGGATGTTGGTTTTTACTGTAAGCTTGGCCAGCTGTTTCAAGCAGAATCCTCTTCCATTATCTAATACTGGTTTCAAAATTGGAGGGAAGGAAACAATAAACCTTGAGCAACCACATTATGTCCCTTTCTGTTCTGAAAGTATTAACCTGGTTGAAAACACGAAGGACAGCCGAGAACGTTAGGTCATTCTAATCCTAAATAGTTTGCCTTAACTGAAAGGTCATATAGGTTCAAATCCACAAAGCAGGAATCCATTTATTCTTTACTTTTTTGGAAACCAAACTTAGCAAAATCCTTGAACTCTGTCACAATCTATAAGCACTGTCTGAGTGAAGGCTGGCTTTTGTCTTTGTTTCTGAGTTGACTGCCTTAGTGTGTGCTTCCTTCCTTCCTCCCCTTCAGCTTTCAGCTGTTTCTGGGTTTGGTGTCATGGGCCAACAGTCGGACAGGACCAGCGGTGAGCCTGGGCTATTTCAAACGCGCACCAGACGCTGCAGCCGGAAGACAGACAGGATCTGTGAAGCTCTGAAAAGCTCTGCCACTGCATATCATCAAAAAAGCTGCCTTAAAACAAACAGCAGCACATATGTGCGAGTGCGAGGCAGGTGGGGAGGGAAGCAAGCCAAACATACAGACTGAATTTTGAAGCGTGCTGCTCTGCTCAGCCTCTACTGAAAAGAGAGATGAAAAAAAAGAGAGTAGAAAATAAGACTATCAGACTTAATGTCAAGTGGTAACACTATTCTCATTCATCCGCAGTCCTTATTCTCAGGCCAATTACAAAACACAGCACATGCCAATTTTCCAAGTGAAAAGGTTATTTTCAGTGGATGAAGATAGACTTTCCACTTGACCTGTGTATAATCAAAGAGCATAACAATGAAACCAGGTTTGCTCTGTGGTTTCTCCCTGCAGCTTTCTGACATTTAGCAGAGCTATCTTTTGACTTAATGACTTGTGAATGAACAAAAGCATCCATTCAATCCATGCAGCTCTCTATCATTTAGTTGTTGATTTCCATGTTTACAACATTCACAGGCAGTACAAGGCAATACGATTTGTCCAAAAGGAGGCACAAAGTTTTGCAAGAAAGAAAATTAAAATGTATTTTCAAAAGCAGGAAGAGCTCGTGATTCATGAGCTTCCAAATCAGATGGAATGGATTGTTAGGTCTATTTGAAATACAGTTTATTGACAAATTATTCAACATTCCAAAATTAAATCAAACATGCCAGACATGAGCGAGGCTCGGTAGGACTTAAACCAAACCACGCTAAACCAGAAGAAAGTGCCCCAACTGGGTCAGATCAGAGCTGTCAGATGTCTGTCAGTCTGGACAGATCTCTTCAGCTAGTCTGGGAAGTATTGATCTGTCTGATTGATTCAAGGCTCTGTCCATCTGCCCGATCCAGACTTTAATACCACAGAGGCTACAGGAGGAAGACATGGGAACGGTGAAAAAGGATAGCGAAGAGAAGAAAAAAGATACGAATGCAGATACGTTGGAACGTTGGGAGTGTAGGATGGAACACGGAGAGTCCAGGCAGTCCTCTGGACAGCTGGTGCTGATAGCTAATCTGCTCACGGCTGCAGCTTTTTGTAAAACATGAAACCTTGCAACCTGATAGCATGAATTAATAAATGAACTATTTTGCTTACAGCGGGGCCCCTGTTCCATCTGGGTTTCTTTACACAGACACAATGGATGCTCAGGGGGCCCCACAGGGGTGTTCATTCCCTCAAGTACTAACTACACAGACCACTGGATGACTGAGAACCACTTGATCACATAATGACACTTAGAGCCACTGTTCTTGCTCATGTAGACTTTGGAGCAGTACACAGTGTGGAATCTGTGAACAGCATTTGGGATGCAACCAAATGCTCCTTCTTCTTCTTTTTTTTTTTTTTTTTTTATTCAATGGCTATTTAGAGCAGGTCCAATAAGCAGTGTGGGTGGTGAATGAGGAGCCATTAACTAATAGCTGAATGAAAGCTCAGCCTCCTTTGGCTTCTTTACTTTCCAAAGCCCAGCAATGGGAACACCTGCATCAAGAGACAAGTGCAGCAGTTTTAGTGCAGGGACACAGGGAAAATAATTTTAAGGTTTAAAGGTGGAAATAGGTGGTGGAGGAGGTGGGATATGTACAGTTGTGTTCAAAAATGATAGCAGTGTTGTTAAAGAAAGTGAGTAAAGCTCAAGCTCCTTATAAAATCTTTTATTTCCAAACACAGGATGCATTGGGAACACTGCACATTCTGTTTAAAATCAAAACATGAAGAAAGTTTGTTCAAGTTTGCGACTGTTTACTTTACAGAAAGCGAAGAAAAAATAATATTAGGCTGTTTAAAAAGTTAGCAGTGTCTACATTTTTCTTTTTAGTGTCAAACATGCATAAACTGAGAAATGCTTGAAGATTTATGTATCCTGTGAATCACTGAAATAATATGTAGTTACATAACCACTGTTTCTGAGAAGTGCTTCACATGTGTGTGACATGGAGTCGACCAACTCCTCGTACCTGTGAACAGGTATTCCCATCCAGGACCATTGTTCTAAATATTAAAGTTTTCTAATGTTAATCTCATTGGTCAGGGACCAAGATGCTGCTGCTTACTGGTGTGTTTGGGGTTGTAGTCTTGTTGAAACACCCATTTCAAGTGCTTTTCCTCTTCAACGTTAGGCAACATGACCTCTTTAAGTATTTTTAATGTATTAAAACTGATCCACTATGATAAAAACCCAAACACCATAGAGTGAGAAACATCTCTGTATCATGATGCTTGTACCACCGTGCTACACTGTCTTCAGTGTACTGTGGCTTGAATTTAGTGTTTGGGGGTCATCTGACAAACTACCTGCAGCCCCTAGACCACAGGTGTCAAACTGATCCTTGAAAGGGCCAGAAACACAGCTGACTTGTTTCATTCAATCAACTGAACTAGTTAAGACCTTTAGTGAAGACAATTTATTTGACTGAATGAAAAAAAAAACAATTCAGCTGTGGTGCTGCATGGTTGGAACAAAAACCTGCAGCCACACGGCCCTTTTAGGGATCAGTTTGACACCTCTTACTTTAATCAGTCTACAAAATTTTGCTCCATTTCTCTTTAGGCCAGTCAGCATGTTCTTTGACAAAATGTAGCCTCTTCAGCACATGTTGCTTTTTCAACAGTGGGACTTCATTGGTGCTTCTTGCTGAAAGCTTGGCTTCACATAAACATCTTCTAACTGTTCCAGTCCTCACAGAGAACTTTAGACCTTCTTTGATCACCCTGGAGCTTATCAGTCTTTCCCATTTGGGCTATTCTATGATCCATTGGAATGGTAACTTTCCATTTTCTTTCATGTCTTTCTGGTTTTGGTTGACATTTTAGAGCATTGGAGATTGTTTTATCAGTTTGCTATCACTTCTTTATATGTTTTCCCCTCTCCAATCAACTTCCTACAATGTGCTTCTGAACAATTTCAGATATTCAGATAAATGCACTAATGAATATAATGCACAGTGTTCCGAATGCATTTACATGCTTGGAAATAAAAGCTACTATTAGGATCCTGAGTTGTTTTTCTTTTTACTTTTTCTTTGTTTTAATTCATTCATTTATTTATTTAAAAAATGGATCTTGAGTTTTGATGACTCTTTTTTTAATACACTGCTGATATTTTGAATACAACTTTCTCTCTCTCTCTCTCTCTCTCTCTCTCTCTCTCGCTCTCTCTCTCTCTCTCTCTCTATATATATATATATATATATATATCTATATATATATATATATATATATATATATATGATTGTATGTGTATATATATATAATTGATAATTAAGATATAATTGTTTTTTGGATAAGGAGGCTGGAGGGTTGGATGTGCATTAACCTTCCTCCTGTGTTAGCTTTCTGGTACCATCCCCGGTGTTAACGGGTCAACCCGTGTCTTAAATCAGCTTTAAAGTACACTAATAACAATAACCTATTATCATTTTTTTTGTCATCTCTTGGTTACCTTGTTAGGCTTCCTTATCCATGAAAATGTTGGGTTTAATATTTTTGGTGTGGGTCACTGGGCCTTTTTATTTTGATCAGTATAGCCTCTCGATTTCAATGAAAAAACCTTAAGAGAATCCTATAAATAAATAAATAAATAAAAGGTTGTGTTGTTTCTTGAATATTACTGAATTTTCTTGGTTTATTTTTTCATTTTAAAATTAATAACTATAGTAACATCTATGGTGTTAGGGGTCAGTTTCGACCCATATATATATTTCTTCAAGGAAATGCAAAAAAAAAAAGAGACTGCAATAGCACTTTTAATATAAACAAATTGAAACAGAACAGGTCAAAACACAAAATATTGTTTTACAAGTTCAAAGAAACAAACAACAACCAATCAAACAAATCAAATCAATAGAAATCAATTATTACTTTCAAAACTAATAGCTAAATAAGCTAAATCAGAGGAAAAGTCTCTGTGTGTAAGAACATACTTTTGTGTGTTTGTGTTTAGATGCGTGTGGCAAAAAGTGACACTTTTAGTGTAGTGTGTTTTTAGCAAGAAGAAGAACACCAATGAAAGCATCAAGGTATTCCTCATCAATGTCTTTCCAGATGTCACCATGGACTTTTTTTCTTTCCAAGTTTGTCATAGCAATGATGAATTTTTATTGGCAATGGCATAAATAGCTCAAAACATATTTTTATGTCAGTGACTTTGGTCACAGCAAACCCTGTGATACCAGGGGTCATTTTGATGACATTTTCAGCAGCTGCCCTGCCATGTGCATGTTGAGGTACTAAACTCCAAAACATTCTTCCATTTTTTTGACTTAAGTCCTTCAGCAGGAGCAGCCTCAGCACCAGTGACCTCCTCATCAGACTCAGATGTGTCTGTCTCTTCTCGCTGATACTCCACACTGTCCTCTTCCTCAGAAACTTGCTCCTCTTCATCGCTATGCTGATCTGAGTCTTCTCCCATATTTTCTCCAAAAATACTATCTAGAACTTCACTCACTGCTGTAAATTGGAGATGTGTCCTCTGCAGGTCAAATGTGTGAGGTGACCTCACAGTGACCTGGTGAAGTGACCTGGACATGCCCGTCTTTGTTTGTTCTGTTTTCTTTAGCAGTTGTACTTGACAAATGAGCTTCACATAATTGGGAGAGGAGGTGGCTGTTAGCATGTTGGCTGACAGTGCACTTATAAAATTTCCATTATGGCTCTAATTATTATTTTATAATTTATTTTTATAACCGGGTCGAAACTGACCCTAACACCACAAACGACATAATTTCAACCAGAGGATTTTAAAATATAGTGAAAAAAATTTTTTTTTTGTTTAATTTTGTTGAAATCAAGGTTCCTGACAAAGTCAAAAAGCCTTGATGTGATAAACAAATTTTAAGTGATTCTTTGATGCATTTAAAAACTAAAATGGGTCCGTGGCGACCCTATAACACAAGAGGAAGGTTAAATGAACTGCACTAATAGCCCTTGTCAAAGATTAGTTGTATGTTTAAAAAATAAATGCTCATAATTTGGTATAATATACAACTTCTATAAGTGGTGGCTTAGTGATAGTGCTGTCACCTGCCATGTAGGAGGTCTCAGGATTGGATCTCAGTTGCGTCCAGTGTAGAACTTGTGCCCAACCAAGCATGCAGATCAGTCTGCTGTGGTGACCTTCACCAAGGAGCAGCTGAAACGGAGGACTGCAACTTTTCTAAATCCAGGTTTTATTCAGAAAGTCTCCATGTGATGAAAAGGAAACAATACAGGGCCTTCTTTAGTTGAAAAATGCTGAAAATACAGGTCCTCATTTTTGAGAGACAAAAAAATGTCAACATTTAACTTGACCAACTAGGGTGGTGCTTTAGAGATAAATATATTTAACTAAACCAAACTACGTTTACCACCTACTGGCTGTAGTTTGACATTATCGAGAGGCACATTTAATCTAATGTCATGGAAAATATTGAGTTTATAATAAAAATACACATAAAAACAATAAAAGAAAGGCTTGTTCCCAAGCAGAAATTAATAAAAAATGTTATATGGCAGTTGCATAAAGTTACATAAGATCCCTTTGAAATATTATGCATCACAGTCCTCTTATTTTTTTCAGGTGTGGTAACATCAATGACTTCATCAGTCTCTTAATGCAAATACATTGATTCATACAGACAAAAAGACTTTCTACACTGAAGTTTTTTTGCCGTGAGACAGAACCATAAACCAAGTTGTATTAGCAACAAAACAGTAGACATTACCAACTAGAGAATCAAAGTTTTTGTAGCACCTTTATATATTAATGCAATCTGCTGTGTTGATATTTGAAACATTTTTCTCGACTGGTTTGGATGTTATGTTTATTAAATATGTGACTTAAACAGCAGCCGCTACTGATGAAACTGATGAATAAAGGTGGAAAGAATGAAACCATAGCATTATGGGTGTCGACTGAGGATGTCAGACAACTGATTTATGGCAAGACAGATGCAGGGAGGGGGGAGATAGAGGTAAGACTGAGGGAGGGGCACAGAGTAAAGGATAAAGAGACGAGACAGACAGAAGAGGAGCAGGCATGAAAGCTATGTGATGATTATCAGAAAACACAGGGACCGTCTGTTCTCTACCCTGCCTTGGCTGAGAGGCATGGGGCTTGGTCTCTAAGCAGGTGTGCAGGGTGGGGAATTACAGGACAGGGGGGAGGAGGGGCACAGAGACAGATAGGGTAAATGGAAACCAGAGCAGGAATGAAAAGGAACAGAAAGGAGAAATACAGAAGAAAACAGGGGAATATTGATTTAAAATAAACACTGAAAGAGAGAAATATTCTGTAGAGATGAGAGCAGAGGTCATAACAGATGGAGGAAAATGGCACGTAAGTGAAGCTATCTTAGTCATTAGTGTCTCTTGCACGGTTCAATAAAGAGCTCAGACACTGGAAGACTGTATGCCTTCCAGCATTTGTCTGTATGTTTAAATGTCAATATAGAAACTGGCAGTGTATCAGAGGAATCAAAATGATCAATGGAGAAGAGAGGTAAATGTAAGTGGATCACTGTGTCCCTCGGCTGACCCTTCATTATCATGGCACGCAAAGCATGTCATCTATCCTTGAGACACACATGCACTTTTCTTGTGTCAAGTACACATGGACACACAGACAATGACCTCATTAGGTTATTACCTCACTCCTTTTTTTCCTTTCTTGCATCATTATCTTTTTTTTCCATTCCACTGGTGTGAACAACACCTGAATTAAAATGGTAAGTTGTTGTTAGTTTCAGGAGTAACTGAAAGTATGCAGCACAATGGTGCGGTTAACACCGTCTCCTGGCAAAAGGTCCCTGGTTTGAATGTTGGAACGCAACATCTGATTGCAGCTAATGCAGTTGTGAGCAAAACAAAATATTCACTCTTTGAAATGTGATTCTGAGACAAAATCAAATACAGCATGTCAGTGCACAAATAGACGCACATGAACCTCAATTGCATAATGACACATGTCATGTGCTGGTGTTCATGAAATTGTAATCACCAAAGTTTAAGAACTGATAAGAAGCAGATGTTTTTTTTTTTTTAATCATGTCCTGAACTTGAATACTTCTGAAATGAAAGTGGGTGTACTTTTTCACATGCCTGTATGCTAAAAATATTTCTTTTTTGAACTTGTCTTTCTGAGAACTGTACATTCAAAAGCTTTGAAAGAGCAAATAATTGGCTTGTGACTGCAGAGTGCAATATAATTAAGCATAGATAATTCAGTAGAGACCAGTGCAGGATTTGCCTATGAATACACAAACTCACACATACACACGCGCGCATACACACACACACACGTGCACACACAGCTACTGCTGCCTCGTCAGCTGTCGCTGCTTCTGGTAAAGCCGGCAGGCTGTGGGAGTGCAGGGACATTTCTCGCTAAGGGAAGTGGTTGGGTTTTTGTGGTTTCATTTTAGCCTTTATGTTGAAAAATGGCCGATTGCTGCTTTCATTTACAGAAGAGACTTGCAATTACGCTCTGCAGGTCACATGATCGAAATGCATAGTTTTTTACTACCCCATCAAGGGCCTCCAAGGCTGATATGCCAAGAATGAAAAATATAGCCCTCCCCAACCCCAACCACTTTCTCCATGACTTTCCTCCTTGAATGCACTCAAATAAACAGCAACACACACACGTACACAGCAAATATGTTACCCCCCCCCCAAATGGCCTCCAGCACCATCTCATCTTTGCATTAGTCCGTCGCACAGAACAAAGAATACCTTGGCCTGGAATGAATGGATTCACCAAAAGTGCTCCAAACATTCTTGGGCTAACATGGCCCCAGACCGTAATGCTCTTATTGTTCTCTTTTGTATTTGTTCCACTGAAATATAGATCAATATCCAGAGACAATGGATGACCAGCAGCATCAGAAAAAACAAAAAAAAACCCCCACTCATTTAATTGCTGAAGAGTTGTCAATAATCTATACTGGTTTGTGTGTTTATGTTGTATTGTGCGTGTGTCCCATTGTTTGTGCATCCTCCCACTTTTTTCTAAGAGCTAGAATTCCCCCCCCCCCACATCTGCCTCACCCCCCAGCCCCCATCTCCTCTCCTAGCGCATCTTTTTCCAGCCAAGGAGGACATTGATAAATTGCTGCAAGGCTAGCTAGAGAGGCACAATTAAGATTCCATCAGGATAAAGGTAAAAGTAAATTATTTACATTTACAAGAAGACTTAGATCACCACACATTCCTCCACAAATTGATGAATAGAAAAAAAAAGCCTCTTGCTCTGGAAGCTGGAGGAGCTGGCCTCAGTAAATTGTTTGCGTTGCTAATTTATGAGCAAAGCAAATGTTGTGTTCGTGTGTGTTCATGTGATTGCGCTTTGGGTGTGTTAAGGTGGCGCGAGAGAAGAGAGGAAGTAAAGAGGAATGATGTGCTGGATGGTAGAGAAAAGGGGTTTGTCTCATAAATCACCAGTGAGACACAGCCTTTTATTCTATTAGACCTTAAACTTTGACTTATGTTGTGTACCTTATGCTCTTTAGAGCACACCGTCTCCTCTGTGGATGCAGAATTTTTTTATTTGTCATTTTTTTTTAACTGCTCAGGCTTGAAAGTCAGTGCTCAAATTAAAATAGTAAAGAGTTACATCTCAGACCCTACAATTGTCACTGAACATGTTAGATGCTGAAGTACATGACATCACAGTTGAAAGAAGACTGAACAAGTACAGTTTGTTTGGAGGTTTTTCCAGGATTTAGCCTCATCTGTCTAATAGACCAAAAAAGCACGGCTCAAAATGGGCCAAAGAAGAAATACTGGGCCAAAAAATCCTGATGAATTTGAGACACTGATAAAGTAATTCAGTAATCAGCCATTTCAGGTTGCCGCTGCTACGGTCAGATCTAATGTATGTACAAGCTATTGAATATTTGGGGGACCTGGTATTGCCTGCTGGACGTATTCTTTTTTGATGTCATTTGTTAAATATATGGAGGTTAAGGTTGTATTTGCTGAATACAACAACCCAGTAAGATCGGATGATCTGATATTGTACTGCAGAAAAAACATTGAAGAGGCTTGAATAATGGGTTACCAGCATTTTTGCAAAAAAAAAAAAAGAATCGGTAGTAAACTTCCTGCAGTCTTTATCTGTTGCTTTCAGACCCTCACCCGAAGCCATCAAAAGAGGTTCAGCCTTTACTTAAATTACAAAACCCGACGGCATCTAAGTTGGGAAATTGTGTTAAACGTAAATAAATATGGAATACAATTATTTGCAAATCCTTTTCAACCCATATTCAATTGAATACACTACAGAGAAAAATATTTAATGTTCAAACTGATAAATCTTATGGTTTTTTCCAAATAATCATTTAGAATTTGATAGAAGCAACATGTGACAAAGAAGTTGGGAAAGGTGGCAAGAAATACTAAGAAAGTTGAGGAACGCTCATCAAACACCTATTTGGAACACCCCACAGGTGATCTGGCTAATTGGGAACAGGTGGGAGCCATGATTGGGTATAAAAGCAGCTTCCCCAAAAATGTGGTCATTCACAAGCAAGGATGGGGCGAGGTTCGCCACTTTTGTCAACAACTGCGTAAGCAACTTTAGTCCAACACGTTTCTCAAAGTGCAATTGTAAGGAATTTAGGGATTTCAACATCTACAGTCCATAATATCATCAAAAGGTTAAGAGAATCTGGAGAAATCACTTAAGCGGCACAGCTGGAAACCAACATTGAATGCCCATGACCTTCGATCCCTCAGACGGCACTGCATGAAAAACTGACATCAGTGTGTAAAGGATATTCACCACATGGGCTCCAGGAACATTCCAGAAAATCACTGTCAGTAAAAGCAGTTTGTCACTACAAGTAAAAACTTTACTCTGCAAAGTGAAAGCCATTTATTAATGACATCCAGAAACTCTGCTGGCTTCTCTGGGCCCGAGCTCATCTAAGATGGACTGATGCAAAGTGGAAAAGTGTTCTGTAGTCTGACGAGTTCACATTTCAAAATGTTTTTGGAAATACTGGACGTTGTGTCCTCCAGGCCAAAGAGGAAGCGAATCGTCCGGACTGTTAATGATGCCGAAGTTCAAAGGCCAGCATCTGTGATGGTATGGGGGTGCATTAGTGCCCAAGGCATGGGTAACTTGCACATCTGTGAAGGCACCATTATTGCTGAAATATAGGTTTTGGAGCAACATATGCTGTTAACCAAGCAACGTCTTTTTCATGGACGTCCCTGCTAATTTCAGCAAGACAATGCCAAGCCACATTCTGAGCAAGTTACAACAGCGTGGCTTCGCAGAAAAGGAGTGTGGGTACTCCCCTGGCCTGCCTGCAGTCCAGACCTGTCTCCCATGGACAATGTGTGGCACATTATGAAGCGTAAAATACGACAGCAGAGACCCTAGACTGTTGAACAACTGAAGCTGAACATCAAGCAAGAATGCTTCAACAAGAAGCTTCAACAAGAATGCTTCAACAATTAGTTTCCTCAGTTCCCAAATGTTTGAGTGCTGTTAAAAGGAAAGGTGGCACGTGTTGTAGCCATGAAATTCTAAGTTGATTATTATTTACAAAAACAAATGTTTGAGTTTGAACAATAAATATCTTATCTTTGTAGTGTATTCATTTGAATATAGATTGAAAAGGATTTGCAAATCATTGTATTCTGTTTTTTTTTTACGTTTGACACAATTTTCCAACTTCAATGCCATCGGGTTTTGTAATATTTTATTTCAGAACACTATTGTATATTAGTTAAGGTGCAACTAGTTATGTTTACAATTTATTCATGTTATTGTTAATACAGTTTTATATCTTTTAAATGTTTAATGCATGTACTTTATACTAAAAACAGCAGTAAAACTACTACAGTAATCTCCATATTGTAATCTATGAGTGTTGTTGCAGTTCCTCTAGCAGTGCATATATTAGTGCAAGTGAGTAGCTGTTATGAAGCCTGACAGGTTTCCCTTCCCTGAATAAAATACATTTTGGGCTGAACACAATCCCCATAGATACATTTCTAGGTTTTTACCTAAACTAATTATCGACTTCTTCTTGCAGGGTGCAGAGAAACAAAACAACTCAATGTAGCCTCATCAACAGCTTTTAACAGAAAACGTATTGATCTTTGTTTCCATGCTTATTCAGACATTTGACGGATACACATTTGGAGACAATGAGACATGTCTTCTGATAAAGTGCAATATTCACTGTCCTCAAAGGATTTTTTTTTTCCTTTAAGGTCAATTAATTTCTTGAAGGAAATGTGTAGTTTTGAATTGGCTTCCTGTTCTGTTATTTTATCTCAGTGCCTTTTTTAGTATTGTATTGAGATAGATTAGAAAGCTTCAGACAGCTAAAGAAGGGCAACAAATCTGAGCAAACTTAATACTAAGAGTAGTAGTCTGGGATAAAATAACTTAATTTATGAAGGAGTTTATTACACTAAAAATTAAAACCCTTTACATTATCGACGGCTGCTGCTTTTAAACACAACCTTTGGCTGCCAGTAAAGAAAACCGGTCCCGCAGCAGGCTTGCATCAGTGCAGAATGAGCTTCCTCGTGATCTTGAAAGTCTTACAAAGATCCAGCTGCGTTTTTAAAGGAAGTGATCCATTGTTTATATAAATATTACTGACTACAGAAGATGAAAGTTCAGGTTCAACAGAGTCAAGTTGCTGAGAATTTAAAGGGAAGTGTCATCGTTTGTTTTCCAGCTTTAGGTCTCACAAAAATAATAAAACACTCTTCACTTTAGTGAACAGGGGCAGAAAAAAAGGGACGGAGAGAAAATAACAGTAAGAACCTAAACACATGTGTTAAAAAAAAAAAAAGCCATACTGGAAATCTGTCTGTATGAAACGGACACTTTGCGGGTGTCTATTGTCTGACGTTATTCCAAAACTATTTTACCTTGTCTGACATTGTGATAGCATTTCTAAATTGACAGCCCGTGTTGCAGTTTCATTTGCTGTCAGTGTATACATGCAAACGTTCAGCGCCTACTCAGATCACCAGCACTGGCTTAGCTTCATTTGTTTGCATTAGTGAACATATGAGTAGTTTCTGGACACATTCAGGCCTTTGCTCATCTTTCTTGTGCCTCATAGAGGAACCCAAGAAAGAATTAGGTTTAACAGCACAGGATGATTACCTCTGAATCACTGTGGGGACGGGGCACAGTCTCTGTGTACAAACAGTTTTCTTTCTGTTGTAAGATGAAGTCACTTAACTGTCCGAGCTGCAGAGACTAAACTTCATAATCAACATCCTTGTTCTGAATTTCAGAGGTGGAACATAACTCTGAGGAAGTTTTCATCTCTAATAACTAACTCTGAGGAAGCAGCATTTCCATTTAATAGAAATGCAAATGAATGGAAAAAAAATGTAGTGATTCTTCAATTTACAATGATTATTTATTTGCAGACAGTATGAACCAGAGACATTTCATGTTTTTTCTTTTCTTTTTTTCTGTTTTTTCTTCCTTCCTTCATCAACTTCACATGGTAATAAACACATATCCCTTCCTATTCCCATGCTTCCGTTTGGGTTGTACGTGAACACTTTTCCAGGACTACTGCATTATATCCTGATGGACGTGCAGTGTCACAAAGTCAGCTTCACGTATTTTATAATGTCTGTTAGATGTGTTCTTTCTCTTCTCGTCTCTCATCGTGCCAGCTTGATTAGTGGTCACATGATTCTTGACAGTCAAAGATGCCTTTGGCTCATTGGGATCAATCAAACAACATGCTTTCAAGTGCAAGTCCAGCATTTGTGTGCATTCGGGTGTGTGTCTGTGTGTGTGTGCCCGTCTGTCCCCATCTATGTGTTTGCATATTTGCACAGCTGTGTGTGTTTATATCCACGAATGCATGTGTGAGCCCACGTATGCTCACCATGAATGTGTGTGCGTGAATGCTTGCGTGTGTATATCTAAGTGTGAAGGAGCCAAGGAAAGAGTGGGTGGGATACATTCGACAAAGTTCCTCATTTTTTTTTAGAAATAATAGCTTGTTCTAGTTACAAAGCTATGTGACTCAGGGGCTGCTGAGACAGGGAAAGACAGAAAAAGACCTGTCTGGATCTATGTCGCCTTCCCTCTGTCTGTGTGTCCGTCTTTTTCTCCGTCTCTTAGTGCCTCTGACCCTTGTTCCTGTAGCTGCTAACGAGGGGGTGTGGTTGTCACCGGAGGCGTTGGAGCTGAATTACCATATTAATTAGCTCATCTTTTGGCTGACAAACACAGAACTGAAATGTCACCCCACACACATTGGCCATAGGAAACACAATTAGTCGAAGTCATTATTGTTTTAAAGATGCACTATGTTTTTCCACTCCATTTCCTGCATCTTCTATTCCTCCCACTCGTCAGCTCTTTCTCCTGTATTCTCAGTTCTCTGTCTTTATTTGACCCTAAAGACTTTTTAACTTGTTGCGTTGCAAAACTTCTATAGGGAACACATTGGATAGCGTTAATTATGCACTCAACACATACAAGCCGGCTTCTTTGGCTGTCACACTGAAGGTTGTTCAAGTCATCGTGAATGTAAGCTTTGCTTAAAGCGGCAAGGTTTAAGTTTCACAAAAGCTAGTGATGATGTGAAACTGAAAAAGATCTGCAGGGATTTTTCACAGGCACACTGACTGACAGTGCTTCTCTTATGACCTTTTCCATCTTTACATCAGCCTACTGTCCTGCAAGCAAACAAGTTTTTTTCAGGTTCCAAGAAAATCATAATAAACAATTTTACCTTCTTTTCCCCCATGCTTCATAAACATGCCCTCATACAATCTGTGCTGAGCAAGGAGACATTAAAGGTAAGGTTTAGGAAGCCAAACTGCCAGTCTTTTGCAGAGCTTATGCTACTTTGCTGAATTTTTTAAAGTAGAAATATATGCCACATACTCATTTTCAGGCTACTTGCACTATGACGTTTAGTGTAAATGAAAAAGATCTGATCAACAATTTTGGCCTTTAAGTATAATTCTGTTATTATTATGTTTTTACACTGGAAGTCATTTGCCATTTTTAGAATCTGTCCTTTTTAACAGTGTCTTTTAAACAACAGTTTAATTAGGTTTCAGGTCAAATCTGTTAAATGTTATTTATCACAAGTTGTGTTAAAGGCCTTCACCCTTCTGGGTTGAAGGGTGAAGCTAATGGAGGGTTAGCTTAGCCTTTCACTTCACCTGACAGTTAGGTGCAAACAGAACCAACTAATCTCTTTAAATTCTTATTTTTGTGGCACAGCCTGTTTTAAATGTAAAATGGAGACTACGCTTGAACTGCAGCAACCTCAACAAGTGCAGAAAGTAACTTTTAAGAACATAAAATCTAATTAAAGACATGGTGTTTGCAGTCCGGGGTGGGGATTGATGCTTGAGTCACAAGATAGAAAAGTTACTCATGCTTTCAAATCAAATTTTAAGACAGTTCAAGGGTATTTTTCAAACAGAAAAAGGATTGTTGTTCTGTGTCAACTACTGAGACATATTATGAGACACCAACATGTGGAAGCCATATGTTTCTTTTGATCCAAATATCTACAGCGTACCACAACATAGCCCCTTGCAACAGCATTCCTCCTCTGAGTCACTACTGATGGCCTTGTGTATTCCTAATGAGGGCATGTGATGAGTGTTAAAAGCAGGAACTGCAGGGCTCAAATATGCTCCTGGGTAAATCTGATCATCTAACAGTGCTTTTGTGTTATCTTATGCTCTAGGAATCCTCCCATCATTTTCACATCAAACAGGGTGGCCTCAGTGCCTCCTGTGCGTGTCTGCAGGTCTGGGTACATGGGCATACATGTCTGCCAACCTTCAGTCTATGGTCTTTATTGGAGTAGGAGGCGTACGGGACTCTGAACAGGAAATAGTGTGTCTCCTGTCCCTTCCTAATCTCGTGCAGCCAGATCTCAGTGTCATTAAGCTAATGGATGTGGAGTCATTTAAACAGAAAAGTTGGTTAAAGAAAGGGTGGAGTCACAATACAACTACGTAATGGATAAATTGTTCAGCAAACAAATATAGGCACTACACCCAAAGAAGGATGTCTCCATACTAGCCGGCTCAACAATGGAATCTGCAGATATGTCTATTTGCAGTTGGATTAAATGAGCTCCTTCAGATGCAGTTTATTGTGCGCATGTTTTATAGCGAGATATCTGTCCCTTTCTAACCATGGCAGATATTATATTTTGAAAATATTTATTTCTCCTGACCAAAGGATAATTCTGAGCAAACAAAGACTCTTCTGTGCTGGGGGAAAATATATAAATCCATTTCTTTCTCACAAAGAAATCTTTCTTTTTCTAACTGCCCTGTTGTGAAGTTTGGATGGCACACTGCTCGACAATGTTGGATGTAGCAACATCATTATTTTGACAGAATATAGTCTTTTTAAACCAACATTAATGCACTATCCACTAAAGCAAGGTACATCTGTAAAAATAAGTGTCCTGGGATCACACATCCAGTAGATGGGAACAACCTTGGGAGTGATTTGACTATCCTTTGAGGCTGAGATGGAACAGAATTCCTAATAAGCATTCTGGAAAAAATAAAAAGCAAAGTGTTATTTTTGAGTATCATGTGAGACTTTGCACATGGCAGTAAAATAGATCTATTGCATTGTTTTGTTTTGTTTTTTTGGTGATTGGTAAATGCGAATTGGTAAAACTTATTTTGGGGTTGTGCTTACTCTTCCTGCTCCCAGTGCAGCAGCTTCAGCAAAAATGAATGCGTCTGTTCATTTTCAGTGTTTCCATCGCTGCTAATTGAAGCTCGAGCCAATAAATTCCCCGCAAAGATTAAAGAGGTGTTTGTTCACTAAGTGGCAAAACAACATAATATTTAAGCTGCCCATTCAATCTAATCCCTCTCCCCTTTTAAAAGTTTTAGTTTCAGTTCTTTGTTTTCAGTCACTATGTTGGTTGAAGTTTAAATACAATTGGAAGTGAAATCTATATGCAATCTTTAGTACAGTTGTCCTCCCCAGTTTCATAGGAAGGACAGCTCAAACCTTTATCAATATAATAAGCATGAATTGACCTTTACCTTACTTTTGTCTATTTTTTTGAGAAGTGTGTGTGTGGGTGTATTTGTGTGTGTTAACTTGTGCATCAGAAGCATGCCGTTTTCATCTTTTTTGACAGAAGTGGGAACTGCAGATGTAACGCTTCAACAAGGGAAGAAATTCTTCATCACTGTATATTATCTCCTGTTTGCAATCATATAGAAGGTGACATGCTTATGCTAGCATGCTTGTATGTGTGTGCTTTGGTTCTGCTGGGGACCTTCACTTGAACCCGATAGTGTAAGAAGTGGGTCAAATCCCACTGTGCAGAGTGGTGAAGTAGTGACAGGTCTGTGAGGGCAGGGCGGAGGAAGAGGAGGAGGAGGAGGAGGAGGAGGAGCAGAGGCCTCCATGAATCAGAGGCAGAATCTAATGGAACAGTGGTGGCATGCTGCAAGCGTCTATGCAGCATGTACGCTGCACGCCGTCTATGTGGGTGGACTGAGCAGCAAGCTAATCAGACGTGTTATGTGTATCGGGTGAAAACGTGGCTGCTCACAGAATATGTGAGAAGCCTTCCTCTGACCTTAAATCTCACTTTGATGCTGCAGCAATTGTCGACTTGTCACATGTGGCCTGAGTTAGACGTGTTCTGAAGGACAAGTCAAGAGGTTAACTGCACGGGATCAAACTGAAAAAAGAAAAAAAAAATCTAAACTTTAAAAGCAGGAACAAAGCACTGTTGGCTGCTTTGACATTTCATAGATTTCCATGAACCCTTCCAGTCAAATGAAGATTAACATCAAGACCTACACTGACTTACTGCGCTGCAAAGTGCATGAGCGTTTTTTCTTTTTGAGGTTACTGGATTTGAAATTAATTTAACATGCAGTAAATTCAAAGCAAGTCTGATAGCCACAGTGAGGTTAAGTTCTGAGTTACGGCTCTTATTTTGATTTTGCTTGCACAGTGGGATTGTCCTTCTTTTCCTCTCCCCTCTCTTCTCTAACCGTAATAGAAGATGCCTTTACATGTCTTCTCTTGTGGGAAGAATGTGACAGATCCCACATTGTTCACTGTTGTTTTCCTTTCCTTGAAAAAAGGAAGGCAGACAAAAAAACTTCACAATGGTGTGGGCTGGGATGGGGAAAAATGGAATTACAAAGATCACATTTTCATTGTCTTTGATCTGGTGTTAAAAGATATTTTTGGTGAGTTGGGGTGTGTGTGGGTGTGTGTGTGTGTTGTGCGGGGGTTCACAATGTTTCCATGAGAGTGTTATGGTAGAGTGCAGAGAGAGCAAGGCATGTGAGAAAATGGGATATTGAAAGCTAGAACTGTAGAAAGGAAGGGGGACAGTGATGTGTAACTGTCCTTGGGGGTTTTAGATGCTTGACAGGAGTGGCTCCATGCATGAGAGTGGGCTGTTTATTCACAGGAAAGAAGCTGTCGCCCTCCAGGGCTTTCTGGGGGTGCTTGTCCCCATCATCACCACCTCAGCTCCTGTGCCTGCCCTCCAGCAAAACTCCACTGTTAAACTCCACCACAGCGGGGATGTGGTGGGCTGAGGGTGTCTCCCAGGCCCCCCATTCCCCCACCCCCCCATGGCTAAAGCTGACAACTGGGGGAAACCACGCAGCTCCTCTGCTTCTGCACCAAGAAAAAACAAACAGACTCCTAACGCCAAAGAAGTGCTTATTAAATCCCAGGCAGCCTTGAATTGCGCTGTGCAGGCAGTCAAAATAGGAAATTGTTTGTTTTTGGTTTATTCACCCTGCCTCCCTCTTATCCCTCATGCTTTCTTAACCTCCTCCGAATTAGCCCTGACTTTCGGTTTATTTATTTCTATTTTTTATTTTATTTTTCTTATTTTTCCATTTGCGTCTCCCCCTCCTTCCTTTCATCTTTGTGAGGAAAGTTGTGTTGCTGAGGCAAAAACACGGGACATGACAGCCAGGCAATGAAAACACGCAGATGTGACAGAGTGAGAGGGCCACTGGAGGGCAGAAATAAGGAGGGGGGAAAATAACAGGCACAAACAAGAAATTCTGATAGAAGTGAAGGGGGGGGAAAGTACCATGATGGAGAAAAATAGAGACAGAGCCGGGAAAGGATGTGAGATGAAATATCTGAAACAATGGAGGAGATAGTTAGTGCGGTGAGAACTTAAGACGCAGGGTTAGGGTACAGCAGATTGTGGGGGCGCGTGTTGTCGAGGCGGCCCGGGTCCCTGGTGCCGTCCTGTTTCATGGCTCTCACAGCCTGTCAGTGACAACAGCCCAGCCATGTAGACAGCTGCGCTCAGGAGGCTGTGGGGGCGAGAGGAGATGAGAGAGGAGATGAGCGAGGAGAGGAGGAGACCTTTGTTTTCCATTTTGCTCCATCAATGTCCTGATCTTCCTCCGAGCTCACTGTCTACGCATTTCATCAAATTTGTGCAAGTACTACAAAAGGAATCAACATCTTTGATTTAGCATTCAGCAGCCCTGGCAATACTTGAATGTGTGCTTGTTTAAGTCTGTGTTTTGATTTGTGTTGTTGTGAGTTAAATCAAATACTGTAGACTGGAATGTCCCCCTTTAATTTAATTCAATTGATACATTTTTTCCTGTATTCTATTTTACCCTATTCCTCATGACTTGGTTGCCATCCATTATCTATAAATGCTTCTTCCTGTTCACGGTCATGGAGAGACTCGTTTGTGTGTGTTTGTCCTGTCATATTTGGGGGAAAAGTGATGAGATGTGGACGCATTATCCAGAGCAATAGGTGTGCAGAACTATGCTGCCATTTCCACTTGCGCGAAATCAGTCACACGTTTGTTCAAGTGATGTTTATTGGCCTTAAAAAGTTCTAGCCACAGGGTAATTGGATACAATACATCTCCCACTGATGAGACTTAAAAGAGTATGACAGCTTGTCATCTAGATCGTCTTCATGAGTTGGTACCTTTTTGTGTTCATGCCCTCAACATCAGAGGGATCACACAGATCAATGCTCTCTTCTCTTTCCTTTGAAGGAGCGAGTGCTGCCTCCTCTCCCCACCCTCCTTCACAATAACCTTCCTTTCTGGTGCTCTGGTGCTTTATGAAGGCCTCCGCTTTTACCTCCACATCGACCCTCCCACTCCCCCAACAGCCACCACCACCCCCCTACTTCCTGCCATCTCAGCCTTGTTTATGAGCCTCTCTCCTGGAAGGACAGGTTAATAGAAGACCTGGCTCAGCTCAGGCCCGTCTGGTTCCCATTCGCTTCCTATTAAGACATTTCATCTCCTGAATTACCTGCATACATGCCAACGACAAAATTTTTCCTCTTAGATTCAGTAACTGTGTGTGCGTATGTGCGTGAGTGCGGGCGTGTGCTTTCGGTCTTGGCTTTGCAGTGAATGTGAAGCTGATTTTGGATAGAGCTATTTTTTCACAGATTTCAAAAAAATGCTTGTGATATTTCCATTATTTTCTCACTATGGCTTGTTGTGATGCAAAATATCTCTTGGAATATTTGATAACTTATATTAATTCAATTGTAAGGTGGCAGACTACCTATATTCCAAATGATATTGTTTAAACAAGCAAACTTGAATTTGAATGGCAGAAATGATGCATGGGCTCAAATTGCTTGGGAAATTAGTTATTTTGTCATGTACCAGTGTTGTGGAAAGGAATAACTGCCCACTTGAAGAATGTAAATGAGAACCTCTGTGCCTCCCATGCCCACAGGCATCAGCTTCATGAGAGGCAACAGGAAGCCAGCTTCTAGTGTGTATGTGTGAACAAAGGGTTACGGTAACTCGTACTGTATGCCACCAGCCTCCTGAAGAATGTGTCACAAGGTCATAAAACAGCCTATCTGTTCTGTACTTTAACTTCATAAAAAGAAAGTGGAAAATGAAAATAAGATAAAATTTGACTTTCACCTTTTTCACTATTACAGATAAAGAGATTGATAAACAAGCGCATATAGAATATAACAATTCAAACTGTATCTACTGCTGATGTTCCTGCATTGTGGCAGCTCCAGTGCGCATTGATGCTGCCTGTAAGTCCCTGCTTTTCAATTTTAATAAGTAAATCACACTTGCATAATTTATGCTGTGATTTGTGAACTCATTCCTTATGGAAATAATTCAAAGATGCGGAGTTTATTGTTCACGCTAGCTGCTGTAGTCCTCATAAGCATCCACTGAGCAGAAATGTACCTCTTATCTCATCTTTATGTAGTCTTTATGTGCTTTCGGACTTTTTCCTTTCTTTGTGCTGAAATATGTTTTGCATCTCACGGCCACCACTTGGCAGCCCACAATTAAGGACAGATGAACATACCAGTGAAAACAACTCACAGCACACAAGGTTATCCTGTAAATCAGCCTCCAAGCACACGATAACAACCTTCTGGAAACACAGAAATACAAGCACTGTGATCCTTTTACTGGGGGACGAAATGAAAGACAGGAACTGAGCAATGAGGAGCCAGGTCTGTTCTGTAATGTGTGGACTTTGGGTGGTTTAAATCACCTTGACTGGCTGAGCTCTAAAAGCCAGCCAACTCCCTCCTGCCCAGAGGGAGGCTACGGGGACTTGGCGTCCAGTAAACAATGTCCGCCTCATGCTCTGCAACCCTGGGAGGGAGAGGAAATGGCATGTCCTTGGGACTTCAACTCTGACCCTCCTCTCTTAATGAAATATGGGCCTTGCCCTGTGGTGTAGTGTTGTTTGAACTCAAGTCTCTAATGGGCAAGGGCGTGTAAGTTTTTTTTTCTTTTTCGTTCTTTCTTTTTTTATTGCGCCTTTGTGTTCTGGACATTTTTGTGCAAACTCTTGGGAGTTGCAGATTATGTGACTACAAAACAGTGAGCCTCTTACTGGAAACATTTTTCTTTTCTGTTGTTCAGTTTCATTTAAAGTAATGGATTCACACCCACTCTGTGAATTAGAATTACTTGATAATTTGCTGCTATACTGATTTTTCTAACCAAAGAATTGCCGGATTTCAGGGAACTTGTATCACTTCAGTTGTCTGAAGTGTTAATTACAATATAATGCTATGCAGAGCATATTAATAAGACTACTGGAGGCATATGACTGTTTTATTACTTGAATGAGTTAGTGTGTAGAGGTTGACAGAGGTTATGAGATGTGTTTATTTAGGCCCAGCCGGTACTTTGAAAAATGTGCTAGGAAATGATCTGTGTGTAATCCTAGTTACTCTATACATTTATATTCAATCTGACACTTGGCACATGATCTGTCTGCAAAGCGCCGTGACCTTTGCTACACTGATAAGTTGCTTTCCATTCAAAGATAAGGAAGGATTTATCTCTTCTGAATTTGCTGCGTATAGACTTGAGCTGTGACATTTTATGAGGATTTAAGGGCTCATTTTGGCCCATGAAAGACATGTGTGTAAGACAGGCCTCCTTTCTCCTCATTTTTTCTATTGCTATGAGCACTTTTTCTGTGGTGCTGGATAAATAGGCTGTCAGTTGTTTTACAAAGCAAATGATGGATACATGGTTTTCAGGTATTTGCTCCGAGATAGATGATTTCTGTAAATATGCAGGTGGCTTTATGTTAAACAGGAATGACTTCATAACATGGCATATTTGGTGCTGACATTGACATTGACTATTAATAACAAACATGGAACCACACAAGTGGGACTTGAAATGTTTCATTTTCCTTCAATTCCTCCTGCTGCAGCTGTTAGTGAAGGTAATTCAGAGTCGTCCCTGTTTCCATGGTGCATCTGAAATACAAGCCGTCTTTGCACAAATTGATCTGTCGGCTGTCCCTCATGCTGTGTCTGGTGTTCCCCTAATTGACAATGCACATGTTTCCATCCCCGCTCTTTTAAATTTCAAATGATGAGCTAAAAAAACGAGGCTGCCTTTTTGCCGATGGAAAAAGCACCTCCAGACTGTGGATGGTGGCCAGAAGTGTCGTAACCTAGCAACCGGGAAGTCGCTGTGCAAGAGAGTGTGCATACACACAAAGACAGAGAGAGAGAGAGAGAGAGAGAGAGAGAGAGAGAGGGGCTTCCTCTTGGAAAAAAAAAACCCCTCACACTCACCCTCATTTATTCATGCCTTTGTTTGAACAGCTATTTTTGTACCTTTGGGTATTTCTCTCTCACCCAAGGATTCATCTATTATCAGCCTCATGTAGTGCTTCCTGTCCTTTCTTACTGGGTGAATGCTGCTTAACCCTTTGCTATTTCTGTTATGCTACCTGCATCTGCTTCACAAAAAAATCCATGGCACAACCAAAAGGGAGACTGGTTGCAGTGTGAGTGGGAGCTTAGGAAGAGGGGAGGAGAGACGACAGGAAAGAGAACGAGGGAGGAGAAGAGACAGAGGGAGTGTTTTCCATCTGTTTTTTTGGCTGAATGTAGTCGTTTTGTTTGAGGCCATCATGCCGAGCAGCATGTTTTGTTTTTGAATCTGGTTGTCTCACCATCTGGGTTGCTGCCGAACACAGAACATTTTCTTTGTCCTTATTTACACTACATTTATGTTTGCTGTGTTCGTACAATCATGCTAGACTTAAAAACCCTCTTATATGTGTAGTCCTCTGTTATTTATGCAGAAACACAGTCTGGTCGCTGCTGCTATTTGGAACAAGATTACAGTTTGAAAGGGTAAGTATGGAAACATTCCAGATTTTTCTTTGTTTTCATTGTCAATCCATTAAGAGAAAAATCCTGCGACGTATTTGTCTGTCTCTCTCTACTCTCTGTCTTCCCAGTTCACATGTAGCACTTTGCTCCAGAGCACATTCTCACCTGAGGCATAAATGTTTCATGAATATTCCACCTGAGTAAGGATTTCACTCCCATACCACTGTCAGGTACACAATGGATGGTTAATTACAAGACGGATGTATCAAGACTGAATCACAACTGATACTATTATACACACAAATCAAGTGCTTTAACCTGCAAGCCAAGCTGTTCATTAGAGATTAGAGGCTCTTCCTGAAAATTAGCAGGGTTGGCTCAGGTGTTTTCTCATTAGCTGACTTTCTGGGGGCTTGCCAATGGGCAGAGCTAATGGCTTGTGAATGTGCACAACTCCTGTTGCCCATCAGGCACACGTTATCAACCTGACTGCACGTTATTAGTTTCAACATTTCCTGGAAATGACCTCAACAGCTCATATTCTGTCATGGGTAGCGGAGGCAGAACCAGATTCAAAAAGTGGACAGCAGTGTCAAACGGGAGCAGCAAGGATTTCAGCTGTATATCATGTTTGGTAAATTCTATGGTCTTTACCTGCTATTTGTAGCATCTTTCAGTCACCCACTGCCTATGTATGTTTTTCTGTATACAGTCATGTTAACGGGTGTAAATACAGGCAGGAAGTGCGGCTAAAACTCCATTAATTCCAACAGTTAAGACTGATGTGACAGGGAAATCAGTGAAATTGTTCTTTTCCAATATTAGCAAAGTGCTTAGTAAGTAAGCTCAACCAAGGGGAAGTACATGATACATGATCTCTGCTGTGCATCATATGACCACTGAAGCTCTTGCCCTTGTGGACCCACATTGGCTGGAGAGTATGACCACACACATAAATTCCACACTCTGATGTCATAGACAGCCAATGTTAGAAACAAATCTCTCCAGAAGGAAGCGTTCTCACTGTCCTCACAACAGAGTATTTTGTACACATAAATGCAACTACATACATTTACTTCAACGTCATGATAATCATATCATATCATAATCAACACTGTAGATGAGTTTGAAAACATGGAAAAGCATCATATGCACCACTTTAAGGTGAGACACCTTTAACAGAAAACACTCATCAGTGTTAAATGTTTGTCTCTTCCAAACTTTCCAAAATACATATACTTCCAAAATGTTACTTATACCCCTTAATTTCCCTTCACCCCTTGAAACAAATTGGGATATCCTTTCAAGAAGCCAATGCATCATAAGTTGGTGCCTGTGGCTTTTACGTAAAAAAAAAAAAAAAAGCGCTGTTGGGATCTGCCTTGCATGGGCTGTTAAAATCTTTTCTCAGTTCAAGTAATTAAAGTAAAGTTCAAATGCTGATTTATGGTTCAGGTGAGCTTTGAAAGCTAAACGATTGCTTAGGTATGGTTTGAGAACAAAAATCATTCGTCGGATGCAAATTCATGATGACCTTAAGAAGTGATCATTTACATGATGGCATGGGCTCAAATTATTTTAGGTTAAAATGTGCAGCTCCATTCTGTGTCTGTGGGGAATAATATAGGAAGGGAAATAGGAAATCATGTAGGCAAGAGGCGCTCAGTGGGTGATGTGTAGCACTTTGGTGTGCAGTGGGATTTTGCTGTCACTGGCTCCAGAAAGGTCACTACAAAGACGCATTGAAATGGGGGAATAAACAGGCAAGCAAACTGCAGTGCATAAGCAGAGTGGACTTGCCAATGAAGTCCCAATCTATTCCCTTCACGCTCCCCGTTCACTCCCATTACAGACCTCATCAGCATCAAATCCCCACTAGCAGTAGCAGCAGCACGCCCTCCCCCGCATACAGTATGTTTCCTCCTCTCACAGATGCGAGCACACGCAACTGAAGGCCTTGTGAAAGGGAGGTATTTGTTTAAACTTCCTTGAACAATCTCTTTATTTGTATGTGAGTGAGCATGTATGTATGCATGTTTGTGTGCATGTCAACTCTTGACGGCATAAAGCCCCACCCATTCAGATTGTCCCCCTACTGTGAAGAGTGAGCTGAGCTGACAGAGGCAGTACAATGTCATTTTGGCTTGACATGAACTTTGTGATATAGTTTTTCTATCATACCATCATCTACCATAAAAAAAATCAAATTTGAAAAAAAAAAAAGGAAAACACTCACATGTAGATATAATTGCTGGCTGCTGCTGATGGCAGATCATAGTACCTGCATGTCTAAATCAGCCTCCATCCTACTTTTCCTCACGCAGCCTAAGGCAGTGGACCGATACCTTTGCTACATTCAGACAGGCACAGCACCAGCACCACCGTGAAGTCCTGCACCCCTCCCTGTCCTCCTCAGCTCAGCTCGGCTCAGCTAACATGACAGGTTGGGCATATGATGATAAATGCAGAGGAAGAAAAGCAATTACTGGATCAGTTAGGTGTAGTAGGGAGCGCTCAGGGCACTCATTACTAACAGACTCGGGAGTTTAGGGTGTGTACGCACATCGAAAGGACACAAACATATACAAATGAATATTTACAACATTTAATTTATCTACAGAAGTGGATTGAAAGAATCTTATACAGATTTTAACTTAAGTATTGAGCAGAATAGAATTAATATATCTGTAATATGCTAACTTAAAATTAATCTATTTTGCCTTTAATTCATCATTTTTTTTATTTTTTTTTTTATTGTCTAACATAATGTCCAGCCACAATTACAGAAAGAAGTCCGCAGGTCTTAATTGTGGATTTTCCTTACAACTACGCACAGTAAACACGTGATTTCTAAAACAGCCTGACTCTGTTGGACATCTAACCACTGGTTGCATTGCGGTTCACCGTGATATCACTTTCCTTAATCTAACTGACATAAGAGGTGTGTGTTTGACTTTGATAATGGGTATGTTTGGTTGTTTGGCTTGTAGAGGCCTTTTGTAACATGTCTGACCACATTTGGACTGGACAGGATGTTCTAAACAAGTTCACGCTAGAGTGCCGCTGGGAGAGGATGATGTAGTGCCACTGTAGGTGGCAGAGATAGACAAAGTCTCAGTGTGTTTACGTGCATTCATATGTGTGTGAATGCATGTGTGTGCGTCAGAGCCACAGTTAACGTTTGTGTATATGGGCAAGTGGGGGTGGTAGGACTATAATCTGCTCCAAACTGCTTGCGGGCAGAGGCGAGGTGGGCGAGACGGTGATACAAAGAGAGAGCAAGGGAAGGATGGAGTTTAGGGGGGGAAGCAAGTAAGAAATGAGTTGCCAAGAGAGAAAAAATACTGAAAAAAAAGAAAAAAAGAAGTAAATATAATTTTTAAAAAAAAAGGAGAGAAGAAGCAGAAGTGAATTGTGAGTAGAATGAATTCATACAGCTTGCTGATGCTCTGCAGCTACTGTACCCACTGTCCTTACTTCTCTCCCACCCATTGTCATGCCGAGCTCTGTGGGCGCCAGCATCGAAGCTAATTCCTCTGACATTTACGTTGCTTTTTCAGCCCTTTAGTGACGCAAGCCTGCCCGCAGTCTCTGTCAGCGCCTACGATGGTCTCAGGTGGATGAGACATGTTGGATTGTGTAGAGTGGACTACGTAGAGTTCAACCTTAGTTGGAGCCAATGAGAAGATCCTTAAAAATACTCTCATAGCCAAGGTCCTGCATATACATGATATTATACAGTATGTCTTTTTTAAGAGTAGGATTAGAGTGGGTGAAGGAGATGTAACAATACACGGAAAGGAGTGAAAGGAGGAGATGGGTATGTAAATAGTGGAAAAAAATTCACAAATCTTTCAAATCTTCCATGGAAAGTCACATGTACATCCCAAAAATACCTTTACATTCCTTTATAAAACTTTAGGCAACCATCATTTAAATAGATTTGGTTAAAGTTGAGAAATGTATTATTTGTTTGGAATATAGAGAAACAAGAATTATGTTTTTGTTTTTTATTACATTGAATAATCCATTTAAATCTGAATTTTTGTTGTTGTTGTTGTTTTTTAATACATTTACATTAACATTGTATGTCCTCTTGTATTAGATAAACCATGTTTCATTGCCATATTTCAACAGACAAATCAAACTGCGGCACTACAGACACCTTTTTACTGTTTGTATTGTAAACATGAGTTGTATGAATAAATTAAATGTATGCTTACATTCTGATTTCTTTCTTGCATTTTATATTCAAATTTATTTGCTTATTTGATGGTTGCAGGGATATATTTTACGACGTAAATACAGGCCTTAGAACAAGGTGAACTACTTTCACTTCCAGCTGTCAGTGAATGGCTTTGCTCCTGTGTGGTGCAAAATGTTAGACAACCTGTTCTTGTAATGAAATAGTGCCAAACTGAGACATGACATTCACATTTCAGTATCAGTGCTGTGACACACTAACTTCCACAATATCTGATGCTAGGTGCAAAGACTACTTTATCAGTTACAAGCAAATTCTTCTCCAAGGCATCGTTGGCGTGACATCTTCATTCTATAATGAATATGCATCTTCCCATTTTAATTCTCCTTTTCCATTTCAAATCTGAGTTATTTTAGGGAACAAGACTTGCTTGTTTAGAGAAAGGTTAGAGAGCAGTAGTGTACCCATCATGCCTTGTCCATACTGTACAAGCCTGCAGGAAAGGTTTTATGATCTTGCGCTGCCTAAGTTGGTCAGATCTATGTTCAGGAATTTTATGTGCCCAGAAAATGAGGTCATCTGACCACCCGAATACTCTGAATGACCAAGTTTTTCCAAAAACATTTTTTTTTTTTTCCCTGATCACACATACATATTCCAAGATGAGAAAGCCAGGATTTATTGGACTCATATTTTGAAAGAGTGCCTCATGCTCCCCTGAACATTTTCTTTGTAAAAGAAAAACAGACCCAAATGACAGATTTCACAATGATGTGACCTAGATTTCTGTGTCGAAAACTGGTGTTACCACATCAAATGTGTAGGGTGAGTATCAGTTCTTCCAAATGCTGGAATCTATATGGACAATACCACCAGTGCTCAGTTTGTTTTTGGACTCTTGTTGTAACATAATATGCAGAGTCCTTCCTGTTTATAAGACATATTGTAAGCTGGCTCTTTCAACAGTTTCTTATCTTGACTTCTATTGTTTTTTGGTTTCTTGGTTGTTGTTTTTTTTGCCTCCCTTCTTTTTACTCTGCGGGCCTAACTAAGAACTGTGATTGTCAGGACTAACTGAGCCTGAGGAGACAAAATAACACACACACACATGCAGTACACTCACGGACATATTCATCTTCTTTCTTGCATAACTCATGATGTGTTCTTTACAGTGACTGAATGCTCAATCAGTGGCAAACTGATGTTAATGACGAGAAAGCCTTAAGAAAAACTTCTTTGGCAATGGACAATAGGCATCCTCTTCAGCAGCAGTCACTCTTGTCATTCTTGAATTGCCTTTGCAAATAACTGCAAAGAGAATGCAAATATCTCTTTGTGGGTTTCAACGCTTCGAGCTTAAACATGCAAATGATACATAGAATCCATTCTTCTGCAGCGTGTTATTCTGTTGACTTTTTCATTCACTCTCTGTACACTGAATCTTTTTCTTTGTCTTTTTTTGGAATCATAAAGGCCCAGTATCAAAAATGGCTGGAAGACTCAGATACTGCACACTGGTTGTTCCATCTGTTCAATCTGCGTGGCCTTGAAACCACAAACCAGGAACATTAGACCTATACATGACCTGGTCACTGACCTCTCTGCATGTAAATCTTTCAGCCCTTTGTTTTCTTTTTCTCTGTCATCATATCTTTGTTTCTGCAAAGGCGTGGGTTCAAACCGAGTTCACAGCTGGAATGGAGACGATCTACAATGGTGTTATCGTGGGCTGCATGATGGGCAAGATGGTGAGATTAAGGGTGTATGATTGATTTAATCATTCCTCCGTCATCAGGAAAACATGACACATACTTTCAGATAGCCTGAAAGAGAACAACAGAGTCGTTAAGATTTATTGTTGAACACTGATGTTGAATTTTGACTAAAACCTGCTGTTTTCCTTCTCATCAAACACACACACATGCACATGCATAAACATACACGCAGAAGGGAAAGAAACTCTGGTGTCAAAGACGTGAAGACTGTAGACAATGTCATTATGTTTGCAGTATGTGAACCCCTTCTCAGTTTCCAGTATTCACTGGGACAGATCTAAATGATATTGACAGTTGAATACATTTTCAGCATGAAATCATGTCCCATTGCAAACCATATCTCCATCGTGACCAGCCTCAATCCCTCACCTCCATGACCCACTCAAGTGATAAATAATTACATTAGTTTTCAGCAGCTAATTTGACTGAGAGCAATACCTCCGGTCCCATTTCACCACTGCCGTTTTCAAACATTTGGCATTGGTAACAGGTGAATTAAAATTGGACCGCAGGTTACTCTGGTAATCAAGACTTCATAGTATAGAGTACCTGCAGGGTTAATGATGCCATGAGAGATGGCTATCATCAGCAAATATTAAGATCTGTAATTACTTGGGTGCCTTGGTATTTCACATGGAAAAGCTGCCACAGCAAACATATTAATGCACAATTTGGCAACCAATACCTCTACTTTCATAAATCTCTCTAAATGGGGAGAAATAAAGGCTGTGTATTTTGGCGGTTGTGAGTTCAGATTTTCAGCAATATCTGGTTTTAAAAAAATGGTATCAGTCACAAACGGCATTACACTGATCTATAGCTTTGATTTGCCCAGCCTTATGTGACGCCTGCTCATTAATGTGGTTTTGATCCCCCCACCTCAATTCATAAAATACATGAAGTAAGTACAGTAGCAATGGGAAGTCCTAATAATAAAAGAAATTTTGTTCAAACTCCCTAAATCTTATTAGATTGCTCAGTGTGACATGATGCAACTTTTGTTCATTAATCTAATAGTCATTCATAATTTTTCTGATAGACAGTCTGACTTATGAAGCTCATGCAGCTTTCATGTCTGTTTAATAGAAAGTGTTTATGCTTTGAGAACTATTACACATAGAGCGACAATAACGCTGTTTATGGCTTTGCCACTTCTCTTATGTCTCCTTAATGATATTGCAGTTACAGAAATAACACAGTGCTAATAGGCTGCATAGTTGTGTATGTTTATTGCTGCTGCATTCTCTGACCTTTACGTGTTTCCAGCCTGTTGTTAAGACTCTTTGGCTGCAGTGTTCCAACATTGGTTTTAATGTGCTGTGGCAGAAGATGCTTTGCCATCTGGGAGCGCTGTTATGTAAGTGTGCTGGGTCTGACTGGTCTTTCCACTGCTGGAGTTTCAGGCCTCCTGGTGCTTGGCAAAACAAATGTCAGACTCCTGTGACTGCGTTCTCTTTTATTGTGTGTTTGCATGTGTACATGTGGTGAGTGTGCGGAGGGTGACTGATCTAACAGCATAATAAAGAGCAGTTACATCATCGAAGAAAAAGACACAATCCTCCCTCTTTGCCTGGAGCCTTTCAGTCAAAACAAGGACTGCTCTGTCTGTCCGTGTTTGGCTCAGTGTTTGTCTAACGCTGAATGTGTTTCCCATTAAAAGAGTGGCCGCAGTGTGTTTTCACTGTTGGGTCATTGTAACATGAAAAATGGAAAAAGTATTCCAAGTTTTTCTGGGACGTTATGATATCTTCTGGGAAGAGTTATGTTGTGTGAGACCGGAAGTGTAAGAATAAGAGAACAAAGGTCATTGGCTGCAGGGTTCATGCACTGTGGGTTAAGTAATGTTAAGGCTTCCTCTTGCTGAAAAAGCCACCTAATCCCAATGAGGACAAACAAGCTGCTGACATACAGAGCAGGAAGACACACAAACACAGTTTGCTGATGAGAAAGCCACGGGTCACCCTGAAGAATAACTGCTGATAATGATAAAAACAGTTCCTCCTCAACTCAACTGCAGTTAAACGTGCGCACACAGACACACACACACAATGTCTATCTGCTCAACATGTGAATTGCGGTCATTGTATTTTCTGGGACCAAAGTCATGTTCTGAGAGTTAAATGCACTCCCAGTCTGAAACTTGAACATATGTTCACTTCTTCTCGCAGCTCATCTTCTCAAAGTCATGCTCCAGATGCAGATGCAAAGCTGAAGTTCTCTCTTGTCATCATCCCATCTCTGCTCTCCTGGCAGCTGTGTCAACACCAACAGGCCTCCAGCCATAAACAAATCTCCTACACAGCCAATGTACACTATGCCACTGCCATTGGTAGGCTGCACTGACAACTCCATAAATGCTGGCAGGCAGTCCCAGAACAGCATTGATTTTGTTCCAATCAATCCTGAGAGATTGCAATGCATTGTAAATGGCAAAGCTGGTGTGCAATAGCATACAGTTCAGCGTTAATTGTTGCTGGGCAGACTTGGCCAGCCAAATGCTGGGTTGGTCTCGTGAGTGTTTCAACAATGAGAAGCATCAGCAAACTGCTTATTGGAGTTGGACTTTTTTTAAAGGTGTTAAAACATTATTTCAGCCTTATGTCCACTGAGGTCGAAGGAACGAGGCAGATTAGGTAAATTAAGCCTGCTGAGGAGTGTCACTCCTCCCCAACAGTCCTGGCTGGAGCATGCTGAACGGACATATTCATGCTGGACCATGAATCCATATTTGAATGTTGTGTTTACGAACAGCAACATCTTGAAAATAACAGACTTCAGAACCTATTGTTGACATTAAACCTGACCAATGTCTATAACCATGGTATAGACATTGGGGGGGTCCAAATGAGAGCCCTCCCCCAGAATTTTTTTTAAAGGTGCATTTCCCACAGTTCTGTGATTTTTATTTATTGACCATGTGAAATCACATTTAAAGGAATAGTCTGCAATTTCTCTGAGATAGTAGCGAATAGGATAGCTTCCAGCTGGGAAAAATTACATGCCTAAAGCATGTTGATGTAAATATTGTGATTGGAACAACAAAAAGTCTATAGCACACGATGGACTTTTAATTCCAAGTTAATTTGTATTTTGTTGATTTGTCTCAAAATGAATGTCTGCACATTTACACTGAAACGTTTAATGTGAATGAAATCATAGATTTGTACAAAGAATTAAATGTAAAATATTGATGTTAATTGAGTATATATACAGATTTATTCATTTGACATTTAAAAAAAATAGTGTGGCCTGTCCTTACACAATCCCTCTCCCTGTCTCTCTGTGCTGCCTGCATTATGACCAGATATTATTATTGTACCATAAGAATAACTGACCCTGAGGAAAATTTTTTTAGAATATTCTGCTTTTCTTACTAGTTTTATTTACTGCTGACACGTAGGCTTAGGTTAAAACAAATGTCATCAAGCTGTTGAGTCTTGTATTCCAGTGTCTCACCTGATCATCCATGTCTTCAGAGACTGTCCCTGTCTGGCCTGTCCTTACAGCATCCCTCTCCCTGTCTCTCTGTGCTGCCTGCATTATGACCAGATATTATTATTGGACCAGAAGAACAATAACTGACCCTGAGGATCTTTTTAATTTGATACATTGAATATTTTGCTTGTATTACTAGCGTTACACACACACGTACACACGGAGAGAGAAAACAGCACACACACGGAAGACACATCATATCATATGTGAGTCTCTTCACTTCAAGCTAGCTAGTTCAGCTAACAAACTGAGCCCCTTTTAACAAGTTAAATATTTCAAATTAATTAAAAATTAACACACTCAGTAGGACAACATCACTCCTCTTTAGCTATCTAGTTGCTTACTGTCTGAAAAAACTTCGTATGTCCTGTTTTTTCTGCTTTTTGGGTAAAGACATTGCTCCCTCCTTTCTTTCACATTCAACGCTCTCTATTGTTCCGTCTGTCGGAGCCGCTTCAAACCGAGAGACGTTAAATGGGCGCAACCAAGTGTACAACTGTGAGGGGGGTGGTCACACACTTTAGTGTTCCTTATAAACGGAAATAAATTGCTCGTTAAATATTCGGAAATAACAAGAGACAGACTGTTGAGCCAGGTTTCATAAAAGGAGGAAATATTTAACATGTTTACACATAATATTGGGGGGGGCAGATTGGTATTTTCCCAGTATTGGGGGGGACACGACCCCCCAGGGAATGCGTGGTTACGCCCATGAACCTGACACTGAGACAGAAAGGCAAAAATAAAGCGTTAGTCGTCATCCACCAATCAGAAATGCCCAGCTTTGCAATATAGCCTTACTTCTGAGGGTCAAGGTAATACCAGGAGTATTACCTCTTCACCACTCTCCCACTGCTATTTTGGGTTGTGAAATTTCTCTGGAACACTGTTTAGCCGTGTTCCTACAATTAAAATGAAGGAGGCTCAAGAAAGGACGACCTAAATGCTCCTGTTCCTGCAGCTGACATGTGTTATATACATAATACAACAATGGTACGTAATATAATATAATATAATATAATATAATATAATATAATATAATATAATATAATATAATATAATATAATGGGGTTTCCACAGAAATGTTTTGTCTCAGCTATCTTATCTACTGTTAATTTTCATAGCAACTAAACATCTATAGCAGTCTAGCTATGTCAAATGGTTCCAAAAGTTGTGTAAAAGCATCTTTAGACCAATGTATCTGACATCTTCCATTATCTTTGTTGAATCGGTGGATGTTATCTTTGGTCAGCTGTTTGGACTTTGTACATTATACCAGTCTAATTGTCTCCATAATTACATTCAACAAACAGATAAAAGAGTGGTATTTTTTCATTAAGACAGCCAATAAGCATACTCTCAAAATGTCAGTCTGTTCTTTTTATCATTGCTTTGGTCATTTTTCAGGAAACACCATTTCCTTCCTCACCTATAGCCTTCTGATTGCAAACGTAAATTGATATTGCACATTTTTGCCCAAGGAGCATATATACGGTCAAGGAACTGCTGTGGATGTTATTCTAGCTGTCAGGCTTTGTTTGCCTTTCATTTGAACATTTTCCTGTCTCTCATTCCTAAGTTTTGTATGTTTTCTCTTCACCCCGCCTGTTGTTTTGTGTCATAACAAGGCGAGTTATATTCCGTCCTCCAATAGTTTTCTCATCCTCCCTCCTAATGGTTGATTTTTGCTGTTTATGTTTCCACGCCATCATTCTTCCCGAGTCATATGAAGAGAGGATGGAACAAGGCCTGCTTTTTTGATTCTCCGTTATGTAGGCTTGAACGTGGCTGTATGTGGTTTTGACACAATGAGAGTTTTAGATGGCTTGTCAGAAGTGGTATCTCCTGTGATGCAGGTCTGCGGGTTTACAAGGCGCATCACCAAATTGCATTTTACAGGAGCACATTTCTAAGAAGACAGTCATGGAGTCCTGTGATGACAGCCTGCCTTCTGCCTTGAGGCTGTAGAAAAAACACTAATGTCCATTTGCACAGAACCACTATCAGCTCTCCTTTTTTTCTGCATCAGTTCTTGTTCACTTGCTGGTGAGGACTTCTAGTTCTGTGATTTTAGCTTCTGGACCTGCCGCAGGGGTTTTGGCTTAAGGCCTTGACAGGGATCAGAGTGGCATGCAGCCCTCATGTTGTGGCATGCATAAATATCACACACACACCTACACACACACACACACAAGCACATCTGAACCAACCAGAAACAACCTGAACAGCCTTGGGCCACGAGAATTGTGATTAGACCACACATGAATGGTTGCCTGTAGAGACAAAGGGCACTGGGTGCAGATGTGACGTACTGTGAAGAATCTGGCATGAAATCACTGACGACAGGAAAGCTGGTCAAAGATAATAAAGGTAAACATTTGATCTTCAGTTGATTTCCAAAGCTTTGTTCTAAATTTGGGTTTGGTAACATGCAAGTAGTGTTTCATCCAGTTCAACGAAGCTGCGGCTCAGAGCCGTTTCCTTTTGTCTGTGACCTTTTCTCCAGCTCTGTCTTTCTTTATCTTTCTTCCAAATATGATAATCTGTGCCAACTTTGCTGACATATATTCAGAGAAAATGCTGCTAGCGTATAGGCTTTATTAATCACTGACCATTGAGGGCGCATGAATGAAGTGGGAGTGGAAATCAGAAAAGATAAAGAGAGAGAGCAGAAACAGAAGGAGTAGCAGAGAGCTTAACAAAGCTTTTTGAGGTTGCTGGTGGTATTGTGAAAGAAGCAGAGCAGAAAGAGAAGGGAGGTACTGTCCCCTTTGGTAAAGAGCGCTCGCTGCCCTTTGTGCTAGGCTTGGAGGAGGTGGAGTAACTGCTGACCACATCAACCACAGGCCTTTAACTTATGGCGCAAGCATTTTCTGCATGACCTTCAGATTAGAGCCCCTTTAAACTGGTGTCTGGAGTTTAGTTAAAAAAAAAGAAAAAAAAAAAAGAAAAAAAAGAAAAGTTATAGAAAAGACTGGCCCTCAAGGGTACAAAAACTTGACACATGGACTTGAAAAAAAAATCATTATAATGTACCTTTATCTTTATGATTGAGTAACACTTTTGGAAAGCTGTTTAGTTGTTCAGAAAGACAGCCTATAAACAAGTGTCATTTTAATGTTTAGCTGTATGTGGGTTGAAAATTTATTCTGCACACTCTGTTTTATGTGGAAGTGAAATAAAGATTTTGTTTAAACTGCTGCTAAAATGATTGAGTCACTTTTAGAGCCATAAGCTTTAAAACAAGCAGGTGTAATACTACATAATATATCACCATTATGCTAGTAAAAGTAATATTTTTACATCCTCTTAATTCAATATGAGATCCAGGCAAAATCCTGGGCAAAATAACCTTTAGGTTACACCTTTTCTCTTGACATTTTCATTTAGTAGTACTAGATTTCACTTTCAGTTATTTGGGCATATTAACTTGAAACCGTTTCTTTACATTAATTTTCAGTGATCTATATGCTGGGACAGACAGACAAACAGACATTTACAGGATATGAGATGTGCTGGCTACGTCATGAATTATAAAATGAGTAATAAACTAGAACTAAAACTGTCTAATGTACATACCAGTATGAAGCGCATGTTGTTTGTAGTGTATTAAAGTACTGAGTTCCAGTCTGTCCAGTCAGCTGGAGCGGGCAGTCAGGTTATCCAAAAATAGATAGCATGATAGAGTACGCTTGTCATTACAGTAGAAAAAAATAAATATAAACAAAATAAGTGCTAGATGACAATAATAATTTAAAAAGTCAGTATATTTGAGTCCTGCCCAGGACTTGATCACATTGAAATGTTCCCTGCTCTCCTGTCACTCCCACACTGGAAAGTGCCTCTTTGAGGAGTTTTATCCCACTGCTGGCATTTACAGGGCTGCCTCCTCTCACCTCTGGCTCTGTGCATTTACTAAACACCGGCCTGGGACTGACTACCTCCCTACCTGCGCTCTGGCTGTCTCTGTATATGTCTGCTGATGTTGTTTAGGAGAGTACAGACCACTTCAAATTGTCTTCGGTGTGGACTGGAAGCGTCAGGAGTCGGAGGGAGGGCTGTGGTACATTCTTATATATCACTTTTTAGCAAAACACAACCCTGAGCTCCGATTCTCTGCTGTGCCTGGAGTTTGCAGTGTGGGCAGAGGGCGATGAATAAAATGGAAGAGAAACTAGAGGAGAGGAGAGAGGGGGAGTGGGGATGGAGGAGAGTGCGTGGGTGAGCAGATAGGACTAGAGATGAGGGGGAGGGGGCAGGTTAAGTTGGTGCCTACACAGGCCTCTATCCTACAGGCTCTCTCCTGTCTCCCACGCCTGGCCCCTCTAACCTGGCCCAGCTTCTGTTTAATGTCTGGCTCTGTCACACCTCAGCCCACTCCCTAGAGATCTGCATGTCTGTGGACTGAAGTACAATTCAACCTCAAAAGGCAAAAGAAAAAACACTGAAGTCTTCTCCAGTTTGAATTTTTGGGTCTTTGATCTGTCAAACAGTTTCTGTTTGGCTACATCCCTGGCTCTGTCTCCCTTGCTGATCTGGAGCTCTTTTCACCACTGCTTTTTTGAAGGACTTGTATTTGTTCATAGCTTTTTGGCTCGGCCCAATGAATAATCTGTCTCCTTGATTAAGCCATGCTCGTAATATCGTCCCTTTATTTGGATATTTATATGAAATAAGAGAATCTGAAGTAACATTTACACAAGGTGGATGGTTCACCTTAATTCAAAATGTAGTTTCTTTTAATCTCCCTGATAAAGCGTGGCGAATGGAAGGTTTCCAGAGACTTTTTTTGGTAAATGTACGTGACACTAATAAATAGAATTCTCATGCCTTTTTCCCTTCCTGCCTGAACCCTCTATGATATGAGAAACCTTTAGAAAAAAAAGGCTTTGCTTTTATTTTTTTTTTAAATAAATATTTGTTTATGTTGGTTAAAAGATCTTAACTTCAAGAATTATGTTCTAGTTGCATATGTATTTATTTAGCTATTTCTTGTCTAATAGTGAAGAAACAAACCAAAGCAAACTCTTCTAGTTTTTTCTTTCTTATTTGGCAAAAGGTTTATGATGAGTGCCCTTCCTGACACAACTTCTATTTGTCTGGGCTTGAGACCAGCACCATAAGAGCACTGGTTTGTGGCCCTCTTGTGGTGGGTGTTATTACAATGGTCAGTGTGGGGTTCAGTGCTCTGTCCAGGGACGGTTGATGCTGGGAATTGCATACTTCCACTTGAGGACAACTAATGCTACCCACTATTGCACAGCTGCTGCTAATTCATATCTCATAGTGAAAGAATAAATGTATAATCTGATTTAAAATCAGAATGTTTCTACCCTCCAACTTATCACGGCAAATACTTTGAAGCAAGCAGAAAATGCAATCCACCTTCCTGCTCTGTTTCATGGACCACCTAAAACTGAGATTTTGGAAGCACTGCTGACCCAGTCAATACTGAATTTTAGCCTAGGATGGGCAGAAACTGAAAAGAGGAAAACTACACTTACCTTGTGATTCACTTCATTTCAGTTTTAATCACATGGTTTCAATCCACAGCATGAACACATCTGAAGACTCTCGACATAAAGAAACCCAACCACATAACCACCAAGAAGCCACCCATTGATCTGTGTAGTGTTCCTTTGAAGCCTGAAATTTGTCATTGATTCATCACCAACGTATTCACCAACTTGTGTATTTGCAGCCAGATGTGATGTATAAAGGACTACTCCAGTCTAAGAACTGACGGTACGAACTTCCATTGTTTTGCTCTCTCACCAGTCACTGATTTCAATCCTCGGTGCTTCATACTCAGCTGTGAACTGCTCCGAAAAGCTGAAAATCAAAGCTCATTGAAACCAACAGGATCACATCACCTGAAAAAAAGCAGAGATGAAACCCCCCCCCAGCCATCAAAGCAGACCCCCTGTGTTCCTTGGCTGCACCTAGAAATGTTGTCCATAAAAGTTATGAGCAGAATTGGTGACAAAGGGCAGGCCTGCATAAACCTTACCAGGGAGGCTGAGAAGGCTCATTTCCCTGTAGGATGACCTTTCAGTCCAGCTTCTTAAAAAGGGGAACCACCACCTCAGTCTTCCAACCCAAACGTTGTGCCCCTAATGTCCATGCAATGATGCACAAGACAGCCCCACAACATCCAGAGCCTTGAGGAATTCAGGGTGGATCTCATCCATCCCCAGAGCTTTCTACATACCTCTGTGACTTATCTGACAACGGCCCAGTCCAGAGTCCACAGACTCAGTCTCCTTTGGGGAAGACGTGTTGGTGAGATTAAGAAGATCCTGAAAGTATTCCTTCCACGCCCTGATGACATCCTAAGTTGAGGTCAAAAAGATGCCACCCTCACTGTACAGCCTCCGCTGGTTATAGTTTCTGTTTAATAACTCCATAATGCTGAAGGCTTGTCAGCAGGATTTTTGAATTTTCTGAATAGCTTCTTCCCTCCCTGATTCTCATCGTGTTTGTGTTGGCCTGGAAACAGGTCTTGTTCAAATGCTGGTCTACTGTACATAATCGCAGATGTATTCAGATCCACATGAGGGCTGGATGAGCAGATTAAAAGTATTGACAAATCCTAATTAGCGTCATGCTGAATCAAATGATTAATGCGAACACTTGTTAAGGAGGCACTGTGTGTCTAAATAGACCCAGAGGCTAGATAATACATTAATAGCCTATGACTCACACAATGTTCAAATGAGAAACAGTACGAAAGAGAAGGAGAATGTCAAAAGGGGGCAGAAAAAGAAAAGACAGTGAAATGACATCATATTTCATATCACTCTACTACTGCGTGCACAGCTCCCCCAATGTTTTTACACCTCGAGTTTTAAGAAGCAATGGGATTAGTTTGCAGGATTGTTGGCTGGCATTGTACGCTGAGAGGATAGGCAGTAAAATCCCTTTTTCAGCCACCACTACTTATCCTTGTCCCTGTGTTGTCTCTTTCAAACAGAAGCGGCTCGCTCTACATGCATGTAATCTCGGTGACATGAAAGAATGAAAGGAGAATTGAATTTGTATGAAGGGAGTGAAAATGGGATGGCTGACAGGGAGAAGAATTCATGCAGTTTGGAGAATAGACTTGGAGAGAGAGAGTAGTTTGAATGTGAGCTGATTTTACATTGCACAGGTGCAACCCCCCCCCCCCCCCCCACCACCACCACCACCGCTACACCTCCTTGCTTCATAAAAAAGTGGGATGCAGGCCTATACGTGAGTATATTTACTCATTTATGTCTGATATCAGCATGTAAATAATTCATCTTTAACTTCATGCCTGAATTATTGATGTTAGAAAGATTACAGAAACAGCCAGCAGACAGCAGCCTCCGAGAAGGAGGGAACCTGATGCAAGTTGGAGAAAAGTAGTAATGATTTCATCATTATTTACAGTTTAGTAATGAGCTGTTCTCTAAATGAAAAAAATGTGGCATTTAATCAGATAAAAATGGATTACTCCAATGAAAATAAAAACTTAGCTGACTGATATTAACTGCCTCTCATTAAACACCACCCCCCCAAAAAAAAAAAAACATTAGAAGTGATGTTATTCAGCAAATATAATCTCAAAAGATATTAAAATTTTTTGATACGTTGAACAAACTTGCATATCAGTGGTATAAGACTTATAAGAGTATAATTCTTTATAATAACAGTAAACTGCAGACTGAATCAATAATGTTCATCAATAGAATGTCCAATATTTCTTTTTAAATAACTGAGACCCAGAGCTATTAAACACCAGCTGCCATTTGACTGCTGAGTGTCGCTGTCATTTTTTCCAAAATGTCACCGAGCTTCCTGGAGTTTGATCGTGTATGAAAGCAAACATCTGCACAATAATCATGACATTCTGTATCTTTACCATTACTTTTTATTTTATCAAATACATCTTGCCCGCAGACAGAAGCCTTCAGTAATGTTTGCTCTTCTGTCAGTAAGGACATATTCTTCAGCTCTGATGGAAGCGCAGCTCTAACAGCTTTTACTGCGTTCTCATCCCCTCAGGAGGAGCCATTGTTGTTTTTGACCAAGTAGCTGGTGTCATACACACTCAGAGTAACCAGCAGTTGCTTAAAGACCATGAATGGTCTGAACCACTGCAAAACAGCCACAAGTGCATCGCTTAAAACCTGGAAACATGGAGTTTTGCGTGATCTAATGAAAATCTTGGTGGCTCACAGTTTAAATGAATGATGTGTATAGAAGGAACTATTGTCGGGACAGAAGTGTCTGCAGCTGTAAGTAATTCTGGAACAATTTTTTCTTCCCTTTTTCTGCCTCCTTCCCCTTTTCTTCCATTGTGTTCTTGTGAGTAGCAAAGCTCATCTATAGTTTCCATCTGCAAACTCTGATTCTAGTGATTAATTTCAATCTTAAACCTTGATTTATGCTTTTAACTCTTCATCATTTCAACTTTTTTCATGAGTCACGCCCGTATTGGTACTATCTTTAGTGCCTTTTATCCAACTATAATCTTTCATAATTTGGATATAGTGTCAGCTTATTAATTTAGCATGAATTAGGTCAAACAATCACCGTGAGTTACTGACTCAGAGCAGCACACGACCCCCTAAACGTGGGAGTGGGATACAGTTGCTCTAACAGAACGACATAACTGCTCATCAAAAGGTCAACATCCCCCAACAGTTTTACGACATTCAGTGTCATCAGTTTCTGTAACCTTTTGAAACCAACAATCAGACTTTCACACCCATTTCACAACTTGATTGACCACTTAAGCCAAAGTGAGAAAGTGTCCCGATCCACTACTGTCCTACTAACAATCTGCCATAATGTATGTTGGTGAATTACTGTGTACATTATCACTATGCATCAATAAATCTTTAGAAATGTGTGTCCTATTAGTTATATAAATTAACATATATTAAAGTATGATTATACTTGAGCATGGCATGTATAATCTACAGATGTAAATCTGACCTCCCATTTCTCTTTTTTTTTTTTTTACTTTGCTAATCTCTTCCTAAATTAAAAGGACTGAGATGATAGTGTATTTATTTGCTTTTTTTTTTTTTTTTTTTCTTTTTTTGCAGGTACAGTTGTTTAGCTGTATGCAGTGGCTGTGCTGCCAGCTCAGGGAGGCACGGGGCCCGAACACTTGGAATCATTTAGTGAGGATTTTGAGTGTGGGAGGAGAGGAATGTGTGCACAGATAAAAGAAAGAAAAGTGAAAGAAAAACAGAGCAAAGAGAGGGGGTGGAGAACGCGAGAGATAGACGCAGATAAAGACAGAGAGAGGGCAAGCTGGGAATGAGGCAGGTGAGGAAGAGGCAGAGGAAAGATAGGGGAGATGAGCCACCTGAGAGAGAAACATTTGGAGTCAAGGAAGACGAGCTGAAGTCGAAGACAGAGGTGAAAATGAGGGTGCAGAGAGGGAAACAAAACAGAGAAGGGGAGGGGAGATCACCAAAGACACAGATCTTGAGCAAATGACAGACAGTGGGAGCAGAAGAGAAAGAATAGAAGAAAAAGACTAAGGGAAAAAAGTACAAGCTGCCCACTCCTTACCTACTTTTCTCCATTAAGCTGATTTTTTTTTTTTTTTTTTTCAAATGGCTCTTGCAGGTCTCGCTTAGGGGGAACATCTATTCCTATCACAATACTGCCTACACACACCTCGCAGTGACAGGCAGCGCGGGAGAAAGAGGAAAGAGGGGGGCCACAAGTATAAATGAACAAAGATTTGAATGAAAAAAATATAGAGGAAAGCGAATGGAAGAGAAATGTCCTCAAATGTGTGACTGAAATTACAAAATAACAGTAAATATGATTTTTTTTTTGTTTGTTTTTTTACATAAATATGAAGGCCAAATCTTGTTCTTTAATGTAATGTGACCTCCAGTAGTAAATCAAGTAACAGGGAAAATATATATATATATATATTACCAAATAAGTGGCACACAAAACCAAATGAAAACCACAGTGTTTTTCTGAGTAATCTTTATGTGCAAAATGCATTTTTTTTTGTTCAAATGGATGTTTCTTTGTTCTTGTTCACATATAAAACCTCCCACATTTGCAAACCATGCTTTCATCCTCCCTTCCCTTTGCTGGTATGAACCAAAGCTAACAACTACATGTGAACATCCCTCATTGCTGCGCAAGTCTGTCTGTGGCAACATATGTTTAGAAAACATGTGGAACCAAGAGAAGATGAGCTGAACGAACAATAAGTCTTGTAAAAACAGACCTATTAAAATCTCCCAAAATCAAGTTTTCTTAATGTGTCCATAAGATTTTTTTTTTTTTTAAAGTTATTAATGTGTTCCAAGGAAAATCAAGTCAGCCATGAGTGGCTGCAGATTTTTGCTTTGAATATGTACCACCAACAGTCTTGTAAGGATGGTCATGTGGAAAACAGCATGTTCCATAAAAAAATCATGGAGACACCAATTCTCACTACTTGCAGAGTGGGGATTTATAGATAATTGACATGTGCTGTCAGAAATGAGAAACTGGAGCAAGCTAATGAGGAGATGTTACCACGGAGGTCGGAAGGGACAAAACTAAACGTAAGGAGGAGAAGCTGCTTGGTGTGTTTTCCTCTTGATGCAAAACTGCATGTTTCGTTATGTTTTTGTCGGCGTTTATCTGTCTGTCTGACTGTCTGTCTGTTTACAAGATGACTCAAAAAGTTATGGATGGATTTTGATGAAATTTTCAGGAGTTGTCAGAAATGTGAAAAGGAAGAACTGATTTCATTTTGGGTGTGATCCAGAAGAAATCCTGGATTCTGGATCACTTTCAATTTTTCAATAACATTGCGGTCAATGGGGCCAAAAATTTTGTTTCTCAATATCTCCGTTAATTATTGCCCAAAACTCATGAAATTTCACTCAAGGATTGACAATGGGAACTTCTATCAAATTTCCAAGGCTGATCTGGATCTTATCCAGAGCGTGGATTTTATCGCAATCTGTAAATCGCTATATGGGGGAACTGTTGTGCTTGGCGGAGGTCTGCGCTCTCAGAGTGCTTTTCTAGTTTATTACTGTGACCATACAAAATCTGATTCTTGAAAGCTTCCATGTCTTACCCAAACCCTCACCCCAAATTACAACAGAAGTGGATGTAGCTGGGTAGAGACATAACTTTCATCTTTTGTCATATTACACTGCAGAGCTCATAAAAAAAAAAAAACAAGAAAAATTTAACAAAAGTTATAAAAAAGGAAAAGTTGTTTGGTAATATAATCAAATGGCGTACCCTACCTTTGTCTATGATGGGGTTGCACAATCTTCCAAAGTCTGCCCATGTTTCTGGCTAAGTCATTATTCAAATCACTAGATTCAACAATTGTGCATTTTATTTGGGGTTTTTAAAGTTCGTAGAATATTAAAAAAAAACACATCTATGCAAACTGAGACAAAACAGATAGCTGGGGTCTGCCACACTTCAGACACTCATACTGGGCTGCAAATTTGAGGGCTCTTGTCTACTGGCAGGAACAAAATGGAGGACTCATTCAGCACGGTCGCTGTGGTCGCCATTGAGAAGAAAGATCTTTTAAACAGTTCGCTCCCAGCCTTATTCTTTCATATATCCGGACAGTCGTAAACATAATGAACAGCTCCCTGAAGAAAATAAAGGATTGATATGCTTCTGCTAGCCCCACCGGATCCAAAAAACTTGCAGTGAGGTCTTTTTTTTTATGTGATACAGAACTTTGCTACTCACTGTCTGAAAAAAAGCATGGGAAGAGAAACTGGGGATACAGATTGATAAAACTGTTTTTCAGGGGAGAGCCTCAGCAGAATCTGATCCTGTTTTATTAATGCAAGGCATCAGCTAATCCACTTTAAGGTAATGCATAGGCTTCATTACTCCTGAAGTAAACTACATAGGATTTACTCTTCAATATCTCCTTAATGTGATTGGTGTAAGTCTGCTTACACCAGCGGACTCTCTAGCCCATCTTTTTTCTGCAAGTCTCAAACTCCATAACTTCTGGTGTTGGGTATTAAAGTGGTTTCCTGACATGTAAGATTGTGTGTTTAAGCCTGATCCAGAAAAGCACTGTTTGGGTACTCTCTTACTCCATTAAATCATAGCATCTCTGTATAGAACACTATCAAGTATGGGATGATGTTGCTAAAAGAATTATATTAAGGCTTTTGACATCTGAAACTGTGCCTCTCTAACAGAACTGACTGATATGCCATCACAGACAATCTTCAAACGTTGAAAGTGGGCAATCTCCCTCAGCTTTGAACATTTGTGCTGTGACATTATACATATACCATCCAATTAAATCTTAGGAATACTGTTTAAGAAAAGAAGTGGATGCTTCTTTGGAGACATCATAGCATCTTATCAAAAATACCAGAGGACATGGGTTTACAGTCTTCATCTACTTCACAAGTCTGACACCAGAACAACAACTGAATGACTGCAAGTTAGCAGCCCTGATCACCAGCTTTCCATTCATTGAAATATGAGCTACCAAAGCATCCAGAGGCTCATATCATCCATTAATGCTGAATTTCCAATACTGAATGTGATAAAAGTGAACACATCCATTGAGCAGATGTAGGTGAGCCATATTACCACATTCATACATCCCCAGTTCCTTAAATGAGGTCAAAGCTATGGATTTATACCTAAGGCATTTAAAAAAACAATACCCATTCAGACAGAATGGCTGCAGAAGCTGCTTATTTAACACTAAAATTACCCATCTTCTGTGTCAGAAAATAAAATTAAACACACACAAAAAAAACCCAAAAAACATTAACACATCATGGCTTTCAATCAGGTAAATTTGCTTATTTAGTATGAAGTATCTCATCCAGTACAAATGAGTTTGAATGGTGGTTAACAATATTTAAATGGTATTTAATGTAGACACACCACCATTTTCATTTAATGCTACTACACCATCATTCTGATACTTCTAATTTTGTGCAGCTTTGTATCATTCCTTATCCTGTCTTTAGAATATCTCTCACATCTCTTCCTCCCACTGCTGCAGTTAGGCTTTTATTTCTTTTTTGTTCTTTTCTATCTAAACAACCAAAGAAAAAAATAATCTCTGTCTTTAAACAGGTTGAAAAGTTAAAGGATTTGATGCAAGCTGTCTATCCATATAAATCTGCAACTGGCCTCCCATCCCAGCTGATGAGCTGTGTAGTTTAGCTGGACAGAGTATACTCTCAAACAACACCCAATCAGCAGCCATTGTTCGCTATTGATGAGGTCCAATTTCTCACCAAGCCCAAGCCTGCAGGTCAAGATGATTTCCAACCAAAATCAATTCCAGGGAGTGTCTTGTGCATCAGGATGACTCTTCTGTCTTCAAGGGAATAATATGCTGAGGCTGCGAATTGAAAACTTTAATGACGAATCAGAGTTCAATTGATGGACGTGACACACTATTGACTAGCCAGGGTCACAGAATGAACTGGGCCTTACTGACCTTCATGGCTCCTGGCAACAAGGCGGGCACATTCAATCTCACTTGACCCCCTCAGCTTTGACCCCTTGACCTTTGGAAATGCTGCCCCCATGTGAACTATCACCTTCAGGGATCAATGGCTCTTGACCATCGCCACAGGCCTTTGGCCAGGGCACTCAAGGCTGCAGAGATGGAGGAAGTGTTGTGCAGGCTGGTAGAAGCAGCAGACCATAGAGAAAACGGTCACACTGACCAGTGGTGGTACGGAAGATTTATACTGACATGATTTTTTCTAAAGAGAGGACTCTGGAATGTATACATATATACAAATTTAAACCACATCAAAGAAAGGGAATTTAATCCTTCTATAAATCCATTCCTTAATATCTAAATTTCAAATGTGAACTACAAAATCGACACCTAGAGACTTCAACTGAATGTGAAGAATCACTTCAAATTCTTCTAATCTGTTTGTTTCATACAGGGATGCCTCTTTACACACTTCAGACTTGGTTTCCAATTCTGATCCTTAGTTATTGTGGTTTCGTTGTGTAGTTTAACAAGTCTGATCGCTAATCCTCTTACGCGAGAATGGTGTAGCTGCAGCATCAGAAACTTGAGCTGCCCTGCATTCTAATCAGCAAGGTAAAGTTCTTTGATCTTGTGTTGGAAAAGCTTCCTCAGTTTCTCCTTTAGAGACGATACTGTGAATAGTAACAGCTTTATGGTCTAAAACCCTTCCCTTGCTCTGATGTTGCCACAGACTTTGGTATTAGGCTACTTACAAAAACACCCATTTCAATCCTTATTCCCACATGACAATTTCCAGCTTTATTCCAATGTTAGACTGGAACCTCTGAATTTCAACACACATAGTATCACAATGGCAAAAAATACACACAAACAAATGCATAGCAGGCCTCGGTGGGTGCCAGAGAGCTATGCTGAGGGTGTTATGACAGCAGTGAATTAGCAGCAACACAACACGACACTAAATACATTCTGTCCTATGAATCTATACACTTCCCAGACAATATGCAAAGAGCTAAAAAAAAAAAAAAAAAAGAAGAGATCAAACACTCTGTATGCACCATGCTACATTTAAACTATGATACCCTGAAAGGAAAAATAAGATCTCCTTCCTTTTACAAATGTACAATTAAATTGGTATGAGATAAGATATAGCTTATGTGCATTAAATGTTTGCATAAAAACTTATGCCAACTTGTGCTTTAGTTTGATTGCTGGGCTCCAAATCATTTCATGAGTTTGAAAACCTGTAGCATATTGCCCTTGATTCAGTTCCTTTTCACAAGGAGAAAAATCCAAGTGGTCCTAAATATGTTATTTTAAATCAAGAATTATTATTATAAGCATTGTGACTGTTAACTATCGTTGTTGAGAATATTATTATTGTTGTTGTTATTGTAGTGTTTATCACTATCATTCATCTTCATACTATTATTACAAGTGTTATGACTGCTATTGTTATTATAGTTGTGTAGGCATCTGTAGGAATATATATGCATGTGTGTATATGTGCTTATATATCTGTGCAAATACATATGTAAATATATCCATAATAAATATGTGTGTGTGTCTGTATGTGTGTACACATGGATATGTTTATAGGTGTGTGTTATGTATTTTACAGTATATTATATTAAAAGGTATATATTTTGTAACTTGATCTTAAAGTATATTTATTCACAGATAGGTGTTTACAGTATATGCTTGCCTGTCTCTGCTGAGAACTGCACAATATTTATCATTAACTAATCAGTGTTATTACCAACATAGCAATCATAACCAGATGCAAGTCTTTATTTATTTATTTATTCTTGTTTTGTGTTTTATGCAGCCCTGTGTTTTTGAATGTATGTATGTTCACCCATCCATCTATCCATTATCCACCTGTTTAGTCCTATACAGGGTCACAGGGCCTATCCCAGCTCTCTTCAGGTGAAAGGCAGGGGTACAGCCTGGACAGGTCTCCAGTCCATCACAGGGCCACATGTAGATAAACAACCAATTACACTCACAGTCACTCCTATGGGAAATTTAGAACCACCAATTAAGCAAATATGCATGTTTTTGGACTGTGGGAGGAAGCCGGAGTACCCGGAGAAACCCACGCAGGCATGGGAAGAACATGCAAACGTCACACAGAGAGGCCCCCTGCCGAGGTTTAAACCAGGAACCTTCCTGCTGTGAGGAAACAGTGCTGATCACCAAGCCACCATGCTACCCAAAATACACTATATTGCCAAAGGTATTTGCTCACCTGCCCCGACTCACATATGAGCTTTAGTTCATCTCATTCCTCATCAATATGACATGGGTCCACCCTTTACAGCTAGAACAGCTTCAACTCTTCTGGGAAGGCTGTCCACAAGGTTTAGGAGTGTGTTTATGGGGATTTTTGACCATTCTTCCAGAAGCACATTTGTGAGGTCACACACTGATGTTGGCTGAGAAGGCCTGGCTCTCAGTCTCTGCTCTAATTCATCCCAAAGGTGTTTTCTATCAGGTTGAGGTCAGGACTCTGTGCAGGCCAGTCAAGTTCATCCACACCAGACTCTGCCATCCATGTCTTTATGGACCTTGCTTTGTGCACTGGTGCACAGTCATGGAAGAGGAACGGACCAGCTCCAAACTGTTACCACAAAGTTGGGAGCATGGAATTGTCCAAAATGTCTTGGTCTGCTGAAGCATTCAGAGTTCCTTTCACTGGAACTAAGGGGCCAAGCCCAGCTCCTGAAAATTACCCCACACCATAATCCCCCCTCCACCAAACTTTACACTTGGCACAATGCAGTCAGACAAATACCGTTCTCCTGGCAACCACCAAACCCAGACTCTTCCATCAGATTACCAGATGGAGAAGCTTAATTCATCACTCCAGAGAACGTTCCTCCACTGCTCTAGAGTCCAGTGGCGGCTGCTTTACACCACTGCATCTGACACTTTGCATTGCACTTGGTGATGTCTGGCTTGGATGCAGCTGCTCCACCATAGAAACCCATCCATGAAGCTCTCTGCACTGTTGTTGAGCTAATCTGAAGGCCACATGAAGTTTGGAGGTCTGTAGTGATTGACTCTGCAGAAAGTTGGTGACCTCTTCGCACTATGTGCTTCAGCATCCTCTGACCCCGCTCCCTCAGTGTACGTGTCCTACCGCTTCATGGCTGAGTTGATGTCGTTCCCAAACACTTCCATTTCCTTATAATACAGCTGACAGTTGACTGTGGAATATTTAGGAGCGAAGAAATTTCATGACTGGATTTGTTGCACAGGTGTCATCCTATCACAGTTCCACGCTGGAATTCACTGAGCTCCTGAGAGCGACCCATTCTTTCACAAATGTTTGTAGAAACAGTCTGCATAGGTGCTTAATTTTATACACCTGTGGCCATGGAAGTGATTGGAACACCTGATTCTGATAATCGGGATGGGTGAGCAAATACTTTTGGCAACATAGTCTATATCCAAAATACAAATATTTTTCTTATTTTTTCTGTTTTTAAAAGCACCAAGTAGATACTATGGCATATAAACATTATTTACAGTGGTTAAAGAACAATGGTTTGGAGGTTAGAACCTCCTGCTTTGAATCCCGATTGAAGCCTTTCTGTGAGGACTTTCATGTTCTCTGCATGCTTCACTGGGTTTTTCTCTGGGCACTCTAGAGCTTCTGTGAGGGACTGGTGACCTGTCCAGGGTGCACCACTGCTTTTTGCTAAGACTCTTATATTTCTCAGCCAAAAATGAAACTTCCATCTATCCATCATGCAATAATAAAGAAAAGCAAGGATTTTGCTCTGCTTGTTTTAATTTGTGGTTAATGCTTATATTCTGTTCAAACCACTTTATTACTGGGAGGAAGCCAGAGTACCTTGAGAAAACCCACACAAGCACTGGGAGGACATACAAACTCCACACAGAAAGGCCCTCTCCAAGCTTTGAAACCGGAACTTTCTTGCTGTGAGGCAACAGTGCTAACCACTAAGCCACCATGCTATGTATGTTCAATTTTGTATGTATATATATCCATACGTACATCTGTATCACAAAGTATATGTATTGTTGCGTACATGACAGGTACAGGTATGTGGATATTCAAATTTTATGTCTATATGCATTTATCCATCAAGTCCCTCCTTGACCTAGACTTAGATTTACACACATTTAGTATGGAAGCATACATATACACAAACACTCACACACTAATGGCATTGCTAAGCACAATTTCTCTCCTTTTCTGTTGTCCAGTTTCTGTAAGGTCTGGCTGTTTTATTGGTATTCATCTGTTTGTCTTACATTTTCATGTCTGTCCTTTTATTGCATCACAATCCACCACACATTCATTTACATACACCATAACATTGAAACACTGCAAAGTCACCGTACTGCACACACCACACCATCACTGTCTCCTCTCTTTGTCTCTCCTGTCCCTGTCCTGGAGATTTTAGTCCTTTCTGACAGAATCAGAGTTTCAGAGGTGAATAAAATATGTGAAATTAGACTGTCAGAGATGATTGGTTCAGGACACATTCATTCTCACTCATACACACTCACAAGAAAACTAACATCTGCCGCAAGATCAAAATGTATATATATCTGAGGTTAAAATGGTTTTGCCAAATTTTGGCCAAAACTGTTTTAATGCATATGTTTATAGTGTAGAATAGAAATGATTTACCTTCTTTTTTTAAAGTGGTACAAATATACTAATTCATTCATAATATTCATCCTTCTTCAGTGGAGGATAGAGAGAGAGGAAAAAACATTAGTGGGTTTCCACCTTCAGAGCAAAGAGGTGTCAGCACATATCAGAACATATAATTTCTGTAAACATTATATAAATCATATTCACACATATATCATTTAAATGAGTCTGTTTGTCTGCTGTTTATTCAAAATTTTACAGTTGCTGTTTTGGCCTGTAATTTCACAGTTTTTTGCTGGATGTGTGTTGCTTGCGTGCATTTTGCTGCTTTTCTTACATGATGCAGTTCCTTCATTTTTCATAGCTATTATACCTTTCGCAAGCGCTTCAAATCTTGCTTCTTCTTTTTTATTGACGTCCCATGGAGCTGTTTTTCACACAAATCAACTAGAAATGGTTTACACAGAGGAAATCTTTCGGAGAATGCAGATAGCTGAATCTGACCAGCCAGCTGATGCAAATGACAAGCAATGTCTAAATGACACCATATTTGTTAGGTGTTATTATGTTTAAAAACAGGTAAAAGCAGCCAGTGGCACAGATAAGCTGACGACCTTGTCCATGCTCCACACCACGATGAAAACAAAATGTTGCTGTTCCCACAGCCTGCATTTTACATCATGTCCTGTCTCCTGTAGGCTCCACCCAGCTAGCACGCTGGATTACTTCTAGCAGTGTTGTTTATCTAATGCATGTTTTAATGGTCAAATTAAAACAATGTCAAGACTTGATTCTATGACATGTCTCGAAATGGCTATTTAGGAAATTATCTGCTTGATTCCATGTTGTCTAAAGCAATACAATTAAGGCAGATTTATAGATGTAGAGAATATACAAATCTCTAAGGAAACTTGTCCGAATAAAGTAATATCACAAATTACCATTATTTGTGCAATATACCGAAAACTTATCATTGCAAAAGTTTTATCCAACTTCTGCCCACAGCACCACAGCAATCATTGTAGGAGACAGGTGCAGCAGTTTAACCTTCTTTTTTATTTTTATGGTTTTTTTTTTATTACACAGTGTTCCTGGTATGATTACTCTGCTTCTGTGTGTGTGTGTTTGTGCAAGTGAGTGTTTGTATGTCTGTTTGCTCTCTCATTTCCCATTTCTCATATCTCATGTCTGTGGTTTTACAGACAGCAGGGCCCCTCTCACGAGAGCTGAGCCATGACTCAGACCTATACAGACTTGTGGCTAGCAGCTGACTCAGAAAGGAAGGGAAAGGAGGGTGGAGGAGAAAAAAGGGGAAGGGAATTAGGGGGCTGGCATGCCAAAGGGTGGGGGGGAGCAGAATGGAGTTAGTCAGAGATGAAAAGTCTTATTCCCTTCACCCAAGACCGAAAAAGATGACTAGCTGGCCATGAATGCATGAGTAGCGACATCACTCGTCATGTGCTGTGTACATATATGCCACTGATATATGCAGACACTCCGGAGCAGCTGAAAATAGTAAAACATAGGCCTTTCAAAACATCTGCTAATTATCTGGCAGAGAGCTTGCCAGGGCCCTGGATCAGAGTGGTCCCAGCTGTGAGTCTGGATTGGAGGATTGCACTGATAGAAATAGAGAGTGAGGGGAGAGATACAGCTTAGTGAGAAACATTGTCAATAACAGACAAAGGGCTTTGAAAGAAGCAAACTGAGTCCCAGTGCGTCTGGCGTATGGATCAGTCTGTCATAAACACATAGATTTATTTTATCCATATGTGCTGCAGAGAAACAACCAGGGTCCCAGCCTTCCAGCAGCATTGGCAGGAATCACAATATCTTTGACAGTCAGTTTGTTCACCTTCCCTCTGTCTCCTTCTCTCCCTCCCTTTGGTCCCTTCTGCACTTAGAAAAAGAAAGACAAACTCATTTCCATACAAATGGAGTGAAAGCCTGCAGCCCAGGCACCCAGTGGAATTGCAAATATTTCATCTTTGCCTGGGAGCCTTGCGCTATTACTCCTTGGCCATTATCCCTTCTGTTTCATTCTCTCTCCTCTTTTACTATCTATCTCTTTGTTTCTCCCATACCTACTAACCTCTGCTACCCACTGGCGACCCTCTTCAGTTCTATCAAGTGATCTTACTTTTCATCCATCCAACAGAAAAACAGCTATCTTACATGAACCACAACTTATGTACAGTAAAAACTAACTCTGCCTCGAGGCTAGACTGAAATTAAACCAGGGATATAGGGTCAATGGATTAGTTTTTAACCAACTTTTGAGGCGAGCACAGCCAGAGAGCTACTTCTGTTTCTCGTTTCTTTTCCTGTAACATCCCTCCATCCTCACCACCTTCGTAGCATCTGCCCAGTGCCCACATTCTCGGGCCCACATGGTGTCCAGCAGCTGCCAGGTCAGCATAGGTGCTGGAGCACAGATTGTCTGGCGCTGGCCTCCCACTCAGGCAAACTGCCAGTTGTGAGCTCAGAGAGACAGCCGGTAGCTGCTGCAGCGGGGTATGGGTTTTAACAGACTTTATACAGCACAGCGTGTTGGCACCGTTTTCTAATTACTGATCAAAAGCAAGAAAAGACACGTAGAGATGAGTTGTCAGACGCTGAGCTATACATTGATGGAAAGTGAGAAAATGAATCATTGCACCTAAAAATCTCCGAAGCATATTGTGTCCCTTTCCAATTTGAGCCTGCCGAATTTTCATCAAATATAGTGTTTTGTGCTTGTTCAACATTTTATTCTCAGGAAGGCAGTCTTGACGCTGGGGGTCCTTGACGTGACTGATTTTAACGGTAGGTTTTACGAAGAAGAACAGAGGGAGGACATCTCAGCCCCCAGATGGACAGTGTGTAATGTTGTTAGCTATAGTTAGCCAATTTGGTCACAGTGCCAGCCGCTCTCATTACATGATCTAATTCTCCCTTTCTATCTATCCTCCCATCCTCTTTCTCCAGTGCACATACTCCCACATACAGGCCACAGTGGATGTAGGAAGTGCTGGGAAGTGAAAGACGGACAGATAGACGTGTCTGTGCACGTGGGTGGAGGTGGTGGAGCCGCAGCAGCAGCACCGCTTTGTGTTCAGGAGGTTATGCATGGAGTCCTCACTCAGGAACTTCAAGTTTTCCAACAGGAGAAAGGCATCAAAATTTAACGATGATATTAATTATTCAGCATCGGATTTCGCCAAGAAAACAGGTTTTCTGAAATGATAAAGCAAAAATCAATGCTACCTCCTCTCTCTGTCTCTCTTTCATTCCCCCTTCATGCATGCGTGGAGGAGAAAGGAAGAGGGGGTGGAGAGGAGTGGATCAGCGTATGTGAATGCATGTCTCTTTGTTTGTGCCCCATGTGCATCAGCTTCTGTCGGTCTGCTTCCGTCTGTGTTCTTTTCAGAGTGGACATGAAGCCCAGAAGCCAGCGCTGTTCCTCAGCGAATCCCCTGGAGGCAGGAACACTGCTTCAGCCCCGCCACCTCCAGACTGGGTCAGAGAGGAGAGGAGACACCACGTGGAGGGAGGTGCAAATCTCGGTGGGACTTGAGGAAAAACAGGCGAAGGAGCACAGTTGCATGCAAGCATATACCCATCTGTGTGCACACGCTTAACAAAAGCTGTGACTGCCAGACAAAAAGGCCGATCATGCTTTTGAACAAAGCCGTTGCATTGACGTGGTCTTGTGTCCATTGTGAGATGGATGTGTTGAGTAGAGAGTCATACGGAGGCAAACACCATGAACTAATTATCACCTCCCTATGAAGCTGTATAAAGAGGAGCAGGCACACACCCAGTGCTTGTATGCATTTGTGTCTATTTGTGTCTGTATTTTCTTTTCATGTAAGAAAGTCAGTCATACCACTGTGTCTTGTTTAGGTGTGGGCTTTTATATATGTATATATACATAGATTTATGATATGTGTGCATGTGTATCCAACCTGTCTTATTGTGCTGCCTCTCCCACTTAACCTATAGAGTGTCAAGTGTAAGGCCAAACACCCAAACCTGTCATCTCTTTTTTCCTCTTTGCCTCTGTGGTTGCACGGATGGCCTGTCGGAGTTTTCTCCACATTCATTTTAAATTGGGTAGTTTGCAGCGAGAGTGTGTGGGCAGTGTGGTTTACTAATGTTTTTGGAAACACTTGACTCTCAAGGTTAGTTGATTCGGACATTTTTGGCACTGACAAGCTGAAGAGGAGGAAATGTAGATTCAAATCACTAACTGGAAGAGGGGATTTGTTTAGCTGTTGCTGAAGTAAAGATACATTTTATGGAGTGACACTGAGATTGGACATGACGGTAAAAATAATCACGCAGCTCCATTACAGGGGGGGTTTTGGCTGTCACCTCGGCTGTGGCACCATAAACTAACTTACAATAAGGAATCATCTGTTTATAATGGAAGGTATGTATCTGCAAATACGTTTAAAAAAGAAACATGAAAACATACTCTAAGACCACTAGAACACCCTCAATAGTTTGATGCTAAAGAGTATATAAGGTTTGGAAAACACAGAAGTATTTTTAGGACCCTTGGTGAAAACCCCATTTATTTTTTTTTTTGAGAGATGATGTCATGTGACTCAGAGTTTAAAGTTCTCCAACATCTTAGGTGGGCTTGAGCCTCTACAGGGTGAATCATTAAGTCATCTGCCCAGTGTGTTTAGGTCTATTCAGACCATTTATCTCATGTGCGTTTGCGTGAAAGTGCAACTTAATGTAGGTAATTGTGTGTTTATCAGTGTTTGAGGAGAGATGCAACAAGACACAGAATGAGAATCATTGAATCACAGACCTTATATATATATGTAACAAAAAAAAAACTTACACCACTTTCAGACAGAGGGTTGAATAAAGTCATTTAGTGCTAAGGTGGTCTGTCTGGATGTCTCCAGCACACTAAAATGATCACAGCTAACGACCTGTTAGTCAGTCTAGTATGATTAAAAACATGGTGCAGTCCCTTAAAAGAGCAATAAAAGTCAAAGTCCGATGTATCTCACAAAAGTTATCACCAGCACTCGTACAGGAACGTAACAAATATGGACAAAGAGATGAAAGGGAAACGAAATAACAAAAACATAAAGGAAGAGACAGGCTGTTAGTGCCGAGAAAGAAATTTCTCTGCAGGTTAGTAATCCTGACGTAGTGATGTTGTCATCTACAATAAAATGGTTTAACTGCTCCAAAGAGGCATTTGCAGAATAGAATGATTAATAATTTTAAATCACTTTGTGAAAAAAAATCACGACAACAGAGATCATAACCGCTTATTAGCAGTGAGTGAGAGAGTTTAATCTGGAACCACGGCCTTCTGGATATTCTTCTGTAGGGAGAGCAGCTGACAGACCGGTATGGGACAGGCTGGCTATCATGGCTGGAAATGTACTTTTCAGCCTCTATAGATCCATAGATAGGATACTTTAACACGTGTAGCTCCATATCAATGAGGACTTGTCAACCAGCTCCTGATCACAGTCCTGCAGCTCTGTGAGCAGTTTAGATACAGAATCAGGAATGAACAGGTGTCAGAAGCAGCCAGTCGGTTTCAGATTGAACAAGAAGCTAGATGTTTTGGAGTAACCCACTAGGCACAAATAAATCTGATTGTTTCTCACTCCTGCTGTGTTGCCAATGTGGAAAACATACAGTTTGTGTGTCTGAAGGCAGTTAGTTAAATGCCAAATTATTAGAGTCAGTGTAAGAGTTTAAAATAAACTGGTAACAACATGGAATCTGAATGAGACCAGGCTACTCTGATTCACACCTTTGACTGGCTTGTGGCCATTCAGTTCAAAAATAGAAACTAAACTTGAATTGAAACTAGAAATTAAACTGAGGACAATATTTTTTTTAATGAAAAAACAATGATGATAAAACAAAATGGATGGAACATTTATTCAAATAATGAAATAATAGTGATGCTACAAACAGATGAAGGCTGTTTTTTTATTTACATGCACCTTTGATGGAGCACAACCTCCAAGGGGAGTTTTGAAGAAGCACTGACAAACTTCTTGTGACTGTTGAGGACAAATGATAGGGCCTTGTGTGTTTATGTGGGTGGCACTGAAGGATAATAACATATGTGCTTGTGTATGTGTTTCTGTATACTGTAGAGACACTTGAAAATTAGTGACTAAATTTGTAGTGTTGGTGTTTGCTTTTCTCCAATGCATCTGTCACTGTTCGCACAGATGAACAACTCTGAAAGTTTGCACTGGCATATGTGAGCACATTCGTTCCACGTGCACGTTTGGTGTATTGGGAGAGATGGAGGAGGTTCGACCACCGTGTTGTGCAGACATACCTAGAGTAGAACAAATCATTACACTGTGTTTTCTGTAATAAATTAGTGGGTTGAGGTAACCCAAGGCAAGGTAATACAAGGTTAATAATGCACTGTTATTCCCCACTGGCTGAAATAAACAATCTCCTCTGTTTACTTGCCTTCACTACACTCCCACGAGAAGCCAGAAACAGCAGGACAGAGGCGTGGAAAGAGGGAAATGAAGGGAGAAAAGATAGCAGGATGAGAGTGAGAGATATAGATGACAAATAGATGATGCCATTCCCGCCTCAACACCCACCTACCCCTCCTGCCGTGCCCTTCGTTTTGCTTCAGAGACACATTAAAACAGGCCGACCCACATTCTTTTCCCCTGATTTGCTCTCGTCCCTTTTTCCTTCCTCCACACCAGGCCATCTCTCTCTGTTTATCCATCTTCTTTTTTCACTCTCCCTCCCACTCTAGTGGTCATTGCATTGGCCAGGATGGGAGACATGACAGGCCCTAGGATGCCCCCCCACCCCCCACCCCCCAAAATCTGTCATTCATCACATCCCACAAATGACAGCTGCCTCTACCCACTCACACTTTCACCTCTGCATTTTTTCTCAGAAGACAATCTGCTGCATTTAGTGCGATATACCAAGATGTGTAGTGTTTGAAGACTTTGCGGATTAAAAAAAAAAAAAAGTTGCTCTGGATAGTCTCATGAAGCTCAATAAATGTAAGGGATCATTATATTTGTCTTAACTCGGATCATTCATATCATGGAAGAAAGAAACGAAAGTAAAAGACTCATAGTTCCTGTCTTGGTGTGAGGATGGGAAGAGTTTTTTTGTGAGAACAGAGTAAGACTTCATGATCCTGCAGCAACCAGAGATAGAGCATACACAGGAGGGAGATAACAAGCTTGTCATGTCCTATTGCAAGAGATGGTGTTCATTCTTTGTGACGGCTCTTCCTGCAGTGACATTCAGACCCCCGCAGTTGTCATCCAATGATCTCATTGGTGAAACTTGCGCAAATACAGACGTTTACCTGCCCAGTCATGACCTCAATGCTCTTCCTGAATGCACACATTCTTAGAATTATGTCTACTTTAAGCAGAACTCTGGCATGCATGATGAGCCCACACATATTTGCAAACATGCACAGGTGCAAAGCACAAAGCTAAAAGGTGAGCCAGACTGACTGTTGCGCGTCCAACCTCCGTCCTGTGTGCGGTGAAACCGGACAGATAAAGCAGCAGTGGGTGGTAGAGGCCTGAAGATTCATAGTGGAGTGTGCAGCACTGTGAGAGTCAGATAGGAAGTGAAGTTGCTAAAAACAGAGCTCACATGCAAGGCAAGCCTGTCAGATGAACTACTAAAACCCACCACAGGGACTTACTAACTAGGTCACCCAGGATCTGTGGGTCTGGGTGAGCTCTGCACTTTTCAAAGATAGGCCAGTTTCTCTCTATTATGGTGGAGCAGAGGAGTTTTGAATCTATCATGTGCACCTTAATCTCCACCGGGGGAATGCTCATTATGCCCTTTCTTCCACCATGATCATTTTTTTTAGCATTTCCATTTCCCTGGGTAAACACTTATTTTCACCACAGGTCTTTTGTGCTGCGTCTGCATGGCTAAAAATGAGGTCGACACATCCTTATTGATTCCCTTCAAGGTACAGCACTTCCCTGTAAAACTTTTCAGAGCCTTTCTTCTGAGGCGTGTTAAAAACTGAAATGTTATCAGCCCAACCTTTGCATATGCAGTTTTGAATATTCCACATTAAGGCTCAACAGATCCATTTTAAACATGTCCCATAAAAATACATTGTAATGACAGATGATAATATAATTCTGAGCATATAAGCAAAGCGTTAAAGGTACAAAAATTCTGTTTCATTTCATATCTTTTGCTCTTTCTTTGTGAAAATTTATATCACGTCAACTTTTACACCAAAATAATACAAATATATAAATAAATAAGAAATATGTGAAATGGCATAAAAGTCACATTTTACACTACATCGATAAACCAAGCCACTAAAGGGGTCACAAGCCAGTGTCCTCATAGCACCGAACCCAAGCCCAGATCCATGGGAAAAGTTGTGTCAGGACTGGTTTGTGTGTAAAACCTATGCCAAGTCAATATGTTTAACACAGTGATCTGCTGTGTTGTTGTTAATAAGTTGTTTATTTTACTGAAATTATAAGTTGTGCATGTAATTCTTCCATAAGAAATTCACCTGTCCATCTGTTCTTACTTCCATTCATTCATTAGTTACACCTGCAGTCCTGTGGAAGGTCACGAGAGGCTCTTACTTATCCCCTGTTGACACCCCGGACAGGTGAGAGGACACCTACAGCCACTCTGCTCAATTTTGTTGACACACTTGGAGAAAAGTCACTCAAGTACAGCAACAACATGCAGGCTCCCCACAGAAATGACCCAGCAGAACAGAGCAAACCCACAATCTTCTTGCTGCTATTCATCAAAAGCATTGCAATTTTTACATTTATATTGGTAGTGTTTCAAATGATTTGCTTCCTCTTCTTCACACTGTTGCAAACGTACTGACCTATGCATCTAGCATTATATTTTGTGACCTATTGAACAAATTGTGAGTCCACTGAAATATGTCGCCAGAACCTCACCACTCAGTTTCCCTCCCTCACATCTCACTGCCCTGCCAGCTGCAGCCTGGCAGTGAGCTGTGCACCTGAACATACATCCTCAATCATTTAACGCAAAGTACAGAGAGATATAGGAGAGAGGTAAACAGATGTTAACTATTTTTTAAGCATAATTTAAAATATTAGAAGAGTAACTGTTCATCGAAATACCACATATCACCTTTATCCATGGACATGCTGAGGCATCATTTTTGGTCGGTCCATGTCCCTCAACACAACTATGAAAACATCTATATATAATAATATAAGTGTATTCATGTGTGGAGGAAGTAAAATATGTACAAGTGTGCTTGTGTACATGCTCATTATAGCAACACATTTTACACCTGTGTGCACACATCTGCTGAGCTTTGGCAAATGTTGACATAGGTGCTTCAGGTTTTTGGCCTAGTGACAGTAATCAAACCAACACCCAGAATCCACACAGAGCTGTGAGGCCAACAGTCCACATGTGCACGCTCATGTACAGCAGAATAGCATGTGAATATCACATGAACATAAACACACACATGTAGCTTTTAATTGCACTTCCTGTGTTCTTGTTCAACAAAACTTAAGACACTCACAGCCTCTTTGCTGCCTGCCTTGATAAATCCTTTTTACTTCTGACTCCATTCAGCTGATTTTCCAATGTGTCAGTGAGTCAAGCCATTACATGACCTAAAAGCTGTGTCCAGCCCCATCTGTTTACATTCACACCCTATCTGGACCGTTTCATACAGGCAGTTGTTCAAAGGACATGAATGAAATATAAGCATTTCTTCATGATTAATACGGGGAGTCTCATTTCTCGTGGCTTTCTGTCATGAAAAGTCACACTCTAGTACATCATCGTCAGCAGAAAAACATGTGCGTCATTAAATACATAAAACAAAAATATAGCATATAAACAGTATTCATTTTACACACCCAGTCATAGGTCTGTGAGTTTGTGCCAGATGTTACATGATTTGTATGCATTTAATATGCAGTCTGTGGGCTGTTGTTGATCATATTCATGTTGACCACACTTGAACACTGCAGCTTACATTCAGGCCATTCAAACGCAACCACCGGGTCAAATTTTCATCACCACAGTGTCTCCTTTCACAGAGCCTACCTGTATTTTACAGTCTTCTGTCATTTTGGCCAGCACAACAATTCCATATGTGTCAGCAAAGAAGGAATTCAGTGTGGGTGACAGTAAAACATAATTGTTTGAACAAAGAAAAAAAAAAAAACTAACTTTTCCCCTACTGTGAATAATGTATTACTAGTCGTATCTGGCATGTGATGTACCCTTCTTTCTTTTCTTTATCAGTTTCTCAGTCAAAATGAAGACATATTCAATTGGATCTTTTGTCTCTGCACAGTAGCTAAATAGTGAGTAAGAAACATGAAGAGTTTGTCTTTGAAAGTGTCAAATGTGATACATTTGAACATGTTGGCATTTCTTTTTATAAATGTTTGATCTTGCACTTTTTCGTGTGAACAGAAGCAGTGTTTCTGACATATCTGCAAATATATGTACAACAGACCAGTCGGGGTTACAAAAATATGTGTTTTTGAGCATTTCTCCTCTTGCAGATCCCTGCATTTTGTCACTCACAGCTCCTCTGGTTACAGCCAGACCCCTCTGGAGAACCTCTGGGAGCCGCTGACTAAATTGGTTTCAGCAGGACCAGGAACACCCCTATAACCGCTCTTTGGATTAAAGAACTCTGACCCGTGTCTCTGTCAAGGCCTTGCAAAGCCTTTGAAGTTTCTCTTAGTTTTTCCTTCCTCACACCTCTCAACTCCAAGTGAACAATGTACCCCTACTTCTGCCTTTTATCAACCCTCCCTTGTCCATTCACCATCTTTTTTTTGCTTTTATATGTCTCTTTTCCAGACAGGTACCCCTCCTGGTTTGCTTCCTTCTCTCAAATTCCTCCCATCTCTCTTGACGTTATCTATCTCCCTATTACCTTTGTCCTTTATCCTCCTTTCTTCTCCACCTCTAAAGATATATCCAGTGTCTTCACATTGTCTTCTTGCTTTCTTGGGACCTATTTTTATTCTTCGTATCATTTTTTTTTCTTTTTTAGTATTTTTACATCACTTCTCTTTTCTCCTTTGGAGGCTCAGCATCTGTTACCGCTCCAAGGGGTTTTCTCAACTTCTCAGATCCTCTTGTACTTCTTCTCATCCAATATTCTTATTACACATTTTCCTCTTTGCTCTCTTTGTTGCACTTTGTTCGATCTTCCTCCCTCTACCACCACCCCTCCCTCCTTCCTTTGGACTTTGTCCCCAGGGTTTTGTGCGTGCCTCACACATTCCTTTGCTCTGACTGGCTGTGTTTACGTTGACATCCTCTATTCTATGTGCAGGTTCCAGCTCTGCAAACTCAGCGGCGCAGTAGCACCCACAAATGCACAAACTCACATCTCAAGCCACACAGAAATAAATGGAAGTATGAGTAGGTAATAAAATAAAAAATATTAGTAGAGACAAATGCTTCATTATTTCTGTCCAGACTCTTTTTCTATTAATTATGCTTGCACATGTTTTTTAAGGGTAGACATCATTCAGTGACATACAAGTGACAGGAGGAATGCTGGAGGTTCAACTGGATCTCAGACACACTGGAGTACACTATGCCAGTAGAAGAGCTGGCAAGAGCGACCAAACTGTAATAGTGCCCTTAATCATGCACCGCCCGATCCTTCAACGTGAAAGCAGGGGAAGTACAGCACAGATCCATTGATAAATGAATGCAGCCAAGTGGGTCTTTTTATAGCTCCAGCAGCCAGAGGACAAAGTGCAGCCATGTGAGCAATGTTTATTTCATCAGAGAGAGTAGTGGAGAGAACAAGGTATTACTGGTTGGGAAGAAAGGACTGAACAAGAACAGGAGAAAAGCCATGGAGTGAAATAGAAGAAAAGACGCAAGAACCGTAGGCAGACTTAACAGTATCATAAGGTCATCTTTTTCTGTTGTGCACACGTCATCCAAGAGCTACCTTCCAAATGACAGTCAGCACATTCAAATGTCATTGTCTTTGACTTGTATTGTGTAACGCCTGACTGAAGACATACTGCGCATATGAACAGTACAAAAACAAAAGGAGGACAGAGTGCTCTACTGTATCTGCCAAGCCCTACCCAGTCCATTTCAGGTGCTGTGTTGTGCAAGATATTCCCAACCCAGGCACCTCCTAACCTAAAACAATCCATATTAGGATGTTTATTCTTTTCCATGACATAGCATGCTGTATACGTGTCACGATTTCCTGTCCTGCGCTATTCTTGTATTCACCTGCCAGTCTGGCTTAATGCCTTTTATTATTTTCTGAAATAATGCTCTTTTGTGGACATGCCTCAGCTATTCAATGGGATGACAGTGTTAAAGCTTGCTTTATCATTAATCTTCTTTGTCTACAATGCTCATATGGTCAATATTTTTTGGATTAGAGGAGCTAAACCTACTATTTATAGGTTGAAAACAGGAATGATAAAGAGCCCCTCCTCAGTAGCCCCCTGTCTCATCTTTTTCATCTACAGTGCTTCATTTGTATGTATGATTGAGGGTATGTTTATTATGTCAGGTCACAGTTGCCAGGAAGATTGTAAGGTGTTGCAAATGGATAAAAACATTCGTAGAACAAATTGTTTTTAACCTTACTGGCACATACCCCTTCACTTCCAGTAAGCAGCCACCTCTTCTTCGAGCTTCCTTGAGCACTGACGTCGATGCCAGTGACTCTGGAAGTGCCCAACAAGGAGTTAACACCTCAGATGGAGAGACATGGTGGGGGAGGAGTGGGAGGAGAAGGGAAAGGAGGGTGTGAAGGAGAAAAGGAGTGGCTGGCAGCAGGCGGAAAGGAGGTGAGCTCAGGGCTGTGGAATCAGGAACTGCTCTTTGCTCTTTACTCTGCAACACCCCTGCTCTACCGCCACCACAACACCCACGCCCCCGCCCCTGCTCTTTACCCACAGCTCCACTGCTACACTTCAGTCCAGCTGGAATGCTGACTTTCAGCTCCCACCCACCTCCTCTATATTTCTCACCCCTACTCTTTTTGCAAAACATGGAGGAACAAAAAGGAAGCAGCGTCCATAAGTTAGAAGCTGCAGCCTGGTGGGGCCAGAAGTCTGAGTGTGATTCATGCTTATATGAATATCCACAGACAAAAAAAAAAACTCTAAATCAGAGACGTATGCTTCTGTGCTGTCTCGTACTTAAGCAAAAGTGCCACAGTCAGATTATAAGCATCTTTGTGAGCAGCCAAAGGAAAGTCTGATTCCTCACAAAGCTGTATCAAAATCCACAGATTCAGCAGTGCAGACCTCAGTCTGATTCCAGCGAGGACCACTCTTGCCTTGAGAGCTGGAGTTTGTTCTGATTGCGTCAAAGAAAATATTCACACACAGTCTCATTTGGGGCAGATTCTAGTAAAAGGAATTTGTTTAAATTTGTGTCCAGGGACAATGGCTTCAGAGTGGGCGAACTGATTTAAAAGATATTACTTCTCAGTATTAGAGTGACGAGAAAAATGAATGCTTTGACATGGAACCAGCTTGATGTAATATCTTTGAGTCATAGCGGACGTATCCTTCAGGAAAGAACGGCGACGCGTCTGCCGGTTATCTATTGTCATACCACCTCAATCTCTTTCATGAGCCATATCATGTTAACCTTCTCACTGAGGTCAGGCACTCAGAGGCATGGCTGGCATGAAGCTCTCATCAGTGTATCTATCTTTGGTGGTAACAGACCACACACACCGTCTTGTATCCTGTTCCACAAAGTGAGTCACCAAACCTTCTTGCATGGTGAAATGTCTCGTGTGTCTCTATAGCAGAACATTTCCTCCCGCCTTTTTTTTTTTTCATATATTTTTTTGATGAAGATGTGCAAAACCTTTTGTTTTTAAACAGGCTCAAGGCTATTTGTTGTAGGTCACCAGCAAAATGAACTGTGCGGAAAGAAAGAAAGAAAGAAAGGTGTCTTTCTGCTTACCTAGGCACCGTCAGCCCAGGAGGGGCAGCAAGGACATTTGTCATGAAGCCGAGGAGTAAATAGTGAGGAAACAAACCACCATCTGTCTGGGCCTATTGATTTTCACATGAAAAGCAAATACATCCATTCTGTTTGTGCTGCCTCCCAGTTCTTTCTGCCTGTTGGGCGGGCGCAGAGTTTAAGTTTACCTTTCGACGTCGCGTTCCTTTGATTGTCTTTATATATGACTGTATGGCTGAACATGGAGCCAGATAACCTCCTTTTGTGGTGTGTCACTGGCTGAGAAGAGGAGCAAACATGAAGGACTTAATTTCTAGTGAGTCAGTGCTGGATACAGTGAGCTGGATGTGCCATAACGGCGGCAGGCTGATGAGACAGGCAGATACCCTGTCTGCTCTTTAAACAATGAACAACAGAGCAGGGCAGGGATGTGAACGTGGCTGACCTGAACTAAGGGTGTGACAAAGACGGTCAAGGATGTAGCTCCTTACAGTCTCCTCTTTGAAAATGTAACACTCAGCCTTTCAGCCCACACCTCAAAGAGAATGTGTCCGCCCGCATATTTGACATGTCACAAAGGTGTGTTTGGAGGTAGGCACCAGAGAAAAGGCAGAAGGATGCAGAGACCGATCCTGAGAAAGCGAGAGAGCTTTAATGTCTTGTGTCAGCACCACCTGCCTCCTCTTATGAAATCTCTTCATGTTCCACCCACTGAGTTTCCAATCCTCCATTCTGCCCTTGAACAGACACTAATTCAACCAATGAATCTAATCCCTAATGCAAAGACCTGATGAATTCCTTTCACTGCCATCTTGTAAATGTTTATCATTAAATGGGTGGTATTCACAGAATTATCACTGAGGGGCGTAATGACTTTTTATGAGGTCTGACTAAGGTTTGTGGGTAGATAACCTAACAAAGAGTGCCTAGGTGCTCTCTGTATTTATTATCCTCCCTATTTGGCTTTGATCATTTCTGGCATTTTGCTGCCGACACTTTAGATACACAGCTGATGCAGCCAAAATGTCATCCCTCTTTTTAGTACAACCACTGGAGAGAGGGCCTTTTCATTTTGGGGGAGAATTTGAAACAGCTCTAACCTTTCCTCAACAATGCTGCCACTTTACGCTGCGGAATTCCTTATTCAACGAGAGGCGTTACGAGGCACCTGCTTTCAGCAACCCACGGGTCCTCTGAGAACGTCTGGAGAAACAGAGAGGAAGCACGGTGAGAAGCATTAGCAACTTGTTGACAAGTGTGGAGTGTCAAAAATATAGTAAACATACACCTATAAGAGCTTATGAAATCATAGGCTTCATATCATAGGCTGGGACAAGCGCATGCATGTAGACATGCAGTATAGTAACACGATCCAATTGAAGGGATCATTATATAATCATGCATGTGTTGCATTTTCAGATGAAGTCACATTTATGATCTATGCTCATGTTGCATGCATTTATGCATAAATTTTTGCTGTGCTCCCATGTTCATTCCCCTCTTAAATGGCCTCCACTGCAACATTGACATGAACAGTGTGTCATTGCTGGCTTTGTTTTCACATTGATGTTCCCATTCTTTGATCAACACACACACACATGCAATCTAAAGAGAAGATGCTGTGTATTACCATCAGGGCCATTCGTTATTACTGCATTTCAAAATTAGTTTTGCTCAGTCTTTTGTCATCTTTCTACTTCCTTTCCTCTCCCCTCCCCTTACATCCCCCCATCTCTGCCTCTCACGGTCCCCTGCTCCCTCCCTCTCTCCACATTCCTTGGTGAGTGGGTGGAAAGTTCACTGGGGATGTGGGATACCAGAAGGGCGGGGGGGGGGGGGGGGGGGGGGGGGGGGGGGTTGTGTGCGAGTGGGGTTTCCTCAATCCCCCGGCCCCAACATCGACAAAAGTCAGCGGCAGCCCACCGCCTCTACAGGGCCTGCGGTGGGGAAAATGACTGCTGCTGTGGCTCTGTGCGGTGGCGTGGTGGAGAGGGGTGGAATAAGCCAGGGGGTATGTCATATCTGAAACTCTGAGACTCTCTGAGTTTGTGACAGTTGATATTTTGTGCTCTAGGCACATGAAAGCATCAGTTTTCTGTTTGACTATGCTAAAACTGTGGTGGATCGCCCTCATCACCTTTTGTTCCCTGGTTCTAGACACGCTGACAACATTTAGTGTGAGATAGACCTCTGCTGGTCAAATCTTGATACTGCAACTATTTTAATCATCTCAGAAATTGAACGTCATTTCTGATTCTCAACGTTAAGTTTAATTGAAAAGACAAAGAAATACGCAAAGTTTTATAGAAAATAAACACCGTTATAAATACTGAACTTTAATCTTGTATAGCATAATAGCATAAATCTGACAGTTTTGCTATGTGTTGTTGCTTTTGTCACTGGAAGTATTTTGTAATCTAGAAACTGAAAGGGTTAGACAGTTTCTGTCCTATCAGCTTGCATAATCTTGTTGTGCAGACAAGCCCATCACTATGGTGTCAGCCTCATTTTCAGACTGTGTCAAGCTGTTTACATTCTGCACTGTCCTTGTTGCATTGCAAGCAAACAAAACTGGCTTTAGAAGCTGCTCTGGTCCGTGGGCCGCGAGTGTAGGAGACATACAGGAAGTGGTGGGCGACCAGTAAACTGTATTTCCCCTTCCTGTCTATGTCCTCTCTCCCTGCCTGCCTGCCTGCCTGCCTGCCCTTTGGCTATTAATGTAACTCTAAGCTACCCACCATACACCCACATGGCCATTGGGAACTGTTGTGCACTAGAAATCTCAGACGTACATGGACACACAAATGCATCCACAAAACCGAATGAACATACAGACTCAGCAGCAGATGCCAAGTGATATCAACGTAAATAATTAGAAGGTAAACAAGCAACATGCACTATTAGGTTGCAAGTGTACAGAACAGTATGTGCCCTCCGGGCAGGCTCTCATATTAATGCATTAGTTCCTGCCTCTCCCACATACATACACAACAGACAGCAGTGTGCAGTTAAATAGGTGTCCATCAGTCAGTCAGCAGGTCAGTCCCGGCAAAGAAGGAGGTTATATACAGTATCTGCACAAAAGGAAAAAGCCAGCAGAGGGATAATAAGGTTTACCCTTCTTAAAGTAGGTAAACCTCCCCAGTACACAAAGGAAAATGTGCACACACAGACGCATACAGCCACTGAATTGCAATGGTAGAATTACAGATGTACCACTGCAGTTTGAAATGACTGGTCATTTCTATTTGCTGCTCTTTCCCTTGAGTGACTGATACATCTAAAAGTGGGTGAATTTGGCACTTAAGCTCTTTCAGTCCCCACATCTCTTTCTCTCTTTGTCCTACTTACCATTTACCCACATGGCATAGCCTACACACATACATGCATCCATGATCAATGTTCTTATCACGGTCCTTACCCCCCTCCCCACACACACACACACACCAGCCCCCACCCCCCGGTCATCCAGCTTATGTGTGAGAACAGACAGAACACACGCCGGCATGAATCACGGTGAATCATGCAGCCCAAATAGCACCCAAAGAGAAGTGTTGCATTTGGCCAGGACACAGACTATTTATAATGGCCTGGGCGTGCACAGTCTCATTATGGACCACAGAGGATGCTGTCAATGGACAGGCAGATGAGGAGTTAGTGAGGTGGTGACTTCTTTTAAATGTCACCAGCAATGTGTCTCCTTATCTACAGACTCTTGGGGTGGCGGTCTGGCTGAAAACAAGACTCAAAGCAGGTTGAATGAACTCAAGTGGAGGGGGAGAAAAGATCTTTTGTATGACAAAGTAATTTACAGATGAATGGGCACAGATACGAATGGTGTTATTATTATTATTATTTCTAACTTTAGTCCATTCTGTTGTGCAAGGCTCTGATGTTTGGCCTTGAGTGCTATTAAATTGATATCAAACATGTAAAACTGGTTTAATCTCTGACTGGAGTCTGACCAAAAGAAACTCTCTAACCCGTGACAGCAGACCTGAACTTCAGTGCTGACATCTACCAAATAAGCTTTTTAAAGTCTAATTAGTGGAACAAGCAGCTTGAAAGTAAACAAACATCATCATCATATCAAATACAGAAGCAGTTTCGGAAAAGGAGGCTTTTTTTTCTCTCCCCCACATGTCATTCATGGTGAGTACATCATGCCAGGATAGAGGATGGAAGTGCAGGCTCATCAGACCTTGGCTGGCATTGAAATTACATTGAGTTACAATGCAGTGAACCTGAGACTCAAAATGGCCAAACTGTGGCGTAGAAAACACATTTCAGGTGAAACAGCTTTGAAGAATAAGCACATGAATAATTACATTAAGTAAATTGATTGGATATTGATTGAGAGGCGCCAGACACCTGAGCAGAATCCACAACACCCACATAACAAATCAGCATAGGCTTATAACAACCCAGGAACAAAATGAAGATGGCAGAGGATCAAAAACACTTTCTTCAGTTCCAGTACAACAAGGAGAGAAGAAAGGAGGGGCCATTTCATTACCAGCCAACATGTAGCCTCTTGCCGTATGGCTTTACCTAGTTGTCATGGCAGCAGCTTGTCATGTCATCTGTGTCTCACCTTGAGTGAATGGAGACCTGCGGGACATGTACCCTCCACTGGGAGGACGAGGGAGGGGGGGGGGGTGGGGTTGTACTAGAAGTGCGTCAGTCCTCTGAGCAGCTGGGGACTGTGTGTGTGTAAGTGTGAACGCAAAGCTGGAGCTGGAGTTGGAGCTGACAGGGCAAGGTGGCATCCTCAGGACGGTGCTGTCACCACAGGGACAAAAATCATTCAGCATCAGCAACAGAGCAGCAGCTGCCCAGCTGATCCTCCGTTTGGAAATTACACTGTACATGATGGCAGCATGGACTATTTTCTGTGTCTTCTTGTGCTTATCATTGAGATATTTCAGTGACTGTCCTCACAAGTCCTGGCCTGCAGGTTATCAAACGGCTGTCGGTGTCTGCATATGCATAATTGGTTTAATTGGCAGTTCAGAGTAAGGAAAGAGCAGGAAACAGGGATTTATATGAAAAGAAAGTTGAAACAGCCTATGACACGTGTCTCAGTGTGGCTGCTGGGAATTCCTGGTGTCTATGAAATTGTTATGTCTGTGTTGTTGTTTTTTTGTTTTGTTTTGAGTAATCTGTGTTCTCAACACACTGTGCCTTGAGTTGAACCAACAATGAAGTTGGTGAGCTTCATTTTACACAGTAAAATCTAAAATGTTGATAAATATGTTTTTTTTTTTTCATTTGATTCCCCATATCACCACTGACCAATGACAATGTCAGATGAATATCACCCCCCTCCTTATCAAACAAAGATTTGGCTAAAGTGTTTTCAGGAAATAAACCCCTCCACTAGCCATGCATATGGGCTGAAATGCTTTTCACTCTTCAAGATTCCCGGTGTTTCTCTGTTTCTCTCAGTCTGTTGGAAGTGAAGTTGCCCGAGCCTCTCGAGTGCTTCCACACTGAGGTAGCTGCGTGTGTATGTTGGCTTGTGCGTGCGCTTGTGTGTCTCTACAAGTTTGAGCGTGCTGAGGGGGTGATGAGGGGAGAGGAGGAGGAGCGGCACAGCAGGTTTCCATGGCAACAACTTTTTATTTGCTCTTGTCAGTGGCGTTGGTGGAGGAGACAGACAGAAAGCAAGATAGATGGACAGACAGACAGATGGCAAGCAGATAGATAGATAGATAGATGGATAGATAGACAGAGAGATAGCACAAAGAGAAAGAGAGTCTGGCACTTTTATTGGGAAGAGACAGACTAGTAGGCTGGGGTGCATGGGCAGGCGGGGGTGGAAGAAGGGAGCTGAGTTGTATGCCTGCTTGTTTGCTTTGTCTTGTTGTCTTGGAATTCTTTTTTTTTTTTTTTTGTATACAACCATTCCTTTTTGGAGGACAAGTAACCAGGAAGTCACTTCATATTCCTATGACACAGTCATACTTGTAGAGACACACTATAACATAGTCATAGAAATGCTGACATGTTTTCTCTCTCTGATAAGAAGTGAGCACACTTCTCGAGAATACGTGGAACAATGGGAAACTGATGTGTCTAAAAGATCACTGCGGATGGGTGTTTATCTATTGAGAGCTTTTTTTCTTTTTTTTTTTTTCCCCCAAGGTTGCAATCTAAAAGTCTTGATATCAAGTCATGCTCACGGTGACATGAAATTGTGATAAAAATAAGCATTAAGGGACACACAGTTGAGAGAGCTTAAGAACCTTTAAGTGAAACTTCTCTATGACCTTGTTTAATTTGTTGTTGAAGTCACACAAATCTGACGCCCACCTGAAGTTGTGAAGTCAGGTGGCCCTAAAGTCACTTTGCATCTTGCAGATGCAAATAATTACTGACAAAAACACACCCTGCTTAAGTAACAAATACAACTGTATTCTTTTTATTATTATTATTACCATTATTATGATGTGGCTCACAGCACTGTTTTATTCTCTTGACAATCATTTGAGCACACACATACACACATATGGGAATGCTGGTAGACTGTCTATCCATGTGGGGAATGACTCACCTCCTCCACCTGGAGTAGAGCCAAGCCTTTCTCGCCTCCTCCCCCTTCATCTGTGTGAGCCCTTCACTTCACTTACTTCAGCTCCACTATGGAAGCATTTCAATCATTCAAATTAGCTGTAATCACAGCCAAAGGCATAGAGCGGGAATGGCAGCGCGTCACCCTGCATACTTGAGAACACTTAATACACTGGTTTTATATTGAGCACGCTGTGTTTCAAAAAAAGAAAGGGGAACTAGGGAGGAAATAAATAAGCTATGCAAGCCAAGCCTTTTTGCTACACATGCTGCTAAAACAAAGGATGGAAGCAGAGATGAGAGGCCGGCTTTATAAAGAGCAGCTCTAAGACTCGTTTCACTCCTCAGAGCTGACATGTGAGAAGCAGTGCATCAGCAGCACCAGCTGCAGTCTTCACATAATGACACAAATTATTGGCTCATTAATGGGCAGCTTAGCCTTGAGAGTTCAGCCTGCAACTCCATTCAAGAGCAGAGGGGGACGTGGGATCAATCCCTGCCTCCTTGTATATGCTGTAGAACATGGGATGCATCTAAAGAGCATCTTATCCGCATCGCAGTCTCTATCTTTCCCAGTCTTTTTCTAAACCATGTTGTTCCCTGGAGACTCATATTAGGAGACTCCTACGCTCTCTCCTCCCACACCTTCTCCATCCTCCACCCACCACCCCAGAACCACTATCTGTCCACCTCCACAGTCGCTTGTGGACAAACCCAGAATAACAATGTGATCTTGCCTCTTAAAGGCACACAGGCAGCTTTTTGTATCATTGTCCTTTTGTTCAATATTGTGATGCCACATTTATATCATCCTCCTGACACTCATCTTGAATACAATCAATCCAGCATTGTGCTATCAACAGTGCTATTATTGAAATCTGCATTCATTTGTGATATCTAGAACAATAAATAATCACCTTGGACAAATAAACCAGGCATCCTTATTACACTCAGGCACAGAGGCGTTGAGACAGCGAGCCACTGCAAAGCTGCGGCTCTGGAATAGCAATCAGCATCAAGTCAAGAGCAGGACACAACACTTATAGGATTCAGTCAATGAACCTCTCAGAGAGGGTACTGGCCTGTACTCAAACGTGCATGAGGAAACCTTGAAAAGGCTTGCTTAGAGTGCCCCCTAAAGTCATATCATTGAAAAAGATTGTTTAAAAAAAAAAATTAAAAAAAAATACAAAAAACAGCTGAAGCAGAGTGCAGCACAAAAAACAAGAAGTGTCATTACTGGTCTTTAACAAACTGACAGATGTCCTAATCGACTGTGTTTCATCCTCAGGTTGGTTTAATCACTAAAAATCTCATGTATTTATATTTTGATTAGCGTTAACAAATGATTTCTAAATATTCTCTGCAAGTATCTCAGCTAGTCTGTTGTGCAGTATGTCACCTGACTGAAGCTGTTAGTGAAGCATGAAGTTTTACCACAATGGAAAACTGGTGTTGCACAGGAAGCCGTGAGGTGCACTAGTGTAGGAGGTGTTGACGTAGAAAAAGGGTAGTTCAGAAGTTACTGTGCTTACTGCAGCACTATCTGCTTCTATTTTTAAACTGACTGTGGTCTTAACTTTCTAATGTTAACTGTATGCACACATTGTTTGCAGAAAGTCAAGGATCGCACTTTCACAATACCTTATGCATGGGTGCATTTCTGCTACGTGATCTGCAGATATAGTTGCAATAAAACTGCATTGTTTTTGCCATTTTTACAACTTTATTGCTTTATATCCCGGAATTTAAGTTGATTTTGAATTGATTTTGTATTATTTGACCAAGATAAAATGCCTATCATGTGTTAAGGTGTAGAGATTTTTTTCTTGTAACTGCAACACAAACAAGGAAAGTAAATAATAATGAAAAAGAAAAAGAAATCCTCTGAAAAACTAGCCTGTATATATGTACATCTATAATTCCAATCTCCAAGGCTGATACTTTGTAGAGGCCTGTTATGAAGCAATTACATCAGCAGGTTTTTTTTTTTTTTCAATAAGCCTCAATAAGCTAGTAGTCACTGGGATCTTTAGTCATTCCTTTTGACAAATCTCCTCCAGCTTTTCAACGTGGACAAGTTCTGCTGGTGTGCAGCAAACTTGAAGTCATATCAAAGTGAAGTCTGGACTTTAACCAGGCAACTCTAAGACATGTCAAAGTTTCCTTTTTTAACACTTAAGAGGTGCTCGCAGCCTCAATTAAACTGAACTTAAAGAGGATTTTCTCAAGAATTAGCATATATCTACCAAACTGCATCTTTCCTTTAATTCTGACCAATTTCCCAGGCCCTGCTGAAAACAAGCATCACCACAGCATTATACTGTCATCACCGTGCATCATGGCAATGCTATTCTCGAGCTGCTGGAAGCTGTTGCATTTGTGACAAACATTTCATTTCCCTAATGGACAAAAGAATTCAGCTGTATGGTGTGTTTGGTTTTTTTTTTCCCACTGCATGCAGCACTTGATTTTTTTGCCTTCAGATGTTAATAGTGAGCTACTTCCTGATACCATTTTCAATACTAATTCATCCAAGTTGTCAATGAGCCATCTGTATGTCACATTGGAATTTTCCACCACTCTAGACCGCTGATTTGTCAGAGACAGTATGGTGCGGGCCTCACAACAGCGGCACAAACCGGCATACCTTTCCTGTTCCAGTAAGCCATTTAAATATCATAGTACAGAACGTGCTATTCTGTAGGTATGAACCACACATGTATATCACGTTTGAGGCCACAGATCATGAAGAATATTGCATGCATTACAAATGAACATCGACGGAAATGCTTATTTCAGTGTAATTACGTATTTTCAGATAATTTATTTCCCTTTCTCTCTTCTCAGCTGTTCTGGTAACCTCTAAGATGTATTTGAACCCTTGTGTACTGAATTTCCTTTCTTAAACTCATGCAGTGCAATAACAACTTTACACACACACACAAACACACACACACACAGGGCAGGGTAATTGTGTGTCCTGTCTCTGTCAATGCATCATCATACTTTGTGAAGATAAACAGCTGATCCTGCCCACGTTAGGAAAAGCAATGCCAAGACAAGCCAATGTCCTTCATGCTGGGTGGTGGGATCTTGGACAGCAGCTCTACAGAAACAATTACAGTTTAACACAACTGACCCCTACTGGTCGATTTTATTGAACTCACTGTGTGAGGTTCCTTCTTGTTTTCTCTCTTTTTCTTTTTCCTTTGCCTTTTTCATCTCTATCTTTTTATATCTTTTTTTTTTCTTTTAAGAAAATCTTCTTTTGTACTTTCATTAATTGTAACGGCACATTGTATTAGTCCAGTAACGGATTCCCCATAATTTAAATTACATGAACATTTTTTTTTCCAGGCAATGCTGATTTGGGTAATAATAAGCACTCATTCCGTCATTCTCAGTGCCAAATTAAAAGACTGAGAACTGTGTTGTTTTTAATTGGTGAAACAGACTGTTTCAGGATGTTTAAGATGGGTTTAGCTGCCAGGGGGGGATCCTTGACACAGAAGTGAATATTTGAGGTACCGGTACCTTCCTCTAGTGACGGGTGGCCAGCTCCAGTCCTCGAGAGCCACAAACCTGCATGTCTTAGATGTTTCTCTGCTAAAGCACACCTAATTTACTGAATGTCGTGTGTACTGGGTGAATGTGACTGTGCTTTAGTAAAACTATCCCTCTATAAGATGCATTTGGCTTCAGACGAGCCAACAGTACCATCTAGTTGTGTACTGGGTAACTAGAAAACTATCCCGTCTTCAACACAGAAATGAATCTTCCTTTGATACCAGATTTTGCAGATGGGTTAACAGGGTTAATTTTATGAAGAACGAAACTGAAATGTCACACAACAGATGCTGGAATAGTTCTTTGAGATTTGTGCTCAGTGGAATGAGGGCAAAGGTAATAATCTCATACAGTAGTTGTTACTAGGGTTTTATGTGCATGTAATTACTGGAGTAAGTGCAAACCTGGTGGGTTGATTTTGTGTGCCAACATGCCTCATTTTTCCATCTGGCTTCACAAACTTTGACTAGAGACAACTGAGATAAACAGATGCATGGCTGCTGCTGTTTATCGTAGCTGGTTTAGCTCATTTTGTCTCCAACTGGCTCACCCGCTCACCTTGCAGATAGACTGGCTGCACTGTTAACAGGAGATCCTTACACTGCAGCACAACTGGTAAAATTTAACAGCACTGCTGGTCCACAGCTGGAAGACGACCCAAACGATCAAAATCCAAAGTGCATATTTGTGATTTCACATCCAAGGAGTTTGTTTTAGATAGAACAACCCTGTTCTGCCTTATTTGGATGGTTCATTTAAGCCTGTGCTTCTCAATTATTTTGAGATTATGCTATATATTATATCAAGATTCACAAAATGTTACCTAAGAGACATAGGGGAGCCCTTTTGCATTGGTCACCATCATTCTCATGCTGGCAACAAACCTCAAACAGATGAATATAACAACTGCAAAGAGAGTTTTAACCTATTTGTAAAAATTGTAAAAAAAAACTGTTTATGTTTCCTCCAGGCAATTAAGAGACAGTTAAAATGCATGAGTTTGAGTTTTTTTTGTCTCCTTTTCATTTTTGTTTCGTTTCACCATTTCACTTTTAATCAAGTATTATTGAACTGAATTATGCTTGACTATAGTTGAATAAGGGACAGTCTTTTGGTGCCCCTCATGCAGCTCAGGATGCAGTACATTATGGTGCAGACGGCTCTGTTTGAATTGTATGAAGGTAAATGTTTTAAGGTTTTGGTAGGACCATATGATTTCACTGGCTGATTAAAACTTTGTCTGCTTGGGGGCATCGGTTTGAAGAAACTCAAGGCAAAAATGTTCCTTTGATTATTTACTGATAATAAACATGACAAGCAGGTGAGCGTGGTTCTTGAACAGTGAAATGAAGTGAACAAGCTGCAACAAGGGCTATGCAAGGGCTTTTTCAATTAAAAAACACACAAGACTAATACTAAAAGTAGAAATGAAAGATAGATCCAAAATACAATTATTTTTCTTCTTTTTTGTGATTAAGACTAAAGGCACCAAGTACTAAGTAAATTCTATGGCATATGGACATTATTTACAGTGGTTAATGAACAATGGTTTGGAGGTTAGAAGCTCCTGCTTTGAAACTCGACTGGAGCCTTTCTGTGAGGACTTTCATGTTCTCTGCATGCTTCACTGGGTTTTTTTCTCTGGGCACTCTAGAGCTTCTGTGAGGGACTGGTGACCTGTCCAGGGTGCACCACTGCTTTTGCTAAGACTCTTATATTTCTCATCCAAAAATGAAATACCTCCATCATGCAATAATAAAGAAAACCCCGGATTTTGCTCCGCTTGTTTTGATTTGTGGTTAATTCTTTAAATGTATGACTTCATATTACTTATCCAGACTTGGAGGCGTATGACTCTCCCCTTTGTCTCCTGAGTTTAAAACAGTTGATACATTGATAGAAAGCAGAGGAGACCTCATTGAGTAGTCTTTTAATTAACAAAATATGAGAAATTGTGCTGAAGCAAAACTTTCTAAAATGCATTTTCAGCATAATGTCTCATGTGTGTAAATCATTTATTAGCGTTTACATAGTTTGCATCGCTTCATGCAGTATTTCGATGCAAAGTGGGAAACTACCACACGATGGTGCTAAAGACAAGCAGATACTGCCTGCAAAGTTCATGCTCCAGCTGTATTTGATGTGTGCACAGCACAGAGCTACTTAAATTCCCTTTATGTAAGAAATGGTCACAGTAACAGAAAATGCTTCATAGACAATTGTACATTTTATGATGCTACTTATTCTGTCCTAATAAATGAAATAGAAATCAAAACTAGAAGGGCCATAAATCTGATACTGTATACTGTAGGGGCATGTTAATTTGGAGGCTTAATGAATTGGAAACCTTGAAAATCTAATTTATGAATATGTTTTCTGTTAAAACTTCAGTTCGATCCGCCTATCCTTCTGTGTATCTCAGACTGCAGGTTTACTTGTGGTTCCTCCTCTGGTGTGGACTGCACTTCACTTGTTGGCCTTATGTGTAAAGTGTCAATGAACACAGAACTGTCAAAAGATAATTACTGTAGTTGATGGCTGATGATGTTGGCCGAATCATCTAATTATTTTTCCTACAAAAAAAAGATGTGCAGACAAAAAAAGAAAACACATTGAGAGAGAGAGCAAAAGTTTATTTTGTAAAAACATGTTACAAGCACGATTATAGTAGCCTCTGTTCTAATTTGTTCTAATTTTATTTAAGTGAAAAGAAAATGAGTAAAGCAGTTAATATATGTGATGTACTTTATGTCTGTCATTAAGAGAAGGACCACGTCTAATCTCAGTGACCGTCGCATCTTTAGACCAGCATTCTGATAAAGATTAAAAAAAAAAAAAAGGCTGCACTATGAAATGGAAAAACAAGTCACTTTGTGAAGTTAAAATAATCACATTACTGATCAGGTATCAGTTTTTGCCATGTATATTCAAGTACAGAATTCAAAATTCTGTGATTGGATCATGTTTGACGTTCAGCCTAGTAGTAGCTCTGTTCAGGATGTTTCATAATGCCATCGATCCATTGTCTGTTTTCAGGTATATTGGCATATTTAAAGATTGAGAAAGTAGAAGTTTTTGATTTGCTTGCAGATACCACCCCATACGCCTTTCCATTTTCACAGATTAACGGGCCACCAGAGTCTCCCTGGAAAACACATTCGACATATATGGTTGAAGAGTGAAGTGAACATTGTTGTTGACTGTAACCTGTTTATCCATGTTACATTATTATAATATACTCACCTCACCGGGTCCATTCTCTCCCTCAGAGCAGTACTCTTTCTCCTCAGCACAATGCGTACTGTCAATCAGTGTTACATTGACCTCCATGAGTGTGGGAGACATATGTCTATCAGTCCTGCTGGTCTGTCCCCATCCAAGGACGATGCATGCTTTTGGCACAGAGTTGTCATCCTTCTCTGCCAAAGCAACAGGTCTCACATTGGTGTTGAGTTTCGCTTTGGAGGCCAACTGAAGGAAAAAAAGGAGGTAAAAAAAATGACAGTATATATATATATATATATATATATATATATATATATATATATATATATATATATATATATATATATATATATATATATATTTAAAGGCTATTAAAAAAAACACATGCATAATTTTGCATTTTAACTGAAATAATATAATGAAACAATCAGAAACACATTATTAAAAAAAAAAAATGAAGTACTTCCTTTAATTAAATGAATTTATTAAAAAAAGGAAAAATGTCCAGTGACCTTGATTCAAACTTTTGAGAGATATTACCTGGATGATGACAGAGTCTACACCAGCACTTTTGCTATTAAATATCAAGATTTTGAAATAATATGTGGTAATTTTACCTTCAGTAGCATGATGTCGTTTTTGTGCCCAGCTGCATCATAACTTTCATGTGGGAATGCTTGTTCCACAGATAAATGCTGCACTTTATCATTCTTATCTGTGAATGTGTGAATTCCTACATGCACTTTGTAGGACCTGAAATAAAATAAAAATCCAAATTATTACTTGGAGAAAAAGTGTTATTAGAATAAAAAAATTGAAAAATTAAAAAATATAGAATTTCCAAGATGTCCACATCATGTCGACTGTTTTCCCGGCAGGAACACATGAGATAAGTGTAGGTTGATATTAAGTGAGTTTAACTGACTTCTGTTGGCAGTGAGCTGCAGTCATCACAAAATCGTCCCTCAGGAGGAATCCGCCACAGTAGCTTACGAGATTCTCAGGAGATGTCATCTCCACAAGCACCATGTAAGGCCTGCTATGTGGCAGGGCCTTGTGGCCTCCGATAATCGTCCCCGTCTGAACTGTAGAAGATTTTTGGTTATACGCTGACATCAACAGTAAGTAGGCTGTTTAAAAGACAAGATAACTGTAATAATCCAAATGAAACATCATTTAGAGCAAACTTTCACGGAGCTTTAACAGCTGTAATATTCAAAGAAAAACAGGAAAAAACACAAGTAAAATAAAAAGGTGTCAGGAATCCTACAATATTATTGAGATTTAACTTTGAACTATAAACTTTAAAAGCATGCTGTGTGACAAACTCGGGCCACACAGCTAAACCTGTGACAACATGTACACTTGACTCACCTTGGCCATGAAGAGTCAGCATGAGCATCAGCACTGACAGTTTACAGAGGACGAACATGGTGAGATCACAGTCCAACTGAGCTACGGAGCAGAGACATACAGCTGTGAGAGCTCCATGCCTCAGTTAAGCCCTTATATCAGACAGGGTCTGAAAAGGAAGTGATGATGACTTGAATCACATTCATAAGGAGGAAGTATGCAACACCGCCTGGTAAACGTTTGACTGTTATAGCAAGTTAACTGTAACTAGTTTAGTTTGAATGCCGAAAGTACAGCTTTGAGGACCTCTGCTTTTATTGGCATTTTACCTTCCAAGGTCACAGAAGCAGTATTATCTTATTTTCTTTTAATCAGAAATGAACATGTGTGGTCTTCTTAAAGATTCCATTTCGTCTTTGTCCTTGAATTTATTCCTGAATTGTGAGCAATTAAACTGACACTTTGCATTAACTTTTGACATTTTGTAATAATACGTTACCAATCCTGTATATTTCATGTTAGTAGGGAGATATGTCCTTGTAGCAGGCAGCAAATTTTTCACCAAGTGTTGATTCGACATATTTAGAATTATTTAGCAATATGCTTGAACATATGGTAAACGGACTGCACTTATATACCGCTTTTCCACGCCAAGGTGCCCTCAAAGCGGTTTACAATGGCCTCTCACCCATTCACACACACATTCACACACCAGTGGGCAGCACCTGCCATGCTAAGTGCTGCCAGACCCACCGGGCGCAAGTTAGGGTTCAGTGTCTTGCCCAAGGACACTTGGACAGGCATGTGGACAGTTGGAGCCAGAATCGAACCGCCAACCTTCCAGTGACTGGACGGCCCGCTCTACCAACTGAGCTACAGCCACCCTTATATGTTCATATTGCTAAAATATAATTTTAGCTCATGGTAGAATATTATATTTACTGTTGTGATTGTTTATCCTAAATTTTCTCTGATATAACTCAACTGTGTTCTCATTTGAAACACATAATGTGACTTTAATGTGGCCCGATAGTATGTTTTGTGTTGTTGTTTGCTTGCAGGCCTCAGAAATCCTGGCAGCTCCCCTTGTTGGGGTGTTGGCGCGTGTTCGGGTTAAACAGCTACCAGCATAGTAAATGTGGCTCACCAGTTTCTTGTGCAGGAATTCTTTGTATCTAGATGAGTACTGCAGTTCCATGCTATGGACTGTTCTATATTTATAGTTGTAAACTGTATTTGACTACGTAGAGACAGGTGCTGTTAATTTCAAGTGACAGTGCTGGCAGGCAATCTGGTGCATATGTTATTTTTTTGTCTGGGGAAGACCTCCTCACTGGATCTCTGATGCCCAACTTCTGCTGCTCTGCTTCCTTCTGCCACAAGTTGCCTGCCAATATCCACATGTTGACATTCATTGGCATGGGGAATTTAATTGCACTTACTTATAAACGATTAACTGCAATTTAGCTTCCATTATCAGATTACAGTTATTCTCTCTTTCTTATGAATATTATTTGTGTATATTATTTGTTAAACTGTCATTCACTTTTATCTCCTTATGAATATTCTCCATTAAATTTTGAGCAACCATAATGTGTTGTTCACACATGAAAACCGTTAGACACACTCAGATGTCAGATCATATTAATTGAACTTGCGTAAGAGGTTCAGATTAACACAGAGTCAGCAACTCACAACACTCAGATAAGATAAAACAAAATGTCAGATGGAAACATCTTATGATGGCAGCGTCCTTGAGGTCGGTACAACAGGCTTTCAAACATTATGCAAGCCACTTCTCAAAGCTTTGTTTATCTTTCACATATTAAATGTTTGTGGCCTATTAAATTCCCCTTTCAAGATTTCCTTTGCAGTATATCGCTCAGGAATATCCAGAGTAATCTGAGGGAACTGAGACAAATACACCAACAGAGTCACACAAACACATTAAAAGTCAAGTCATGTTTCTTTCAGTCCATTTCTTTTTTCACCCAGTGAAAGCCCTTGGATGTTTCAAATCTTTTCTCCATTGTATTGTACCTTTTGTAATATTTTGAATGTTGTTGCCATTTTTAGAGACACAGCATTCAAACAATCCGGTTTTAAAAAGTGGTGTGAATTTCTGAAAGTCAACTGTTTTAGGACATTCAACTCAATATTTGCTGACTTTTAAAATGTATTAAATAATGAAATCTAAATATAAATGTTAAATCTAAATGTTTAATCTAAAAGTTAAATCTAAATCTAAAAGTTTAATCTAAATGTTATACCTAAATGTTAAATCTAAATCTAAATGTTCTGGGTGAAACTAAATATTTAGCTAATATGCAAATTGAAGATGCCAGCAACTGGAAGTTCCAAAATAAAAGCTTGAGGAGGTTAAAGTCTGTTTATAGTGTCAAATAACGAATAAACAGCTATCTTTTCTGGAGAAATTAACTCTTGGACATAGATTACAGTGATAATAATAACTACCCAAAATAACTATAAAGCTATATTTTATGAGTAGCGACTACAGTCAGTCACAAGGGGGCGCACTTTGAATGAACTACTTGGTGCAGTGCGCTGTTGGTGATACATGCCATGCTAAAATGGTCGAGTCGATGTTAGCCCAAAACATCGGGAAAGCCGTTTTAGCAGCCATTTGCACATTTTTGACAAGCACAGGCCACCTCAGTAAGCGTGTTTTCCAGATCACATAGCACCTTGTAATGTTACTAATCCAGGCTGATGTTACACATTTTCTATTGGCACCAATGAACTTCACGTGTAACGTTAGCATACTCGCTTTATTTTCACTGCTGTCCCAGCGCATAAAACTCACTGTGCCTACCAAGTTAATGAGTTAATGAGCTGAAAAACAAGATGTGTAAATGTAGATTCAAGATTACGTGAAGAAATTCTAAGCAGCAAAGCAGATCATATAGAGCAGTGGTTCCCAACCAACAAAGACAGAAATTGCATCCAATCTGGAAGTATGGTTTCAAATATGATGGAAACCTGTAGGCTATTTAGTTTTTTTTTATCCTACTAATCTTCATTTATTAATTCAATTTTTGGCAGAGATCTGGTTACACAGCAACAGAAGGAGCAGTCACCTGAACATGTTACCTAGGTAAGCACTGATACGTGCATCCTTGAAAACCAATGCTTCAAAGTGGACTAAAAAAACACCACACAATTTGGGATTCTGCAATGGCTGCATGTCGTATGAATAGAGGCTACCCAAGTATGGTACATGGCGTGTAAGGTGGCAGTACATATACTCGTCAGGGACTTTGCAGGTCGATGCCTTTTGGGTCTTTGTCCACGCTGGTTACTTTCCCCAGATATTCCAGGCAAAGTAGACAGGATCACCACTGCAGCCGATGCTGCTTGTGACATCATCAGTTCTGCAGTTGCAAAGCTACAGACACAACAACCCAGCATGTTCAATTGCTGTAACTGGTGATCTCATCCATGTCTCTCTGCCACATTTCTAAAGTTTCAACAGGTTGTCAACTGCTCCACCAGTGAAAATAAAGTGTTGGGTTTGTTTGTGAAAACATCACAGATGCATACAACTCCGACTTGCTCTGGACAAAGCAGATCATAATCTAGTTTTTCTCTCCTCCACCTGCCAACCAATTGTCCAGAGGAAACTTGTGACCAAGAGGATTATGAGGAAGTAGTCACAAGAAGCTGAAGAAACTCTATGGGGGTGTTTTGAGGTGACAGACTTGGATGCACTCTGTGAGACACATGGAGAGTACATCAATGCCATGACTAATTGTAAGACTGACTACATAAACTTCTGTGTGGACAACACCATCCCCAACAGATGAACAATCATAAATATTATTATTAATTAGGGCTGGGCAACGGATTAAAATTTTTAATTGCGAATTAATCGCATTATTTGCCTGATTAATCACGATTAATCATATTGTATTCACAGAATCAAATAATGAGTTCAAAAGTAGTGTGAAGTGCACTTTTATTTAAATGTTCTGCTGCCATATGAACTAAAGTGCCATAACATTTATTGTTAGAACACTTTTAACATCAGCACTTGTCAGTAACACATATTTAGGGTAAATCTCATCTTAAAAAATGTAAAATAAAATAAAGCGTATTGCCACTGCCAGGGCAATTAATGTCATCCTGTTTTTATTAAAAAAAAAAAAAAAAAAAAAAAGTCTACAAAAATCCAACAAAATGATTGTGGCTCAGCACAATCAGAACATTAAAACAGGTCATTTCTGAGGTAACAGCAGAAACTTTTAACGGGGAGTTCAACTTGTCAGTGGTTACAAATAACCTTATTTCTGTTGAATCCTCTGTCTGGGAGAACTTTAAAATGAAAATGTCCATGTTAAAGTTCAGTAACTTTACTAATTCATGTATCATTCATTCTTTCCATTTTCAATTGTCAAACAAAAACTGTATTAAAACCCAGTAGGGCCTCTTACTGGACTGGCTACCAGATGGACCCCAAGTTTATTAACCCGTGGTTTTTATTGCAAAGTAAACATCTCTGTTGCTTCAAAAATTAACAAGTAATAAAATTTAGGATCAAATCAACTACGTATCAGCACCTTACCTCTCCACATTCACAATCTATCTAGTGAGGTTATTTCTAATCTACGCAGAATTGAGCTTTTAACAGGCTTCTGCTCACCTTCTCAGTTTTCGGTGCCCATTTGTGAATGCAAAGAGGGCAAGGGAGGGAGGCTGACTCAGGAGAGACATGATCTCTCTTGCTGATTCCTGCCAGCACTCGGACTGCTGCATTTTGGATTTGCTGGAGGCTGTTCAGCAAACTACTTGGGCGTCTTGCTAATAAGCCATTATGGTAATCTAGTCTAGAAGTGACAAATGTGTGGATTTGTTTTTTGGGATCACCCTAGGAGAGGATGCTCCTTATCTTGGTGGTATTATGGAGGTGAAAAAAGGATGACTTACAAATCTCACACTTTCAATAGAGATCAGCAGCCCAAAAACATTCTGTTTATGCTAATTGTTAATAAATCCATTCTCACACATCAAATCTTTCAGTATATGTATAATAAATTAACCATTGTGTAATTTGACTATAGGAATAATAGGAGTAATTAAAGGGATAATTAGGTCTATTGAATAAATCGGTCAAATTAATGCGTGAATGGCAGTGAAAGAAAACTGCTGGCGCTGTAAAAGTGCCTTGAGTGGTCCCTGAACTAGAAAGGTACTCTATAAGCATATTGTGGTTGTTGTAAAATTGGCTAATCTCTTCCTAAGGTTTGTTGAGAAGTACAAACGGACACTGTGTTTTGAAATTCTTTTTTCTTTTTTTTTTTTTTTTGGGGGCAAAAGTTGGATAGGACAGACTCAAGAGCTCTAAGCAAGAAAAGGTTGTCAGGAACTCCAGCTCCTAGTTTGTTTTGGTTTTCATGTCACTAACTCTCTTAATATTTACTTAAGAGTTTTGAAGACCAGACTTAGACATGTCCACAGCCACATTGCAGGCTCCAGTGCCTTGTTATGCTTCAATAAGATTATATTGTCCTTGGGGAACCTTTTTGCACCTTCTGTAATCTGTTTATGTCTAAATTCATTGTGAAATCTGTCAGGAACTTCCAGCTCACACCTCACTCTCAGCCTATGCATTCTGCCCATTACCTGCACCTGGTCTTCCCCGCCCATCTCCACACCTGTGGCTCATCCTCCCATTCACCTGCAATGTATATATACCGGTCCATTTTCCTCAGTCCTCTGCCAGATTGTCTTGTTTCCTGCCAAGCTATCCAGCGTCTGTTTTCTGTACTGCCTGATTACCTGTTTTTTGACCCCCTCTGCCTGACCTGGACTCTGGATTCCCTGCCTGCCCCTTGTCGGATTTGTTCGCTCGCTCTTTTGGATTTCCTGGTTTTCTGACCCTGCCTGAACACTCGAGTAAAGAACTGTGCCTGATATATCTGTCTCTGTTGTCGTGCATTTGGGTTCAATTATACACAGCTGATCCTTTCAAAATCCCATTTTTGGGCTTATTCACCATGATCTGCAGCCTGTTTGATCTCTTGAATTGTAATGGAAGGTACACATCATGAAAACTTAAGAGAGATTTAAGTCTTTACTTTCAGTCTTACTGAGAGAGAGAGAGTCACAGCGACATTGATAAATATAAAACATGTGTGTCCACAACACATATTGGCATCTGTTTAATTACTTTAATTCAACTTTGCAGTTGAGGGCTAATGTTAATTTGCAAAACACCTCTTTCTATTTAAGCTTATCTGGTGTTTTCATCTCAAGATGATGCATTTGAGGTTTTGGTCGGGTGTCTCAAGTGATGACATCTGAAGCCTACATCCTGTAAAACCTTTTTTAGCTTCCTATAAACTCCTAACGGTATCACTCTGCAACTCCTGCAGTTTTTAAAGTGAATGTTTTAAAAGAACCTCATCTCACTCAATCTATTCATGTATAAAATGCAATTAGATGCTTTACTACGATTATTTATAATAAGTAAGGTATTGAATAGGAATGTAATGTAAATCTATAAATGTACATAATACAATATTAAAATAAAATAAAGGAATCTGCTGTACTAGTTGGTTCTTACCTAGATTGCTTCTCTCCCATTAATATGTGTGATTTGACCTCAGTTGCATCTCACTCAAAGCCATCTACTTGTTTACTGAACTCTATTCTCTAAGCTATTTAAAGAAATTATTCCCGTATGTGGTTCAGTAATCTTGAATCTTGTCAGTGCATCCCTTATCACAGGATATGTACCAAGGGCTTTTAAAATTTTAGTAATTAAACCTCTACTTAAAAGAAGAAAAAAAAAAAAATATATATATATATAGATGCTGTAGCCAGCTAGGAGTGCTGCAGGGTTCTGTTCTTGGACCAATATTTTTCTCATTGTATATGGTGTTCACAAAGACCACAACAGGAATTGAATGGGTAAGTTCTACATTATGTTTATCCAATGATGAATGAACATAATGTCAATCTAGCCTACACTTGTTACTGCTGTTAAAGCTCCTGAAGCAAAGGTAAGTTTCTACTTACCTTTTCAAAAAATATATACTATGACCAGATAAAATATCTGTTTAGTAAGAAAATGATACCACACACACACAAAAAAAAAAGTTTATTGAGAGGTATTGAAGCACAATATATCATCTTTATTCATGAGCACTGTGTGGAAAAAGAATTTATGCTATATTTATTAAAGGTTCTCTGCCCTCTATGCATTACAGAAGTGGCTTGTAACTTACACGACAAATAGGAAGGAAGCACAGCAATTTAGAAAACCAACAAGAAACAAGAAAAAAAGAGAATATAACAACTAATGATCCCTGAAGCATGATGAGTATTTACTTCTGAAAAATCAGCAAGTAATTGTAAAATTGCTCTTCAGTGGTTTATATTGAAACATACAAGTAATGACTGAATTACTGGATGACTTGTCTATCAAATTTCAGGCATAAATATGTTACCATCACCGATCATGCTATTCTGAGGGAAGATAAGGTGGTCACCTTGACTCATCCATCCATTGTCTTCCACTTATCCTCATTTGGGTCATTTGGTTCTCCCTCTCCTCAGCCAACTCCTCCAGTTCCTTCAGGACAGTGTTGGACAAGTTCACTTTCTAGGCAAACTAGTTCAGTTCATAGTTCACAGAAATTAAAATGAACTAGTTCAGTTCACCATTTCAAAAAATGAACTAAATAGTTCATGTTTAGTTCTTTTTTTTAATGTTACTGCGAGCAATTATTTGTCAAAATAATTGCCACTGCGCACATACTACACCGCCACAAACAGAAATTATTTTATCCATTTTATCTGTCGAAAACTGTGTCCAATTCGGAATCTTTATCCAACCAGGGTTCACATTAGCATTGAAGGGACAGCCCATGTAATTTGCGTTTCAGCTTCTCTCTACAGTATATTAAAAATATGAGGAAAAATTTGCTGCCAAATGGTCTTTATAAGACAAAAACAGGTCCTTAAGGTGCAAATGTTTTTTTCCCCCATTTCTCGCAACAATTGAATCATAGACAACTGGACTTAGATTTGTCTAGAAGACGTTTCGCCTCTTATCCAAGCGGCTTCATCAGTTCTCAACGCAACAGTCTGACTAGTCCGCACTAGTCAGACAAACAGTGGAGTATGCCTCTGGTTTTTAACCTCTGTGGGGGTGTGCACCCACCACTTCCTAAAGACAATACTTCGTTGGTGGAGTTTCACTGGACCCTTTGTTTGGGTCAGGAGAGCCACACCAGTGAAAGGACAGTTGTTAGGGGTGAGTGGGGCCACTGGTGGACAACAGTCGTTAGGCATGAGGTGTGGTTGCCAGTGAACGACTGTCGTTATGCTTCTTTGAGCAACTTGACTTTAGTTTCTGGCAGTCCTTGTTATTCAGTTTCTTAGGAACAGTAGCGAGGGCTGCATTGTAAATGGGAGAAAGATGAAATCTTAAGCCACCTCCCCTGTTTGGAGACGGCTTTTCTAATTTAACGTAGATGGATTCTTTTACTCCTCTCTCAAACCATCTGTCCTCTCTGTCCAAGATCTTCACGTTTTTGTCCTCAAAAGAGTGAGCCTTCTCCTTCATATGAACATAAACAGCAGAAACTGGACCTGAGGAGTTTCCAGTTTCTGCTGTTTATGTTCATATGAAGGAGAAGGCTCACAGTTGTCTATGATTCAATTGTTGCGAGAATGGAACTTACCTGGATAAATGAGAATATCCACAGTCCCCCATTTCAATATTTCAATCCCCGAGTCGGGGCGCTCCTCCGGCTCTCGGCAACTGCAGCTTTTTTCTTCCTCCATGCTTGTTTTCAACATTTGATGACGCAATTGTTAGCATGACAGAAGCGACAGCCCGTGTTGTCATGTTTGATTGCTTTCCGAAGATACATATTGTATCTCATACTCGTTTGTGGTGTATTTTAAATGGGGATCACTGAAAACCTGGCACGGTTTTGACCGTCGTTCACAACTGCCCAAATGAACTCGTTCACATCCAACGGTCGTCAAGGGGAAAGAGCGTGCTCAGTTCATGTTCGCACAAAATACAAACTAGTTTGTGAACTTTTGTTCAATTAAAGGTGGGGTAGGTGTTCTTTGAAAAAACGGTTCCAGAAATCCAACTAAAGTGAGATTTTGAAAATATACACTCCCTCCCTCCTCCCAAAGGCTCCGCCTCCTCCTCTTCAGCTCACCCCTCGAAACCACGCCTTCACACGATTCATGACTACATGAACCGCAGGGAGGGAGGGAGGGGTGGGGGGAGTGTATTGATATTTGATGGACGTATTTGGCTGCCAATGAAAGTAATGATGATCACTATTGGTTGGTCAAAGTGTTTCTCTGATTATACCCTCTAGACCGGACCAAAACATTTCGTTTCATTTTATTTCAGTGGGTGCAATGGGAATGTGAAAAGGTTTTCAGGCAATATTGTAAAAAGTGCTGCAAAAAAAGAACACCTACCCCACCTTTAACGCATTCAGGAACAACACTGCTTCAGGACACCAAAGGCGCTCCCAGGCCAGCCAAGAGATGTAGGGCCCTATCTTGCGCCAAACCTCCTAAACCTGCTATTAAGGGAGCAGGTAGCAGGAGGGGCGTTCCCCCACAAAGAACGCAATCTTCCACCTCCCGAAACCTGTGATATTACCTGCGCCAACCACTATATTATGCACACATTATGCATGGGAGTGGTTAGGGCGTTCCACCTGTTTAACCAATCAGTGCGTCAGTAGCCATTGCCTTTAAGAGCAGGTTGCGCTACCTGCAAACTGCTATGGAGCGTTTTTTCACCCAGATCGGAGCAGCTCTCATGGGCAGCTCGTCTGGGACTCTGCTGAAGAGCTTCCTCCTCCTCCTCTGCACTGATATATACATAACTTGCTCTAACTAATGTGGAGCAAATGATTTAATCATTTCTTTTGAACTCCAAGAAGTTTCAACAAACTTCTCAGAAAAAAATAGAACCGGTGAATTTCCAGGAAAGCATTTCTTAACTAGAAAAGCAATCGGAGAGCGCAGACCTCCGCCAAGCACAACAGTTGTGGTTGCTTTAGGGTTCAAGAAACAACTAAACAGCGCAATGTTAGCGAAAATTTGAAAGTGATCCAGAATCCAGGATTTCTTCCGGATCACACCCAAAATAAAATCAGTTCTTCCTTTTCACATTTTTGACAACTCCTAAAAAAAATGTCATCAAAATCCATCCATAACTTTTTGAGTTATCTTGAACACATCCCTTGCGCAAAGACGCACAGCTGCGCCAAGACGCATAGTCGCTGGAAGCGGTGCTGCTTTTTAAAATACTGCAGAACGGATCATTGGATGAGCATTGAGCCAGAGGAACAGGTATGATGACATCTACTTTCTACCAGTGAGCGCATCTCAGGTGCTCCGAGCTCAAGGAGAGGGTCAGAGGGAGGCGCACAGTACAAGAAACTCCACAACAGAGTTCTGTGATCTCCTCGCTTCCTCCACAGCAAACATCTGAATGAGATCATGCCACAGCTGTACAGAAATCATCTGCCCTTAAGAGAATAATAACGTATTCAAGTAATACAGTGATGCATAATCGAGAGGTAGAGCTGTTTGTGCAGTCCACATGTGACTGGGTGGACGCGCAATGACGGGATTTGGACACGCTCTTTTACGCGCCAACATGCCAGTTGCGCTTTCCACAAATTCGGTATCTTGCAGGTACTGGTATCTCGCAGATTTTGGGTATTGGGTAGTACTACCCAATACCCAAAATCTGCGATACCCAATATCTGCAAGATACCGAATTTGTGGAAAGCGCAAGAGACACGCCCATTGCCGCGCCCACAATGTGAGTAAGGGAGTCGGCATAATGGGTAGCAGCTTTTGGGAGCGGAATATTGCATTAGCGGTTGGCAGAGGCTCTCAAATCTGCAATTTGCATGTAGTGGGTAGTGGGTATTGGGTAGCAGGAGGTGTAAGATAGGGCCCATAGTCTCTCCAGCATGACTGAGGTCGGACACGCTGGAGAGGAATGCTGGACAGAAACCTTAACCCTAACCCTTGAGGGTGTGTGTGTGGTACTTGGTGGTGTGTCCTCAAAAGTAGGTTAATTGGTGATGTGTTTCACCTGTGGCTGGCAGGGCTATATATGCGTGGGACTTCCAGCGGATCTTCAGTGCTAAACTTGCCTTCTTTGTCTGACTGGCTGGTTTCTCAGTTGGCCAAGTTTTGTCCTGGCTCAGCTTGGTATTTTTGGACAATGATGACCGACTATGGTAGCCATAACGTTCTCCCGGTTGGAGCCACTTGCAGGTGGTGCTTTTTTGGGTGGCTTGCAATTTTCGGTGCTTGGGTTGTGTTTTTTGAAGGGCAGTGTAGCAGCGTGCAACCAGCTTCTATGGCCCTGTATAGCACATTGTCTTTGGGCAACTCACCACAGCCTTTTCCTGTGTTTGTCTTGTTCTTGAGCATGGGACTTTTTTTTTTTTTTTGCCAGATGTTGCTGTGAGCTTACATCAAGGAAAACCTGAAGATAAAGACTCTTCCTTTTTAACTCTTTGTGTCTTGTGTCTGTTTTCTAAATATTTTTCACTCGTGGGTTGTAGCAATATGATTATAATAAAGAGACTGACAAGTAAAACATTTGTGGTCTACAGATCCACTAGCAGGATCCCATGAACACACAAAATGATTAAAGTGGTTAACTATAGTTGGCCTTTTAGAGTAAATTTAAAAGCTTCTGCTGTTGATCACCTGTTAAAGAAGCCATGTTATTTCCATTCCTGTTTTAGTACTTGAATTTAAAAATGGTATTTGCTAACATTATGTGAATTACCGTAAAACATGCACTGGCATAGTTGATATGATGTAAATTTCATTGAAATGCATGCTCATTGCCTTTGGAAATAATTATTTTTGTGTTCAATACAACTAGTCCAGGTCATTCAGTCTGAAATACCAAGCCAAAATTAAGTTTTTGCTCAAGAGCCAGTGACTTCTCCTCTCTTTATTATTTAATAAATGTTATTTAATGTTTTTGTATGTTTCTCTTGGACGGTGAACTGGGAAGTCAAATTCTGCTGTGTTGGGACGCTGGCTCAGTGGCGACAATAAATTTGATTCTGATTCTGATTCTGAATAAAATAAACCAAATTCAAATAGTGAGTTTGAGTCTTGAACTAAAAATCAAATGAAAGACTCCTGAACTGGCCCTGATGCTTAACCCCTGTGTGAAAATCTCTGGTCCTTAAACTTTTTTTTTTTAACTAGTATTTTAAGTTTGGATAAATTATAAAAATAGATATCACAAGTATCTTCCAGATGTTGTATTGCTTACATAATAGTTTAATAAACAGTATTTCACTTTGTAGAGAACCAGGTTACAGTTAGTAATTTAAAGAAACAGCCAGCTAATGAAATAGTGTTATTTTATGAACAAATATATTTTTATAAATTGACTACACCTGAGGGTCAAGTGTGCTGCAGTGTTGTTCTTGCTTTATTGTAATGACGTTTTTATGTGTGCTTAACCTTATGCCTTCTAAGTACTTTTTCATACAAGTTCCCTCTGCTATAACCTATCATCTAAATGTTCTGTCTCATGTGTCAAGTGTTGTGTTTAAAATACTTTTTGCATATCTAGCTTGTGATAAACATGAAGAAGAGATTACTATCAAAAGCCACTTCCCCTGCTCAGCTTCTTAATTTGGGTTGCTGAGATCACTCCACTCACAATTTCTTAGTTTCAAGTGTGCTTAAGCACATTCTTATTTTACAATAGTACAATGGATACATTAGAAAGGCCAAACTGAGCATTCTGAGAAGTAAAAGAACAGATGCTATCTCACTGATGGTTTCAGTGAAGTGTAATTTTAGCATTTGTGCATTGCAGGCCCATGCTGAAAGTCAGACCAGTCAAAGATATTCTCACTTCTAATCCTGGAAACCTTAGGAATAGTGTTTAATGAAGTCTTTATCTTATCCTGAATGATAATGAAATATCGTCAAGTGAGTTTTCATGTGTTGGGCCAGTTCTGAGCACACAGACCACTCTTGTCCACAGCTGCATTCATCCCGCTGCTTCCATCAGCAGTGAAATCAATAACTGACAGTGCTGCTGCTTTTTGGTAGCCCATAAGGTTGCTGTTTTGTTATTTTAATGCAATTTTACTTTCTAGAAGTCAAATGCTACTTTACAGAGGTATAACACTTTTTTTCTTTCTTTTTTAGTCAAAGCTTATCTGGTGTTTTCATCTCACTATGATGCAGTTGGGGTTTTAGTCATGATTTCTAGAGTGATGACAAGAAATAATCTCAGACTTACATCTTCCAAAGCACTCTTGACTTTGTGTAACTCATAGAGGTATTACTATTCAACTATTTTCTTACTTCCTTCCCTGGAAAAGATCCCAGCAGAAAGCTAAGATTAAGAAATAGAAGGCAGAGCAGGAATGCATCAGTCTGAGTTGAAGGTGAGAAGGTGTGAACCATCAAACTACATTCATGGGACTTTTAGATTCCCCACATGGCAAATATAGAGTTCATTTCAACCAGATAATTCCTGATCTGATCAATAAGTCCATTCAAACATCATTTAACCCTTTAATCCAAATACTCAGGGAGGCCTTGATCCACTCTAATTAGCTTCTTCTAAATGTCTGATCTCATAGCATGATCGATAGGAGAGGGATGATGAAAATAATAATGACAATGACACATTCACCATGGAATAATTTCATTAATGATTCAAAATTTAATTTTTTTTCCCAAGAGCTTGTATTGATAATAGGAGAGAGAAATTGCTACATAAAGTCTTCTGCAGCACATCCCAAAGATTCTCAGTGGGATTAAGGCAGGGACTGAGGTGGTTAATCCATGTATGAAAATTATGAAACTATGAATTATGGGTGAAAGCAATCATGGTATTGTCATTTTGGTGTATCTCCATGCCACAAGCAAAGACAAGAAAACCATCAATGAAAACAATCTGATCGTTCAACTCATTGAGGTAGTAGCTGACCAAGATTTCTGCCACACAACACTGATAAGCATAGATCTGACCAAGGTAAGCAACAGTAGACCAAAACACTGCCCCATAAGGCTTCAACTAACCATACTAGTTATAAGAGCCGCATTGACAATAAGCTATATACGTTATATTTCATGCAAATGTCATGGTTTATAACTTCATATTTCTAGGTATTCTTTAAAAATGTATAATAAGATTTGTGTGTATTGAATGGTATTTTACACTTTATTTTGATAATTATTGCTCCCTTTCATTAAGTTCAGTTAAAGGAGCCGTTTGTAAGATTATGGCCAAAACTGGTACTGCAGTCACTTTCAAATTACTGTTGAGCGGCGTGTACCCTCCCCCTCCTCCCCGACCAGAGGTTGCCAGGTCGGCTGCAGAATGCAGCAGGAACGTAGGCTGCCATGGCAAGCGACGAGTCCTACACAGTAAGTTTATTTTCTGTTAATTATATTTAATGCTTTATGAAAGATCTTTTCTTTCTTGATCTTTCGTAACTAGAGGAAATATTTTCCCGTTGAGGCGTTTCGTAACCTGAAAGTTTCGTATGTAGAGGCGTTCGTAAGTAGAGGTACCACTGTTACCTTGTCCAAGTAAATTAGCGTTAGCCAAACATTTAGCTATGAATCTTACCTGTCCAGGAGAAAATCAGCAACGTTGGCGTCTGTCTTCAAATTCTTCTCCGCTTTCAGCCGTCTCCATCTATCAAAAGCATCTCCTATACAAATCCTTGTTTTATTTCGGACCTTGTCACGACGTAACTCGGATTCATAACGAGGTCTTTTAGGTTTTGGAAAGCTAGACATTTTTTCATCCAACACGTTCGTAGCGGCTGCTGCGATAATTACAGCCGAGCTGGCAACCCGGATGCAGAAACACTACTGACTTGGTGATTGGGAGATAGGTGGAGGGTGGCGCTTCAGGCCAAAACAAAAAATGACAACATCAACATCAGTTGAGGGCTGCAACTCCTCTTTTTAAACGGGAATATCCTGGCTTGAGTGCTGTTGTCAGTGGCATAAGTATTTGAAATGAACATGATTTTTAAATGTCTGTTGACATATCGGGGTCATTTTATGATTCGTTTTATTAGATCTCTTACATACGGCTCCTTTAATTATATTTAATGCTTTATGAAAAATCTTTTCTTTCTTTGATCTTTCGTAACTAGAGGAAATATTTTCCCGTTGAGGCGTTTCGTAACCTGAAAGTTTCGTATGTAGAGGCGTTCGTAAGTAGAGGTACCACTGTTACCTTGTCCAAGTAAATTAGCGTTAGCCAAACATTTAGCTATGAATCTTACCTGTCCAGGAGAAAATCAGCAACGTTGGCGTCTGTCTTCAAATTCTTCTCCGCTTTCAGCCGTCTCCATCTATCAAAAGCATCTCCTATACAAATCCTTGTTTTATTTCGGACCTTGTCACGACGTAACTCGGATTCATAACGAGGTCTTTAGGTTTTGGAAAGCTAGACATTTTTCATCCAACACGTTCGTAGCGGCTGCTGCGATAATTAGAGCCGAGCTGGCAACCCGGATGCCGAAACACTACTGACTTCGTGATTGGGAGATAGGTGGAGGGTGGCGCTTCAGGCCAAAACAAAAAAATGACAACATCAACATCAGTTGAGGGCTGCAACTCCTCTTTTAAACGGGATATCCTGGCTTGAGTGCTGTTGTCAGTGACATAAGTATTTGAAATGAACATGATTTTTAAATGTCTGTTGACATATCGGGGTCATTTTATGATTCGTTTTATTAGATCTCTTACATACGGCTCCTTTAAGTCAAGCAGACTAGTTGAACAGAGAGCTGTAGCAGGCAGGGGAGCACAGTTTTTCTACCATGTGACAATATAATTAAGACCACATTTTGTTTAGTTAAAAGTTTAAAAGCTAAATTACATCTCCTGTCATTCGCGTCAGATTCGTTACTGTGCTTACAACTCACCAGTGGTATAGTTTGACATCCCAAAGTAATGCCACTAAACTAGTAACTGGTTTTGTTAAGGAACACTGTGTGTGGAAATGCTCTAATTTTAATTGTCTAAATTCTGAAAATTTTTTGAATTAGGATCCAACGAATGAGTAAATTTATTTTGAAAAAGGATTATTTTTTAGATATGTAAAGAAAAAGTTAGTGTACATGTCTCAGAACATTTCAGCATACTTAAACAATGTAAAGGTGTAATGAGTAACATTTAGTATGATGAAAAAAAACAGCAAATCATCAAATAAAAAATCAAAAGCTGGTTTCTTTCCTGAAGCTATAAGAGTCCAATTCAATTCAGTTCAATTCAATTTTATTTGTATAGCGTCTGTTACAATGTCAATTGTCTGTAGGCGCTTTACAGAGACCTAGAGCATGACCCCTGAGCAAATATAATTAACTAAAATTATAATATTAAATCCAAATCAATGATAATGGCAGGTAAAAAAAAACTTCCACATAGGGAGAAAAAAACCTTGAAGCCAAACAGTGGCAAGGAAAACTCCACTTTAAGAGGAAGAAACCGTGAGCAGGACCTGGCTCGTATGGGGGGGACCTTCCTGCCGAAGTCCAGCCGGGTAAAGAAAGAAAAGAGGGGAGACAGGACAGAGAGACACTGTAGGGCAGAGCAAGGAGAGGACACAAATGACTAAATATAATGACCATATAAACATAACATAAACAGATGGAGGTAGCAGCACTGAGATAAGATGGCCAGAGGACCAGGTCGCCGATCACCACGCCAGTCGGCACCCCAAACACATCTACACACAGGAGGAGGCAAACCTGGGATGGCCAAAGGATGGAACTGCAAGTCAGCATGCAACCCAGGAAACTCTGGCCTGGAAACACACAGAGGAAAAAAATGGAGGGCAAAACAGCACAACAAACCACAGGAAAGCAAAGAATATGGAGCAGAGTTACAGTAACAAGGTGCTCTCAATTAATTATGAATGAGCTGGAGGAGAAGGAAGGGAGGAGGAAAGGGAAGGAAATATGATAGCCACCAAATTCCACCCATTTAAAATTGTGGAAGACAGAGGATTCAAAAACTTCTGCTATGCTCTCAACCTCTCCTATGTTCCTCCATGTAGGAGGGTACTAACCCAGAGTGTCTGAAATGCATGAGAGGGAAGTAGCATCACTTAGGAGAAGGGTGTCTAAAGTGTCAGCAGCGTGCCTAACAACGGATTGTTGGACATCAAGGGTTATGTTAGGAATAAAATATCTGAGGGCTGTTTAATTGTTAAAGCTAAAACTTGGCATGAGGGAATGCTGTTTCCTTTTATGACCGTGAGTTCCTCAGCTTGGGTTTATGACTTGGATTGCTGTGACATTCTCCCCAACCCCCACCAGCAGTTTGCGACCAGGGGTCTGTGACAGGATAGATAAACATTTGAGGGACATCTCACAACCACATGTGTCTGGACATGCTGTTGGTCACTTGAACTCGGAGACAAAGGGCCATAAAACCCAGGAGTACGAGAGGATACGCCTTCATCTGTGACTATAAGAACTCAGGACATTTTGAGATCTGGGTGAATTTCCTGGCATCTTTTCGTGGTGTCAAGAGGTGTACCATCGGCCGATTAAAATATTCTGCATGGCATAATAATTCTTTGTATTCATGATTGTATTAAACTCTTTGATTGACCTTTGTTTCTAGTCTTGTCATTAGGCACCAGATAAAAGAACACGAGAGATACTTTCAGTTACTACCTTATTCATGTCTGTAACATGCCATTTTATTGAAGATTTCCATATGTCCTCCTGCCTACTGGACTGTTTTGAATTCAATGAGCGGCACACAACAGACAACCTGGTAGAAAAGCTTCGTAGTGTTGCAGCAGAGTGGGGGATTGATAAGGAAGTGGTGTGCTGCTTAACTGACAATGCTGCAAACATTACTAAAGCTTTTCAAATAACAGGATGGAGCCTGTTCCATGCCTGGCACATACCATTAATCTTGTAGTCAGAGATGCCCTTAAAGGTCCACAACCTATCATCAATAAAGTTAAAGAGGCAGTGGAATACTTTTACAGAAGCACAGTGGCTGCACAAAAACTGAAGGAAACACAGCTCCAAATGAAGATGGATGAATTACAACTCAAACAGGATTGTGTCACAAGATGGAACTCTACGTATTACATATTGCAGAGTTTTCTGACCAACAAAAATCACATTGTGTCCACCCTGGCCATCACCAATGCACCAGTCTGCACTTTATCCCAAGAAGATAGGACTACACTGCAGGAAATGTGCACCATCTTGACACCATTTGAAGAGGTCACTGTTGAACTCAGTGCAGAAAGGTATGTTGTTCAGCAGTAGATTTCTATAGCATTCATGCAAACTACCTGATACTAAATTATGAATATTTGACACCTTCTGGCTAGGGGACTGCAAGGAGCCACAAATAATTTCCGGAGGAGGGCAACAACACAGGCAGCAAAAGACATGGTCAACTGTTTGTGTGCAATGTTCTTGTGTGGAAATCTTTGCATTAAAATCCATTTTACATGGAAATTCATTGTAGCCTGTTTTGATTTTTAATGTTTATACGTGTTCAAGTCATGGTTTACACACATTCACAGAATTGTTACAAAGGGTAATTCAAAATAGTCACGTCACTGTCAAAGCACAGTGATATGGTGCCACTCTGTGGAATCTAATCCACACATGTCAAATAAGGTTATAATCAGTATTTCAGAATAATTCACTTATATTGGCGGGATATCTAAATTCATTCCTCCCAGTGATTCTTTATTATTTATTTTGTTTTATTATTATAAAATGAGTTAAGGCCAGATCGGCTTCTTAAAACTTAATGAATGTAAAAATGAGCCATATGAGCCAATTTTTTGAACGGCTCTTGGAAAGGAATGGCTCACCAAGATCCGGCTCCCTTCAAAGAGCCATAAATCTCATCTCTACTGGGGACCACTGACGTAAATCGATGGATTTGCATTCACGACCTCCTCCTGAGGAATGTGACCGCCAAGCCCCAGCTCCTCTTCTTTCCCGCCGTAGCTGCCCTTTCGCCGGAATTGACCAAGTTCATGAAGGAGCTGTTGGACCTAACTCCTGTTCTCGAGGGGGCCTCCATTGACACATCGTTGCCGCAGCAGCCTGCTCCAGTCCCTGGCGTCCTCCGAGGTGGTCAAGGAAACACCTCCACCGGTGCCCCCTGTTCTCTCAGCCCTTGTCCCCGCCGCAGCCCCCGCGGCAGCCTTGGTTTCGGTCCTGCCGGAGCCTCTTGCAGAGCCGCAGTCGCATCAGCAGCATCAGCCAGAGCCTCTGCCACCTCAGCCTTCGTGGCAGGCGCTCTGGCAATAGCGTGCACAGATAGACACCAGGTGGTGCTAGAGCACTTGCCTTTTGCCCTCTGGAACAAGCAGGTGCCCTCCTCGACGTTAGTTGTTTTTTTTTTTTTTTAATAAAACATTAAACACACACACTCACACACCCCTGTGCCCTGCCCCATCTCTTCGTTTGTCAACGTGAACTCGCAGAGCTGACCCAAATGCATGTCGCAGCAGCATTGGACTGTCTGCAGAGCTGCACAGTGTACTGACCTCCAGCCACCACCAGGTAACACATAAATGAATCGAGTGTATTGTTTGCCCCCTAACCCTAGTTGCCAAGCTATAAGCTATGAGGTGCATTTACTTGTCTCTGTTGTGAAGTAGCCTGTCTCATACAGCGCCAAACAGCCGAGCCTAAATTAGCCAACTGCCCACCTGCTTAACAAGCTAGACGTTAGCCATAATAATCAAGGCTTTGGGCTGGTGGTCCCAAAGCATCATTATCTATCTGGGAATGAGAACCGTGTGGAGTCAATCTTTCCTCCAGAGTTAGCCGACATGTTGCTGCTTTAACACCTGCTGTGATTTATTTGCTAAATAATAAGAAATAAAAAAGAAATAAACAGAAAAAGTAGCTGTGTACCTTGTAGCCTAATGTCAGACTGGTTTCCTGTTTTGGATGTTTTGTCTTTCCCTTTCTGTTCGCTGGTTCGTCTGCTTCACTTCCCTGATGTCTGCCCGTTCTCCTTCCGTGTTCCTCCTGCCTTGCTGTCCAATCACTGTCCAGGATTTTAAGTTTGTTTGAATTTTGTTTTTTGTTTATAAATAATGTTTACTGGATACTCCTGCATTTGGATCCTCCATACAACTCATAACACAACACTAATGAGGTCATAATTATCATTTTATTGATCATAGATGAATTTTCAAATGAGGTGACTCACTGCTGACGTACGTACAACCTATCTTAGTTGGCTTTTAAATGCATTCCATCATCATCATTATCACCATCTGACACAGAAATAAGAGGATTGGCTATCTAAATTGCCTCCCTAATCTTTTTAGATATCTGATCAAACTGTGTCTACTGATATACAAATCAGATTAATATTAATATTATTAATAAACATGACAACACATATTGGACATCTCTAAAGTTGCTTTTGTGTATCTAAGGGTATATACTGATCTGCATCATTCACTGTTCATATGAATATGTGTTTTACTATAATAAACCCTTTCCTGCAAAGAAGCCAACAGACCTGCTAAGAATGCTTGATACAGAAGACATGTTGAGAAATACAGCCTCTAATATCTCTAACAGTATATTTTGTGTATTTTAAAAGGCCTAACTATATTTTATATTTCAAACCCTTTAATTTGTGGACTTTAACTGTCTTGCTAATGTATATTCTTATGAAACCTGCACATTATTAAGAAACTTCAACAATTTTTTAGCCAAAAAGGTATCTGCTCCCAGCAGTATTGCCCGCTGAAGTATTATAAAAATGAAAGGCCTTTTGCATTAAAAACTCAATAAGTAACCTGACTGAATTAATGTATTTCAGGCCAGAGTGATGAAAGATAGATTTTGTTTTAAAAATCTGAAAAAGTCCAAATATATTTTAAGTGTACCCAACACAAATGCAGACTTTGGTTTGGCAACATTACATTTGGGAAATAAGTTTATATCATTCTATCAGTATCTAAGAAATTAACTGATGTGTTTACTGAGACAAAAAAATAATATCACATGTTTTGACTGGATCAGTCAGATCAGTTACTAGCATCAATCTTTTTCAGAGGCTTTGAAGTGGTTGAAGTGATCCAGCTTCTATCATCAGTGATCTTCGCAGACATGCAGATTGGTGGACCACGGGACTTTGGTTCGAACATGGTGGATGCAATGCTTTTACAGCCTCTCAGACTGACCACTATCTCCCTAAAAGAGAATATGAAATATACATACGTACCTCACCTGGTCAACTCTCTCCTTCAGAGCAGTAGACGCTTACCTTTGCTTGGTTCTCATTTCAGTCCAAGGGCGGACTGGTAGTCTGTGCATTCTGGAAAAGTCTAGAACGGCCCTCCGGTCTACCGCCATAGTATTCAGTAACCAAAATCTTCAGTCTATCAACTAACAGCAGGGGGTGCAAAAGTTATAATTTATCAGATATTTGCCTAAAAACCAACAAAGCAGACTAACGTTAGTGTCTGTCAACAGAAAGATGGCAAGCAGAAAACGCAGGGAGAAAGGTGGATGGGAAAAATTAAAATTAAAGAAAGCCAAGTCACTTAATACTTCAAAATATAGAAATCTCACAGAGCTTTTTGGCAGCAGTGCAACTGCAAGCAGCAGCAGTAACGTTGATGTCGATTTAGACGACAGTGTCGACCAAAGCACTAAAGTATTATCACCAAGCAAGACAGAGCAGGGTGGACATCCAACCTGACCAAGCACAGGCTAATGAGGGGCAGGTGGGCAGCTGAGGGAATTTCACTGGAGGAGGAGGTACCAGTAAGTGACAACAACATCAAACCATAGCATTAACAGCTTACGGTTCTGGATTTGCAGTGTGATGATAAGGAATATGTGGCTTATTGCTATAAAAACGAACATGTAACTACCAAGCATGCCAGTTATAAATAGATAAGCAAGCGCAATTGGCCGCAATTTCATTTTCAGGATCCATTTTGCCACTATTTATCTTTGTCTTCTCTTTCGTGGTGCATGGTGGTGCAATGTCTGTGGAATAGGCTACAAATGTTGTTTGAAGGATGTTTGAAGGGCTTACACAGAATAGACCTAAAAGGCTAAAAATCTAATGGGATTTAGGAAAACCAAATCTGTTTTATTCTTCTTGTCTGTAGCCTAGGTATCAAATAATAATTTGAGGCCTTGAGCCATTCATGTCCTAGAGGACAGGTGTCCTGTAAGTCTTAGACCAGCCGTTCCCAAACTTCAGAATACCAAGGCCCAATTTGAAATGTGAAAAATCTCTGCGGCCCACCGAAACCTTTCATCACAACTGTGATCAACATATAGGACTAGGAACCATGTTCCGATATTAATGTGAGGGGTCAACAAATAAGGTGACACTTGTCATATTAAGTTAAGATGACAGTAGAATAACACTTAACTGATTTGTTTTTTTACCTCTTACTGTTTTTAAATCATGTCGTTAATACAGTAATATTTACAGTAATTAAAAACATTGACAAAAGATCGAGGATTTAAAATCTATTTGTTTAATTTTAATGACCTCTCACGGCCCACCTGCAGTACCACGACGGCCCACCAGGGGGCCGCGGCCCACACTTTGGGAATCACCGTCTTAGATGTTTCCCTGCACACCTGATTCAAATGATTAGGTCGTTAACAGACCTGTGAAGACCTTGATGACAAGCTGATGGTGATCCATTCTTTGAATCAAGTGTGTTGTGGCAGGAAAACATTTAAGACCTGCAGGACAGCAGCCCTTGAGGACTGGGATTGCCCATCCCTGTGTTAATGGCTACTGAGAAAGACAGTCTCATGTCCCTGGATAGTGACAGTATAATTGACAGAGTGGTAAAAAACAGTGACCCTCTGAGAAAACTTCTTCTCCCTCTCCCGGCTTTAGGGAGCAGAAGATTGCATTAGCGGTTAGCGGAGATTCCTAAACCCGCAATTTGTGGGTAGTGGCTCATGGGTAGTGGCTAGCGGGAAGTGTATGATCGGGACCATGGTGCCATGTCCTTACACAAGTATACAGTAATGGTGTTTGTAAAATAAATCCACCTCTAATTCTTGTCGTATGAAATGACCAACGTTGCACTGTTTTTTTTAGTAGCGGTTCCCTCTCACCTCACTCCACACTTGCGACTGCTGCCATGTTTTCAAATTCACTTTTGACCACAGTAGGTGCACCTTGACATTATCAACTTGTGCAATCGTGGTAGGCAGGTATTGTAAAAATCTCTACTGTTAGTTACATTTATATTGTTTCTACAATATACTGTTCATATCGGCCACTGCTACATTCAGTGATGGAAAACATCCCCATACATACATCTGTATCCCCCTCCACACACACAGAGAACTGTTCATGTTGAGATGTTCTTTACATAGTCTCTGTTATCAATTTCCTTTCTTTTTTTTTTCTTGTTTTAAAATAGACGTTACTTTAGAAAGTCATCCATCCATCCATCATCTATGCCCATTTAATCATATGCAAGGTCACAGGGATCTGCTGGAGCCTATCCCAGCTCTCTTCGGAAGAAAGGCAAGGGTACACCCTGGACAGGTTGCCAGTCCATCACAAGGCCACACGTAGACAAAAAAACAATCACAATCACTCTTACGGGCTGGGCCTGGACTGTGTCAGGAAGCCGGAGTACCTGGAGGAAACCCACGCAAGCACAGTGAGAACATGGAAACTCCACACAGAAAGGCCCCTGCCAAGGTTAAAACCAGGAACCTTCTTGCTGTGAGGCAACAGTGCTAACCACTAAGCCTGCGTGCTGCCTTTAGAAAGTCATTTTTAGTGAAAAGAATTTTTAATAAATTCACTAGTGGCCTTTATTAACAATGAGAGAGAGAGACAGGAAATCAGGGCAGATATGCAGCAAATGGTCACAGGCTGGGAGTTGATAACCTGTATTTTTTGCTGGCGTTTATCTGTCTGTCTGTCTGTGTGCAAGATAACTCAAAAAGTTACGGACGGATTTTGATAAAATTTTCAGGAGTTGTCGGAAATGTGAAAAGGAAGAACTGATTTCATTTTGGGCGTGATCTGGAAGGAATCCTGGACTCTGGATCACTTTCAAATTTTTGATAACATTGTGGTCAATGGGGCCAAAAATTTAGTTTCTCAATATATCTGTTAATTATTGCCCAAAACTCATGAAATTTCACTCAGGGATTGAGTGGGGCAAAGGGGGGCATGCAATAATTTTTGGCCCCTTTACTTTCAGTGCAGCAAACTGACTCCAGAAGTTCAGTGAGGATCTCTGAATGATCCAATGTTGTCCTAAATGACTGATGATGATCAATAGTAGTGCTGGGCAATATGACGATATATATCGTGGGGACAATATAAAAGTGTATATCGTGCCATTTCTCTTCTATCGTTTCTAACCTAATTTTATCAATGATTACAGCAAATATGTAATTAAATAACCTGCAATGATAAATTTGATAGAATCATATCTACTTCTACAAAGTAGCCTTTTATGTTTGCACTTTTATTCATGGTTAATGCCTTAAACAGAGTTCTCTTCAACCCTGATGTTTACTTTAGACACTTTATATTGGTTTGCAAACTTTGCACTACAAGGTTACAGATTTCAGAAAGTTGAAAAATAATTTGTGTTTATTTTTTATAGCTGAACTTCAGTGCAAAAATGAGTTTTCCTCTCAGAAACTGTTGTGCACTTTAAATAAAATGTGAAAGCTACTGTACCTCTGTACCTACCTGTTTTGCTGCACTAAAATGTATGTTTGTGACAGTTCAGCTAAATGTCCTTTCAAAATAAAGTTGAAAAGTAAGCAATGAAATTTTTGTCAAACTTTTCAGAGAATAACTGAAAACATACTTTATTATGGTATATCGTGATATATATCGCTATCGTGATATAAAATAGTCCATATCGTGATATATGATTTTTTCCATATCGCCCAGCACTAATCAATAGAATCCACCTGTGTGTAATCAAGTCTCCGTATAAATGCACCTGCTCTGTGATAGTCTCAGGGTTCTGTTTAAAGCTCAGAGAGCATCATGAAGACCAAGGAACACACCAGGCAGGTCCCAGACACTGTTTTGGAGAAGTTTAAAGCTGGATGTGGATACAAAAAGATTTCCCAAGCTTTAAACATCTCAAGGAGCACTGTGCAATAGAGCTGAGCGATTTTATTGATTCTGCGATATATATTGATATTTTGGGTTGAGAGGAGGGCGCTCAGACACAAATGAGTGGCGCCACGCCTTGAGAACTCTTTTTTTAAACTTCCATGGTTTACCAAGGTTTTTTATTGTTCAAATCTACTTAAGTTTCAATAAAATGTTGTGCTCAGATTTTTCTTTCAAAAAATAAAGCCGCTGTCCAAAATCCCTAGTCTGCTGCTTCCATGACCTGGTAAAATCTCCTTTTCTCTCTACGTCACAACCAGATCAGCCGAGCGGGATCGGTCGCCATAGTAACGCTCATAAACACACAGCAGCAGAGAACCCCTTTCAAACACATTCATTCAACAACCAATGAAAACACACACAATCAAGACTATGTAATCACGTTTATTTAGAAATATTTACAGTAAAATCAAAAATGGCAGAAAACAAGAAAAAGTGCCAGTGTTCTGAAATTTTCCTTTCTAGCTAAAATTTTTTCCTATCATAGAGGAAAATTATAGCCTCATCTGTAATTTTTTCCTGTATTGAAACAATATCCTACCAGCACATATATCTGCTCTCCTCTTTGTTATGAGTGGTAGCATATTATTATACACATTTAATAACCATAGTTATCAGGATAAGCGGAAGACAACGGACAGATGGATTATGAATCTGTATTATGAAGATGAATATGAGGATATAAAGGGTGGATAGAAGAGTGGGTGGTAGAAGAGGATTGATTAGATAAATGTACACTGGAGTTTAAAAAAAAGTTGATATTTTATCATTTTATCTCCTTTTGTCATTCTGTGAAGTACAGTTAATATAATTTAAGGTGAAGAAAAAAGTCCTCCAAGTCCTCCAATAACCTATACAATTTAAATACTGTGCATACAAAGTATTAAATGTTAGGCATTCGGAGCATTTGATTTGTCCCTCAAATGTATATGCATTAAATACTGTCTATACAAAGTATTAAAAATACAAGAAAACTAACCTTTTCTCTTCCTCAATAACGGTCAGGCAGCAGAATATTATGGCCTTCTGAAGTTGCTGCTATACGCATGCTCAGTCAACTCGGGTAGGAAGATATTATGAGTAGGAAGAAATTTCACAACACCGGCAGTACAAAGCTAATTACGTAAATTATGGATTTATTCCATCATCGAGCAATGTACATCTGCCGATGTGCTTGCTACTTGAACAGGTGTTCTCCAATGAAGCCATAAAGCCGTCGCGATTAGGGGTGCATATCTCTAAAAAACATCCAGACAAGGCATCTAAAGACTCAGCTTACTTCCAGTCACTGAGGGATCAGCACTCAAGGCCCCTAATATCAGCACCATGTTCACTCGGAGCGTCAACCAATTAGAGAGGTTGGTGGCATCTTACAACATAGCTCTGCTAACAGCTAAGGCTGGCTTCACTGTGGGAGAGTCTCTAGTTGTTCCAGCAGTTAAAGAGGCGATCTCCACCATCATGCAGCGTTACCCTGCATCAGTCACCAAGGCCATCCCGCTCAGCAATGACAGCATTGCCCGGCGCATACGGGAGATGTCCGTGGACGCTGAGCAACAGCTCTGTGCTGTGGGAGGGATATGACTGAGGATTTCCTGTTCAGGGAGTACCTGGCCACAGACACACGAGGGGAAACCATTTTCACTGCCCTGACAGAGTTCCTGCTGGAGATGACGAACATCATCACCTGTGCCACTGATGGAGCGCCAGCTACGGTCAGCAGATACCGGAGATTCGCCATATTATTAAAGCAGTGCACAGTCACAACTTGGTGGCTAAAAAAATGTCCCCATAACTCAATGAGTCCCTGAATGTGGCAGTCAAGGTTATTAACAAAATAAAGGCCTATGCGCTGAAAGATCGGCTCTTCAGACAGCTGTGGGGGAAAATAATGACATCAGTCATTGTCGACAATTAAATCATTTTCTGCAGTCGGCAAAGGTAGGCTTCAATTATTATAAAGACCTGTTCACACACAAATAAATGTGTAGCTAATTATTAAATTTTTATAGTAGCCTAAGGGTCAGATATTTCACCTGTCTCTTCTTCGATGTGGCACTTTCAGTAAATCCTCCTCCTCCGCTGGCTTCTGTTCTTCTCCTGAATCAGCGCAAAAAATTTCCTCTGCAAATGATCTCTGCTAAAAAGGGGAATCCCACAGGGGAATCCCTATAGCGCTTATAACCTGATATGGCCTAATGAGGAACTCCAAGGGGGGAAAAAAATCTTCATTGTTGTTCAGGTGTTGGATGAGCTGACCTGCTGCTCTACACTGGCCACTTAAGTATTATAATTATAAATAATATAATACTACTAATAATACTAATACTAATAATACTATAATACGTAAGTATTATATTATAGTATCATTTCCATGTAATTTCCATTATTTCTATTTCCACAAATTAAAATTCATGCTTACACAGATACACACATTTTAATTTATTTTAATTTATTTTTTGGGGGGGGCGCGTTAAGCGCATCATGGTGGCCCAGGGGGGCGTTTGTTCAAAAAAGGTTGAGAACCACTGAGCTACACTATCCAGACTGATTCCCAAGATTAAATCTCCTTCAGGTGAAGTTACCTCAGACCCAACAGAAATTAACGAGATATTTCGCTCTTTTTATATCAATATCTACACCTCACAATGCTCCTCGGATGTTTGGGATGGGGATAATCCTCTAGACAAGATTGTTTTATCAAAAGTGGATGAGGATTTGTGTAGGAAGCTGGGAAACCCAATCTCTAGCAAGGAGGTACAGGAGGCAATTATGTCACTCCAGAACGGTAAAACTCCAGGCCCGGATGGGTTCACTGTTTAGTTTTTTAAGCCATTTTCCACCACCATCGCACCAGTCCCCCAGAGAATGTATCACGAGTCCTTCGCTGAGGGCCATCTACGTCCCCCACCTTGTCGGAGGCCTCAATTTCCCTTTTGCTCAAGAGTGATAAAGACCCTCTTATGTGCGGCACCTATAGGACCATCTCTCTTCTAAATGTTGACCTAAAGATTCTGTCAAAGATACTCGCCCATTACAACGGGTCATATCAAATATAATATCAAATGATCAAACGGGGTTCATACTTGGACAGCACTCATTTCACAACACGAGGAGACTCTTGAATATCATAGGCTCTCTTAATTCAAGCATGCCGGAAGTGATCATCTCTCTGGATGCGGAGAAGGCCTTCGATAGAGTGGAATGGCATTTTCATTTTTGCGTTTTGCAGAAATGGTTTTGCTTCAGAGTTTATATCTTGGATCAAATTGCTTTATGCTAGCCCAGTGGCCTCAGTCCACACGAATGGACTCCAGTCTGCCCCTTTTCCTCTTCATCGAGGAACCAGACAGGGCTGCCCTCTCTCCCCCCTCTTATTTGCCATAGCTATTGAGCCCCTAGCCATCTGGCTGCGTCAAGAGGGTGGGTTTGAGGGCATCACCCGAGCTGGGAGAGTTCATAAATTATCGCTGTATGTTGATGACCTTCTCCTATACATCTCTAATCCTGCTACCTCTTTACCTGTGGTTCTCAATATCCTCAACAAATTTGGGGCCTATTCAGGCTACAAACTTAATCTCCATAAGAGCGAACTTCTTCCAATCAATTCTCTGGCAAAAAATATACCCCCATCTTTTTTTCCTTTCAAATATGCTACAGAGGGGTTTAAAATACTTGGGGGTCCATATTACTAATTCAATTAGCCGACTTTTCTCCAAAAATTCCCTCCTCTCCTTGAGATGAGAGGAGGGAAATTTAAATTTAATCTAAATCATATTATTACTTTTACTAAACGGTGGTTAAATTAATCATCTAATAAACAAAGTAAACTTACCTTGGAGTCAATGTAGATCTTCTGCCCTCAGCTAAGAGCTTTAGCTTATGCAGCGAGCTAAACATGTGACTTCAGTAACCACTCTGAAGCAGTCTTCGGTTTACTGATTCATTTTACTTTGTAAAACTGTGACAGAAAAACAGAATAAACAACATCAGTTTCTGTGTAAAAAAAAATACATACATTCACAGTCATTCTTATGTGTAAAATAACAAACTTGAGTTCTTAGCATTAGCAATATATTGTATTTTGAATAGTAACCACAATGTTAAACGCCTTGAATAACACGAAACACAAAATGAACATGCCAATAAACATTCATATAGAAAGCATATATGATTTAACTCACAGATTATGCCTTTGACAAGTGCAAAGGTAGAAGCAGAGAGACTCGACGTAGGAGCGACATGTTGTTGCACTTTTTAACTCCCGGTCAATGTGCTTGCTGCTTCCAACATACGCCACTAGATGGCAGTGTAAAACCAACAAACTCAGAATCACTAGAGTTCTCTTAAAGGCGCAGTAACCCGATAAGCTGTAGACTGAAATAACTTAGCTCTGTAAGAAAATAAACCTCCAGAAAAGGAGTAAACTAATAACAGAAGACTGCGGGACAGAATATGTTTTGGAACTTTCCCAACATTCAGTTGCTTGTGTGGACAGACACAACTTAACTTCCAGCCTGCATTTTTCCAGCGTTTGTTTTATCTTGGGAAAGGAAATAAAAAATGTCCCCTCCAAACGTTCTGGACACCTCGAGTCACTTTTACAGGTCCCCAGAGGCAATATTCCACCATGGCGTTATTCTAGTATAATATAAATACTGATGATAGGCATCGGAAAAATAGCGAATTAACACAGTCCTTAACGTAGGAGCAGAAAGTTTGTCCGACCTAGCAACAATAACTAAGGAGGGGGCGGTGCTTACCAAAAGGTCAACTGGCATTAGTTATCTGTATCTTTCTTTCTTTGTTTTTCTACTGTGTGCAACTGTGTGTTATTTATTTTTGCTTAGTTTAGTTTAGGGTGGATGTGACTGCCGTGTGGAGACTTGTTTGTGGGTTAAAATATGCTATAATCTACCTAATTGTAAATATCACCTGACTGGAGTGATAAAAACATATAGAGGCCTCATTAAATTGATATGTTTATTTAATCTCTAAATAATGCCAAAACTGGAAACAAAATATGTTTGGAAATGACAAAAAAAATAAAAATAAAATACAATTAGCAAAGCACTTCATATATCTGATGGATCTTATGACCTTTATTAAGTGCAGGACCATGTACAATCTCAGAGGCTTCACGCCTATCAATCAACACTGAAGGAAAAAAAAAGCAACCCAGGAAATGAAGAAACATGTCACTTTATGAAGTTTAACAACTCACATTACCAGTTGGTGATGAGATGTCAGTTTTTGATATGTAAAATTTAATACATCAATAATGAAATGATGTGATTTGATTTTATTCAACACTTAGTCAAGCAGCCTTTTCCATATTTCATAATACAATCAATCCACTCTCTGTTGTCACGTATGCTGGTATACTGATAGATGAAGGAACCTGATTTATTTTTTGGTCTGCTTGCAGATACCACCCCATAAGCCTTTCCATCGTCGCAGATTAATGGCCCACCAGAGTCTCCCTGGAAAACACATTTGACATATATGGTTGAAGAGTAAGGCCAACATTGTTGTTGACTGTAAACCTGTTTATCCACAATATGTTATTATAATATACTCACCATACCAGGTCCATTCTCTCCCTCAGAGCAGTACACTTTCTTCTCAGCACAATGCTTACTGTCAATCAGTGTTACATTGGCCTCCATGAGTGTGGGAGACATATGTTCATCAGTCCTGCTGGTCTGTCCCCATCCAGAGACGATGCATGCTTTTGGGACAGAGTTGTCATCCTTCTCTGCCAAAGCAACAGGTCTCACATTGGTATTGATGATTGCCTTGGAGGCCAACTGAAGGAAGAAAAGGATATAAAATATATATTTAAAGCCTCTTAACATCACCATGTGCAGCATTTTGTTTCTCATTTTAGTTGAGGAAGGCACATTTTAAAGCATAACCAAACACAAAACTGAGAAGCCGTATAATAAGATTAAAGGAATATCTGTTTATTTTACCTTCAACAGCATGATGTCATTTTTGAACCCGTTTGCATTGTATTTCTTATGAGGAAATTCTTTCTCCACAGACAAAATCTGTCCTTCATCTGTATTATTCTGAATTCCTAGATGGACTTTGTAGGATCTGAAATTAAAACAAAAAAATAAATAACTAGTTAAATAATTGATTAAGAAGGGGTAAAAACTCGGTGCAAAAGGTATTATAAAATAATAAATGAATCCAGTATTTAAGTCAATTTCACAACTCCTGACCACATCATGGAGACTGTTCATGCATGCAATAAACATGGACATAAATTAACTGTGATCAACTAACTTCTCTTGGCAGTGGGCTGCAGTCAGCACGAACTCTTCACTCAGAAGGAATCCACCACAGTTTGTTTTTGAATTCCCATGAGTTTCCATCTCCAGAAGCACCATGTATGGCCTGCTATGGGGTTTGGCCACATGGCCTCCAATGATCTCCCCTGTATGAACTGTGGGACATTTTTGTTTATTTCTTTATCTTTTTATTTTTGGTTAAATGCTGACTCAATAACAGGAAGACCATTTACGACATAAGAAAAAAAAAAAAATGTCATTGTAATAATGAGAAAATGAAATGAGACCAAATATTCATGTAGCTTTAAATTTTGAAATAGATAAGAACATAAAAGATTTTTAAAAAAGTAAATCGTGGAACATCACTGAGACCATTTTTTAAAAAGTCAAGAGGGAAGTAAATTTCAAAATATAAACTTTGAAAGCATTCCATGTGGACAAAAAAATGAATACCCTTGTTACATCGTGTACACTAAAACACCAAGGAAGGGTCTACTCACCTTGGCCCTGAAGAGTCAGCAGAAGCATCAGCACTGAACGCCTGCAGAAAGTGAACATGGTGAGATCACAGTCTAGTGAAACTACTGAGAAGCAAAGACACGCAGCTCTGAGAAACTCAGGTTTCAGCGCCCCCTTATATTAGAGAAAGAGGCGGAAGCATTTTGTGTAGCTTTGCTTATGCAAATAATGTGGCTTGAATCACATTCACTAAGAGGAAATATGCATTGCCTATTGAACCTGGTAAAAATTAGTAAGTTAGATGCAGATTCTATAATGGGGGATATCTGGAGTTTGTGTGAGTGAACACAAATCAACCGATTCATTTCTTTGGCTATGTCTCATTTTGCTATAAAAGAGGAATTCTCTGAAAGCTGAAACTGAACTGGAAGTTGACCTTTCAGTGGAACAATGACCTTACAACTACTAGTATACAAACTAATAATTAGCTCAGAAATGAGACTTGGAGAGTTGTAGGATTGCGATATAAGTGTCCATACTGCAAGTATTAAAAGGAGATTTGAAACGACAGTACATGAGACAAAACCCCAAGTATCTTGCAGTCTCAGGACTTTTGCATTGGAAGACATGGTTAAATATTTTAGCAACATAGAATTTAACAAGTGTGCATTTCCCTTCTCTCAAGAACATTCTATTAGTTAGTATATTTGTTTAATAAATGGTTATAGAAGAAAATGTTAAATAGGTGACCTTCATTCATGAGCGGTGTGAGAATGAGAATTTATGGTTTGTTTATTCGAGGCTCTTTGTCCTCTGTGAGCTGTAGGGGTTGCTTGTCACTTACACAACAAAAATGTCTCAAAATAATTGGTATGGAAGCAACAAATGGATGAAAAAAAATGCATTTTAAAAAGATTCAGTGGGGGGAACATCTAGCAACTAATGAAATTAACTGATATCAGGTCTGTAACAAGTTCAGCTATAAAAGGATGTCTTAGAGAGGCAGAGTCTCTCAGACATAAAGATGGGCAGAGGCTCTCCAATCTATGAAGAGTGCATAAAAATACTGAGGAATACTTTAAAAACAATATTCATCAACGTCAAATGAGCCCAGAAATACTTCCAGAAACCGCTGTCGGTAAACACAATCCTCTGTACCATCTGTAGATGCCAACTAAAGCTCTATCAATCAAAAAGGAAGCCATATTTGAACGTGGTCCAGAAGCACCACTGAACCAAGGCTCATTTAAAATGGACTGTTCTCTGGTCAGACGAATCCAAATTTGACATTCTTGTTGGTAATCATGGACGCCATGTCCACCAGGCTGAAGAGGAGACCAGGGTCACCGAGGCCCCACCCTGGAGCCAGGCCTGGGGGAGGGGCTCGGCCAGGCTTTTAGCCATAGGGCCCGGCTGGGCTCAGCCCAAACAGGTTACATGGGTTTGCCTCCCCGTGGGCTCACCACCTGCATGGAGGGTCATAGGAGTTGGGTGCAAGGTGTTTTGGGCGGCAGCCAAAAGCATGGGCCTTGGCGTGCCAACCCCCAACTGGCAGAGGTGTTTCGGTCATGTTCAACTGGGAGAAGACCACAGGGCAGCCTGTTATTGCAGCTTTTTTCTTACTAATAATTAAGAAGAAGAAGAAATTACTATCAAAAGCCACTTCCCCTGCACAGATTGTTCATTACGATTGGTATTTGTATGGAAAAAGCCCCCCCCCCCCCCCCTTCAGGCTCCGTGATTAAGCACATGCATTTTTTCAATTTGAATTTTCTACAAATGCTTATGCAACTTCACAGAAATTGAGTGAAGGCTGATTTAAAACACAGTATGCAAAGGTTTCAAGTCTGAGAAGAACAGATGATATCTCACTGACGCTCTCAGTGCAGCTAATTTCAGCACCTGCATGTTGCAGGGTTTGTGAGCTCTAAATGTGGTCTTGTACAACTGAAATACAGCTTCATCAGGCTCAAGTCAGGCTAGTCATAGATATTCTAGTTTCTAATCCTGAAGAGCTTTGGAAGTCAGTTGAATAAACGTTATCCTGAATGATAATGAAAAAGTGAGTTTTAATGTGTTTGGCAAACTCTAAGCCAGTGGTTCTTAACCTCTGTTTGGTTCGGTGAGTCTCGGAGGTCAAGACTCATTTGACTCAAAATGTGACTCATATGATTTATGATGACTTGCCCCGCTCGGCCATCACTGGCTACAGGTGGTCACGTTACATTGCTTGGCCAATCTGTGCTGCAGGGAATCTGGTGCACTCAGTAGTCGACTTATGACAGTTGTGATGGTACATTGTGCATCCATACTAACAATGTTGTGCAAAAAAAGAAAGTGGTCGGACAAAGGGGTTTAGAAAATGAATGATAAATACAGTAAATAATAAGTAAGGTATGTAATTCATGCAGTTCATTCATTATATTGGTTTTGTTCTTTGAACATAGTGTTGTTAATGCACGGTTCATTTTGTGCACCAGTAAAAAATATACCTATGTCTTGAATTTGGAAAAAAAAATCATATTTTATCTTTCAATAAAGAAGGGTTCAATGAATGTGCATATGAAATTGGAAGGGTTCAGTATATCCAACAAGGTTAAGAAGCACTGCTCTAAGCACACAGACCACCCCTCTACACAGCTGCATTCTTCCTGCTGCTTTCATAAGTAGTCAATAAGTGACAGTGTTTTTCTGTGTCTTTTCTGTACCTGTTAAATCATTTTAATGCAACTTTTCAGTTGCAGTTTGTTACCCTGCAGATGTCTAACACATTTTTTTTCTACATTTTTGACAGTACATGTTAAAAGGCCTTCATGCACAACCTTACTCATGTGAAAATGCAGCTCAACACTTTATTATAGGTATAGTTATTTAATGTGAGTGTCAGGAAAAGAGTCTGTAGAATAAAAAAATGTAACTGTTTGAAACTTGCATCATGTACTATGCACTAAAAGTGTAAATCCTATTTTTCTCACTTCCTTCCCTGCAAAAGATCTTTGCTTCTTGGTAGTCCATAAGGTCGCTGTTTTGTCATTTTAATGCAACTTTACTTTGCAGAAGTCAAATGCTACTTTACAGAGATATAACTCCTTTTTTTTCTTTTTCCTTTTTAGTCAACTCCTTATCAGGTCATCTCACCATGATGCATTTGAGGTTTTAGTCATGATTTCTAGAGTGCTGACAAGAAACCATCTCAGACTTACAACTTGCAAAGCACCCTTGACTTTCTTTAAACTCATAGAGGTATCACTATACAACAATTTTCTTACTTCCTTCTCTGCAAAAGATCCCAGCAGAAAGCTAAGATAAAGAAATGGAAGGCAGAGCAGGAATGCATCAGTTTAAGTTTAAGGTGAGGTGTGAACCATCAAACTACATTCATGGGACTTTCAGATTCCCCACATGGCAAATATACAGTTCATTTCAACCAGATTACTCCTGATCTGATGAGAAAGTTGAGCTATACATCAATTAACCTTTATATTTGGGCCTCCAGGAGGCCTTAGCTGGCTCCAAATGGTTCCTCCCAAATTTCTGATCTCACAGCATGATCAATGTGTGGCCAAGACTCACTTGACACACTTAAACTGCCTTCTGTAATTTTAAATCACTGTCCAGACAAATCCAGAAAAATATAATAAAACTAATGACCTACATTCACCATGGCATAATGTCAATAATTCAGTTAGGGTTAGGGTTCAATTCAACTTTATTTGTATAGCATCAGCCTTGCATGATTTTTTTCTCCAAGAGCTTATATTCATGATGGGAAAGTCAAACTGCTGCACCAAGTCTTCTACAGTCTTCTCATCCCAAAGATTCTCAGTGGGATTAAGCAGTAATTTGCAGCAGTGACTTGGTGGTCAGCACTGTTGCCTCACAGCAAGAAGGTTCCTGGTCCTGGATCAGCAGGGGCCTTTCTGTGTGGAGTTTACATGTTCTTCCTGTACTTGAGTGGGTTGAGACACACGGCAAAGGGTCGATGAGCCGGGAGTCGAGACCGCGACCAGCTGCACGAGGACCGCAGCCTCTGTACATGAGCCACCCGCCCCAACCACTGCGCCACCGGGGCGGCCCTAATTGGACATTTTGATCCAACTGAGAAAACAGAAAGCCTGAGAAAACATTCAACACTGAGAAGTTTTCATTTCATTCAGCTTCTTCACCACAGTGTATAGATATGTCTGTTACATTTCTTATTTATTGCAGACACAAATATTTCTCATAAACCTTGTTCCAATATCATACCTGATTAAAATGATCCTACTGAATTGTCAACGAGAAGAACATAAAACACAAACAACACATATTGGTGACACCTGTAAAGGTGCTTAAAAACACCACAGAAAACTTTGATTTGTTTTAAATTGTCTTTTTCTAGAAACCAAAAACTTTAGAGCTCCTGTACAAATGTTTACTGACTTATTCTGGGACGATCACTTTTAGATTCAACAGGCATAAAAAAGTTACTCTGTATTCCTTAATTTGTCATCTTCCATTTCACATGGTCACAAAGTATTTTTATTTATTTTTTCTTTAATTTTAGATTTGATGAATTTCCATCAAGCTGGAAATTTTCGATTTGAGCTGATCCTGCTTCTTGTAAAATGGAAAGTACGTAGATTAATACCATTATGATGTCTAGATTCAAACTGCTTGTGACCACACAGATATTTTGTTATTAAAGATGCTGAATTCACAATGATGCAATCACAAATCTGCAAGTCAACAAGCTTTGATCAGGCTTATAGCCCCTGTAAGTAAATGTATAGAGGTTTGACGCCTGAGCTGCAGTGACGGTTTGATGCATTTGTACCTAAACTTCACCAGGAGGCAGTGTTGTCCTATTTGCTGAACTGATGAAAATGAAAACTCTACACATCAACTAGGAATGCTGATGTTTATTACCTCTGCCAAGAAGGTTATGTTTTTGCTGGTGTTTATCTGTCTGTCTGTGTTCAAGATAACTCAAAAGTTATGGATGGATTTTAATGAAATTTTCAGGAGTTGTCGGAAATGTGAAAAGGAGGAACTGATTTCATTTTGGCTGTGATCCGGAAGAAATCCTGGATTCTGGATCACTTTCAAATGTTTGATAACATTGCAGTCAATGGGGCCAAAAATGTTGTTTCTTAATATCTCTGTTAATTATTGCCCAAAATTCATGAAATTTGACTCAGGGATTGACAGTGGGAACCTCTATCAAATTTCAAAGGCTGATCCAGATCTGACCCAGAAGGCAGATTTTATCGCAATCTGTAAATCGCTATATGGGGGAATTGTTGCGCTTGGTGGAGGGCTGTGCTCTCTGAGTGCTTTTCTAGTTTCGTTTTACATACATATGTGAGGATACAAAGCAAACAAACACTGAGAAACACAGCCTCTAATATCAACAGGAGCATGTTTTCAAAATTAATGAGTCTTCCCGTATGTTTCCTATTTTAAGGCCTTCCATTTGTGTCCTGCTTTGTTAAAGTATGGCCTTGGAAAACCTGCATGAGGTTTAAATTGTGTATATAATTAAAATAACATTTTTTGACTCAAATAAGAATGGATTCTTTAACTTCTGGGGTATTCAAAAGGGAAAAACAAACTGTTAGATAAAATATCAAAACAATCAACATTAAGTATACTGTATTTTAGCTAAAATTGATAAAACATCAGTTTAATGTGGGAAATTTGAAAAAATGCTAAATTTATTTTGATTAAGTGTGCCCAAAATGACTGGAAACTTTTCTCTGGCAGTATTATCCTAAATGTAGCAAGCAACTTCTTTTTCTTTTTTTCTTTTTTTTTTTTTTTTATGATCCTGTCAGGACTTTGGAGGTTGACTGATGTTATGCAAAGAGCAAAATCACATGTTTGGATTCGATCAGTCAAGTGTTACCTGCATTAGATCTCTTTCAGAGCCTTTGCAATGGTTGAATTAATCCACCTTCTGTGATCAGAGAGTTTAGCAAATCATAAAGAGTGGTGTACCGCCTGAGTTTAGTTTGAACAAGGGGGACATAACCCCGTATACCAGTCCACCTTCACAGACCAGTGGACCTCCAGAGTCGCCCTAAGAGAGTAAGTATCAAACATGAATATGACTGAAACATTTGTTCAATAAATTGCATGCATGCATTCATTCACAATGTCAGGCCTAATTTTGATTAAAGCTCTGCAAATAACACTGTTTAAAAAAAAAAGAAAAGAGAGAAAAATACAGAAAACCTTCTGTTGTCTCTGTTCATGGGCGTTCTTACCTTAAGGAGCATATTATTGATATATTGACATTCATAGTAGTCTTTGCATGGAAATGACTCCTCTGCAGTTACAGTCTGTACATGATCATCCGCAGCACATTTGTCACGAAGTCCAAGTGTAACAGTGTAAGACCTATAATTAAACAATACATGGAAAAAAAAAAACTTTTAAAAACAAATAACCACAAGTAACCAAAGTTTTGCCAAGTCCACCTAGGTCATATCAGCGGCCTCAGAATTTCAGACATCAGCTGTGTGCATTGATTACCAAGCACGGTGTTAAACTGACTTGGCCTGGCAATGGGCTGCAGTCATCACTGAATCTTAACTCAGTAGAAATCCCTCACAGTATCTTGTCGAACCGACATGTGCATCAACAGAAAGACCATATATGGCCTGGTGTGCGGCTTTGCTATGCGGCCTCCAACGATTCGCCCTGCACAACCTAAAGAAAAGAAATATGATAACCAGGATACAACAGAGATGAAAGAGCATGACAAGCTAAGATATAATGAGCTTAACCTTTGTGTCGTGTTCGTTTCTCCCCCCTTACTTCAGAGCTCCCGGTCAAATTTGACCGGCCTGTTTTAACTGCTCCTACATTAACAGAAAAATCACTGATCATCACCAAATTTTATTTAACTCCCTTGTAAGCTGTAAACAATCTTAAACTAGTGGTTTACATGAATAACTGCAGTGAATATACAAAAATTACAGTCACGGGGCATGTGTCTTCACACACAGTAGTGGCATTTTGCAATCAGATTGTAGTGTGCCTTGCAAATGTAGGCATCTCATTTGAAACATATAAGACCTGTTTTATTGTCTCTAAGGGCACAGAGGTCCCATCTCTTCCATTTCTGTCCATTTTTTACACAGATGTATGAGCGGTTGAGCGATCGTAAATAATAAATAATGTTCTGCAATAAACGAGCACAAATGTATTTTCAAGTCACAAACAGATCTGTCATCGGGGCCGCTACGTCCACTGTGGCTGTTGCTCCTGGTTAATGGCTTGTGTGTCGGAGCTGCTTTATGCTCGGCGTCTTCATTCGTGACGGTGAAGAGTTTTTTTTGCAGCTAGTTGCATAGACTAGCTTGTTGG